>OY998264.1:5000-1205000 GCA_963922045.1 Persicaria maculosa
TAAACCCTAAACCCTAAACCCTAAACCCTAAACCCTAAACCCTAAACCCTAAACCCTAAACCCTAAACCCTAAACCCTAAACCCTAAACCCTAAACCCTAAACCCTAAACCCTAAACCCTAAACCCTAAACCCTAAACCCTAAACCCTAAACCCTAAACCCTAAACCCTAAACCCTAAACCCTAAACCCTAAACCCTAAACCCTAAACCCTAAACCCTAAACCCTAAACCCTAAACCCTAAACCCTAAACCCTAAACCCTAAACCCTAAACCCTAAACCCTAAACCCTAAACCCTAAACCCTAAACCCTAAACCCTAAACCCTAAACCCTAAACCCTAAACCCTAAACCCTAAACCCTAAACCCTAAACCCTAAACCCTAAACCCTAAACCCTAAACCCTAAACCCTAAACCCTAAACCCTAAACCCTAAACCCTAAACCCTAAACCCTAAACCCTAAACCCTAAACCCTAAACCCTAAACCCTAAACCCTAAACCCTAAACCCTAAACCCTAAACCCTAAACCCTAAACCCTAAACCCTAAACCCTAAACCCTAAACCCTAAACCCTAAACCCTAAACCCTAAACCCTAAACCCTAAACCCTAAACCCTAAACCCTAAACCCTAAACCCTAAACCCTAAACCCTAAACCCTAAACCCTAAACCCTAAACCCTAAACCCTAAACCCTAAACCCTAAACCCTAAACCCTAAACCCTAAACCCTAAACCCTAAACCCTAAACCCTAAACCCTAAACCCTAAACCCTAAACCCTAAACCCTAAACCCTAAACCCTAAACCCTAAACCCTAAACCCTAAACCCTAAACCCTAAACCCTAAACCCTAAACCCTAAACCCTAAACCCTAAACCCTAAACCCTAAACCCTAAACCCTAAACCCTAAACCCTAAACCCTAAACCCTAAACCCTAAACCCTAAACCCTAAACCCTAAACCCTAAACCCTAAACCCTAAACCCTAAACCCTAAACCCTAAACCCTAAACCCTAAACCCTAAACCCTAAACCCTAAACCCTAAACCCTAAACCCTAAACCCTAAACCCTAAACCCTAAACCCTAAACCCTAAACCCTAAACCCTAAACCCTAAACCCTAAACCCTAAACCCTAAACCCTAAACCCTAAACCCTAAACCCTAAACCCTAAACCCTAAACCCTAAACCCTAAACCCTAAACCCTAAACCCTAAACCCTAAACCCTAAACCCTAAACCCTAAACCCTAAACCCTAAACCCTAAACCCTAAACCCTAAACCCTAAACCCTAAACCCTAAACCCTAAACCCTAAACCCTAAACCCTAAACCCTAAACCCTAAACCCTAAACCCTAAACCCTAAACCGGGAAATGCTAAAAAAGGGGAATTCGGAGGACGATACGATCCACTCACCGCGTGTGATTTGCAACGCGGCCTAACGTGTCGGACCCCTAAAACCTAACCCCGGGGGCTCCAAATGTTCTAGTATTCGTCGTGCATGTTTCAAATGGTATTTGAGGTTGATTGGGCTGAAAAAATCCGGGTTTCGAATTATTTCATTTTTTTACCATTTGGCCCCGACTTGTATATTGGGCGATTTCGGGTTAATGAAGGAAGTGTCATCTCTAGTGCTCCAATAGGGATGAAACTTTGTGGGTAGCTTTGAAATGTCCAATAAGGTCGGGAAATGCTAAAAAACGGGAATTTGGAGGACAATACGATCCACTCACCGCGTGTGATTTGCAACGCGGCCTAACGTGTCGGACCCCTAAAACCTAGCCTCGGGGGCTCCAAATGTTCTAGTATTCGTCGTGCATGTTTCATATGGTATTTAAGGTTGATTGGGCTGAAAAAATCCGGGTTTCGAATTATTTCATTTTTTGACCATTTGGCCCCGACTTGTATTTTGAGCGATTTCGGGTTAATGAAGGAAGTGTCATCTCTAGTGCTCCAAAAGGGATGAAACTTTGTGGGTAGCTTTGGTATGTCCAATATAGCCGGGAAATGCTAAAAAACGGGAATTTGGAGGAAAAATTCGATACACTCACTGCGTGTGATTTCCAACGCGGCCTAACGTGTCGGACCCCTAAAACCTGACCCCAGGGGCTCCAAATGGTCTAGTATTCGTCGTGCATGTTTCATATTGTATTTGAGGTTGATTGGGCTGAAAAAATCCGGGTTTCGAATTATTTCATTTTTTGACCATTTGGCCCCGACTTGTATTTTGGGCGATTTCGGGTTAATGAAGGAAGTGTCATCTCTAGTGCTCCAAAAGGGATGAAACTTTGTGGGTAGCTTTGGTATGTCCAATAAATCCGGGAAATGATAAAAAAACGGGAATTTGGAGGACAATACGATACACTCACCGAGTGTGATTTGCAACGCGGCCTAACGTGTCGGACCCCTAAAACCTGACCCCGGGGGCTCCAAATGTTCTAGTATTCGTCTTGCATGTTTCAAATGGTATTTGAGGTTGATTGGGCTGAAAAAATCTTGGTTTCGAATTATTTTATTTTTTGACCATTTGGCCCCGACTTGTATTTTGGGCGATTTCGGGTTAATGAAGGAAGTGTAATCTCTAGTGCTCCAAAAGGGATGAAACTTTGTGGTTAGCTTTGGTATGTCCAATAAGGCCGGGAAATGCTAAAAAAGGGGAATTTGGAGGACAATACGATCCACTCACCGCGTGTGATTTGCAACGCGGCCTAACGTGTCGGACCCCTAAAACCTGACCCCGGGGGCTCCAAATGTTCTAGTATTCGTCGTGCATGTTTCATATGTTATTTGAGGTTGATTGGGCAGAAAAAATCCGGGTTTCGAATTATTTCATTTTTTGACCATTTGGCCCCGACTTGTATTTTGGGCGATTTCGGGTTAATGAAGGAAGTGTCATCTCTAGAGCTCCAAAAGGGATGAAACTTTGTGGGTAGCTTTGGTATGTCCAATAGAGCCGGGAAATGCTAAAAAACGGGAATTTGGAGGACAATACGATCCACTCACCGCGTGTGATTTGCAACGCGGCCTAACCTGTCGGACCCCTAAATCCTGACCCCGGGGGCTCCAAATATTCTAGTATTCGTCGTGCATGTTTCATATGGTATTTGAGGTTGATTGGGCTGAAAAAATCCGGGTTTCGAATTATTTCATTTTTTGACCATTTGGCCCCGACTTGTATTTTGGGCGATTTCGGGTTAATGAAGGAAGTGTCATCTGTAGTGCTCCAAAAGGGATGAAACTTTGTGAGTATCTTTGGTATGTCCAATAAGGCCGGGAAATGCTAAAAAAGGGGAATTTGGAGGACAATTCGATACACTCACCGCGTGTGATTTCCAACGCGGCCTAACGTGTCGGACCCCTAAAACCTGACCCCGGGGGCTCCAAATGTTCTAGTATTCGTCGTGCATGTTTCATATGGTATTTGAGGTTGATTGGGCTGAAAAAATCCGGGTTTCGAATTATTTCATTCGAATTATTTCATTTTTTGACCATTTGGCCCCGACTTGTATTTTGGGCGATTTCGGGTTAATGAAGGAAGTGTCATCTGTAGTGCTCCAAAAGGGATGAAACTTTGTGGGTAGCTTTGGTATGTCCAATAAGGCCGGGAAATGCTAAAAAACGGGAATTTGGAGGACAATTCGATACACTCACCGCGTGTGATTTCCAACGCGGCCTAACGTGTCGGACCCCTAAAACCTGACCCCGGGGGCTCCAAATGGTCTAGTATTCCTCATGCATGTTTCATATGGTATTTGAGGTTGATTGGGCTGAAAAAATCCGGGTTTCGAATTATTTCATTTTTTTTACCATTTGGCCCCGACTTGTATTTTGGGCGATTTCGGGTTAATGAAGGAAGTGTCATCTCTAGTGCTCCAAAAGGGATGAAACTTTGTGGGTAGCTTTGGTATGTCCAATAACGCCGGAAAATGATAAAAAAACGGGAATTTGGAGGACAATACGATACACTCACCGAGTGTGATTTGCAACGCGGCCTAACGTGTCGGACCCCTAAAACCTGACCCCGGGGGCTCCAAATGGTCTAGTATTCGTCGTGCATGTTTCAAATGGTATTTGAGGTTGATTGGGCTGAAATAATCCGGGTTTCGAATTATTTTATTTTTTTACCATTTGGCCCCGACTTGTATTTTGGGCGATTTCGGGTTAATGAAGAAAGTGTCATCTCTAGTGCTCCAAAAGGGATGAAACTTTGTGGGTAGCTTTGAAATGTCCAATAAGGCCGAGAAATGCTAAAAAACGGAATTTTGGAGGACAATACGATCCACTCACTGCGTGTGATTTGCAACGCGGCCTAACGTGTCGGACCCTTAAAACCTGACCCCGGGGGCTCCAAATGTTCTAGTATTCGTCGTGCATGTTTCATATGGTATTTGAGGTTGATTGGGCTGAAAAAATCCGGGTTTCGAATTATTTCATTTTTTGACCATTTGGCCCCGACTTGTATTTTGGGCGATTTCGGGTTAATGAAGGAAGTGTCATCTCTAGTGCTCCAAAAGGGATGAAACTTTGTGGGTAGCTTTGGTATGTCCAATAAGGCCGGGAAATGCTAAAAAACGGGAATTTGGAGGACAATACGATCCACTCACCGCGTGTGATTTGCAACGCGGCCTAACGTGTCGGACCCCTAAAACCTGACCCCGGGGGCTCCAAATGTTCTAGTATTCGTCTTGCATGTTTCAAATGGTATTTGAGGTTGATTGGGCTGAAAAAATCTTGGTTTCGAATTATTTTATTTTTTGACCATTTGGCCCCGACTTGTATTTTGGGCGATTTCGGGTTAATGAAGGAAGTGTAATCTCTAGTGCTCCAAAAGGGATGAAACTTTGTGGTTAGCTTTGGTATGTCCAATAAGGCCGGGAAATGCTAAAAAAGGGGAATTTGGAGGACAATACGATCCACTCACCGCGTGTGATTTGCAACGCGGCCTAACGTGTCGGACCCCTAAAACCTGACCCCGGGGGCTCCAAATGTTCTAGTATTCGTCGTGCATGTTTCATATGTTATTTGAGGTTGATTGGGAAGAAAAAATCCGGGTTTCGAATTATTTCATTTTTTGACCATTTGGCCCCGACTTGTATTTTGGGCGATTTCGGGTTAATGAAGGAAGTGTCATCTCTAGAGCTCCAAAAGGGATGAAACTTTGTGGGTAGCTTTGGTATGTCCAATAGAGCCGGGAAATGCTAAAAAACGGGAATTTGGAGGACAATACGATCCACTCACCGCGTGTGATTTGCAACGCGGCCTAACGTGTCGGACCCCTAAATCCTGACCCCGGGGGCTCCAAATATTCTAGTATTCGTCGTGCATGTTTCATATGGTATTTGAGGTTGATTGGGCTGAAAAAATCCGGGTTTCGAATTATTTCATTTTTTGACCATTTGGCCCCGACTTGTATTTTGGGCGATTTCGGGTTAATGAAGGAAGTGTCATCTGTAGTGCTCCAAAAGGGATGAAACTTTGTGAGTAGCTTTGGTATGTCCAATAAGGCCGGGAAATGCTAAAAAACGGGAATTTGGAGGACAATTCGATACACTCACCGCGTGTGATTTCCAACGCGGCCTAACGTGTCGGACCCCTAAAACCTGACCCCGGGGGCTCCAAATGTTCTAGTATTCGTCGTGCATGTTTCATATGGTATTTGAGGTTGATTGGGCTGAAAAAATCCGGGTTTCGAATTATTTCATTCGAATTATTTCATTTTTTGACCATTTGGCCCCGACTTGTATTTTGGGCGATTTCGGGTTAATGAAGGAAGTGTCATCTGTAGTGCTCCAAAAGGGATGAAACTTTGTGGGTAGCTTTGGTATGTCCAATAAGGCCGGGAAATGCTAAAAAACGGGAATTTGGAGGACAATTCGATACACTCACCGCGTGTGATTTCCAACGCGGCCTAACGTGTCGGACCCCTAAAACCTGACCCCGGGGGCTCCAAATGGTCTAGTATTCCTCATGCATGTTTCATATGGTATTTGAGGTTGATTGGGCTGAAAAAATCCGGGTTTCGAATTATTTCATTTTTTTTACCATTTGGCCCCGACTTGTATTTTGGGCGATTTCGGGTTAATGAAGGAAGTGTCATCTCTAGTGCTCCAAAAGGGATGAAACTTTGTGGGTAGCTTTGGTATGTCCAATAAGGCCGGAAAATGATAAAAAAACGGGAATTTGGAGGACAATACGATACACTCACCGAGGGTGATTTGCAACGCGGCCTAACGTGTCGGACCCCTAAAACCTGACCCCGGGGGCTCCAAATGGTCTAGTATTCGTCGTGCATGTTTCAAATGGTATTTGAGGTTGATTGGGCTGAAATAATCCGGGTTTCGAATTATTTTATTTTTTTACCATTTGGCCCCGACTTGTATTTTGGGCGATTTCGGGTTAATGAAGGAAGTGTCATCTCTAGTGCTCCAAAAGGGATGAAACTTTGTGGGTAGCTTTGAAATGTCCAATAAGGCCGGGAAATGCTAAAAAACGGAATTTTGGAGGACAATACGATCCACTCACTGCGTGTGATTTGCAACGCGGCCTAACGTGTCGGACCCTTAAAACCTGACCCCGGGGGCTCCAAATGTTCTAGTATTCGTCGTGCATGTTTCATATGGTATTTGAGGTTGATTGGGCTGAAAAAATCCGGGTTTCGAATTATTTCATTTTTTGACCATTTGGCCTCGACTTGTATTTTGGGCGATTTCGGGTTAATGAAGGAAGTGTCATCTCTAGTGCTCCAAAAGGGATGAAACTTTGTGGGTAGCTTTGGTATGTCCAATAAGGCCGGGAAATGCTAAAAAACGGGAATTTGGAGGACAATACGATACACTCACCGCGTGTGATTTCCAACGCGGCCTAACGTGTCGGACCCCTAAAACCTGACCCCGGGGGCTCCAAATGGTCTAGTATTCGTCGTGCATGTTTCATATGGTATTTGAGGTTGATTGGGCTGAAAAAATCCAGGTTTTGAATTATTTCATTTTTTGACCATTTGGCCCCGACTTGTATTTTAGGCGATTTCGGGTTAATGAAGGAAGTGTCATCTCTAGAGCTCCAAAAGGGATGAAACTTTGTGGGTAGCTTTGGTATGTCCAATAGAGCCGGAAAATGCTAAAAAACGGGAATTTGGAGGACAATACGATCCACTCACCGCGTGTGATTTGCAACGCGGCCTAACGTGTCGGACCCCTAAAACCTGACCCCGGGGGCTCCAAATGTTCTAGTATTCGTCGTGCATGTTTCATATGGTATTTGAGGTTGATTGGGCTGAAAAAATCCGGGTTTCGAATTATTTCATTTTTTTACCATTTGGCCCCGACTTGTATTTTGGGCGATTTCGGGTTAATGAAGGAAGTGTCATCTCTAGTGCTCCAAAAGGGATGAAACTTTGTGGGTAGCTTTGGTATGTCTAATAAAGCCGGGAAATGATAAAAAAACGGGAATTTGGAGGACAATACGATACACTCACCGAGTGTGATTTGCAACGCGGCCTAACGTGTCGGACCCTAAAACCTGACCCCGGGGGCTCCAAATGGTCTAGTATTCGTCATGCATGTTTCAAATGGTATTTGAGGTTGATTGGGCTGAAAAAATCCGGGTTTCGAATTATTTCATTTTTTTACCATTTGGCCCCGACTTGTATTTTGGGCGATTTCGGGTTAATGAAGAAAGTGTCATCTCTAGTGCTCCAAAACGGATGAAACTTTGTGGGTAGCTTTGGTATGTCCAATAAGGCCGGGAAATGCTAAAAAACGGGAATTCGGAGGACGATACGATCCACTCACCGCGTGTGATTTGCAACGCGGCCTAACGTGTCGGACCCCTAAAACCTGACCCCGGGGGCTCCAAATGTTCTAGTATTCGTCGTGCATGTTTCAAATGGTATTTGAGGTTGATTGGGCTGAAAAAATCCGGGTTTCGAATTATTTCATTTTTGGACCATTTGGCCCCGACTTGTATTTTGGGCGATTTCGGGTTAATGAAGGAAGTGTCATCTCTAGTGCTCCAAAAGGGATGAAACTTTGTGGGTAGCTTTGGTATGTCCAATAAGGCCGGGAAATGCTAAAAAACGGGAATTTGGAGGACAATACGATCCACTCACCGCGTGTGATTTGCAACGCGGCCTAACGTGTCGGACCCCTAAAACCTGACCCCGGGGGCTCCAAATGTTCTAGTATTCGTCTTGCATGTTTCAAATGGTATTTGAGGTTGATTGGGCTGAAAAAATCTTGGTTTCGAATTATTTTATTTTTTGACCATTTGGCCCCGACTTGTATTTTGGGCGATTTCGGGTTAATGAAGGAAGTGTAATCTCTAGTGCTCCAAAAGGGATGAAACTTTGTGGTTAGCTTTGGTATGTCCAATAAGGCCGGGAAATGCTAAAAAAGGGGAATTTGGAGGACAATACGATCCACTCACCGCGTGTGATTTGCAACGCGGCCTAACGTGTCGGACCCCTAAAACCTGACCCCGGGGGCTCCAAATGTTCTAGTATTCGTCGTGCATGTTTCATATGTTATTTAAGGTTGATTGGGCAGAAAAAATCCGGGTTTCGAATTATTTCATTTTTTGACCATTTGGCCCCGACTTGTATTTTGGGCGATTTCGGGTTAATGAAGGAAGTGTCATCTCTAGAGCTCCAAAAGGGATGAAACTTTGTGGGTAGCTTTGGTATGTCCAATAGAGCCGGGAAATGCTAAAAAACGGGAATTTGGAGGACAATACGATCCACTCACCGCGTGTGATTTGCAACGCGGCCTAACGTGTCGGACCCCTAAAACCTGACCCCGGGGGCTCCAAATGTTCTAGTATTCGTCGTGCATGTTTCATATGGTATTTGAGGTTGATTGGGCTGAAAAAATCCGGGTTTCAAATTATTTCATTTTTTGACCATTTGGCCCCGACTTGTATTTTGGGCGATTTCGGGTTAATGAAGGAAGTGTCATCTCTAGTGCTCCAAAAGGGATGAAACTTTATGGGTAGCTTTGGTATATCCAATAAGGCCGGGAAATGCTAAAAAACGGGAATTTGGAGGACAATTCGATACACTCACCGAGTGTGATTTGCAACGCGGCCTAACGTGTCGGACCCTAAAACCTGACCCCGGGGGCTCCAAATGGTCTAGTATTCGTCATGCATGTTTCAAATGGCATTTGAGGTTGATTGGGCTGAAAAAATCCGGGTTTCGAATTATTTCATTTTTTTACCATTTGGCCCCGACTTGTATTTTGGGCGATTTCGGGTTAATGAAGGAAGTGTCATCTCTAGTGCTCCAAAAGGGATGAAACTTTGTGGGTAGCTTTGGTATGTCCAATAGAGCCGGGAAATGCTAAAAAACGGGAATTTGGAGGACAATACGATCCACTCACCGCGTGTGATTTGCAACGCGGCCTAACGTGTTGGACCCCTAAAACCTGACCCCGGGGGCTCCAAATGTTCTAGTATTCGTCGTGCATGTTTCATATGTTATTTGAGGTTGATTGGGCTGAAAAAATCCGGGTTTCGAATTATTTCATTTTTTTACCATTTGGCCCCGACTTGTATTTTGGGCGATTTCGGGTTAATGAAGGAAGTGTCATCTCTAGTGCTCCAAAAGGGATGAAACTTTGTGGGTAGCTTTGGTATGTCTAATAAAGCCGGGAAAGGATAAAAAAACGGGAATTTGGAGGACAATACGATACACTCACCGAGTGTGATTTGCAACGCGGCCTAACGTGTCGGACCCTAAAACCTGACCCCGGGGGCTCCAAATGGTCTAGTATTCGTCATGCATGTTTCAAATGGTATTTGAGGTTGATTGGGCTGAAAAAATCCGGGTTTCGAATTATTTCATTTTTTTACCATTTGGCCCCGACTTGTATTTTGGGCGATTTCGGGTTAATGAAGAAAGTGTCATCTCTAGTGCTCCAAAACGGATGAAACTTTGTGGGTAGCTTTGGTATGTCCAATAAGGCCGGGAAATGCTAAAAAACGGGAATTCGGAGGACGATACGATCCACTCACCGCGTGTGATTTGCAACGCGGCCTAACGTGTCGGACCCCTAAAACCTGACCCCGGGGGCTCCAAATGTTCTAGTATTCGTCGTGCATGTTTCAAATGGTATTTGAGGTTGATTGGGCTGAAAAAATCCGGGTTTCGAATTATTTCATTTTTGGACCATTTGGCCCCGACTTGTATTTTGGGCGATTTCGGGTTAATGAAGGAAGTGTCATCTCTAGTGCTCCAAAAGGGATGAAACTTTGTGGGTAGCTTTCAAATGTCCAATAAGGCCGGGAAATGCTAAAAAACGGGAATTTGGAGGAAAATACGATCCACTCACCGCGTGTGATTTGCAACGCGGCCTAACGTGTCGGACCCCTAAAACCTGACCCCGGGGGCTCCAAATGTTCTAGTATTCGTCGTGCATGTTTCATATGGTATTTGAGGTTGATTGGGCTGAAAAAATCCGGGTTTCGAATTATTTCATTTTTTGACCATTTGGCCCCGACTTGTATTTTGGGCGATTTCGGGTTAATGAAGGAAGTGTCATCTCTAGTGCTCCAAAAGGGATGAAACTTTGTGGGTAGCTTTGTTATGTCCAATAAGGCCGGGAAATGCTAAAAAACGGGAATTTGGAGGACAATACGATACACTCACCGCGTGTGATTTCCAACGCGGCCTAACGTGTCGGACCCCTAAAACCTGACCCCGGGGGCTCCAAATGGTCGAGTATTCGTCGTGCATGTTTCATATGGTATTTGAGGTTGATTGGGCTGAAAAATCCGGGTTTTGAATTATTTCATTTTTTGACCATTTGGCCCCGACTTGTATTTTGGGCGATTTCGGGTTAATGAAGGAAGTGTCATCTCTAGAGCTCCAAAAGGGATGAAATTTTGTGGGTAGCTTTGGTATGTCCAATAGAGCCGGGAAATGCTAAAAAACGGGAATTTGGAGGACAATACGATCCACTCACCGCGTGTGATTTGCAACGCGGCCTAACGTGTCGGACCCCTAAAACCTGACCCCGGGGGCTCCAAATGTTCTAGTATTCGTCGTGCATGTTTCATATGGTATTTGAGGTTGATTGGGCTGAAAAAATCCGGGTTTCGAATTATTTCATTTTTTGACCATTTGGCCCCGACTTGTATTTTGGGCGATTTCGGGTTAATGAAGGAAGTGTCATCTCTAGTGCTCCAAAAGGGATGAAACTTTATGGGTAGCTTTGGTATATCCAATAAGGCCGGGAAATGCTAAAAAACGGGAATTTGGAGGACAATTCGATACACTCACCGAGTGTGATTTGCAACGCGGCCTAACGTGTCGGACCCTAAAACCTGACCCCGGGGGCTCCAAATGGTCTAGTATTCGTCATGCATGTTTCAAATGGCATTTGAGGTTGATTGGGCTGAAAAAATCCGGGTTTCGAATTATTTCATTTTTTTACCATTTGGCCCCGACTTGTATTTTGGGCGATTTCGGGTTAATGAAGGAAGTGTCATCTCTAGTGCTCCAAAAGGGATGAAACTTTGTGGGTAGCTTTGGTATGTCCAATAGAGCCGGGAAATGCTAAAAAACGGGAATTTGGAGGACAATACGATCCACTCACCGCGTGTGATTTGCAACGCGGCCTAACGTGTTGGACCCCTAAAACCTGACCCCGGGGGCTCCAAATGTTCTAGTATTCGTCGTGCATGTTTCATATGTTATTTGAGGTTGATTGGGCTGAAAAAATCCGGGTTTCGAATTATTTCATTTTTTGACCATTTGGCCCCGACTTGTATTTTGGGCGATTTCGGGTTAATGAAGGAAGTGTCATCTCTAGAGCTCCAAAAGGGATGAAACTTTGTGGGTAGCTTTGGTATGTCCAATAGAGCCGGGAAATGCTAAAAAACGGGAATTTGGAGGACAATACGATCCACTCACCGCGTGTGATTTGCAACGCGTCCTAACGTGTCGGACCCCTAAAACCTGACCCCGGGGGCTCCAAATGTTCTAGTATTCGTCGTGCATGTTTCATATGGTATTTGAGGTTGATTGGGCTGAAAAAATCCGGGTTTCAAATTATTTCATTTTTTGACCATTTGGCCCCGACTTGTATTTTGGGCGATTTCGGGTTAATGAAGGAAGTGTCATCTCTAGTGCTCCAAAAGGGATGAAACTTTATGGGTAGCTTTGGTATATCCAATAAGGCCGGGAAATGCTAAAAAACGGGAATTTGGAGGACAATTCGATACACTCACCGAGTGTGATTTGCAACGCGGCCTAACGTGTCGGACCCTAAAACCTGACCCCGGGGGCTCCAAATGGTCTAGTATTCGTCATGCATGTTTCAAATGGCATTTGAGGTTGATTGGGCTGAAAAAATCCGGGTTTCGAATTATTTCATTTTTTTACCATTTGGCCCCGACTTGTATTTTGGGCGATTTCGGGTTAATGAAGGAAGTGTCATCTCTAGTGCTCCAAAAGGGATGAAACTTTGTGGGTAGCTTTGGTAAGTCCAATAGAGCCGGGAAATGCTAAAAAACGGGAATTTGGAGGACAATACGATCCACTCACCGCGTGTGATTTGCAACGCGGCCTAACGTGTTGGACCCCTAAAACCTGACCCCGGGGGCTCCAAATGTTCTAGTATTCGTCGTGCATGTTTCATATGTTATTTGAGGTTGATTGGGCTGAAAAAATAGGGGTTTCGAATTATTTCATTTTTTGACCATTTGGCCCCGACTTGTATTTTGGGCGATTTCGGGTTAATGAAGGAAGTGTCATCTCTAGAGCTCCAAAAGGGATGAAACTTTGTGGGTAGCTTTGGTATGTCCAATAGAGCCGGGAAATGCTAAAAAACGGGAATTTGGAGGACAATACGATCCACTCACCGCGTGTGATTTGCAACGCGGCCTAACGTGTCGGACCCCTAAAACCTGACCCCGGGGGCTCCAAATATTCTAGTATTCGTCGTGCATGTTTCATATGGTATTTGAGGTTGATTGGGCTGAAAAAATCCGGGTTTCGAATTATTTCATTTTTTGACCATTTGGCCCCGACTTGTATTTTGGTCGATTTCGGGTTAATGAAGGAAGTGTCATCTGTAGTGCTCCAAAAGGGATGAAACTTTGTGGGTAGTTTTGGTATGTCCAATAAGGCCGGGAAATGCTAAAAAACGGGAATTTGGAGGACAATTCGATACACTCACCGCGTGTGATTTCCAACGCGGCCTAACGTGTCGGACCCCTAAAACCTGACCCCGGGGGCTCCAAATGGTCTAGTATTCCTTATGCATGTTTCATATGGTATTTGAGGTTGATTGGGCTGAAAAAATCCGGGTTTCGAATTATTTCATTTTTTTACCATTTGGCCCCGACTTGTATTTTGGGCGATTTCGGGTTAATGAAGGAAGTGTCATCTCTAGTGCTCCAAAAGGGATGAAACTTTGTGGGTAGCTTTGGTATGTCCAATAATGCCGGGAAATGATAAAAAAACGGGAATTTGGAGGACAATACGATACACTCACCGAGTGTGATTTGCAACGCGGCCTAACGTGTCGGACCCTAAAACCTGACCCCGGGGGCTCCAAATGGTCTAGTATTCGTCATGCATGTTTCAAATGGTATTTGAGGTTGATTGGGCTGAAAAAATCCGGGTTTCGAATTATTTCATTTTTTTACCATTTGGCCCCGACTTGTATTTTGGGCGATTTCGGGTTAATGAAGGAAGTGTCATCTCTAGTGCTCCAAAAGGGATGAAACTTTATGGGTAGCTTTGGTATGTCCAATAAGGCCGGGAAATGCTAAAAAACGGGAATTCGGAGGACGATACGATCCACTCACCGCGTGTGATTTGCAACGCGGCCTAACGTGTCGGACCCCTAAAACCTGACCCCGGGGGCTCCAAATGTTCTAGTATTCGTCGTGCATGTTTCAAATGGTATTTGAGGTTGATTGGGCTGAAAAAATCCGGGTTTCGAATTATTTCATTTTTTGACCATTTGGCCCCGACTTGTATTTTGGGCGATTTCGGGTTAATGAAGGAAGTGTCATCTGTAGAGCTCCAAAAGGGATGAAACTTTGTGGGTAGCTTTGGTATGTCCAATAGAGCCGGGAAATGCTAAAAAACGGGAATTTGGAGGACAATACGATCCACTCACCGCGTGTGATTTGCAACACGGCCTAACGTGTCGGACCCCTAAAACCTGACCCCGGGGGCTCCAAATGTTCTAGTATTCGTCGTGCATGTTTCATATGGTATTTGAGGTTGATTGGGCTGAAAAAATCCGGGTTTCGAATTATTTCATTCGAATTATTTCATTTTTTGACCATTTGGCCCCGACTTGTATTTTGGGCGATTTCGGGTTAATGAAGGAAGTGTCATCTGTAGTGCTCCAAAAGGGATGAAACTTTGTGGGTAGCTTTGGTATGTCCAATAAGGCCGGGAAATGCTAAAAAACGGGAATTTGGAGGACAATTCGATACACTCACCGCGTGTGATTTCCAACGCGGCCTAACGTGTCGGACCCCTAAAACCTGACCCCGGGGGCTCCAAATGGTCTAGTATTCCTCATGCATGTTTCATATGGTATTTGAGGTTGATTGGGCTGAAAAAATCCGGGTTTCGAATTATTTCATTTTTTTTACCATTTGGCCCCGACTTGTATTTTGGGCGATTTCGGGTTAATGAAGGAAGTGTCATCTCTAGTGCTCCAAAAGGGATGAAACTTTGTGGGTAGCTTTGGTATGTCCAATAAAGCCGGGAAATGATAAAAAAACGGGAATTTGGAGGACAATACGATACACTCACCGAGTGTGATTTGCAACGCGGCCTAACGTGTCGGACCCTAAAACCTGACCCCGGGGGCTCCAAATAGTCTAGTATTCGTCATGCATGTTTCAAATGGTATTTGAGGTTGATTGGGCTGAAAAAATCCGGGTTTCGAATTATTTCATTTTTTTACCATTTGGCCCCGACTTGTATTTTGGGCGATTTCGGGTTAATGAAGGAAGTGTCATCTCTAGTGCTCCAAAACGGATGAAACTTTGTGGGTAGCTTTGGTATGTCCAATAAGGCCGGGAAATGCTAAAAAACGGGAATTCGGAGGACGATACGATCCACTCACCGCGTGTGATTTGCAACGCGGCCTAACGTGTCGGACCCCTAAAACCTGACCCCGGGGGCTCCAAATGTTCTAGTATTCGTCGTGCATGTTTCAAATGGTATTTGAGGTTGATTGGGCTGAAAAAATCCGGGTTTCGAATTATTTCATTTTTTGACCATTTGGCCCCGACTTGTATTTTGGGCGATTTCGGGTTAATGAAGGAAGTGTCATCTCTAGTGCTCCAAAAGGGATGAAACTTTGTGGGTAGCTTTCAAATGTCCAATAAGGCCGGGAAATGCTAAAAAACGGGAATTTGGAGGACAATACGATCCACTCACCGCGTGTGATTTGCAACGCGGCCTAACGTGTCGGACCCCTAAAACCTGACCCCGGGGGCTCCAAATGTTCTAGTATTCGTCTTGCATGTTTCATATGGTATTTGAGGTTGATTGGGCTGAAAAAATCCGGGTTTCGAATTATTTCATTTTTTGACCATTTGGCCCCGACTTGTATTTTGGGCGATTTCGGGTTAATGAAGGAAGTGTCATCTCTAGTGCTCCAAAAGGGATGAAACTTTGTGGGTAGCTTTGGTATGTCCAATAAGGCCGGGAAATGCTAAAAAATGGGAATTTGGAGGACAATACGATACACTCACCGCGTGTGATTTCCAACGCGGCCTAACGTGTCGGACCCCTAAAACCTGACCCCGGGGGCTCCAAATGGTCTAGTATTCGTCGTGAATGTTTCATATGGTATTTGAAGTTGATTGGGCTGAAAAAATCTGGGTTTTGAATTATTTCATTTTTTGACCATTTGGCCCCGACTTGTATTTTGGGCGATTTCGGGTTAATGAAGGAAGTGTCATCTCTAGAGCTCCAAAAGGGATGAAATTTTGTGGGTAGCTTTGGTATGTCCAATAGAGCCGGGAAATGCTAAAAAACGAGAATTTGGAGGACAATACGATCCACTCACCGCGTGTGATTTGCAACGCGGCCTAACGTGTCGGACCCCTAAAACCTGACCCCGGGGGCTCCAAATGTTCTAGTATTCGTCGTGCATGTTTCATATGGTATTTGAGGTTGATTGGGCTGAAAAAATCCGGGTTTCGAATTATTTCATTTTTTGACCATTTGGCCCCGACTTGTATTTTGGGCGATTTCGGGTTAATGAAGGAAGTGTCATCTCTAGTGCTCCAAAAGGGATGAAACTTTATGGGTAGCTTTGGTATATCCAATAAGGCCGGGAAATGCTAAAAAACGGGAATTTGGAGGACAATTCAATACACTCACCGAGTGTGATTTGCAACGCGGCCTAACGTGTCGGACCCTAAAACCTGACCCCGGGGGCTCCAAATGGTCTAGTATTCGTCATGCATGTTTCAAATGGCATTTGAGGTTGATTGGGCTGAAAAAATCCGGGTTTTGAATTATTTCATTTTTTTACCATTTGGCCCCGACTTGTATTTTGGGCGATTTCGGGTTAATGAAGGAAGTGTCATCTCTAGTGCTCCAAAAGGGATGAAACTTTGTGGGTAGCTTTGGTATGTCCAATAAGGCCGGGAAATGCTAAAAAACGGGAATTTGGAGGACAATACGATCCACTCACCGCGTGTGATTTGCAACGCGGCCTAACGTGTTGGACCCCTAAAACCTGACCCCGGGGGCTCCAAATGTTCTAGTATTGGTCGTGCATGTTTCATATGGTATTTGAGGTTGATTTGGCTGAAAAAATCCGGGTTTCGAATTATTTCATTTTTTGACCATTTGGCCCCGACTTGTATTTTGGGCGATTTCGGGTTAACGAAGGAAGTGTCATCTCTAGTGCTCCAAAAGGGATGAAACTTTGTGGGTAGCTTTGGTATGTCCAATAAGGCCGGGAAATGCTAAAAAACGGGAATTTGGAGGACAATTCGATACACTCACCGAGTGTGATTTGCAACGCGGCCTAACGTGTCGGACCCTAAAACCTGACCCCGGGGGCTCCAAATGGTCTAGTATTCGTCATGCATGTTTCAAATGGCATTTGAGGTTGATTGGGCTGAAAAAATCCGGGTTTCGAATTATTTCATTTTTTTACCATTTGGCCCCGACTTGTATTTTGGGCGATTTCGGGTTAATGAAGGAAGTGTCATCTCTAGTGCTCCAAAAGGGATGACACTTTGTGGGTAGCTTTGGTATGTCCAATAAGGCCGGGAAATGCTAAAAAACGGGAATTCGGAGGACGATACGATCCACTCACCGCGTGTGATTTGCAACGCGGCCTAACGTGTCGGACCCCTAAAACCTGACCCTGGGGGCTCCAAATGTTCTAGTATTCGTCGTGCATGTTTCAAATGGTATATGAGGTTGATTGGGCTGAAGAAATCCGGGTTTCGAATTATTTCATTTTTTGACCATTTGGCCCCGACTTGTATTTTGGGCGATTTCGGGTTAATGAAGAAAGTGTCATCTCTAGTGCTCCAAAAGGGATGAAACTTTGTGGGTAGCTTTGAAATGTCCAATAAGGCCGGGAAATGCTAAAAAACGAGAATTTGGAGGACAGTACGATCCACTCACCGCGTGTGATTTGCAACGCGGCCTAACGTGTCGGACCCCTAAAACCTAACCCCGGGGGCTCCAAATGGTCTAGTATTCGTCGTGCATGTTTCATATGGTATTTGAGGTTGATTGGGCTGAAAAAATCTGGGTTTGGAATTATTTCATTTTTTGACCATTTGGCCCCGACTTGTATTTTGGGCGATTTCGGGTTAATGAAGGAAGTGTCATCTCTAGTGCTCCAAAAGGGATGAAACTTTGTGGGTAGCTTTGGTATGTCCAATAGAGCCGGGAAATGCTAAAAAAACGGGAATTTGGAGGACAATACGATCCACTCACCGCGTGTGATTTGCAACGCGGCCTAACGTGTCGGACCCCTAAAACCTGACCCCGGGGGCTCCAAATGTTCTAGTATTCGTCGTGCATGTTTCATATGGTATTTGAGGTTGATTGGGCTGAAAAAATCCGAGTTTTGAATTATTTCATTTTTTGACCATTTGGCCCCGACTTGTATTTTGAGCGATTTCGGGTTAATGAAGGAAGTGTCATCTCTAGTACTCCAAAAGGGATGAAACTTTATGGGTAGCTTTGGTATGTCCAATAAGGCCGGGAAATGCTAAAAAACGGGAATTTGGAGGACAATTCGATACACTCACCGCGTGTGATTTCCAACGCGGCCTAACGTGTCGGACCCCTAAAACCTGACCCCGGGGGCTCCAAATGGTCTAGTATTCCTCATGCATGTTTCATATGGTATTTGAGGTTGATTGGGCTGAAAAAATCCGGGTTTCGAATTATTTCATTTTTTTACCATTTGGCCCCGACTTGTATTTTGGGCGATTTCGGGTTAATGAAGAAAGTGTCATCTCTAGTGCTCCAAACCGGATGAAACTTTGTGGGTAGCTTTGGTATGTCCAATAAGGCCGGGAAATGCTAAAAAACGGGAATTCGGAGGACGATACGATCCACTCACCGCGTGTGATTTGCAACGCGGCCTAACGTGTCGGACCCCTAAAACCTGACCCCGGGAGCTCCAAATGTTCTAGTATTCGTCGTGCATGTTTCAAATGGTATTTGAGGTTGATTGGGCTGAAAAAATCCGGGTTTCGAATTATTTCATTTTTGGACCATTTGGCCCCGACTTGTATTTTGGGCGATTTCGGGTTAATGAAGGAAGTGTCATCTCTAGTGCTCCAAAAGGGATGAAACTTTGTGGGTAGCTTTCAAATGTCCAATAAGGCCGGGAAATGCTAAAAAACGGGAATTTGGAGGACAATACGATCCACTCACCGCGTGTGATTTGCAACGCGGCCTAACGTGTCGGACCCCTAAAACCTGACCCCGGGGGCTCCAAATGTTCTAGTATTCGTCGTGCATATTTCATATGGTATTTGAGGTTGATTGGGCTGAAAAAATCCGGGTTTCGAATTATTTCATTTTTTGACCATTTGGCCACGACTTGTATTTTGGGCGATTTCGGGTTAATGAAGGAAGTGTCATCTCTAGTGCTCCAAAAGGGATGAAACTTTGTGGGTAGCTTTTGTATGTCCAATAAGGCCAGGAAATGCTAAAAAACGGGAATTTGGAGGACAATACGATACACTCACCGCGTGTGATTTCCAACGCGGCCTAACGTGTCGGACCCCTAAAACCTGACCCCGGGGGCTCCAAATGGTCTAGTATTCGTCGTGCATGTTTCATATGGTATTTGAGGTTGATTGGGCTGAAAAAATCCGGGTTTTGAATTATTTCATTTTTTGACCATTTGGCCCCGACTTGTATTTTGGGCGATTTCGGGTTAATGAAGGAAGTGTCATCTCTAGAGCTCCAAAAGGGATGAAATTTTGTGGGTAGCTTTAATATGTCCAATAGAGCCGGGAAATGCTAAAAAACGGGAATTTGGAGGACAATACGATCCACTCACCGCGTGTGATTTGCAACGCGGCCTAACGTGTCGGACCCCTAAAACCTGACCCCGGGGGCTCCAAATGTTCTAGTATTCGTCGTGCATGTTTCATATGGTATTTGAGGTTGATTGGGCTGAAAAAATCCGGGTTTCGAATTATTTCATTTTTTGACCATTTGGCCCCGACTTGTATTTTGGGCGATTTCGGGTTAATGAAGGAAGTGTCATCTCTAGTGCTCCAAAAGGGATGAAACTTTATGGGTAGCTTTGGTATATCCAATAAGGCCGGGAAATGCTAAAAAACGGGAATTTGGAGGACAATTCGATACACTCACCGAGTGTGATTTGCAACGCGGCCTAACGTGTCGGACCCTAAAACCTGACCCCGGGGGCTCCAAATGGTCTAGTATTCGTCATGCATGTTTCAAATGGCATTTGAGGTTGATTGGGCTGAAAAAATCCGGGTTTCGAATTATTTTATTTTTTTACCATTTGGCCCCGACTTGTATTTTGGGCGATTTCGGGTTAATGAAGGAAGTGTCATCTCTAGTGCTCCAAAAGGGATGAAACTTTGTGGGTAGCTTTGGTATGTCCAATAGAGCCGGGAAATGCTAAAAAACGGGAATTTGGAGGACAATACGATCCACTCACCGCGTGTGATTTACAACGCGGCCAAACGTGTTGGACCCCTAAAACCTGACCCCGGGGGCTCCAAATGTTCTAGTATTCGTCGTGCATGTTTCATATGTTATTTGAGGTTGATTGGGATGAAAAAATCCGGGTTTCGAATTATTTCATTTTTTGACCATTTGGCCCCGACTTGTATTTTGGGCGATTTCGGGTTAATGAAGGAAGAGTCATCTCTAGAGCTCCAAAAGGGATGAAACTTTGTGGGTAGCTTTGGTATGTCCAATAGAGCCGGGAAATGCTAAAAAACGGGAATTTGGAGGACAATACGATCCACTCACCGCGTGTGATTTGCAACGCGGCCTAACGTGTCGGACCCCTAAAACCTGACCCCGGGGGCTCCAAATGTTCTAGTATTCGTCTTGCATGTTTCATATGGTATTTGAGGTTGATTGGGCTGAAAAAATCCGGGTTTCGAATTATTTCATTTTTTGACCATTTGGCCCCGACTTGTATTTTGGGCGATTTCGGGTTAATGAAGGAAGTGTCATCTGTAGTGCTCCAAAAGGGATGAAACTTTGTGGGTAGCTTTGGTATGTCGAATAAGGCCGGGAAATGCTAAAAAACGGGAATTTGGAGGACAATTCGATACACTCACCGCGTGTGATTTCCAACGCGGCCTAACGTGTCGGACCCCTAAAACCTGACCCCGGGGGCTCCAAATGGTCTAGTATTCCTCATGCATGTTTCATATGGTATTTGAGGTTGATTGGGCTGAAAAAATCCGGGTTTCGAATTATTTCATTTTTTGACCATTTGGCCCCGACTTGTATTTTGGGCGATTTCGGGTTAATGAAGGAAGTGTCATCTGTAGTGCTCCAAAAGGGATGAAACTTTGTGGGTAGCTTTGGTATGTCGAATAAGGCCGGGAAATGCTAAAAAACGGGAATTTGGAGGACAATTCGATACACTCACCGCGTGTGATTTCCAACGCGGCCTAACGTGTCGGACCCCTAAAACCTGACCCCGGGGGCTCCAAATGGTCTAGTATTCCTCATGCATGTTTCATATGGTATTTGAGGTTGATTGGGCTGAAAAAATCCGGGTTTCGAATTATTTCATTTTTTGACCATTTGGCCCCGACTTGTATTTTGGGCGATTTCGGGTTAATGAAGGAAGTGTCATCTCTAGTGCTCCAAAAGGGATGAAACTTTATGGGTAGCTTTGGTATATCCAATAAGGCCGGGAAATGCTAAAAAACGGGAATTTGGAGGACAATTCGATACACTCACCGAGTGTGATTTGCAACGCGGCCTAACGTGTCGGACCCTAAAACCTGACCCCGGGGGCTCCAAATGGTCTAGTATTCGTCATGCATGTTTCAAATGGCATTTGAGGTTGATTGGGCTGAAAAAATCCGGGTTTCGAATTATTTTATTTTTTTACCATTTGGCCCCGACTTGTATTTTGGGCGATTTCGGGTTAATGAAGGAAGTGTCATCTCTAGTGCTCCAAAAGGGATGAAACTTTGTGGGTAGCTTTGGTATGTCCAATAGAGCCGGGAAATGCTAAAAAACGGGAATTTGGAGGACAATACGATCCACTCACCGCGTGTGATTTACAACGCGGCCAAACGTGTTGGACCCCTAAAACCTGACCCCGGGGGCTCCAAATGTTCTAGTATTCGTCGTGCATGTTTCATATGTTATTTGAGGTTGATTGGGATGAAAAAATCCGGGTTTCGAATTATTTCATTTTTTGACCATTTGGCCCCGACTTGTATTTTGGGCGATTTCGGGTTAATGAAGGAAGAGTCATCTCTAGAGCTCCAAAAGGGATGAAACTTTGTGGGTAGCTTTGGTATGTCCAATAGAGCCGGGAAATGCTAAAAAACGGGAATTTGGAGGACAATACGATCCACTCACCGCGTGTGATTTGCAACGCGGCCTAACGTGTCGGACCCCTAAAACCTGACCCCGGGGGCTCCAAATATTCTAGTATTCGTCGTGCATGTTTCATATGGTATTTGAGGTTGATTGGGCTGAAAAAATCCGGGTTTCGAATTATTTCATTTTTTGACCATTTGGCCCCGACTTGTATTTTGGGCGATTTCGGGTTAATGAAGGAAGTGTCATCTGTAGTGCTCCAAAAGGGATGAAACTTTGTGGGTAGCTTTGGTATGTCGAATAAGGCCGGGAAATGCTAAAAAACGGGAATTTGGAGGACAATTCGATACACTCACCGCGTGTGATTTCCAACGCGGCCTAACGTGTCGGACCCCTAAAACCTGACCCCGGGGGCTCCAAATGGTCTAGTATTCCTCATGCATGTTTCATATGGTATTTGAGGTTGATTGGGCTGAAAAAATCCGGGTTTCGAATTATTTCATTTTTTTACCATTTGGCCCCGACTTGTATTTTGGGCGATTTCGGGTTAATGAAGGAAGTGTCATCTCTAGTGCTCCAAAAGGGATGAAACTTTGTGGGTAGCTTTGGTATGTCCAATAAAGCCGGGAAATGATAAAAAAACGGGAATTTGGAGGACAATACGATACACTCACCGAGTGTGATTTGCAACGCGGCCTAACGTGTCGGACCCTAAAACCTGACCCCGGGGGCTCCAAATGGTCTAGTATTCGTCATGCATGTTTCAAATGGTATTTGAGGTTTATTGGGCTGAAAAAATCCGGGTTTCGAATTATTTCATTTTTTTACCATTTGGCCCCGACTTGTATTTTGGGCGATTTCGGGTTAATGAAGGAAGTGTCATCTCTAGTGCTCCAAAAGGGATGAAACTTTGTGGGTAGCTTTGGTATGTCCAATAAGGCCGGGAAATGCTAAAAAACGGGAATTCGGAGGACGATACGATCCACTCACCGCGTGTGATTTGCAACGCGGCCTAACGTGTCGGACCCCTAAAACCTGACCCCGGGGGCTCCAAATGTTCTAGTATTCGTCGTGCATGTTTCAAATGGTATTTGAGGTTGATTGGGCTGAAAAAATCCGGGTTTCGAATTATTTCATTTTTTGACCATTTGGCCCCGACTTGTATTTTGGGCGATTTCGGGTTAATGAAGGAAGTGTCATCTGTAGTGCTCCAAAAGGGATGAAACTTTGTGGGTAGCTTTGGTATGTCCAATAGAGCCGGGAAATGCTAAAAAACGGGAATTTGGAGGACAATACGATCCACTCACCGCGTGTGATTTGCAACACGGCCTAACGTGTCGGACCCCTAAAACCTGACCCCGGGGGCTCCAAATGTTCTAGTATTCGTCGTGCATGTTTCATATGGTATTTGAGGTTGATTGGGCTGAAAAAATCCGGGTTTCGAATTATTTCATTTTTTGACCATTTGGCCCCGACTTGTATTTTGGGCGATTTCGGGTTAATGAAGGAAGTGTCATCTGTAGTGCTCCAAAAGGGATGAAACTTTGTGGGTAGCTTTGGTATGTCCAATAAGGCCGGGAAATGCTAAAAAACGGGAATTTGGAGGACAATTCGATACACTCACCGCGTGTGATTTCCAACGCGGCCTAACGTGTCGGACCCCTAAAACCTGACCCCGGGGGCTCCAAATGGTCTAGTATTCCTCATGCATGTTTCATATGGTATTTGAGGTTGATTGGGCTGAAAAAATCCGGGTTTCGAATTATTTCATTTTTTTACCATTTGGCCCCGACTTGTATTTTGGGCGATTTCGGGTTAATGAAGGAAGTGTCATCTCTAGTGCTCCAAAAGGGATGAAACTTTGTGGGTAGCTTTGGTATGTCCAATAAAGCCGGGAAATGATAAAAAAACGGGAATTTGGAGGACAATACGATACACTCACCGAGTGTGATTTGCAACGCGGCCTAACGTGTCGGACCCTAAAACCTGACCCCGGGGGCTCCAAATGGTCTAGTATTCGTCATGCATGTTTCAAATGGTATTTGAGGTTGATTGGGCTGAAAAAATCCGGGTTTCGAATTATTTCATTTTTTTACCATTTGGCCCCGACTTGTATTTTGGGCGATTTCGGGTTAATGAAGGAAGTGTCATCTCTAGTGCTCCAAAACGGATGAAACTTTGTGGGTAGCTTTGGTATGTCCAATAAGGCCGGGAAATGCTAAAAAACGGGAATTCGGAGGACGATACGATCCACTCACCGCGTGTGATTTGCAACGCGGCCTAACGTGTCGGACCCCTAAAACCTGACCCCGGGGGCTCCAAATGTTCTAGTATTCGTCGTGCATATTTCAAATGGTATTTGAGGTTGATTGGGCTGAAAAAATCCGGGTTTCGAATTATTTCATTTTTTGACCATTTGGCCCCGACTTGTATTTTGGGCGATTTCGGGTTAATGAAGGAAGTGTCATCTCTAGTGCTCCAAAAGGGATGAAACTTTGTGGGTAGCTTTCAAATGTCCAATAAGGCCGGGAAATGCTAAAAAACGGGAATTTGGAGGACAATAAGATCCACTCACCGCGTGTGATTTGCAACGCGGCCTAACGTGTCGGACCCCTAAAACCTGACCCCGGGGGCTCCAAATGTTCTAGTATTCGTCGTGCATGTTTCATATGGTATTTGAGGTTGATTGGGCTGAAAAAATCCGGGTTTCGAATTATTTCATTTTTTGACCATTTGGCCCCGACTTGTATTTTGGGCGATTTCGGGTTAATGAAGGAAGTGTAATCTCTAGTGCTCCAAAAGGGATGAAACTTTGTGGGTAGCTTTCAAATTTCCAATAAGGCCGGGAAATGCTAAAAAACGGGAATTTGGAAGACAATAAGATCCACTCACCGCGTGTGATTTCCAACGCGGCCTAACGTGTCGGACCCCTAAAACCTGACCCCGGGAGCTCCAAATGGTCTAGTATTCGTCGTGCATGTTTCATATGGTATTTGAGGTTGATTGGGCTGAAAAAATCCGGGTTTCGAATTATTTCATTTTTTGACCATTTGGCCCCGACTTGTATTTTGGGCGATTTCGGGTTAATGATGGAAGTGTCATCTCTAGTGCTCCAAAAGGGATGAAACTTTGTGGGTAGCTTTGGTATGTCCAATAAGGCCGGGAAATGCTAAAAAATGGGAATTTGGAAGACAATACGATACACTCACCGCGTGTGATTTCCAAAGCGGCCTAACGTGTCGGACCCCTAAAACCTGACCCCGGGGGCTCCAAATGGTCTAGTATTCGTCGTGCATGTTTCATATGGTATTTGAGGTTGATTGGGCTGAAAAAATCCGGGTTTTGAATTATTTCATTTTTTGACCATTTGGCCCCGACTTGTATTTTGGGCGATTTCGGGTTAATGAAGGAAGTGTCATCTCTAGAGCTCCAAAAGGGATGAAATTTTGTGGGTAGCTTTGGTATGTCCAATAGAGCCGGGAAATGCTAAAAAACGAGAATTTGGAGGACAATACGATCCACTCACCGCGTGTGATTTGCAACGCGGCCTAACGTGTCGGACCCCTAAAACCTGACCCCGGGGGCTCCAAATGTTCTAGTATTCGTCGTGCATGTTTCATATGGTATTTGAGGTTGATTGGGCTGAAAAAATCCGGGTTTCGAATTATTTCATTTTTTGACCATTTGGCCCCGACTTGTATTTTGGGCGATTTCGGGTTAATGAAGGAAGTGTCATCTCTAGTGCTCCAAAAGGGATGAAACTTTATGGGTAGCTTTGGTATATCCAATAAGGCCGGGAAATGCTAAAAAACGGGAATTTGGAGGACAATTCAATACACTCACCGAGTGTGATTTGCAACGCGGCCTAACGTGTCGGACCCTAAAACCTGACCCCGGGGGCTCCAAATGGTCTAGTATTCGTCATGCATGTTTCAAATGGCATTTGAGGTTGATTGGGCTGAAAAAATCCGGGTTTCGAATTATTTCATTTTTTTACCATTTGGCCCCGACTTGTATTTTGGGCGATTTCGGGTTAATGAAGGAAGTGTCATCTCTAGTGCTCCAAAAGGGATGAAACTTTGTGGGTAGCTTTGGTATGTCCAATAAGGCCGGGAAATGCTAAAAAACGGGAATTTGGAGGACAATACGATCCACTCACCGCGTGTGATTTTCAACGCGGCCTAACGTGTTGGACCCCTAAAACCTGACCCCGGGGGCTCCAAATGTTCTAGTATTCGTCGTGCATGTTTCATATGGTATTTGAGGTTGATTGGGCTGAAAAAATCCGGGTTTCGAATTATTTCATTTTTTGACCATTTGGCCCCGACTTGTATTTTGGGCGATTTCGGGTTAACGAAGGAAGTGTCATCTCTAGTGCTCCAAAAGGGATGAAACTTTGTGGGTAGCTTTGGTATGTCCAATAAGGCCGGGAAATGCTAAAAAACGGGAATTTGGAGGACAATTCGATACACTCACCGAGTGTGATTTGCAACGCGGCCTAACGTGTCGGACCCTAAAACCTGACCCCGGGGGCTCCAAATGGTCTAGTATTCGTCATGCATGTTTCAAATGGCATTTGAGGTTGATTGGGCTGAAAAAATCCGGGTTTCGAATTATTTCATTTTTTTACCATTTGGCCCCGACTTGTATTTTGGGCGATTTCGGGTTAATGAAGGAAGTGTCATCTCTAGTGCTCCAAAAGGGATGAAACTTTGTGGGTAGCTTTGGTATGTCCAATAAGGCCGGGAAATGCTAAAAAACAGGAATTCGGAGGACGATACGATCCACTCACCGCGTGTGATTTGCAACGCGGCCTAACGTGTCGGACCCCTAAAACCTGACCCTGGGGGCTCCAAATGTTCTAGTATTCGTCGTGCATGTTTCAAATGGTATATGAGGTTGATTGGGCTGAAGAAATCCGGGTTTCGAATTATTTCATTTTTTGACCATTTGGCCCCGACTTGTATTTTGGGCGATTTCGGGTTAATGAAGAAAGTTTCATCTCTAGTGCTCCAAAAGGGATGAAACTTTGTGAGTAGCTTTGAAATGTCCAATAAGGCCGGGAAATGCTAAAAAACGAGAATTTGGAGGACAGTACGATTCACTCACCGCGTGTGATTTGCAACGCGGCCTAACGTGTCGGACCCCTAAAACCTAACCCCGGGGGCTCCAAATGGTCTAGTATTCGTCGTGCATGTTTCATATGGTATTTGAGGTTGATTGGGCTGAAAAAATCCGGGTTTGGAATTATTTCATTTTTTGACCATTTGGCCCCGACTTGTATTTTGGGCGATTTCGGGTTAATGAAGGAAGTGTCATCTCTAGAGCTCCAAAAGGGATGAAACTTTGTGGGTAGCTTTGGTATGTCCAATAGAGCCGGGAAATGCTAAAAAACGGGAATTTGGAGGACAATACGATCCACTCACCGCGTGTGATTTGCAACGCGGCCTAACGTGTCGGACCCCTAAAACCTGACCCCGGGGGCTCCAAATGTTCTAGTATTCGTCGTGCATGTTTCATATGGTATTTGAGGTTGATTGGGCTGAAAAAATCCGGGTTTCGAATTATTTCATTTTTTGACCATTTGGCCCCGACTTGTATTTTGGGCGATTTCTGGTTAATGAAGGAAGTTTCATCTGTAGTGCTCCAAAAGGGATGAAACTTTGTGGGTAGCTTTGGTATGTCCAATAAGGCCGGGAAATGCTAAAAAACGGGAATTTGGAGGACGATTCGATACACTCACCGCGTGTGATTTCCAACGCGGCCTAACGTGTCGGACCCCTAAAACCTGACCCCGGGGGCTCCAAATAGTCTAGTATTCCTCATGCATGTTTCATATGGTATTTGAGGTTGATTGGGCTGAAAAAATCCGGGTTTCGAATTATTTTATTTTTTTACCATTTGGCCCCGACTTGTATTTTTGGCGATTTCGGGTTAATGAAGGAATGGTCATCTCTAGTGCTCCAAAAGGGATGAAACTTTGTGGGTAGCTTTGGTATGTCCAATAAGGCCTGGAAATGATAAAAAAAACGGGAATTTGGAGGACAATACGATACACTCACCGAGTGTGATTTGCAACGCGGCCTAACGTGTCGGACCCCTAAAACCTGACCCCGGGGGCTCCAAATGGTCTAGTATTCGTCATGCATGTTTCAAATGGTATTTGAGGTTGATTGGGCTGAAAAAATCCGGGTTTCGAATTATTTCATTTTTTTACCATTTGGCCCCGACTTGTATTTTGGGCGATTTCGGGTTAATGAAGGAAGTGTCATCTCTAGTGCTCCAAAAGGGATGAAACTTTGTGGGTAGCTTTGGTATGTCCAATAAGGCTGGTAAATGCTAAAAAACGGGAATTTGGAGAACAATTCGATACACTCACCGAGTGTGATTTGCAACGCGGCCTAACGTGTCGGACCCTAAAACCTGACCCCGGGGGCTCCAAATGGTCTAGTATTCGTCATGCATGTTTCAAATGGCATTTGAGGTTGATTGGGCTGAAAAAATCCGGGTTTCGAATTATTTCATTTTTTTACCATTTGGCCTCGACTTGTATTTTGGGCGATTTCGGGTTAATGAAGGAAGTGTCATCTCTAGTGCTCCAAAAGGGATGAAACTTTGTGGGTAGCTTTGGTATGTCCAATAAGGCCGGGAAATGCTAAAAAACGGGAATTTGGAGGACAATTCGATACACTCACCGCGTGTGATTTCCAACGCGGCCTAACGTGTCGGACCCCTAAAACCTGACCCAGGGGGCTCCAAATGGTCTAGTATTCCTCATGCATGTTTCATATGGTATTTGAGGTTGATTGGGCTGAAAAAATCCGGGTTTCGAATTATTTCATTTTTTTACCATTTGGCCCCGACTTGTATTTTGGGCGATTTCGGGTTAATGAAGGAAGTGTCATCTCTAGTGCTCCAAAAGGGATGAAACTTTGTGGGTAGCTTTGGTATGTCCAATAAAGCCGGGAAATGATAAAAAAACGGGAATTTTGAGGACAATACGATACACTCACCGAGTGTGATTTGCAACGCGGCCTAACGTGTCGGACCCTAAAACCTGACCCCGGGGGCTCCAAATGGTCTAGTATTCGTCATGCATGTTTCAAATGGTATTTGAGGTTGATTGGGCTGAAGAAATCCGGGTTTCGAATTATTTCATTTTTTGACCATTTGGCCCCGACTTGTATTTTGGGCGATTTCGGGTTAATGAAGAAAGTGTCATCTCTAGTGCTCCAAAAGGGATGAAACTTTGTGGGTAGCTTTGAAATGTCCAATAAGGCCGGGAAATGCTAAAAACGAGAATTTGGAGGACAGTACGATCCACTCACCGCGTGTGATTTGCAACGCGGCCTAACGTGTCGGACCCCTAAAACCTAACCCCGGGAGCTCCAAATGGTCTAGTATTCGTCGTGCATGTTTCATATGGTATTTGAGGTTGATTGGGCTGAAAAAATCCGGGTTTGGAATTATTTCATTTTTTGACCATTTGGCCCCGACTTGTATTTTGGGCGATTTCGGGTTAATGAAGGAAATGTCATCTCTAGAGCTCCAAAAGGGATGAAACTTTGTGGGTAGCTTTGGTATGTCCAATAGAGCCGGGAAATGCTAAAAAACGGGAATTTGGAGGACAATATGATCCACTCACCGCGTGTGATTTGCAACGCGGCCTAACGTGTCGGACCCCTAAAACCTGACCCCGGGGGCTTCAAATGTTCTAGTATTCGTCGTGCATTTTTCATATGGTATTTGAGGTTGATTGAGCTGAAAAAATCCGGGTTTCGAATTATTTCATTTTTTGACCATTTGGCCTCGACTTGTATTTTGGGCGATTTCTGGTTAATGAAGGAAGTTTAATCTGTAGTGCTCCAAAAGGGATGAAACTTTGTGGGTAGCTTTGGTATGTCCAATAAGGCCGGGAAATGCTAAAAAACGGGAATTCGGAGGACGATACGATTCACTCACCGCGTGTGATTTGCAACGCGGCCTAACGTGTCGGACCCCTAAAACCTGACCCCGGGGGCTCCAAATGTTCTAGTATTCGTCGTGCATATTTCAAATGGTATTTGAGGTTGATTGGGCTGAAAAAATCCGGGTTTCGAATTATTTCATTTTTTGACCATTTGGCCCCGACTTGTATTTTGGGCGATTTCGGGTTAATGAAGGAAGTGTCATCTCTAGTGCTCCAAAAGGGATGAAACTTTGTGGGTAGCTTTCAAATGTCCAATAAGGCCGGGAAATGCTAAAAAACGGGAATTTGGAGGACAATAAGATCCACTCACCGCGTGTGATTTGCAACGCGGCCTAACGTGTCGGACCCCTAAAACCTGACCCCGGGGGCTCCAAATGTTCTAGTATTCGTCGTGCATGTTTCATATGGTATTTGAGGTTGATTGGGCTGAAAAAATCCGGGTTTCGAATTATTTCATTTTTTGACCATTTGGCCCCGACTTGTATTTTGGGCGATTTCGGGTTAATGAAAGAAGTGTCATCTCTAGTGCTCCAAAAGGGATGAAACTTTGTGGATAGCTTTGGTATGTCCAATAAGGCTGGGAAATGCTAAAAAACAGGAATTTGGAGGACAATTCGATACACTGACCGAGTGTGATTTGCAACGCGGCCTAACGTGTCGGACCCTAAAACCTGACCCCGGGGGCTCCAAATGGTCTAGTATTCGTCATGCATGTTTCAAATGGCATTTGAGGTTGATTGGGCTGAAAAAATCCGGGTTTCGAATTATTTCATTTTTTTACCATTTGGCCCCGACTTGTATTTTGGGCGATTTCGGGTTAATGAAGGAAGTGTCATCTCTAGTGCTCCAAAACGGATGAAACTTTGTGGGTAGCTTTGGTATGTCCAATAAGGCCGGGAAATGCTAAAAAACGGGAATTCGGAGGACGATACGATCCACTCACCGCGTGTGATTTGCAACGCGGCCTAACGTGTCGGACCCCTAAAACCTGACCCTGGGGGCTCCAAATGTTCTAGTATTCGTCGTGCATGTTTCAAATGGTATATGAGGTTGATTGGGCTGAAGAAATCCGGGTTTCGAATTATTTCATTTTTTGACCATTTGGCCCCGACTTGTATTTTGGGCGATTTCGGGTTAATGAAGAAAGTTTCATCTCTAGTGCTCCAAAAGGGATGAAACTTTGTGAGTAGCTTTGAAATGTCCAATAAGGCCGGGAAATGCTAAAAAACGAGAATTTGGAGGACAGTACGATCCACTCACCGCGTGTGATTTGCAACGCGGCCTAACGTGTCGGACCCCTAAAACCTAACCCCGGGGGCTCCAAATGGTCTAGTATTCGTCGTGCATGTTTCATATGGTATTTGAGGTTGATTGGGCTGAAAAAATCCGGGTTTGGAATTATTTCATTTTTTGACCATTTGGCCCCGACTTGTATTTTGGGCGATTTCGGGTTAATGAAGGAAGTGTCATCTCTAGAGCTCCAAAAGGGATGAAACTTTGTGGGTAGCTTTGGTATGTCCAATAGAGCCGGGAAATGCTAAAAAACGGGAATTTGGAGGACAATACGATCCACTCACCGCGTGTGATTTGCAACGCGGCCTAACGTGTCGGACCCCTAAAACCTGACCCCGGGGGCTCCAAATGTTCTAGTATTCGTCGTGCATGTTTCATATGGTATTTGAGGTTGATTGGGCTGAAAAAATCCGGGTTTCGAATTATTTCATTTTTTGACCATTTGGCCCCGACTTGTATTTTGGGCGATTTCTGGTTAATGAAGGAAGTTTCATCTGTAGTGCTCCAAAAGGGATGAAACTTTGTGGGTAGCTTTGGTATGTCCAATAAGGCCGGGAAATGCTAAAAAACGGGAATTTGGAGGACAATTCGATACACTCACCGCGTGTGATTTCCAACGCGGCCTAACGTGTCGGACCCCTAAAACCTGACCCCGGGGGCTCCAAATAGTCTAGTATTCCTCATGCATGTTTCATATGGTATTTGAGGTTGATTGGGCTGAAAAAATCCGGGTTTCGAATTATTTTATTTTTTTACCATTTGGCCCCGACTTGTATTTTTGGCGATTTCGGGTTAATGAAGGAATGGTCATCTCTAGTGCTCCAAAAGGGATGAAACTTTGTGGGTAGCTTTGGTATGTCCAATAAGGCCTGGAAATGATAAAAAAACGGGAATTTGGAGGACAATACGATACACTCACCGAGTGTGATTTGCAACGCGGCCTAACGTGTCGGACCCCTAAAACCTGACCCCGGGGGCTCCAAATGGTCTAGTATTCGTCATGCATGTTTCAAATGGTATTTGAGGTTGATTGGGCTGAAAAAATCCGGGTTTCGAATTATTTCATTTTTTTACCATTTGGCCCCGACTTGTATTTTGGGCGATTTCGGGTTAATGAAGGAAGTGTCATCTCTAGTGCTCCAAAAGGGATGAAACTTTGTGGGTAGCTTTGGTATGTCCAATAAGGCTGGGAAATGCTAAAAAACGGGAATTTGGAGGACAATTCGATACACTCACCGAGTGTGATTTGCAACGCGGCCTAACGTGTCGGACCCTAAAACCTGACCCCGGGGGCTCCAAATGGTCTAGTATTCGTCATGCATGTTTCAAATGGCATTTGAGGTTGATTGGGCTGAAAAAATCCGGGTTTCGAATTATTTCATTTTTTTACCATTTGGCCTCGACTTGTATTTTGGGCGATTTCGGGTTAATGAAGGAAGTGTCATCTCTAGTGCTCCAAAAGGGATGAAACTTTGTGGGTAGCTTTGGTATGTCCAATAAGGCCGGGAAATGCTAAAAAACGGGAATTTGGAGGACAATTCGATACACTCACCGCGTGTGATTTCCAACGCGGCCTAACGTGTCGGACCCCTAAAACCTGACCCAGGGGGCTCCAAATGGTCTAGTATTCCTCATGCATGTTTCATATGGTATTTGAGGTTGATTGGGCTGAAAAAATCCGGGTTTCGAATTATTTCATTTTTTTACCATTTGGCCCCGACTTGTATTTTGGGCGATTTCGGGTTAATGAAGGAAGTGTCATCTCTAGTGCTCCAAAAGGGATGAAACTTTGTGGGTAGCTTTGGTATGTCCAATAAAGCCGGGAAATGATAAAAAAACGGGAATTTGGAGGACAATACGATACACTCACCGAGTGTGATTTGCAACGCGGCCTAACGTGTCGGACCCTAAAACCTGACCCCGGGGGCTCCAAATGGTCTAGTATTCGTCATGCATGTTTCAAATGGTATTTGAGGTTGATTGGGCTGAAGAAATCCGGGTTTCGAATTATTTCATTTTTTGACCATTTGGCCCCGACTTGTATTTTGGGCGATTTCGGGTTAATGAAGAAAGTGTCATCTCTAGTGCTCCAAAAGGGATGAAACTTTGTGGGTAGCTTTGAAATGTCCAATAAGGCCGGGAAATGCTAAAAACGAGAATTTGGAGGACAGTACGATCCACTCACCGCGTGTGATTTGCAACGCGGCCTAACGTGTCGGACCCCTAAAACCTAACCCCGGGAGCTCCAAATGGTCTAGTATTCGTCGTGCATGTTTCATATGGTATTTGAGGTTGATTGGGCTGAAAAAAATCCGGGTTTGGAATTATTTCATTTTTTGACCATTTGGCCCCGACTTGTATTTTGGGCGATTTCGGGTTAATGAAGGAAATGTCATCTCTAGAGCTCCAAAAGGGATGAAACTTTGTGGGTAGCTTTGGTATGTCCAATAGAGCCGGGAAATGCTAAAAAACGGGAATTTGGAGGACAATACGATCCACTCACCGCGTGTGATTTGCAACGCGGCCTAACGTGTCGGACCCCTAAAACCTGACCCCGGGGGCTTCAAATGTTCTAGTATTCGTCGTGCATTTTTCATATGGTATTTGAGGTTGATTGAGCTGAAAAAATCCGGGTTTCGAATTATTTCATTTTTTGACCATTTGGCCTCGACTTGTATTTTGGGCGATTTCTGGTTAATGAAGGAAGTTTAATCTGTAGTGCTCCAAAAGGGATGAAACTTTGTGGGTAGCTTTGGTATGTCCAATAAGGCCGGGAAATGCTAAAAAACGGGAATTCGGAGGACGATACGATTCACTCACCGCGTGTGATTTGCAACGCGGCCTAACGTGTCGGACCCCTAAAACCTGACCCCGGGGGCTCCAAATGTTCTAGTATTCGTCGTGCATATTTCAAATGGTATTTGAGGTTGATTGGGCTGAAAAAATCCGGGTTTCGAATTATTTCATTTTTTGACCATTTGGCCCCGACTTGTATTTTGGGCGATTTCGGGTTAATGAAGGAAGTGTCATCTCTAGTGCTCCAAAAGGGATGAAACTTTGTGGGTAGCTTTCAAATGTCCAATAAGGCCGGGAAATGCTAAAAAACGGGAATTTGGAGGACAATAAGATCCACTCACCGCGTGTGATTTGCAACGCGGCCTAACGTGTCGGACCCCTAAAACCTGACCCCGGGGGCTCCAAATGTTCTAGTATTCGTCGTGCATGTTTCATATGGTATTTGAGGTTGATTGGGCTGAAAAAATCCGGGTTTCGAATTATTTCATTTTTTGACCATTTGGCCCCGACTTGTATTTTGGGCGATTTCGGGTTAATGAAAGAAGTGTCATCTCTAGTGCTCCAAAAGGGATGAAACTTTGTGGGTAGCTTTGGTATGTCCAATAAGGCTGGGAAATGCTAAAAAACAGGAATTTGGAGGACAATTCGATACACTCACCGAGTGTGATTTGCAACGCGGCCTAACGTGTCGGACCCTAAAACCTGACCCCGGGGGCTCCAAATGGTCTAGTATTCGTCATGCATGTTTCAAATGGCATTTGAGGTTGATTGGGCTGAAAAAATCCGGGTTTCGAATTATTTCATTTTTTTACCATTTGGCCCCGACTTGTATTTTGGGCGATTTCGGGTTAATGAAGGAAGTGTCATCTCTAGTGCTCCAAAACGGATGAAACTTTGTGGGTAGCTTTGGTATGTCCAATAAGGCCGGGAAATGCTAAAAAACGGGAATTCGGAGGACGATACGATCCACTCACCGCGTGTGATTTGCAACGCGGCCTAACGTGTCGGACCCCTAAAACCTGACCCCGGGGGCTCCAAATGTTCTAGTATTCGTCGTGCATGTTTCAAATGGTATTTGAGGTTGATTGGGCTGAAAAAATCCGGGTTTCGAATTATTTCATTTTTTGACCATTTGGCCCCGACTTGTATTTTGGGCGATTTCGGGTTAATGAAGGAAGTGTCATCTCTAGTGCTCCAAAAGGGATGAAACTTTGTGGGTAGCTTTCAAATGTCCAATAAGGCCGGGAAATGCTAAAAAACGGGAATTTGGAGGACAATACGATCCACTCACCGCGTGTGATTTGCAACGCGGCCTAACGTGTCGGACCCCTAAAACCTGACCCCGGGGGCTCCAAATGTTCTAGTATTCGTCTTGCATGTTTCATATGGTATTTGAGGTTGATTGGGCTGAAAAAATCCGGGTTTGGAATTATTTCATTTTTTGACCATTTGGCCCCGACTTGTATTTTGGGCGATTTCGGGTTAATGAAGGAAGTGTCATCTCTAGAGCTCCAAAAGGGATGAAACTTTGTGGGTAGCTTTGGTATGTCCAATAGAGCCGGGAAATGCTAAAAAACGGGAATTTGGAGGACAATACGATCCACTCACCGCGTGTGATTTGCAACGCGGCCTAACGTGTCGGACCCCTAAAACCTGACCCCGGGGGCTTCAAATGTTCTAGTATTCGTCGTGCATTTTTCATATGGTATTTGAGGTTGATTGGGCTGAAAAAATCCGGGTTTCGAATTATTTCATTTTTTGACCATTTGGCCCCGACTTGTATTTTGGGCGATTTCTGGTTAATGAAGGAAGTTTAATCTGTAGTGCTCCAAAAGGGATGAAACTTTGTGGGTAGCTTTGGTATGTCCAATAAGGCCGGGAAATTCTAAAAAACGGGAATTCGGAGGACGATACGATTCACTCACCGCGTGTGATTTGCAACGCGGCCTAACGTGTCGGACCCCTAAAACCTGACCCCGGGGGCTCCAAATGTTCTAGTATTCGTCGTGCATATTTCAAATGGTATTTGAGGTTGATTGGGCTGAAAAAATCCGGGTTTCGAATTATTTCATTTTTTGACCATTTGGCCCCGACTTGTATTTTGGGCGATTTCGGGTTAATGAAGGAAGTGTCATCTCTAGTGCTCCAAAAGGGATGAAACTTTGTGGGTAGCTTTCAAATGTCCAATAAGGCCGGGAAATGCTAAAAAACGGGAATTTGGAGGACAATAAGATCCACTCACCGCGTGTGATTTGCAACGCGGCCTAACGTGTCGTACCCCTAAAACCTGACCCCGGGGGCTCCAAATGTTCTAGTATTCGTCGTGCATGTTTCATATGGTATTTGAGGTTGATTGGGCTGAAAAAATCCGGGTTTCGAATTATTTCATTTTTTGACCATTTGGCCCCGACTTGTATTTTGGGCGATTTCGGGTTAATGAAGGAAGTGTCATCTCTAGTGCTCCAAAAGGGATGAAACTTTGTGGGTAGCTTTCAAATGTCCAATAAGGCCGGGAAATGCTAAAAAACGGGAATTTGGAGGACAATAAGATCCACTCACCGCGTGTGATTTGCAACGCGGCCTAACGTGTCGTACCCCTAAAACCTGACCCCGGGGGCTCCAAATGTTCTAGTATTCGTCGTGCATGTTTCATATGGTATTTGAGGTTGATTGGGCTGAAAAAATCCGGGTTTCGAATTATTTCATTTTTTGACCATTTGGCCCCGACTTGTATTTTGGGCGATTTCGGGTTAATGAAGGAAGTGTCATCTCTAGTGCTCCAAAAGGGATGAAACTTTGTGGGTAGCTTTGGTATGTCCAATAAGGCTGGGAAATGCTAAAAAACGGGAATTTGGAGGACAATTCGATACACTCACCGAGTGTGATTTGCAACGCGGCCTAACGTGTCGGACCCTAAAACCTGACCCCGGGGGCTCCAAATGGTCTAGTATTCATCATGCATGTTTCAAATGGCATTTGAGGTTGATTGGGCTGAAAAAATCCGGGTTTCGAATTATTTCATTTTTTTACCATTTGCCTCGACTTGTATTTTGGGCGATTTCGGGTTAATGAAGGAAGTGTCATCTCTAGTGCTCCAAAAGGGATGAAACTTTGTGGGTAGCTTTGGTATGTCTAATAGAGCCGGGAAATGCTAAAAAACGGGAATTTGGAGGACAATACGATCCACTCACCGCGTGTGATTTGCAACGCGGCCTAACGTGTCGGACCCCTAAAACCTGACCCCGGGGGCTCCAAATGGTCTAGTATTCGTCGTGCATGTTTCATATGGTATTTGAGGTTGATTGGGCTGAAAAAATCCGGGTTTTGAATTATTTCATTTTTTGACCATTTGGCCCCGACTTGTATTTTGGGCGATTTCGGGTTAATGAAGGAAGTGTCATCTCTAGAGCTCCAAAAGGGATGAAATTTTGTGGGTAGCTTTGGTATGTCCAATAGAGCCGGGAAATGCTAAAAAACGGGAATTTGGAGGACAATACGATCCACTCACCGCGTGTGATTTGCAACGCGGCCTAACGTGTCGGACCCCTAAAACCTGACCCCGGGGGCTCCAAATGTTCTAGTATTCGTCGTGCATGTTTCATATGGTATTTGAGGTTGATTGGGCTGAAAAAATCCGGGTTTCGAATTATTTCATTTTTTGACCATTTGGCCCCGACTTGTATTTTGGGCGATTTCGGGTTAATGAAGGAAGTGTCATCTCTAGTGCTCCAAAAAGGATGAAACTTTATGGGTAGCTTTGGTATATCCAATAAGGCCGGGAAATGCTAAAAAACGGGAATTTGGAGGACAATTCGATACACTCACCGAGTGTGATTTGCAACGCGGCCTAACGTGTCGGACCCTAAAACCTGACCCCGGGGGCTCCAAATGGTCTAGTATTCATCATGCATGTTTCAAATGGCATTTGAGGTTGATTGGGCTGAAAAAATCCGGGTTTCGAATTATTTCATTTTTTTACCATTTGCCTCGACTTGTATTTTGGGCGATTTCGGGTTAATGAAGGAAGTGTCATCTCTAGTGCTCCAAAAGGGATGAAACTTTGTGGGTAGCTTTGGTATGTCTAATAGAGCCGGGAAATGCTAAAAAACGGGAATTTGGAGGACAATACGATCCACTCACCGCGTGTGATTTACAACGCGGCCTAACGTGTTGGACCCCTAAAACCTGACCCCGGGGGCTCCAAATGTTCTAGTATTCGTCGTGCATGTTTCATATGGTATTTGAGGTTGATTGGGCTGAAAAAATCCGGGTTTCGAATTATTTCATTTTTTGACCATTTGGCCCCGACTTGTATTTTGGGCGATTTCGGGTTAACGAAGGAAGTGTCATCTCTAGTGCTCCAAAAGGGATGAAACTTTATGGGTAGCTTTGGTATGTCCAATAAGGCCGGGAAATTCTAAAAAACGGGAATTTGAAGGACAATTCGATACACTCACCGAGTGTGATTTGCAACGTGGCCTAACGTGTCGGACCCTAAAACCTGACCCCGGGGGCTCCAAATGGTCTAGTATTCATCATGCATGTTTCAAATGGCATTTGAGGTTGATTGGGCTGAAAAAATCTGGGTTTCGAATTATTTCATTTTTTTACCATTTGGCCCCGACTTGTATTTTGGTCGATTTCGGGTTAATGAAGGAAGTGTCATCTCTAGTGCTCCAAAATGGATGAAACTTCTTGGGTAGCTTTGGTATGTCCAATAAGGCCGGGAAATGCTAAAAAACGGGAATTCGGAGGACGATACGATCCACTCACCGCGTGTGATTTGCAACGCGGCCTAACGTGTCGGACCCTTAAAACCTGACCCCGGGGGCTCCAAATGTTCTAGTATTCGTCGTGCATGTTTCAAATGGTATATGAGGTTGATTGGGCTGAAAAAATCCGGGTTTCTAATTATTTCATTTTTTGACCATTTGGCCCCGACTTGTATTTTGGGCGATTTCGGGTTAATGAAGGAAGTGTCATCTCTAGTGCTCCAAAAGGGATGAAACTTTGTGGGTAGCTTTGAAATGTCCAATAAGGCCGGGAAATGCTAAAAAAGAGAATTTGGAGGACAGTACGATCCACTCACCGCGTGTGATTTGCAACGCGGCCTAACGTGTCGGACCCCTAAAACCTAACCCCGGGGCTCCAAATGGTCTAGTATTCGTCGTGCATGTTTCATATGGTATTTGAGGTTGATTGGGCTGAAAAAATCCGGGTTTCGAATTATTTCATTTTTTGACCATTTGGCCCCGACTTGTATTTTGGGCGATTTCGGGTTAATGAAGGAAGTGTCATCTCTAGAGCTCCAAAAGGGATGAAACTTTGTGGGTAGCTTTGGTATGTCCAATAGAGCCGGGAAATGCTAAAAAACGGGAATTTGGAGGACAATACGATCCACTCACCGCGTGTGATTTGCAACGCGGCCTAACGTGTCGGACCCCTAAAACCTGACCCCGGGGGCTCCAAATGTTCTAGTATTCGTCGTGCATGTTTCATATGGTATTTGAGGTTGATTGGGCTGAAAAATCCGGGTTTCGAATTATTTCATTTTTTGACCATTTGGCCCCGACTTGTATTTTGGGCGATTTCGGGTTAACGAAGGAAGTGTCATCTCTAGTGCTCCAAAAGGGATGAAACTTTATGGGTAGCTTTGGTATGTCCAATAAGGCCGGGAAATTCTAAAAAACGGGAATTTGGAGGACAATTCGATACACTCACCGAGTGTGATTTGCAACGCGGCCTAACGTGTCGGACCCTAAAACCTGACCCCGGGGGCTCCAAATGGTCTAGTATTCGTCATGCATGTTTCAAATGGCATTTGAGGTTGATTGGGCTGAAAAAATCCGGGTTTCGAATTATTTCATTTTTTTTACCATTTGGCCCCGACTTGTATTTTGGGCGATTTCGGGTTAATGAAGGAAGTGTCATCTCTAGTGCTCCAAAATGGATGAAACTTTGTGAGTAGCTTTGGTATGTCCAATAAGGCCGGGAAATGCTAAAAAACGAGAATTCGGAGGACGATACGATCCACTCACCGCGTGTGATTTGCAACGCGGCCTAACGTGTCGGACCCCTAAAACCTGACCCCGGGGGCTCCAAATGTTCTAGTATTCGTCGTGCATGTTTCAAATGGTATATGAGGTTGATTGGGCTGAAAAAATCCGGGTTTCGAATTATTTCATTTTTTGACCATTTGGCCCCGACTTGTATTTTGGGCGATTTCGGGTTAATGAAGGAAGTGTCATCTCTAGTGCTCCAAAAGGGATGAAACTTTGTGGGTAGCTTTGAAATGTCCAATAAGGCCGGGAAATGCTAAAAAACTAGAATTTGGAGGACAGTACGATCCACTCACCGCGTGTGATTTGCAATGCGGCCTAACGTGTCGGACCGCTAAAACCTAACCCCGGGGGCTCCAAATGGTCTAGTATTCATCGTGCATGTTTCATATGGTATTTGAGGTTGATTGGGCTGAAAAAATCCGGGTTTCGAATTATTTCATTTTTTGACCATTTGGCCCCGACTTGTATTTTGGGCGATTTCGGGTTAATGAAGGAAGTGTCATCTCTAGAGCTCCAAAAGGGATGAAACTTTGTGGGTAGCTTTGGTATGTCCAATAGAGCCGGGAAATGCAAAAAAACGGGAATTTGGAGGACAATACGATCCACTCACCGCGTGTGATTTGCAACGCGGCCTAACGTGTCGGACCCCTAAAACCTGACCCCGGGGGCTCCAAATGTTCTAGTATTCGTCGTGCATGTTTCATATGGTATTTGAGGTTGATTGGGCTTAAAAAATCCGGGTTTCGAATTATTTCATTTTTTTACCATTTGGCCCCGACTTGTATTTTGGGCGATTTCTGGTTAATGAAGGAAGTGTCATCTGTAGTGCTACAAAAGGGATGAAACTTTGTGGGTAGCTTTGGTATGTCCAATAAGGCCGGGAAATGCTAAAAAACGGGAATTTGGAGGACAATTCAATACACTCACCGCGTGTGATTTCCAACGCGGCCTAACGTGTCGGACCCCTAAAACCTGACCCCGGGGGCTCCAAATAGTCTAGTATTCCTCATGCATGTTTCATATGGTATTTGAGGTTGATTGGGCTGAAAAAATCCGGGTTTCGAATTATTTTATTTTTTTACCATTTGGCCCCGACTTGTATTTTTGGCGATTTCGGGTTAATGAAGGAAGTGTCATCTCTAGTGCTCCAAAAGGGATGAAACTTTGTGGGTAGCTTTGGTATGTCCAATAAGGCCGGGAAATGATAAAAAACGGGAATTTGGAGGACAATACGATACACTCACCGAGTGTGATTTGCAACGCGGCCTAACGTGTCGGACCCCTAAAACCTGACCCCGGGGGCTCCAAATGGTCTAGTATTCGTCATGCATGTTTCAAATGGTATTTAAGGTTGATTGGGCTGAAAAAATCCGGGTTTCGAATTATTTCATTTTTTTACCATTTGGCCCCGACTTGTATTTTGGGCGATTTCGGGTTAATGAAGGAAGTGTCATCTCTAGTGCTCCAAAAGGGATGAAACTTTGTGGGTAGCTTTGGTATGTCCAATAAGGCCGGGAAATGCTAAAAAACGGGAATTCGGAGGACGATACGATCCACTCACCGCGTGTGATTTGCAACGCGGCCTAACGTGTCGGACCCCTAAAACCTGACCCCGGGGGCTCCAAATGTTCTAGTATTCGTCGTGCATGTTTCAAATGGTATTTGAGGTTGATTGGGCTGAAAAAATCCGGGTTTCGAATTATTTCATTTTTTTACCATTTGGCCCCGACTTGTATTTTGGGCGATTTCGGGTTAATGAAGGAAGTGTCATCTCTAGTGCTCCAAAAGGGATGAAACTTTGTGGGTAGCTTTGAAATGTCCAATAAGGCCGGGAAATGCTAAAAAACGGGAATTTGGAGGACAATACGATCCACTCACCGCGTGTGATTTGCAACGCGACCTAACGTGTCGGACCCCTAAAACCTGACCCCGGGGGCTCCAAATGTTCTAGTATTCGTCGTGCATGTTTCATATGGTATTTGAGGTTGATTGGGCTGAAAAAATCCGGGTTTCGAATTATTTCATTTTTTGACCATTTGGCCCCGACTTGTATTTTGGGCGATTTCGGGTTAATGAAGGAAGTGTCATCTCTAGTGCTCCAAAAGGGATGAAACTTTGTGGGTAGCTTTGGTATGTCCAATAAGGCCGGGAAATTCTAAAAAACGGGAATTTGGAGGACAATACGATACACTCACCGCGTGTGATTTCCAACGCGGCCTAACGTGTCGGACCCCTAAAACCTGACCCCGGGGGCTCCAAATGGTCTAGTATTCGTCGTGCATGTTTCATATGGTATTTGAGGTTGATTGGGCTGAAAAAATCCGGGTTTTGAATTATTTCATTTTTTGACCATTTGGCCCCGACTTGTATTTTGGGCGATTTCGGGTTAATGAAGGAAGTGTCATCTCTAGAGCTCCAAAAGGGATGAAACTTTGTGGGTAGCTTTGGTATGTCCAATAGAGCTGGGAAATGCGAAAAAACGGGAATTTGGAGGACAATACGATCCACTCACCGCGTGTGATTTGCAACGCGGCCTAACGTGTCGGACCCCTAAAACCTGACCCCGGGGGCTCCAAATGTTCTAGTATTCGTCGTGCATGTTTCATATGGTATTTGAGGTTGATTGGGCTGAAAAAATCCGGGTTTCGAATTATTTCATTTTTTGACCATTTGGCCCCGACTTGTATTTTGGGCGATTTCGGGTTAATGAAGGAAGTGTCATCTCTAGTGCTCCAAAAGGGATGAAACTTTATGGGTAGCTTTGGTATATCCAATAAGGCCGGGAAATGCTAAAAACGGGAATTTGGAGGACAATTCGATACACTCACCGAGTGTGATTTGCAACGCGGCCTAACGTGTCGGACCCTAAAACCTGACCCCGGGGGCTCCAAATGGTCCAGTATTCGTCATGCATGTTTCAAATGGCATTTGAGGTTGATTGGGCTGAAAAAATCCGGGTTTCGAATTATTTCATTTTTTTACCATTTGGCCCCGACTTGTATTTTGGGCGATTTCGGGTTAATGAAGGAAGTGTCATCTCTAGTGCTCCAAAAGGGATGAAACTTTGTGGGTAGCTTTGGTATGTCCAATAGAGCCGGGAAATGCTAAAAAACGGGAATTTGGAGGACAATACGATCCACTCACCGCGTGTGATTTGCAACGCGGCCTAACGTGTCGGACCCCTAAAACCTGACCCCGGGGGCTCCAAATGTTCTAGTATTCGTCGTGCATGTTTCATATGGTATCTGAGGTTGATTGGGCTGAAAAAATCCGGGTTTCGAATTATTTCATTTTTTGACCATTTGGCCCCGACTTGTATTTTGGGCGATTTCGGGTTAATGAAGGAAGTGTCATCTCTAGTGCTCCAAAAGGGATGAAACTTTATGGGTAGCTTTGGTATGTCCAATAAGGCCGGGAAATGCTAAAAAACGGGAATTTGGAGGACAATTCGATACACTCACCGAGTGTGATTTGCAACGCGGCCTAACGTGTCGGACCCTAAAACCTGACCCCGGGGGCTCCAAATGGTCTAGTATTCGTCATGCATGTTTCAAATGGCATTTGAGGTTGATTGGGCTGAAAAAATCCGGGTTTCGAATTATTTCATTTTTTTACCATTTGGCCTCGACTTGTATTTTGGGCGATTTCGGGTTAATGAAGGAAGTGTCATCTCTAGTGCTCCAAAAGGGATGAAACTTTGTGGGTAGCTTTGCTATGTCCAATAAGGCCGGGAAATGCTAAAAAACGGGAATTTGGAGGAAAATTCGATACACTGACCGCGTGTGATTTCCAACGCGGCCTAACGTGTCGGACCCCTAAAACCTGACCCCGGGGGCTCCAAATGGTCTAGTATTCCTCATGCATGTTTCATATGGTATTTGAGGTTGATTGGGCTGAAAAAATCCGGGTTTCGAATTATTTCATTTTTTTACAATTTGGCCCCGACTTGTATTTTGGGCGATTTCGGGTTAATGAAGGAAGTTTCATCTCTAGTGCTCCAAAAGAGATGAAACTTTGTGGGTAGCTTTGGTATGTCCAATAAGGCCGGGAAATGCTAAAAAAGGGAATTTGGAGGACAATACGATACACTCACCGCGTGTGATTTGCAACGCGGCCTAACGTGTCGGACCCCTAAAACCTGACCCCGGGGGCTCCAAATGGTCTAGTATTCGTCGTGCATGTTTCATATGGTATTTGAGGTTGATTGGGCTGAAAAAATCCGGGTTTCGAATTATTTCATTTTTTGACCATTTGGCCCCGACTTGTATTTTGGGCGATTTCGGGTTAATGAAGGAAGTGTCATCTCTAGTGCTCCAAAATGGATGAAACTTTGTGGGTAGCTTTGAAATGTCCAATAAGGTCGGGAAATGCTAAAAAACGGGAATTTGGAGGACAATACGATACACTCACCGCGTGTGATTTGCAACGCGGCCTAACGTGTCGGACCCCTAAAACCTGACCCCGGGGGCTCCAAATGTTCTAGTATTCGTCGTGCATGTTTCATATGGTATTTGAGGTTGATTGGGCTGAAAAAATCCGGGTTTCGAATTATTTCATTTTTTGACCATTTGGCCCCGACTTGTATTTTGGGCGATTTCTGGTTAATGAAGGAAGTGTCATCTGTAGTGCTCCAAAAGGGATGAAACTTTGTGGGTAGATTTGGTATGTCCAATAAGGCCGGGAAATGCTAAAAAACGGGAATTTGGAGGACAATTCGATACACTCACCGCGTGTGATTTCCAACGCGGCCTAACGTGTCGGACCCCTAAAACCTGACCCCGGGGGCTCCAAATGGTCTAGTATTCCTCATGCATGTTTCATATGGTAATTGAGGTTGATTGGGCTGAAAAAATCCGGGTTTCGAATTATTTCATTTTTTTACCATTTGGCCCCGACTTGTATTTTGGGCGATTTCGGGTTAATGAAGGAAGTGTCATCTCTAGTGCTCCAAAAGGGATGAAACTTTGTGGGTAGCTTTGAAATGTCCAATAAGGCTGGGAAATGCTAAAAAACGGGAATTTGGAGGACAATACGATCCACTCACCGCGTGTGATTTGCAACGCGGCCTAACGTGTCGGACCCCTAAAACCTGACCCCGGGGGCTCCAAATGTTCTAGTATTCGTCGTGCATGTTTCATATGGTATTTGAGGTTGATTGGGCTGAAAAAATCCGGGTTTCGAATTATTTCATTTTTTTACCATTTGGCCCCGACTTGTATTTTGGGCGATTTCGGGTTAATGAAGGAAGTGTCATCTCTAGTGCTCCAAAAGGGATGAAACTTTGTGGGTAGCTTTGGTATGTCCAATAAGGCCGGGAAATGCTAAAAAACGGGAATTTGGAGGAAAATTCGATACACTGACCGCGTGTGATTTCCAACGCGGCCTAACGTGTCGGATCCCTAAAACCTGACCCCGGGGGCTCCAAATGGTCTAGTATTCCTCATGCATGTTTCATATGGTATTTAAGGTTGATTGGGCTGAAAAAATCCGGGTTTCGAATTATTTCATTTTTTTACAATTTGGCCCCGACTTGTATTTTGGGCGATTTCGGGTTAATGAAGGAAGTTTCATCTCTAGTGCTCCAAAAGGGATGAAACTTTGTGGGTAGCTTTGGTATGTCCAATAAGGCCGGGAAACGCTAAAAAACGGGAATTTGGAGGACAATACGATACACTCACCGCGTGTGATTTGCAACGCGGCCTAACGTGTCGGACCCCTAAAACCTGACCCCGGGGGCTCCAAATGGTCTAGTATTCGTCGTGCATGTTTCATATGGTATTTGAGGTTGATTGGGCTGAAAAAATCCGGGTTTCGAATTATTTCATTTTTTGACCATTTGGCCCCGACTTGTATTTTGGGCGATTTCGGGTTAATGAAGGAAGTGTCATCTCTAGTGCTCCAAAAGGGATGAAACTTTGTGGGTAGCTTTGGTATGTCCAATAAGGCCGGGAAATGATAAAAAAACGGGAATTTGGAGGACAATACGATACACTCACCGAGTGTGATTTGCAACGCGGCCTAACGTGTCGGACCCCTAAAACCTGACCCCGGGGGCTCCAAATGGTCTAGTATTCGTCATGCATGTTTCAAATGTTATTTGAGGTTGATTGGGCTGAAAAAATCCGGGTTTCGAATTATTTCATTTTTTTACCATTTGGCCCCGACTTGTATTTTGGGCGATTTCGGGTTAATGAAGGAAGTGTCATCTCTAGTGCTCCAAAAGGGATGAAACTTTGTGGGTAGCTTTGAAATGTCCAATAAGGCCGGGAAATGCTAAAAAACGGGAATTTGGAGGACAATACGATCCACTCACCGCGTGTGATTTGCAACGCGGCCTAACGTGTCGGACCCCTAAAACCTGACCCCGGGGGCTCCAAATGTTCTAGTATTCGTCGTGCATGTTTCATATGGTATTTGAGGTTGATTGGGCTGAAAAAATCCGGGTTTCGAATTATTTCATTTTTTGACCATTTGGCCCCGACTTGTATTTTGGGCGATTTCGGGTTAATGAAGGAAGTGTCATCTCTAGTGCTCCAAAATGGATGAAACTTTGTGGGTAGCTTTGAAATGTCCAATAAGGTCGGGAAATGCCAAAAAACGGGAATTTGGAGGACAATACGATCCACTCACCGCGTGTGATTTGCAACGCGGCCTAACGTGTCGGACCCCTAAAACCTGACCCCGGAGGCTCCAAATGTTCTAGTATTCGTCGTGCATGTTTCATATGGTATTTGAGGTTGATTGGGCTGAAAAAATCCGGGTTTCGAATTATTTCATTTTTTGACCATTTGGCCCCGACTTGTATTTTGGGCGATTTCGGGTTAATGAAGGAAGTGTCATCTCTAGTGCTCCAAAAGGGATGAAACTTTGTGGGTAGCTTTGGTATGTCCAATATGGCCGGGAAATGCTAAAAAACAGGAATTTGGAGGAAAATTCGATACACTCACCGCGTGTGATTTCCAACGCGGACTAACGTGTCGGACCCCTAAAACCTGACCCCGGGGGCTCCAAATGGTCTAGTATTCGTCGTGCATGTTTCATATGGTATTTGAGGTTGATTGGGCTGAAAAAATCTGGGTTTTGAATTATTTCATTTTTTGACCATTTGGCCCCGACTTGTATTTTGGGCGATTTCGGGTTAATGAAGGAAGTGTCATCTCTATTGCTCCAAAAGGGATGAAACTTTGTGGGTTGCTTTGGTATGTCCAATAAGGCCGGGAAATGCTAAAAAACGGGAATTCGGAGGACGATACGGTCCACTCACCGCGTGTGATTTGCAACGCGGCCTAACGTGTCGGACCCCTAAAACCTTAACCCGGGGGCTCCAAATGGTCTAGTACTCGTCGTGCATGTTTCATATGGTATTTGAGGTTGATTGGGCTGAAAAAATCCGCGTTTCGAATTATTTCATTTTTTGACCATTTGGCCCCGACTTGTATTTTGGGCGATTTCGGGTTAATGAAGGAAGTGTCATCTCTAGTGCTCCAAAAGGGATGAAACTTTGTGGGTAGCTTCGGTATATCCAATAAGGCCGAGAAATGCTAAAAAAGGGGAATTTGGAGCACAATACGATCCACTCACCGCGTGTGATTTGCAACGAGGCCTAACGTGTCGGACCCCTAAAACCTGACCCCGGATGCTCCAAATGGTCTAGTATTCGTCGTGCATGTTTCATATGGTATTTGAGGTTGATTGGGCGGAAAAAATCCGGGTTTCGAATTATTTCATTTTTTGACCATTTGGCGCCGACTTGTATTTTGGGCGATTTCGGGTTAATGAAGGAAGGTCATCTCTAGTGCTCCAAAAGGGATGAAACTTTGTGGGTAGCTTTGGTATGTCCAATAAGGCCGGAAAATTCTAAAAAACGGGAATTTGGAGGACAATACGATCCACTCACCGCGTGTGATTTCCAACGCGGCCTAACGTGTCGGACCCCTAAAACCTGACCCCGGGGGCTCCAAATGGTCTAGTATTCGTCGTGCATGTTTCATATGGTATTTGAGGTTGATTGGGCTGAAAAAATCCGGGTTTTGAATTATTTCATTTTTTGACCATTTGGCCCCGACTTGTATTTTGGGCGATTTCGGGTTAATGAAGGAAGTGTCATCTCTAGAGCTCCAAAAGAGATGAAACTTTGTGGGTAGCTTTGGTATGTCCAATAGAGCTGGGAAATGCGAAAAAACGGGAATTTGGAGGACAATACGATCCACTCACCGCGTGTGATTTGCAACGCGGCCTAACGTGTCGGACCCCTAAAACCTGACCCCGGGGGCTCCAAATGTTCTAGTATTCGTCGTGCATGTTTCATATGGTATTTGAGGTTGATTGGGCTGAAAAAATCCGGGTTTCGAATTATTTCATTTTTTGACCATTTGGCCCCGACTTGTATTTTGGGCGATTTCGGGTTAATGAAGGAAGTGTCATCTCTAGTGCTCCAAAAGGGATGAAACTTTATGGGTAGCTTTGGTATATCCAATAAGGCCGGGAAATGCTAAAAACGGGAATTTGGAGGACAATTCGATACACTCACCGAGTGTGATTTGCAACGCGGCCTAACGTGTCGGACCCTAAAACCTGACCCCGGGGGCTCCAAATGGTCCAGTATTCGTCATGCATGTTTCAAATGGCATTTGAGGTTGATTGGGCTGAAAAAATCCGGGTTTCGAATTATTTCATTTTTTTACCATTTGGCCCCGACTTGTATTTTGGGCGATTTCGGGTTAATGAAGGAAGTGTCATCTCTAGTGCTCCAAAAGGGATGAAACTTTGTGGGTAGCTTTGGTATGTCCAATAGAGCCGGGAAATGCTAAAAAACGGGAATTTGGAGGACAATACGATCCACTCACCGCGTGTGATTTGCAACGCGGCCTAACGTGTCGGACCCCTAAAACCTGACCCCGGGGGCTCCAAATGTTCTAGTATTCGTCGTGCATGTTTCATATGGTATCTGAGGTTGATTGGGCTGAAAAAATCCGGGTTTCGAATTATTTCATTTTTTGACCATTTGGCCCCGACTTGTATTTTGGGCGATTTCGGGTTAATGAAGGAAGTGTCATCTCTAGTGCTCCAAAAGGGATGAAACTTTATGGGTAGCTTTGGTATGTCCAATAAGGCCGGGAAATGCTAAAAAACCGGAATTTGGAGGACAATTCGATACACTCACCGAGTGTGATTTGCAACGCGGCCTAACGTGTCGGACCCTAAAACCTGACCCCGGGGGCTCCAAATGGTCTAGTATTCGTCATGCATGTTTCAAATGGCATTTGAGGTTGATTGGGCTGAAAAAATCCGGGTTTCGAATTATTTCATTTTTTTACCATTTGGCCTCGACTTGTATTTTGGGCGATTTCGGGTTAATGAAGGAAGTGTCATCTCTAGTGCTCCAAAAGGGATGAAACTTTGTGGGTAGCTTTGCTATGTCCAATAAGGCCGGGAAATGCTAAAAAACGGGAATTTGGAGGAAAATTCGATACACTGACCGCGTGTGATTTCCAACGCGGCCTAACGTGTCGGACCCCTAAAACCTGACCCCGGGGGCTCCAAATGGTCTAGTATTCCTCATGCATGTTTCATATGGTATTTGAGGTTGATTGGGCTGAAAAAATCCGGGTTTCGAATTATTTCATTTTTTTACAATTTGGCCCCGACTTGTATTTTGGGCGATTTCGGGTTAATGAAGGAAGTTTCATCTCTAGTGCTCCAAAAGAGATGAAACTTTGTGGGTAGCTTTGGTATGTCCAATAAGGCCGGGAAATGCTAAAAAAGGGAATTTGGAGGACAATACGATACACTCACCGCGTGTGATTTGCAACGCGGCCTAACGTGTCGGACCCCTAAAACCTGACCCCGGGGGCTCCAAATGGTCTAGTATTCGTCGTGCATGTTTCATATGGTATTTGAGGTTGATTGGGCTGAAAAAATCCGGGTTTCGAATTATTTCATTTTTTGACCATTTGGCCCCGACTTGTATTTTGGGCGATTTCGGGTTAATGAAGGAAGTGTCATCTCTAGTGCTCCAAAATGGATGAAACTTTGTGGGTAGCTTTGAAATGTCCAATAAGGTCGGGAAATGCTAAAAAACGGGAATTTGGAGGACAATACGATACACTCACCGCGTGTGATTTGCAACGCGGCCTAACGTGTCGGACCCCTAAAACCTGACCCCGGGGGCTCCAAATGTTCTAGTATTCGTCGTGCATGTTTCATATGGTATTTGAGGTTGATTGGGCTGAAAAAATCCGGGTTTCGAATTATTTCATTTTTTGACCATTTGGCCCCGACTTGTATTTTGGGCGATTTCTGGTTAATGAAGGAAGTGTCATCTGTAGTGCTCCAAAAGGGATGAAACTTTGTGGGTAGATTTGGTATGTCCAATAAGGCCGGGAAATGCTAAAAAACGGGAATTTGGAGGACAATTCGATACACTCACCGCGTGTGATTTCCAACGCGGCCTAACGTGTCGGACCCCTAAAACCTGACCCCGGGGGCTCCAAATGGTCTAGTATTCCTCATGCATGTTTCATATGGTAATTGAGGTTGATTGGGCTGAAAAAATCCGGGTTTCGAATTATTTCATTTTTTTACCATTTGGCCCCGACTTGTATTTTGGGCGATTTCGGGTTAATGAAGGAAGTGTCATCTCTAGTGCTCCAAAAGGGATGAAACTTTGTGGGTAGCTTTGAAATGTCCAATAAGGCTGGGAAATGCTAAAAAACGGGAATTTGGAGGACAATACGATCCACTCACCGCGTGTGATTTGCAACGCGGCCTAACGTGTCGGACCCCTAAAACCTGACCCCGGGGGCTCCAAATGTTCTAGTATTCGTCGTGCATGTTTCATATGGTATTTGAGGTTGATTGGGCTGAAAAAATCCGGGTTTCGAATTATTTCATTTTTTTACCATTTGGCCCCGACTTGTATTTTGGGCGATTTCGGGTTAATGAAGGAAGTGTCATCTCTAGTGCTCCAAAAGGGATGAAACTTTGTGGGTAGCTTTGGTATGTCCAATAAGGCCGGGAAATGCTAAAAAACGGGAATTTGGAGGAAAATTCGATACACTGACCGCGTGTGATTTCCAACGCGGCCTAACGTGTCGGATCCCTAAAACCTGACCCCGGGGGCTCCAAATGGTCTAGTATTCCTCATGCATGTTTCATATGGTATTTAAGGTTGATTGGGCTGAAAAAATCCGGGTTTCGAATTATTTCATTTTTTTACAATTTGGCCCCGACTTGTATTTTGGGCGATTTCGGGTTAATGAAGGAAGTTTCATCTCTAGTGCTCCAAAAGGGATGAAACTTTGTGGGTAGCTTTGGTATGTCCAATAAGGCCGGGAAACGTTAAAAAACGGGAATTTGGAGGACAATACGATACACTCACCGCGTGTGATTTGCAACGCGGCCTAACGTGTCGGACCCCTAAAACCTGACCCCGGGGGCTCCAAATGGTCTAGTATTCGTCGTGCATGTTTCATATGGTATTTGAGGTTGATTGGGCTGAAAAAATCCGGGTTTCGAATTATTTCATTTTTTGACCATTTGGCCCCGACTTGTATTTTGGGCGATTTCGGGTTAATGAAGGAAGTGTCATCTCTAGTGCTCCAAAAGGGATGAAACTTTGTGGGTAGCTTTGGTATGTCCAATAAGGCCGGGAAATGATAAAAAAACGGGAATTTGGAGGACAATACGATACACTCACCGAGTGTGATTTGCAACGCGGCCTAACGTGTCGGACCCCTAAAACCTGACCCCGGGGGCTCCAAATGGTCTAGTATTCGTCATGCATGTTTCAAATGTTATTTGAGGTTGATTGGGCTGAAAAAATCCGGGTTTCGAATTATTTCATTTTTTTACCATTTGGCCCCGACTTGTATTTTGGGCGATTTCGGGTTAATGAAGGAAGTGTCATCTCTAGTGCTCCAAAAGGGATGAAACTTTGTGGGTAGCTTTGAAATGTCCAATAAGGCCGGGAAATGCTAAAAAACGGGAATTTGGAGGACAATACGATCCACTCACCGCGTGTGATTTGCAACGCGGCCTAACGTGTCGGACCCCTAAAACCTGACCCCGGGGGCTCCAAATGTTCTAGTATTCGTCGTGCATGTTTCATATGGTATTTGAGGTTGATTGGGCTGAAAAAATCCGGGTTTCGAATTATTTCATTTTTTGACCATTTGGCCCCGACTTGTATTTTGGGCGATTTCGGGTTAATGAAGGAAGTGTCATCTCTAGTGCTCCAAAATGGATGAAACTTTGTGGGTAGCTTTGAAATGTCCAATAAGGTCGGGAAATGCCAAAAAACGGGAATTTGGAGGACAATACGATCCACTCACCGCGTGTGATTTGCAACGCGGCCTAACGTGTCGGACCCCTAAAACCTGACCCCGGAGGCTCCAAATGTTCTAGTATTCGTCGTGCATGTTTCATATGGTATTTGAGGTTGATTGGGCTGAAAAAATCCGGGTTTCGAATTATTTCATTTTTTGACCATTTGGCCCCGACTTGTATTTTGGGCGATTTCGGGTTAATGAAGGAAGTGTCATCTCTAGTGCTCCAAAAGGGATGAAACTTTGTGGGTAGCTTTGGTATGTCCAATATGGCCGGGAAATGCTAAAAAACAGGAATTTGGAGGAAAATTCGATACACTCACCGCGTGTGATTTCCAACGCGGACTAACGTGTCGGACCCCTAAAACCTGACCCCGGGGGCTCCAAATGGTCTAGTATTCGTCGTGCATGTTTCATATGGTATTTGAGGTTGATTGGGCTGAAAAAATCTGGGTTTTGAATTATTTCATTTTTTGACCATTTGGCCCCGACTTGTATTTTGGGCGATTTCGGGTTAATGAAGGAAGTGTCATCTCTATTGCTCCAAAAGGGATGAAACTTTGTGGGTTGCTTTGGTATGTCCAATAAGGCCGGGAAATGCTAAAAAACGGGAATTCGGAGGACGATACGGTCCACTCACCGCGTGTGATTTGCAACGCGGCCTAACGTGTCGGACCCCTAAAACCTTAACCCGGGGGCTCCAAATGGTCTAGTACTCGTCGTGCATGTTTCATATGGTATTTGGGGTTGATTGGGCTGAAAAAATCCGCGTTTCGAATTATTTCATTTTTTGACCATTTGGCCCCGACTTGTATTTTGGGCGATTTCGGGTTAATGAAGGAAGTGTCATCTCTAGTGCTCCAAAAGGGATGAAACTTTGTGGGTAGCTTCGGTATATCCAATAAGGCCGGGAAATGCTAAAAAAGGGGAATTTGGAGCACAATACGATCCACTCACCGCGTGTGATTTGCAACGAGGCCTAACGTGTCGGACCCCTAAAACCTGACCCCGGATGCTCCAAATGGTCTAGTATTCGTCGTGCATGTTTCATATGGTATTTGAGGTTGATTGGGCGGAAAAAATCCGGGTTTCGAATTATTTCATTTTTTGACCATTTGGCGCCGACTTGTATTTTGGGCGATTTCGGGTTAATGAAGGAAGGTCATCTCTAGTGCTCCAAAAGGGATGAAACTTTGTGGGTAGCTTTGGTATGTCCAATAAGGCCGGAAAATTCTAAAAAACGGGAATTTGGAGGACAATACGATCCACTCACCGCGTGTGATTTGCAACGCGGCCTAACGTGTCGGACCCCTAAAACCTGACCCCGGGGGCTCCAAATGGTCTAGTATTCCTCATGCATGTTTCGTATGGTATTTGAGGTTGATTGGGCTGAAAAAATCCGGGTTTCGAATTATTTCATTTTTTTACAATTTGGCCCCGACTTGTATTTTGGGCGATTTCGGGTTAATGAAGGAAGTGTCATCTCTAGTGCTCCAAAAGGGATGAAACTTTGTGGGTAGCTTTGGTATGTCCAATAAGGCCGGGAAATGATAAAAAACGGGAATTTGGAGGACAATACGATACACTCACCGAGTGTGATTTGCAACGCGGCCTAACGTGTCGGACCCCTAAAACCTGACCCCGGGGGCTCCAAATGGTCTAGTATTCGTCATGCATGTTTCAAATGGTATTTGAGGTTGATTGGGCTGAAAAAATCGGGGTTTCGAATTATTTTATTTTTTTACCATTTGGCCCCGACTTGTATTTTGGGCGATTTCGGGTTAATGAAGGAAGTGTCATCTCTAGTGCTCCAAAAGGGATGAAACTTTGTGGGTAGCTTTGAAATGTCCAATAACGCCGGGAAATGCTAAAAAACGGGAATTTGGAGGACAATACGATCCACTCACCGCGTGTGATTTGCAACGCGGCCTAACGTGTCGGACCCCTAAAACCTGACCCCGGGGGCTCCAAATGTTCTAGTATTCGTCGTGCATGTTTCATATGGTATTTGAGGTTGATTGGGCTGAAAAAATCCGGGTTTCGAATTATTTCATTTTTTGACCATTTGGCCCCGACTTGTATTTTGGGCGATTTCGGGTTAATGAAGGAAGTGTCATCTCTAGTGCTCCAAAAGGGATGAAACTTTGTGGGTAGCTTTGGTATGTCCAATATGGCCGGGAAATGTTAAAAAACAGGAATTTGGAGGAAAATTCGATACACTCACCGCGTGTGATTTCCAACGCGGACTAACGTGTCGGACCCCTAAAACCTGATCCCGGGGGCTCCAAATGGTCTAGTATTCGTCGTGCATGTTTCATATGGTATTTGAGGTTGATTGGGCTGAAAAAATCTGGGTTTTGAATTATTTCATTTTTTGACCATTTGGCCCCGACTTGTATTTTGGGCGATTTCGGGTTAATGAAGGAAGTGTCATCTCTATTGCTCCAAAAGGGATGAAACTTTGTGGGTTGCTTTGGTATGTCCAATAAGGCCGGGAAATGCTAAAAAACGGGAATTCGGAGGACGATACGGTCCACTCACCGCGTGTGATTTGCAACGCGGCCTAACGTGTCGGACCCCTAAAACCTGAACCCGGGGGCTCCAAATGGTCTAGTACTCGTCGTGCATGTTTCATATGGTATTTGAGGTTGATTGGGCTGAAAAAATCCGCGTTTCGAATTATTTCATTTTTTGACCATTTGGCCCCGACTTGTATTTTGGGCGATTTCGGGTTAATGAAGGAAGTGTCATCTCTAGTTCTCCAAAAGGGATGAAACTTTGTGGGTAGCTTCGGTATATCCAATAAGGCCGGGAAATGCTAAAAAAGGGGAATTTGGAGCACAATACGATCCACTCACCGCGTGTGATTTGCAACGAGGCGTAACGTGTCGGACCCCTAAAACCTGACCCCGGATGCTCCAAATGGTCTAGTATTCGTCGTGCATGTTTCATATGGTATTTGAGGTTGATTGGGCGGAAAAAATCCGGGTTTCGAATTATTTCATTTTTTGACCATTTGGCGCCGACTTGTATTTTGGGCGATTTCGGGTTAATGAAGGAAGGTCATCTATAGTGCTCCAAAAGGGATGAAACTTTGTGGGTAGCTTTGGTATGTCCAATAAGGCCGGAAAAATCTAAAAAACGGGAATTTGGAGGACAATACGATCCACTCACCGCGTGTGATTTGCAACGCGGCCTAACGTGTCGGACCCCTAAAACCTGACCCCGGGGGCTCCAAATGGTCTAGTATTCCTCATGCATGTTTCATATGGTATTTGAGGTTGATTGGGCTGAAAAAATCCGGGTTTCGAATTATTTCATTTTTTTACAATTTGGCCCCGACTTGTATTTTGGGCGATTTCGGGTTAATGAAGGAAGTGTCATCTCTAGTGCTCCAAAAGGGATGAAACTTTGTGGGTAGCTTTGGTATGTCCAATAAGGCCGGGAAATGCTATAAAACGGGAATTTGGAGGACAATACGATACACTCACCGCGTGTGATTTGCAACGCGGCCTAACGTGTCGGACCCCTAAAACCTGACCCCGGGGGCTCCAAATGGTCTAGTATTCGTCGTGCATGTTTCATATGGTATTTGAGGTTGATTGGGCTGAAAAAATCCGGGTTTCGAATTATTTCATTTTTTGACCATTTGGCCCCGACTTGTATTTTGGGCGATTTCGGGTTAATGAAGGAAGTGTCATCTCTAGTGCTCCAAAATGGATGAAACTTTGTGGGTAGCTTTGAAATGTCCAATAAGGTCGGGAAATGCTAAAAAACGGGAATTTGGAGGACAATACGATCCACTCACCGCGTGTGATTTGCAACGCGGCCTAACGTGTCGGACCCCTAAAACCTGACCCCGGGGGCTCCAAATGTTCTAGTATTCGTCGTGCATGTTTCATATGGTATTTGAAGTTGATTGAGCTGAAAAAATCCGGGTTTCGAATTATTTCATTTTTTGACCATTTGGCCCCGACTTGTATTTTGGGCGATTTCGGGTTAATGAAGGAAGTGTCATCTCTAGTGCTCCAAAAGGGATGAAACTTTGTGGGTAGCTTTAGTATGTCCAATATGGCCGGGAAATGCTAAAAAACAGGAATATGGAGGAAAATTCGATACACTCACCGCGTGTGATTTCCAACGCGGACTAACGTGTCGGACCCCTAAAACCTGACCCCGGGGGCTCCAAATGGTCTAGTATTCGTCGTGCATGTTTCATATGGTATTTGAGGTTGATTGGGCTGAAAAAATCTGGGTTTTGAATTATTTCATTTTTTGACCATTTGGCCCCGACTTGTATTTTGGGCGATTTCGGGTTAATGAAGGAAGTGTCATCTCTATTGCTCCAAAAGGGATGAAACTTTGTGGGTTGCTTTGGTATGTCCAATAAGGCCGGGAAATGCTAAAAAACGGGAATTCGGAGGACGATACGGTCCACTCACCGCGTGTGATTTGCAACGCGGCCTAACGTGTCGGACCCCTAAAACCTGAACCCGGGGGCTCCAAATGGTCTAGTACTCGTCGTGCATGTTTCATATGGTATTTGAGGTTGATTGGGCTGAAAAAATCCGCGTTTCGAATTATTTCATTTTTTGACCATTTGGCCCCGACTTGTATTTTGGGCGATTTCGGGTTAATGAAGAAAGTGTCATCTCTAGTGCTCCAAAAGGGATGAAACTTTGTGGGTAGCTTTGGTATGTCCAATAAGGCCGGGAAATGCTATAAAACGGGAATTTGGAGGACAATACGATCCACTCACCGCGTGTGATTTGCAACGCGGCCTAACGTGTCGGACCCCTAAAACCTGACCCCGGGGGCTCCAAATGTTCTAGTATTCGTCGTGCATGTTTCATATGGTATTTGAAGTTGATTGGGCTGAAAAAATCCGGGTTTCGAATTATTTCATTTTTTGACCATTTGGCCCCGACTTGTATTTTGGGCGATTTCGGGTTAATGAAGGAAGTGTCATCTCTAGTGCTCCAAAAGGGATGAAACTTTGTGGGTAGCTTTGGTATGTCCAATATGGCCGGGAAATGCTAAAAAACAGGAATTTGGAGGAAAATTCGATACACTCACCGCGTGTGATTTCCAACGCGGACTAACGTGTCGGACCCCTAAAACCTGACCCCGGGGGCTCCAAATGGTCTAGTATTCGTCGTGCATGTTTCATATGGTATTTGAGGTTGATTGGGCTGAAAAAATCTGGGTTTTGAATTATTTCATTTTTTGACCATTTGGCCCCGACTTGTATTTTGGGCGATTTCGGGTTAATGAAGGAAGTGTCATCTCTATTGCTCCAAAAGGGATGAAACTTTGTGGGTTGCTTTGGTATGTCCAATAAGGCCGGGAAATGCTAAAAAACGGGAATTCGGAGGACGATACGGTCCACTCACCGCGTGTGATTTGCAACGCGGCCTAACGTGTCGGACCCCTAAAACCTTAACCCGGGGGCTCCAAATGGTCTAGTACTCGTCGTGCATGTTTCATATGGTATTTGAGGTTGATTGGGCTGAAAAAATCCGCGTTTCGAATTATTTCATTTTTTGACCATTTGGCCCCGACTTGTATTTTGGGCGATTTCGGGTTAATGAAGAAAGTGTCATCTCTAGTGCTCCAAAAGGGATGAAACTTTGTGGGTAGCTTCGGTATATCCAATAAGGCCGGGAAATGCTAAAAAAGGGGAATTTGGAGCACAATACGATCCACTCACCGCGTGTGATTTGCAACGAGGCCTAACGTGTCGGACCCCTAAAACCTGACCCCGGATGCTCCAAATGGTCTAGTATTCGTCGTGCATGTTTCATATGGTATTTGAGGTTGATTGGGCGGAAAAAATCCGGGTTTCGAATTATTTCATTTTTTGACCATTTGGCGCCGACTTGTATTTTGGGCGATTTCGGGTTAATGAAGGAAGGTCATCTCTAGTGCTCCAAAAGGGATGAAACTTTGTGGGTAGCTTTGGTATGTCCAATAAGGCCGGAAAATTCTAAAAAACGGGAATTTGGAGGACAATACGATCCACTCACCGCGTGTGATTTGCAACGCGGCCTAACGTGTCGGACCCCTAAAACCTGACCCCGGGGGCCCCAAATGGTCTAGTATTCCTCATGCATGTTTCATATGGTATTTGAGGTTGATTGGGCTGAAAAAATCCGGGTTTCGAATTATTTCATTTTTTTACAATTTGGCCCCGACTTGTATTTTGGGCGATTTCGGGTTAATGAAGGAAGTGTCATCTCTAGTGCTCCAAAAGGGATGAAACTTTGTGGGTAGCTTTGGTATGTCCAATAAGGCCGGGAAATGCTATAAAACGGGAATTTGGAGGACAATACGATACACTCACCGCGTGTGATTTGCAACGCGGCCTAACGTGTCGGACCCCTAAAACCTGACCCCGGGGGCTCCAAATGGTCTAGTATTCGTCGTGCATGTTTCATATGGTATTTGAGGTTGATTGGGCTGAAAAATTCCGGGTTTCGAATTATTTCATTTTTTGACCATTTGGCCCCGACTTGTATTTTGGGCGATTTCGGGTTAATGAAGGAAGTGTCATCTCTAGTGCTCCAAAATGGATGAAACTTTGTGGGTAGCTTTGAAATGTCCAATAAGGTCGGGAAATGCTAAAAAACGGGAATTTGGAGGACAATACGATCCACTCACCGCGTGTGATTTGCAACGCGGCCTAACGTGTCGGACCCCTAAAACCTGACCCCGGGGGCTCCAAATGTTCTAGTATTCGTCGTGCATGTTTCATATGGTATTTGAAGTTGATTGGGCTGAAAAAATCCGGGTTTCGAATTATTTCATTTTTTGACCATTTGGCCCCGACTTGTATTTTGGGCGATTTCGGGTTAATGAAGGAAGTGTCATCTCTAGTGCTCCAAAAGGGATGAAACTTTTTGGGTAGCTTTGGTATGTCCAATATGGCCGGGAAATGCTAAAAAACGGGAATTTGGAGGAAAATTCGATACACTCACCGCGTGTGATTTCCAACGCGGACTAACGTGTCGGACCCCTAAAACCTGACCCCGGGGGCTCCAAATGGTCTAGTATTCGTCGTGCATGTTTCATATGGTATTTGAGGTTGATTGGGCTGAAAAAATCTGGGTTTCGAATTATTTCATTTTTTGATCATTTGGCCCCGACTTGTATTTTGGGCGATTTCGGGTTAATGAAGGAAGTGTCATCTCTAGAGCTCCAAAAGGGATGAAACTTTGTGGGTAGCTTTGGTATGTCCAATAGAGCCGGGAAATGCTAAAAAAACGGGAATTTGGAGGACAATACGATCCACTCACCGCGTTTGATTTGCAACGCGGCCTAACGTGTCGGACCCCTAAAACCTGACCTCGGGGGCTCCAAATGTTCTAGTATTCGTCGCGCATGTTTCATATTGTATTTGAGGTTGATTGGGCTGAAAAAATCCGGGTTTCGAATTATTTCATTTTTTGACCATTTGGCCCCGACTTGTATTTTGGGTGATTTCTGGTTAATGAAGGAAGTGTCATCTGTAGTGCTCTAAAAGGGATGAAACTTTGTGGGTAGCTTTGGTATGTCCAATAAGGCCGGGAAATGCTAAAAAAAGGGAATTTGGAGGACAATTCAATACACTCACCGCGTGTGATTTCCAACGCGGCCTAACGTGTCGGACCCCTAAAACCTGACCCCGGGGGCTCCAAATGGTCTAGTATTCCTCATGCATGTTTCATATGGTATTTGAGGTTGATTGGGCTGAAAAAATCCGGGTTTCGAATTATTTCATTTTTTTACCATTTGGCCCCGACTTGTATTTTTGGCGATTTCGGGTTAATGAAGGAAGTGTCATCTCTAGTGCTCCAAAAGGGATGAAACTTTGTGGGTAGCTTTGGTATGTCCAATAAGGCCGGGAAATGATAAAAAACGGGAATTTGGAGGACAATACGATACACTCACCGAGTGTGATTTGCAACGCGGCCTAACGTGTCGGACCCCTAAAACCTGACCCCGGGGGCTCCAAATGGTCTAGTATTCGTCATGCATGTTTCAAATGGTATTTGAGGTTGATTGGGCTGAAAAAATCCGGGTTTCGAATTATTTCATTTTTTTACCATTTGGCCCCGACTTGTATTTTGGGCGATTTCGGGTTAATGAAGGAAGTGTCATCTCTAGTGCTCCAAAAGGGATGAAACTTTGTGGGTACCTTTGGTATGTCCAATAAGGCCGGGAAATGCTAAAAACGGGAATTCGGAGGACGATACGATCCACTCACCGCGTGTGATTTGCAACGCGGCCTAAAGTGTCGGACCCCTAAAACCTGACCCCGGGGGCTCCAAATGTTCTAGTATTCGTCGTGCATGTTTCAAATGGTATTTGAGGTTGATTGGGCTGAAAAAATCCGAGTTTCGAATTATTTCATTTTTTTACCATTTGGCCCCGACTTGTATTTTGGGCGATTTCGGGTTAATGAAGGAAGTGTCATCTCTAGTGCTCCAAAAGGGATGAAACTTTGTGGGTAGCTTTGAAATGTCCAATAAGGCCGGGAAATGCTAAAAAACAGGAATTTCGAGGACAATACGATCCACTCACCGCGTGTGATTTGCAACGCGGCCTAACGTGTCGGACCCCTAAAACCTGACCCCGGGGGCTCCAAATGTTCTAGTATTCGTCGTGCATGTTTCAAATGGTATTTGAGGTTGATTGGGCTGAAAAAATCCGGGTTTCGAATTATTTCATTTTTTTACCATTTGGCCCCGACTTGTATTTTGGGCGATTTCGGGTTAATGAAGGAAGTGTCATCTCTAGTGCTCCAAAAGGGATGAAACTTTGTGGGTAGCTTTGGTATGTCCAATATGGCCGGGAAATGCTAAAAAACGGGAATTTGGAGGAAAATTCGATACACTCACCGCGTGTGATTTCCAACGCGGACTAACGTGTCGGACCCCTAAAACCTGACCCCGGGGGCTCCAAATTGTCTATTATTCGTCATGCATGTTTCATATAGTATTTGAGGTTGATTGGGCTGAAAAAATCCAGGTTTCGAATTATTTCATTTTTTGACCATTTGGCCCCGACTTGTATTTTAGGCGAATTCGGGTTAATGAAGGAAGTGTCATCTCTAGTGCTCCAAAAGGGATGAAACTTTGTGGATAGCTTTGGTATGTCCAATAAGGCCGGGAAATGCTAAAAAACGGGAATTTGGAGGAAAAGTAGATACACTCACCGCGTGTGATTTGCAACGCGGCCTAACGTGTCGGACCCCTAAAACCTGACCCCGGGGGCTCCAAATGGTCTAGTATTCGTCGTGCATGTTTCCTATGGTATTTGAGGTTGATTGGGCTGAAAAAATCCGGGTTTCGAATTATTTCATTTTTTGACCATTTGGCCCCGACTTGTATTTTGAGAGATTTCGGGTTAATGAAGGAAGTGTCATCTCTAGTGCTCCAAAAGGGATGAAACATTGTGGGTAGCTTTGGTATATCCAATAAGGCCGGGAAATGCTAAAAAACGGGAATTTGGAGGACGATACGATCCACTCACCGCGTGTGATTTGCAACGCGGCCTAACGTGTCGGACCCCTAAAACCTGACCCCGGGTGCTCCAAATGGTCTAGTATTCGTCGTGCATGTTTCATATGGTATTTGAGGTTGATTAGGCTGAAAAAATCCAGGTTTTGAATTATTTCATTTTTTGACCATTTGGCCCCGACTTGTATTTTGGGCGATTTCGGGTTAATGAAGAAAGTGTCATCTCTAGTACTCCAAAAGGGATGAAACTTTGTGGGTAGCTTTGGTATGTCCAATAAGGCCGGAAAATGCTAAAATGGGAATTTGGAGGACAATACGATCCACTCACCGCGTGTGATTTGCAACGCGGCCTAACTTGTCGGACCCCTAAAACCTGACCCCGGGGGCTCCAAATGTTCTAGTATTCGTCGTGCATGTTTCAAATGGTATTTGAGGTTTATTGGGCTGAAAAAATCCGGGTTTTGAATTAATTTATTTTTTGACCATTTGGCCCCGACTTGTATTTTGGGCGATTTCGGGTTAATGAAGGAAGTGTCATATCTAGTGCTCCAAAAGGGATAAAACTTTGTGGGTAGCTTTGGTATGTCCAATAAGGCCGGGAAATGCTAAAAAACGGGAATTTGGAGGACAATACGATACACTCACCGCGTGTGATTTGCAACGCGGCCTAACGTGTCGGACCCCTAAAACCTGACCCCGGGGGCTCCAAATGGTCTAGTATTCGTCATGCATGTTTCAAATGGTATTTGAGGTTGATTGGGCTGAAAAAATCCGGGTTTCGAATTATTTCATTTTTTTACCATTTGGCCCCGACTTGTATTTTGGGCGATTTCGGGTTAATGAAGGAAGTGTCATCTCTAGTGCTCCAAAAGGGATGAAACTTTGTGGGTAGCTTTGGTATGTTTAATAAGGCCGGGAAATGCTAAAAAACGGGAATTTGGAGGACGATACGATCCACTCACCGCGTGTGATTTGCAACGCGGCCTAACGTGTCGGACCCCTAAAACCTGACCCCGGGGGCTCCAAATGTTCTAGTATTCGTCGTGCATGTTTCATATGGTATTTGAGGTTGATTGGGCTGAAAAAATCCAGGTTTCGAATTATTTTATTTTTTGACCATTTGGCCCCGACTTGTATTTTGGGCGATTTCGGGTTAATGAAGGAAGTGTCATCTCTAGTTCTCCAAAAGGGATGAAACTTTGTGGGTAGCTTTGGTATGTCCAATAAGGTCGGGAAATGCTAAAAAACGGGAATTTGGAGGAAAATTCGATACACTGACCGCGTGTGATTTGCAACGCAGCCTAACGTGTCGGACCCCTAAAACCTGACCCCGGGGGCTCCAAATGGTCTATTATTCCTCATGCATGTTTCATATGGTATTTGAGGTTGATTGGGCTGAAAAAATCCGGGTTTCGAATTATTTCATTTTTTTACAATTTGGCCCCGACTTGTATTTTGGGCGATTTCGGGTTAATGAAGGAAGTGTCATCTCTAGTGCTCCAAAAGGGATGAAACTTTGTGGGTAGCTTTGGTATGTCCAATAAGGCCGGGAAATGATAAAAAACGGGAATTTTGAGGACAATACGATACACTCACCGCGTGTGATTTGCAACGAGGCCTAACGTGTCGGACCCCTAAAACCTGACCCCGGGGGCTCCAAATGGTCTAGTATTCGTCGTGCATGTTTCATATGGTATTTGAGGTTGATTGGGCTGAAAAAATCCGGGTTTCGAATTATTTCATTTTTTGACCATTTGGCCCCGACTTGTATTTTTGGGCGATTTCGTGTTAATGAAGGAAGGTTCATCTCTAGTGCTCCAAAAGGGATGAAACTTTGTGGGTAGCTTTGGTATGTTCAATAAGGCCGGGAAAAGCTAAAAAACGGGAATTTGGAGGACGATACGATCCACTCACCGCGTGTGATTTGCAACGCGTCCTAACGTGTCGGACCCCTAAAACCTGACCCCGGGAGCTCCAAATGTTATAGTATTCGTCGTGCATGTTTCAAATGGTATTTGAGTTTGATTGGGCTGAAAAAATCCGGGTTTTGAATTATTTCATTTTTTGACCATTTGGCCCCGACTTGTATTTTGGGCGATTTCGGGTTAATGAAGGAAGTGTCATCTCTAGTGCTCCAAAAGGGATGAAACTTTGTGGGTAGCTTTGAAATGTCCAATAAGGCCGGAAAATGCTAAAAAACGGGAATTTCGAGGACAATACGATCCACTCACCGCGTGTGATTTGCAACGCGGCCTAACGTGTCGGACCCCTAAAACCTGACCCCGGGGGCTCCAAATGTTCTAGTATTCGTCGTGCATGTTTCATAAGGTATTTGAGGTTTATTGGGCTGAAAAAATCCGGGTTTCGAATTATTTCATTTTTTGACCATTTGGCCCCGACTTGTATTTTGGGCGATTTCGGGTTAATGAAGGAAGTGTCATCTCTAGTGCTCCAAAAGGGATGAAACTTTGTGGGTAGCTTTGGTATGTCCAATAAGGCCGGGAAATGCTAAAAAACGGGAATTTGGAAGAAAATTAGATACACTCACCGCGTGTGATTTGCAACGCGGCCTAACGTGTCGGACCCCTAAAACCTGATCTCGGGGGCTCCATATGGTCTAGTATTCGTCGTACATGTTTCATATGGTATTTGAGGTTGATTGGGCTGAAAAAATCCGGGTTTCGAATTATTTCATTTTTTGACCATTTGGCCCCGACTTGTATTTTGGACGATTTCGAGTTAATGAAGGAAGTTTCATCTCTAGTGCTCCAAAAGGGATGAAACTTTGTGGGTAGCTTTGGTATGTCCAATAAGGCCGGGAAATGCTAAAAAACGGGAATTTGGAGGACAATACGATCCACTCACCGCGTGTGATTTGCAACGCGGCCTAACGTGTCGGACCCCTAAAACCTGACCCCGGGGGCTCCAAATGTTCTATTATTCGTCGTGAATGTTTCAAATGGTATTTGAGGTTGATTGGGCTGAAAAAATCCGGGTTTCGAATTATTTTATTTTTTGACCATTTGGCCCCGACTTATATTTTGGGCGATTTCGGGTTAATGAAGGAAGTGTCATCTCTAGTGCTCCAAAAGGGATGAAACTTTGTGGGTAGCTTTGGTATGTCCAATAAAGCCGGGAAATGCTAAAAAACCGGAATTTGGAGAACAATACGATCCACTCACCGCGTGTGATTTGCAACGCGGCCTAACGTGTCGGACCCCTAAAACCTGACCCCGGGGGCTCCAAATGTTCTAGTATTCGTCGTGCATGTTTCATATAGTATTTGAGGTTGATTGGGGTGAAAAAATCCGGGTTTCGAATTATTTCATTTTTTGACCATTTGGCCCCGACTTGTATTTTGGGCGATTTCGGGTTAATGAAGGAAGTTTCATCTCTAGTGCTCCAAAAGGGATGAAACTTTGTGGGTAGCTTTGGTATGTCCAATAAGGCCGGGAAATGCTAAAAAACGGGAATTTGGAGGACAATTCGATACACTCACCGCGTGTGATTTCCAACGCGGCCTAACGTGTCGGACCCCTAAAACCTGACCCCGGGGGCTCCAAATGGTCTAGTATTCCTCATGCATGTTTCATATGGTATTTGAGGTTGATTGGGCTGAAAAAATCCGGGTTTCGAATTATTTCATTTTTTTACCATTTGGCCCTGACTTGTATTTTGGGCGATTTCGGGTTAATGAAGGAAGTGTCATCTCTAGTGCTCCAAAAGGGATGAAACTTTGTGGGTAGCTTTGGTATGTCCAATAAGGCCGGGAAATGCTAAAAAACGGGAATTTCGAGGACAATACGATACATTCACCGCGTGTGATTTGCAACGCGGCCTAACGTGTCGGACCCCTAAAACCTGACCCCGGGGGCTCCAAATGGTCTAGTATTCGTCATGCATGTTTCAAATGGTATTTGAGGTTGATTGGGCTGAAAAAATCCGGGTTTCGAATTATTTCATTTTTTTACCATTTGGCCCCGACTTGTATTTTGGGCGATTTCGGGTTAATGAAGGAAGTGTCATCTCTAGTGCTCCAAAATGGATGAAACTTTGTGGGTAGCTTTGGTATGTCGAATAAGGCCAGGAAATGCTAAAAAACGGGAATTTGGAGGACGATACGATCCACTCACCGCGTGTGATTTGCAACGCGGCCTAACGTGTCGGACCCCTAAAACCTTACCCCGGGGGCTCCAAATGTTCTAGTATTCGTCGTGCATGTTTCATATGGTATTTGAGGTTGATTGGGCTGAAAAAATCCGGGTTTCGAATTATTTCATTTTTGACCATTTGGCCCCGACTTGTATTTTGGGCGATTTCGGGTTAATGAAGGAAGTTTCATCTCTAGTTCTCCAAAAGGGATGAAACTTTGTGGGTAGCTTTGGTATGTCCAATAAGGCCGGCAAATGCGAAAAAACGGGAATTTGGAGGAAAATTCGATACACTCACCGCGTGTGATTTCCAACGCGGCCTAACGTGTCCGACCCCTATAACCTGACCCCGGGGGCTCCAAATGGTCTAGTATTCCTCATGCATGTTTCATATGGTATTTGAGGTTGATTGGGCTGAAAAAATCCGGGTTTCGAATTATTTCATTTTTTTACCATTTGGCCCCGACTTGTATTTTGGGCGATTTCGGGTTAATGAAGGAAGTGTCATCTCTAGTGCTCCAAAAGGGATGAAACTTTGTGGATAGCTTTGAAATGTCCAATAAGGCCGGGAAATGCTAAAAAAGGGAATTTGGAGGACAATACGATCCACTCACCGCGTGTGATTTGCAACGCGGCCTAACGTGTCGGACCCCTAAAACCTGACCCCGGGGGCTCCAAATGTTCTAGTATTCGTCGTGCATGTTTCATATGGTATTTGAGGTTGATTGGGCTGAAAAAATCCGGGTTTCGAATTATTTCATTTTTTGACCATTTGGCCCCGACTTGTATTTTGGGCGATTTCGTGTTAATGAAGGAAGTGTCATCTCTAGTGCTTCAAAAGGGATGAAACTTTGTGGGTAGGTTTGGTATGTCCAATAAGGCCGGGAAATGCTAAAAAACGGGAATTTGGAGGAAAATTAGATACACTCACCTCGTGTGATTTGCAACGCGGCCTAACGTGTCGGACCCCTAAAACCTGACCCCGGGGGCTCCAAATGGTCTAGAATTCGTCGTGCATGTTTCATATGGTATTTGAGGTTGATTGGGCTGAAAAAATCCGGGTTTCGAATTATTTCATTTTTTTACCATTTGGCCCCGACTTGTATTTTGGGCGATTTCGGGTTAATGAAGGAAGTGTCATCTCTAGTGCTCCAAAAGGGATGAAACTTTGTGGGTAGCTTTGGTATGTCCAATAAGGCCGGGAAATTCTAAAAAACGGGAATTTGGAGGACAATACGATCCACTCACCGCGTGTGATTTGCAACGCGGCCTAACGTGTCGGACCCCTTAAAACCTGACCCCGGGGGCTCCAAATGTTCTAGTATTCGTCGTGCATGTTTCAAATGGTATTTGAGGTTGATTGGGCTGAAAAAATCCGGGTTTCGAACTATTTTATTTTTTGACCATTTGGCCCCGACTTGTATTTTGGGCGATTTCGGGTTAATGAAGGAAGTGTCATCTCTAGTGCTCCAAAAGGGATGAAACTTTGTGGGTAGCTTTGGTATATCCAATAAGGCCGGGAAATGCTAAAAAACGGGAATTTGGAGGACAATACGATCCACTCACCGCGTGTGATTTGCAACGCGGTCTAACGTGTCGGACCCCTAATACCTGACCCCGGGGGCTCCAAATGGTCTAGTATTCGTCGTGCATGTTTCATATGGTATTTGAGGTTTATTGGACTGAAAAAATACGGGTTTCGAATTATTTCATTTTTTGACCATTTGGCCCCGACTTGTATTTTGGGCGATTTCGGGTTAATGAAGGAAGTGTCATCTCTAGTGCTTCAAAAGGGATGAAACTTTGTGGGTAGCTTTGGTATGTCCAATAAGGCCGGGAAATGCTAAAAAACGGGAATTTGGAGGAAAATTCGATACACTCACCGCGTGTGATTTGCAATGCGACATAACGTGTCGGACCCCTAAAACCTGACCCCGGGGGCTCCAAATGGTCTAGTATTCGTCGTGCATGTTTCATATGGTATTTGAGGTTGATTGGGCTGAAAAAATCCGGGTTTCGAATTATTTTATTTTTTGACCATTTGGCCCCGACTTGTATTTTGGGCGATTTCGGGTTAATGAAAGAAGTGTCATCTCTAGTGCTCCAAAAGGGATGAAACTTTGTGGGTAGCTTTGGTATGTCCAATAAGGCCGGGAAATGCTAAAAAACGGGAATTTGGAGGACAATACGAACCACTCACCGCGTGAGATTTGCAACGCGGCCTAACGTGTCGGACCCCTAAAACCTGACCCCGGGGGCTCCAAATGTTCTAGTATTCGTCGTGTATGTTTCAAATGGTATTTGAGGTTGATTGGGCTGAAAAAATCCGAGTTTCGAATTATTTTATTTTTTGACCATTTGGCCTCGACTTGTATTTTGGGCGATTTCGGGTTAATGAAGGAAGTGTCATCTCTATTGCTCCAAAAGGGATGAAACTTTGTGGGTAGCTTTGGTATGTCCAATAAGGCCGGGAAATGCTAAAAAACGGGAATTTGGAGGACAATACGATCTACTCACCGCGTGTGATTTGCAACGCGGTCTAACGTGTCGGACCCCTAAAACCTGACCCCGGGGGCTCCAAATGGTCTAGTATTCGTCGTGCATGTTTCATATGGTATTTGAGGTTTATTGGGCTGAAAAAATCAGGGTTTCGAATTATTTCATTTTTTGACCATTTGGCCCCGACTTGTATTTTGGGCGATTTCGGGTTAATGAAGGAAGTGTCATCTCTAGTGCTCCAAAAGGGATGAAACTTTGTGGGTAGCTTTGAAATGTCCAATAAGGCCAGGAAAAGCTAAAAAACGGGAATTTGGAGGACAATACGATCCACTCACCGCGTGTGATTTGCAATGCGGCCTAATGTGTCGGACCCCTAAAACCTGACCCCGGGGGCTCCAAATGTTCTAGTATTCGTCGTGCATGTTTCAAATGGTATTTGAGGTTGATTGGGATGAAAAAATCCGGGTTTCGAATTATTTCATTTTTTGACCATTTGGCCCCGACTTGTATTTTGGGCGATTTCGGGTTAATGAAGGAAGTGTCATCTCTAGTACTCCAAAAGGGATGAAACTTTGTGGGTAGCTTTGGTATGTCCAATAAGGCCGGGAAATGCTAAAAAACGGGAATTTGGAGGACGATACGATCCACTCACCGCGTGTGATTTGCAACGCGGCCTAACGTGTCGGACCCCTAAAACCTGACCCCGGGGGCTCCAAATGTTCTATTATTCGTCGTGCATGTTTCAAATGGTATTTGAGGTTGATTGGGATGAAAAAATCCGGGTTTCGAATTATTTCATTTTTTGACCATTTGGCCCCGACTTGTATTTTGGGCGATTTTGGGTTAATGAAGGAAGTGTCATCTCTAGTGCTCCAAAAGGGATGAAAATTTGTGGGTAGCTTTGGTATGTCCAATAAGGCCGGGAAATGCTAAAAAACGGGAATTTGGAGGACAATACGATCCACTCACCGCGTGTGATTTGCAATGCGACCTAACGTGTCGGACCCCTAAAACCTGACCCCGGGGGCTCCAAATGGTCTAGTATTCGTCGTGCATGTTTCATATGGTATTTGAGGTTGATTGGGCTGAAAAAATCCGGGTTTCGAATTATTTCATTTTTTGACCATTTGGCCCCGACTTGTATTTTGGGCGATTTCGGGTTAATGAAGGAAGTGTCATCTCTAGTGCTCCAAAAGGGATGAAACTTTGTGGGTAGCTTTGGTATGTCCAATAAGGCCGGGAAATGCTAAAAAACGGGAATTTGGAGGACAATACGATCCACTCACCGCGTGTGATTTGCAACGCGGCCTAACGTGTCGGACCCCTAAAACCTGACCCCGGGGGCTCCAAATGGTCTAGTATTCGTCGTGCATGTTTCATATGGTATTTGAGGTTGATTGGGCTGAAAAAATCCGGGTTTCGAATTATTTCATTTTTTGACCATTTGGCCCCGACTTGTATTTTGGGCGATTTCGGGTTAATGAAGGAAGTGTCATCTCTAGTGCTCCAAAAGGGATGAAACTTTGTGGGTAGCTTTGGTATGTCCAATAAGGCCGGGAAATGCTAAAAAACGGGAATTTGGAGGACAATACGATCCACTCACCGCGTGTGATTTGCAACGCGGCCTAACGTGTCGGACCCCTAAAACCTGACCCCGGGGGCTCCAAATGGTCTAGTATTCGTCGTGCATGTTTCATATGTTATTTGAGGTTGATTGGGCTGAAAAAATCCGGGTTTCGAATTATTTCATTTTTTTACCATTTGGCCCCGACTTGTATTTTGGGCGTTTTCGGGTTAATGAAGGAAGTGTCATCTCTAGTCCTCCAAAAGGGATGAAACTTTGTGAGTAGCTTTCGTATGTCCAATAAGGCCGAAAAATGCTAAAAAACGGGAATTTGGAGGACGATACGATACACTCACCGCGTGTGATTTACAACGCGGCCTAACATGTCGGACCCCTAAAACCTGACCCCGGGGGCTCCAAATGGTCTAGTATTCGTCGTGCATGTTTCATATGGTATTTGAGGTTGATTGGGCTGAAAAAATCCGGGTTTCGAATTATTTCATTTTTTGACCATTTGGCCCCGACTTGTATTTTGGGCGATTTCGGGTTAATGAAGTAAGTGTCATCTCTAGTGCTCCAAAAGGGATGAAACTTAATGGGTAGCTTTGGTATGTCCAATAAGGCCAGGAAATGCTAAAAAACGGGAATTTGGAGGACGATACGATCCACTCACCGCGTGTGATTTGCAACGCGGCCTAACGTGTCGGACCCCTAAAACCTGACCCCGGGGGCTCCAAATGTTCTAGTATTCGTCGTGCATGTTCAAATGGTATTTGAGGTTGATTGGGCTGAAAAAATCCGGGTTTCGAATTATTTCATTTTTTGACCATTTGGCCCCGACTTGTATTTTGGGCGATTTCGGGTTAATGAAGGAAGTGTCATCTCTAGTGCTCCAAAAGGGATGAAACTTTATGGGTACCTTTGGTATGTCCAATAAGGCCGGGAAATGCGAAAAAACAGGAATTTGGAGGACAATAGGATACACTCACCGCGTGTGATTTGCAACGCGGCCTAACGTGTCGGACCCCTAAAACCTGACCCCGGGGGCTCCAAATGGTCTAGTATTCATCGTGCATGTTTCATATGGTATTTGAGGTTGATTGGGCAGAAAAAATCCGGGTTTCCAATTATTTCATTTTTTGACCATTTGGCCCCGACTTGTATTTTGGGCGATTTCGGGTTAATGAAGTAAGTGTCATCTCTAGTGCTCCAAAAGGGATGAAACTTTGTGGGTAGCTTTGGTATGTCCAATAAGGCCAGGAAATGCTAAAAAAAGGGAATTTGGAGGACAATACGATCCACTCACCGCGTGTGATTTGCAATGCGACCTAACGTGTCGGACCCCTAAAACCTGACCCCGGGGGCTCCAAATGGTCTAGTATTCGTCGTGCATGTTTCATATGGTATTTGAGGTTGATTGGGCTGAAAAAATCCGGGTTTCGAATTATTTCATTTTTTGACCATTTGGCCCCGACTTGTATTTTGGGCGATTTCGGGTTAATGAAGGAAGTGTCATCTCTAGTGCTCCAAAAGGGATGAAACTTTGTGGGTAGCTTTGGTATGTCCAATAAGGCCGGGAAATGCTAAAAAACGGGAATTTGGAGGACAATACGATCCACTCACCGCGTGTGATTTGCAACGCGGCCTAACGTGTCGGACCCCTAAAACCTGACCCCGGGGGCTCCAAATGGTCTAGTATTCGTCGTGCATGTTTCATATGTTATTTGAGGTTGATTGGGCTGAAAAAATCCGGGTTTCGAATTATTTCATTTTTTTACCATTTGGCCCCGACTTGTATTTTGGGCGTTTTCGGGTTAATGAAGGAAGTGTCATCTCTAGTCCTCCAAAAGGGATGACACTTTGTGAGTAGCTTTGGTATGTCCAATAAGGCCGAAAAATGCTAAAAAACGGGAATTTGGAGGACGATACGATACACTCACCGCGTGTGATTTACAACGCGGCCTAACGTGTCGGACCCCTAAAACCTGACCCCGGGGGCTCCAAATGGTCTAGTATTCGTCGTGCATGTTTCATATGGTATTTGAGGTTGATTGGGCTGAAAAAATCCGGGTTTCGAATTATTTCATTTTTTGACCATTTGGCCCCGACTTGTATTTTGGGCGATTTCGGGTTAATGAAGTAAGTGTCATCTCTAGTGCTCCAAAAGGGATGAAACTTAATGGGTAGCTTTGGTATGTCCAATAAGGCCAGGAAATGCTAAAAAACGGGAATTTGGAGGACGATACGATCCACTCACCGCGTGTGATTTGCAACGCGGCCTAACTTGTCGGACCCCTAAAACCTGACCCCGGGGGCTCCAAATGTTCTAGTATTCGTCGTGCATGTTCAAATGGTATTTGAGGTTGATTGGGCTGAAAAAATCCGGGTTTCGAATTATTTCATTTTTTGACCATTTGGCCCCGACTTGTATTTTGGGCGATTTCGGGTTAATGAAGGAAGTGTCATCTCTAGTGCTCCAAAAGGGATGAAACTTTATGGGTACCTTTGGTATGTCCAATAAGGCCGGGAAATGCGAAAAAACAGGAATTTGGAGGACAATAGGATACACTCACCGCGTGTGATTTGCAACGCGGCCTAACGTGTCGGACCCCTAAAACCTGACCCCGGGGGCTCCAAATGGTCTAGTATTCATCGTGCATGTTTCATATGGTATTTGAGGTTGATTGGGCAGAAAAAATCCGGGTTTCCAATTATTTCATTTTTTGACCATTTGGCCCCGACTTGTATTTTGGGCGATTTCGGGTTAATGAAGTAAGTGTCATCTCTAGTGCTCCAAAAGGGATGAAACTTTGTGGGTAGCTTTGGTATGTCCAATAAGGCCAGGAAATGCTAAAAAAAGGGAATTTGGAGGACAATACGATCCACTCACCGCGTGTGATTTGCAATGCGGCCTAAAGTGTCGGACCCCTAAAACCTGACCCCGGGGGCTCCAAATGGTCTAGTATTCGTCGTGCATATTTCATATGGTATTTGAGGTTGATTGGGCAGAAAAAATCCGGGTTTCGAATTATTTCATTTTTTGACCATTTGGCCCCGACTTGTATTTTGGGCGATTTCGGGTTAATGAAGGAAGTGTCATCTCTAGTGCTCCAAAAGGGATGAAACTTTGTGGGTAGCTTTGAAATGTCCACTAAGGCCGGGAAATACTAAAAAACGGGAATTTGGAGGACAATACGATCCACTCACCGCGTGTGATTTGCAACGCGGCCTAACGTGTCGGACCCCTAAAACCTGACCCCGGGGGCTCCAAATGGTCTAGTATTCGTCGTGCATGTTCAAATGGTATTTGAGGTTGATTGGGCTGAAAAAATCCGGGTTTTGAATTATTTCATTTTTTGACCATTTGGCCCCGACTTGTATTTTGGGCGATTTCGGGTTAATGAAGGAAGTGTCATCTCTAGTGCTCCAAAAAGGATGAAACTTTGTGGGTAGCTTTGGTATGTCGAATAAGGCCGGGAAATCGTAAAAAAGGGGAATTTGGAGGACAATACGATTAACTCACCGCGTGTGATTTGCAACGCGGCCTAACGTGTCGGACTCCTAAAACCTGACCCCGGGGGCTCCAAATGGTATAGTATTCGTCGTGCATGTTTCATATGGTATTTGAGGTTGATTGGGCTGAAAAAATCCGGGTTTCGAATTATTTCATTTTTTGACCATTTGGCCCCGACTTGTATTTTGGGCGATTTCGGGTTAATGAAGGAAGTGTCATCTCTAGTGCTCCAAAAGGGATGAAACTTTGTGGGTAGCTTTGGTATGTCCAATAAGGCCGGGAAATGCTAAAAAACGGGAATTTGGAGGAAAATTAGATACACTCACCGCGTGTGATTTCCAACGCGGCCTAACGTGTCGGACCCCTAAAACCTGACCCCGGGGGCTCCAAATGTTCTAGTATTCGTCGTGCATGTTCAAATGGTATTTGAGGTTGATTGGGCTGAAAAAATCCGGGTTTCGAATTATTTCATTTTTTGACCATTTGGCCCCGACTTGTATTTTGGGCGATTTCGGGTTAATGAAGGAAGTGTCATCTCTAGTGCTCCAAAAGGGATGAAACTTTATGGGTACCTTTGGTATGTCCAATAAGGCCGGGAAATGCGAAAAAACAGGAATTTGGAGGACAATAGGATACACTCACCGCGTGTGATTTGCAATGCGGCCTAACGTGTCGGACCCCTAAAACCTGACCCCGGGGGCTCCAAATGGTCTAGTATTCATCGTGCATGTTTCATATGGTATTTGAGGTTGATTGGGCAGAAAAAATCCGGGTTTCCAATTATTTCATTTTTTGACCATTTGGCCCCGACTTGTATTTTGGGCGATTTCGGGTTAATGAAGTAAGTGTCATCTCTAGTGCTCCAAAAGGGATGAAACTTTGTGGGTAGCTTTGGTATGTCCAATAAGGCCAGGAAATGCTAAAAAAAGGGAATTTGGAGGACAATACGATCCACTCACCGCGTGTGATTTGCAATGCGGCCTAACGTGTCGGACCCCTAAAAACTGACCCCGGGGGCTCCAAATGGTCTAGTATTCGTCGTGCATGTTTCATATGGTATTTGAGGTTGATTGGGCAGAAAAAATCCGGGTTTCGAATTATTTCATTTTTTGACCATTTGGCCCCGACTTGTATTTTGGGCGATTTCGGGTTAATGAAGGAAGTGTCATCTTAAGTGCTCCAAAAGGGATGAAACTTTGTGGGTAGCTTTGGTATGTCCAATAAGGCCGGAAAATGCTAAAAAACGGGAATTTGGAGGACAATACGATACACTCACCGCGTGTGATTTGCAACGCGGCCTAACGTGTCGGACCCCTAAAACCTGACCCCGGGGGCTCCAAATGGTCTAGTATTCGTCGTGCATGTTTCATATGGTATTTGAGGTTGATTGGGGTGAAAAAATCCGGGTTGCGAATTATTTCATTTTTTGACCATTTGGCCCCGACTTGTATTTTGGGCGATTTCGGGTTAATGAAGGAAGTGTCATCTCTAGTGCTCCAAAAAGGATGAAACTTTGTGGGTAGCTTTGGTATGTCGAATAAGGCCGGGAAATCGTAAAAAAGGGGAATTTGGAGGACAATACGATTAACTCACCGCGTGTGATTTGCAACGCGGCCTAACGTGTCGGACTCCTAAAACCTGACCCCGGGGGCTCCAAATGGTATAGTATTCGTCGTGCATGTTTCATATGGTATTTGAGGTTGATTGGGCTGAAAAAATCCGGGTTTTGAATTATTTCATTTTTTGACCATTTGGCCCCGACTTGTATTTTGGGCGATTTCGGGTTAATGAAGGAAGTGTCATCTCTAGTGCTCCAAAAGGGATGAAACTTTGTGGGTAGCTTTGGTATGTCCAATAAGGCCGGGAAATGCTAAAAAACGGGAATTTGGAGGAAAATTAGATACACTCACCGCGTGTGATTTCCAACGCGGCCTAACGTGTCGGACCCCTAAAACCTGACCCCGGGGGCTCCAAATGGTCTAGTATTCCTCATGCATGTTTCATATGGTATTTGAGGTTGATTGGGCGGAAAAAATCCGGGATTCGAATTATTTCATTTTTTGACCATTTGGCCCCGACTTGTATTTTGGGCGATTTCGGGTTAATGAAGGAAGTGTCATCTTAAGTGCTCCAAAAGGGATGAAACTTTGTGGGTAGCTTTGGTATGTCCAATAAGGCCGGGAAATGCTAAAAAATGGGAATTTGGAGGACAATACGATCCACTCACCGCGTGTGATTTGCAACGCGGCCTAACGTGTCGGACCCCTAAAACCTGACCCCAGGGGCTCCAAATGGTCTAGTATTCGTCGTGCATGTTTCATATGGTATTTGAGGTTGATTGGGCAGAAAAAATCCGGGTTTCGAATTATTTCATTTATTGACCATTTGGCCCCGACTTGTATTTTGGGCGATTTCGGGTTATTGAAGGAAGTGTCATCTCTAGTGCTCCAAAAGGGATGAAACTTTGTGGGTAGCTTTGAAATGTCCAATAAGGCCAGGAAATGCTAAAAAACGGGAATTTGGAGGACAATACGATCCACTCACCGCGTGTGATTTGCAACGCGGCCTAACGTGTCGGACTCCTAAAACCTGACCCCGGGGGCTCCAAATGGTATAGTATTCGTCGTGCATGTTTCATATGGTATTTGAGGTTGATTGGGCTGAAAAAATCCGGGTTTCGAATTATTTCATTTTTTGACCATTTGGCCCCGACTTGTATTTTGGGCGATTTCGGGTTATTGAAGGAAGTGTCATCTCTAGTGCTCCAAAAGGGATGAAACTTTGTGGGTAGCTTTGGTATGTCCAATAAGGCCGGGAAATGCTAAAAAACGGGAATTTGGAGGACAATACGATACACTCACCGCGTGTGATTTGCAACGCGGCCTAACGTGTCGGACCCCTAAAACCTGACCCCGGGGGCTCCAAATGTTCTAGTATTCGTCGTGCATGTTTCATATGGTATTTGAGGTTGATTGGGCAGAAAAAATCCGGGTTTCGAATTATTTCATTTTTTGACCATTTGGCCCCGACTTGTATTTTGGGCGATTTCGGGTTAATGAAGGAAGTGTCATCTTAAGTGCTTCAAAAGGGATGAAACTTTGTGGGTAGCTTTGGTATGTCCAATAAGGCCGGAAAATGCTAAAAAACGGGAATTTGGAGGACAATACGATACACTCACCGCGTGTGATTTGCAACGCGGCCTAACGTGTCGGACCCCTAAAACCTGACCCCGGGGGCTCCAAATGGTCTAGTATTCGTCGTGCATGTTTCATATGGTATTTGAGGTTGATTGGGGTGAAAAAATCCGGGTTGCGAATTATTTCATTTTTTGACCATTTGGCCCCGACTTGTATTTTGGGCGATTTCGGGTTAATGAAGGAAGTGTCATATCTAGTGCTCCAAAAAGGATGAAACTTTGTGGGTAGCTTTGGTATGTCCAATAAGGCCGGGAAATCGTAAAAAAGGGGAATTTGGAGGACAATACGATCCACTCACCGCGTGTGATTTGCAACGCGGCCTAACGTGTCGGACCCTTAAAACCTGACCCCGGATGCTCCAAATGGTCTAGTATTCGTCGTGCATGTTTCATATGGTATTTGAGGTTGATTGGGCTGAAAAAATCCGGGTTTCGAATTATTTCATTTTTTGACCATTTGGCCCCGACTTGTATTTTGGGCGATTTCGGGTTAATGAAGGAAGTGTCATCTCTAGTGCTCCAAAAGGGTTGAAACTTTGTGGGTAGCTTTGGTATGTCCAATAAGGCCAGGAAATGCTAAAAAACGGGAATTTGGAGGACGATACTATCCACTCACCGCGTGTGATTTGCAACGCGGCCTAACGTGTCGGACTCCTAAAACCTGACCCCGGGGGCTCCAAATGTTCTAGTATTCGTCGTGCATGTTCAAATGGTATTTGAGGTTGATTGAGCTGAAAAAATCCGGGTTTCGAATTATTTCATTTTTTGACCATTTGGCCCCGACTTTTATTTTGGGCGATTTCGGGTTAATGAAGGAAGTGTCATCTCTAGTGCTCCAAAAGGGATGAAACTTTGTGGGTAGCTTTGAAATGTCCTATAAGGCCGGGAAATACTAAAAAACGGGAATTTGGAGGACAATACGATCCACTCACCGCGTGTGATTTGCAACGCGACCTAACGTGTCGGACCCCTAAAACCTGACCCTGGGGGCTCCAAATGGTCTAGTATTCGTCGTGCATGTTTCATATGGTATTTGTGGTTGATTGGGCTGAAAAAATACGGGTTTCGAATTATTTCATTTTTTGACCATTTGGCCCCGACTTGTATTTTGGGCGATTTCGGGTTAATGAAGGAAGTGTCATCTCTAGTGCTCCAAAAGGGATGAAACTTTGTGGGTAGCTTTGGTATGTCCAATAAGGCCGGAAAATGCTAAAAAACGGGAATTTGGAGGAAAATTCGATACACTCACCGCGTGTGATTTGCAACGCGGCCTAACGTGTCGGACCCCTAAAACCTGACCCCGGGGGCTCCAAATGGTCTAGTATTCGACGTGCATGTTTCATATGGTATTTGAGGTTGATTGGGCAGAAAAAATCCGGGTTTCGAATTATTTCATTTTTTGACCATTTGGCCCCGACTTGTATTTTGGGCGATTTCGGGTTAATGAAGGAAGTGTCATCTTTAGTGCTCCAAAAGGGATGAAACTTTGTGGGTAGCTTTGGTATGTCCAATAAGGCCGGGAAATTCTAAAAAACGGGAATTTGGAGGACAATACGATACACTCACCGCGTGTGATTTGCAACGCGGCCTAACGTGTCGGACCCCTAAAACCTGACCCCGGGGGCTCCAAATGGTCTAGTATTCGTCGTGCATGTTTCATATGGTATTTGAGGTTGATTGGGCTGAAAAAAACCGGGTTTCGAATTATTTCATTTTTTGACCATTTGGCCCTGACTTGAATTTTGGGCGATTTCGGGTTAATGAAGGAAGTGTCATCTCTAGTGCTCCAAAAGGGATGAAACTTTGTGGGTAGCTTTGGTATGTCCAATAAGGCCGGGAAATGATAAAAAAACGGGAATTTGGAGGAAAATTAGATACACTCACCGCGTGTGATTTGCAACGCGGCCTAACGTGTCGGACCCCTAAAACCTGACCCCGGGGGCTCCAAATGGTCTAGTATTCGTTGTGATGTTTCATATGGTATTTGAGGTTGATTGGGCTGAAAAAATCCGGGTTTCGAATTATTTCATTTTTTGACCATTTGGCCCCGACTTGTATTTTGGGCGATTTCGGGTTAATGAAGGAAGTGTCATCTCTAGTGCTCCAAAAGGGATGAAACGTTGTGGGTAGCTTTGGTATGTCCAATAAGGCCGGGAAATGCTAAAAAAACGGGAATTTGGAGGACAATAAGATACACTCACCGCGTGTGATTTGCAACGCGGCCTAACGTGTCGGACCCCTAAAACCTGACCCCGGGGGCTCCAAATGGTCTAGTATTCGTCGTGCATTTTTCAAATGGTATTTGAGGTTGATTGGGCTGAAAAAATACGGGTTTCGAATTATTTCATTTTTTTACCATTTGGCCCCGACTTGTATTTTGGGCGATTTCGGGTTAATGAAGGAAGTGTCATCTCTAGTGCTCCAAAAGGGATGAAACATTGTGGGTAGCTTTGGTATCTCCAATAAGGTCGGGAAATGATAAAAAACGGGAATTTGGAGGACAATACGATACACTCACCGCGTGTGATTTGCAACGCGGCCTAACGTGTCGGACCCCTAAAACCTGACCCCGGGGGCTCCAAATGGTCTAGTATTCGTCATGCATGTTTCAAATGGTATTTGAGGTTGATTGGGCTGAAAAAATCCGGGTTTCGAATTATTTCATTTTTTACCATTTGGCCCCGACTTGTATTTTGGGCGATTTCGGGTTAATGAAGGAAGTGTCATCTCTAGTGCTCCAAAAGGGATGAAACTTTTTGGGTAGCTTTGGTATGTCCAATAAGGCCAGGAAATGCTAAAAAACGGGAATTTGGAGGACGATACGATCCACTCACCGCGTGTGATTTGCAACGCGGCCTAACGTGTCGGATCCCTAAAACCTGACCCCGGGGACTCCAAATGTTCTAGTATTCGTCGTGCATGTTTCAAATGGTATTTGAGGTTGATTGGGCTGAAAAAATCCGGGTTTCGAATTATTTCATTTTTTGACCATTTGGCCCCGACTTGTATTTTGGGCGATTTCGGGTTATTGAAGGAAGTGTCATCTCTAGTGCTTCAAAAGGGATGAAACTTTGTGGGTAGCTTTGGTATGTCCAATAAGGCCGGTAAATGCTAAAAAACGGGAATTTGGAGGAAAATTAGATACACTCACCGCGTGTGATTTGCAACGCGGCCTAACGTGTCAGAGCACTAAAACAAGACCCCGGGGGCTCCAAATGGTCTAGTATTCGTCGTGCATGTTTCATATGGTATTTGAGGTTGATTGGGCTGAAAAAATACGGGTTTCGAATTATTTCATTTTTTGACCATTTGGCCCCGACTTGTATTTTGGGCGATTTCGGGTTAATGAAGGAAGTGTCATCTCTAGTGCTCCAAAAGGGATGAAACTTTGTGGGTAGCTTTGGTATGTCCAATAAGGCCGGGAAATGCTAAAAAAGGGGAATTTGGAGGACAATACGATCCACTCACCGCGTGTGATTTGCAACGCGGCCTAACGTGTCGGACCCCTAAAACCTGACCCCGGGGGCTCCAAATGGTCTAGTATTCGTCGTGCATGTTTCATATGGTATTTGAGGTTGATTGGGCTGAAAAAATACGGGTTTCGAATTATTTCATTTTTTGACCATTTGGCCCCGACTTGTATTTTGGGCGATTTCGGGTTAATGAAGGAAGTGTCATCTCTAGTGCTCCAAAAGGGATGAAACTTTGTGGGTAGCTTTGGTATGTCCAATAAGGCCGGGAAATGCTAAAAAACGGGAATTTGGAGGAAAATTAGATACACTCACCGCGTGTGATTTGCAACGCGGCCTAACGTATCGGACCCCTAAAACCTGACCCCGGGGGCTCCAAATGGTCTAGTATTCGTCGTGCACCTTTCATATGGTATTTGAGGTTGATTGGGCTGAAAAAATCCGGGTTTCGAATTATTTTATTTTTTGACCATTTGGCCCCGACTTGTATTTTGGGCGATTTCGGGTTAATGAAGGAAGTGTCATCTCTAGTGCTCCAAAAGGGATGAAACGTTGTGGGTAGCTTTGGTATGTCCAATAAGGCCGGGAAATGCTAAAAAATGGGAATTTGGAGGACAATACGATACACTCACCGCGTGTGATTTGCAACGCGGCCTAACGTGTCGGACCCCTAAAACCTGACCCCGGGGGCTCCAAATGGTCTAGTATTCCTCATGCATGTTTCATATGGTATTTGAGGTTGATTGGGCTGAAAAAATCCGGGTTTCGAATTATTTCATTTTTTTACCATTTGGCCCCGACTTGTATTTTGGGCGATTTCGGGTTAATGAAGGAAGTGTCATCTCTAGTGCTCCAAAAGGGATGAAACTTTGTGGGTAGCTTTGGTATGTACAATAAGGCCGGGAAATGCTAAAAAACGGGAATTTGGAGGACAATACGAACCACTCACCGCGTGTGATTTGCAACGCGGCCTAACGTGTCGGACCCCTAAAACCTGACCCCGGGGGCTCCAAATGTTCTATTATTCGTCGTGCATGTTTCAAATGGTATTTGAGGTTGATTGGGCTGAAAAAATCCGGGTTTCGAATTATTTCATTTTTTGACCATTTGGCCCCGACTTGTATTTTGGGCGATTTCGGGTTAATGAAGGAAGTGTCATCTCTAGTGCTCCAAAAGGGATGAAACTTTGTGGGTAGCTTTGAAATGTCCACTAAGGCCGGGAAATACTAAAAAACGGGAATTTGGAGGACAATACGATCCACTCACCGCGTGTGATTTGCAACGCGGCCTAACGTGTCGGACCCCTAAAACCTTACCCCGGGGGCTCCAAATGGTCTAGTATTCGTCGTGCATGTTTCATATGGTATTTGAGGTTTATTGGGCTGAAAAAATACGGGTTTCGAATTATTTTATTTTTTGACCATTTGGCCCCGACTTGTATTTTGGGCGATTTCGGGTTAATGAAGGAAGTGTCATCTCTAATGCTCCAAAAGGGATGAAACTTTGTGGGTAGCTTTGGTATGTCCAATAAGGCCGGAAAATGATAAAAAACGGGAATTTGGAGGACAATACGATCTACTCACCGCGTGTGATTTGCAACGCGGCCTAACGTGTCGGACCCCTAAAACCTGACCTAGGGGGCTCCAAATGGTCTAGTATTCGTCGTGCATGTTTCATATGGTATTTGAGGTTGATTGGGCTGAAAAAATCCGGGTTTCGAATTATTTCATTTTTTGACCATTTGGCCCCGACTTGTATTTTGGGCGATTTCGGGTTAATGAAGGAAGTGTCATCTCTAGTGCTCCAAAAGGGATGAAACTTTGTGGGTAGCTTTGGTATGTCCAATAAGGCCGGTAAATGCTAAAAAACGGGAATTTGGAGGAAAATTAGATACACTCACCGCGTGTGATTTGCAACGCGGCCTAACGTGTCAGACCCCTAAAACAAGACCCCGGGGGCTCCAAATGGTCTAGTATTCGTGGTGCATGTCTCATATGGTATTTGAGGTTAATTGGGCTGAAAAAATCCGGGTTTCGAATTATTTCATTTTTTGACCATTTGGGCCCGACTTGTATTTTGGGCGATTTCGGGTTAATGAAGGAAGTGTCATCTCTAGTGCTCCAAAAGGGATGAAACTTTGTGGGTATTTTTGGTATGATCAATAATGCCGGGAAATGCTAAAAAACGGGAATTTGGAGGACAATACGATCCACTCACCGCGTGTGATTTGCAACGCGGCCTAACGTGTCGGACCCCTAAAACCTGACCCCGGGGTTCCAAATGGTCTAGTATTCGTCGTGCATGTTTCATATGGTATTTGAGGTTGATTGGGCTGAAAAAATCCGGGTTTCGAAATATTTCATTTTTTGACCATTTGGCCCCGACTTGTATTTTGGGCGATTTCGGGTTAATGAAGGAAGTGTCATCTCTAGTGCTCCAAAAGGGATGAAACGTTGTGGGTAGCTTTGGTATTTCCAATAAGGCCGGGAAATGCTAAAAAACGGGAATTTGGAGGACAATACGATACACTCACCGCGTGTGATTTGCAACGCGGCCTAACGTGTCGGACCCCTAAAACCTGACCCCGGGGGCTCCAAATGGTCTAGTATTCCTCATGCATGTTTCATATGGTATTTGAGGTTGATTGGGCTGAAAAAATCCGGGTTTCCAATTATTTCATTTTTTTACCATTTGGCCCCGACTTGTATTTTGGGCGATTTCGGGTTAATGAAGGAAGTGTCATCTCTAGTGCTCCAAAAGGGATGAAACTTTGTGGGTAGCTTTGGTATGTCCAATAAGGCCGGGAAATGCTAAAAAACGGGAATTTGGAGGACAATACGAACCACTCACCGCGTGTGATTTGCAACGCGGCCTAACGTGTCGGACCCCTAAAACCTGACCCCGGGGACTCCAAATGTTCTATTATTCGTCGTGCATGTTTCAAATGGTATTTGAGGTTGATTGGGCTGAAAAAATCCGGGTTTCGAATTATTTCATTTTTTGACCATTTGGCCCTGACTTATATTTTGGGTGATTTCGGGTTAATGAAGGAAGTGTCATCTCTAGTGCTCCAAAAGGGATGAAACTTTGTGGGTAGCTTTGAAATGTCCACTAAAGCCGGGAAATACTAAAAAACGGGAATTTGGAGGACAATACGATCCACTCACCGCGTGTGATTTGCAACGCGGCCTAACGTGTCGGACCCCTAAAACCTGACCCCGGGGGCTCCAAATGGTCTAGTATTCGTCGTGCATGTTTCATATGGTATTTGAGGTTTATTGGGCTTAAAAAATACGGGTTTCGAATTATTTTATTTTTTGACCATTTGGCCCCGACTTTTATTTTGGGCGATTTCGGGTTAATGAAGGAAGTGTCATCTCTAATGCTCCAAAAGGGATGAAACTTTGTGGGTAGCTTTGGTATGTCCAATAAGGCGGGAAAATGATAAAAAAAACGGGAATTTGGAGGACAATACGATCCACTCACCGCGTGTGATTTGCAACGCGGCCTAACGTGTCGGACCCCTAAAACCTGACCCCGGGGGCTCCAAATGGTCTAGTATTCCTCATGCATGTTTCATATGGTATTTGAGGTTGATTGGGCTGAAAAAATCCGGGTTTCCAATTATTTCATTTTTTTACCATTTGGCCCCGACTTGTATTTTGGGCGATTTCGGGTTAATGAAGGAAGTGTCATCTCTAGTGCTCCAAAAGGGATGAAACTTTGTGGGTATTTTTGGTATGATCAATAATGCCGGGAAATGCTAAAAAACGGGAATTTGGAGGACAATACGATCCACTCACCGCGTGTGATTTGCAACGCGGCCTAACGTGTCGGACCCCTAAAACCTGACCCCGGGGTTCCAAATGGTCTAGTATTCGTCGTGCATGTTTCATATGGTATTTGAGGTTGATTGGGCTGAAAAAATCCGGGTTTCGAAATATTTCATTTTTTGACCATTTGGCCCCGACTTGTATTTTGGGCGATTTCGGGTTAATGAAGGAAGTGTCATCTCTAGTGCTCCAAAAGGGATGAAACGTTGTGGGTAGCTTTGGTATTTCCAATAAGGCCGGGAAAGGCTAAAAAACGGGAATTTGGAGGACAATACGATACACTCACCGCGTGTGATTTGCAACGCGGCCTAACGTGTCGGACCCCTAAAACCTGACCCCGGGGGCTCCAAATGGTCTAGTATTCCTCATGCATGTTTCATATGGTATTTGAGGTTGATTGGGCTGAAAAAATCCGGGTTTCCAATTATTTCATTTTTTTACCATTTGGCCCCGACTTGTATTTTGGGCGATTTCGGGTTAATGAAGGAAGTGTCATCTCTAGTGCTCCAAAAGGGATGAAACTTTGTGGGTAGCTTTGGTATGTCCAATAAGGCCAGGAAATGCTAAAAAACGGGAATTTGGAGGACAATACGAACCACTCACCGCGTGTGATTTGCAACGCGGCCTAACGTGTCGGACCCCTAAAACCTGACCCCGGGGACTCCAAATGTTCTATTATTCGTCGTGCATGTTTCAAATGGTATTTGAGGTTGATTGGGCTGAAAAAATCCGGGTTTCGAATTATTTCATTTTTTGACCATTTGGCCCTGACTTATATTTTGGGTGATTTCGGGTTAATGAAGGAAGTGTCATCTCTAGTGCTCCAAAAGGGATGAAACTTTGTGGGTAGCTTTGAAATGTCCACTAAAGCCGGGAAATACTAAAAAACGGGAATTTGGAGGACAATACGATCCACTCACCGCGTGTGATTTGCAACGCGGCCTAACGTGTCGGACCCCTAAAACCTGACCCCGGGGGCTCCAAATGGTCTAGTATTCGTCGTGCATGTTTCATATGGTATTTGAGGTTTATTGGGCTGAAAAAATACGGGTTTCGAATTATTTTATTTTTTGACCATTTGGCCCCGACTTTTATTTTGGGCGATTTCGGGTTAATGAAGGAAGTGTCATCTCTAATGCTCCAAAAGGGATGAAACTTTGTGGGTAGCTTTGGTATGTCCAATAAGGCGGGAAAATGATAAAAAAAACGGGAATTTGGAGGACAATACGATCCACTCACCGCGTGTGATTTGCAACGCGGCCTAACGTGTCGGACCCCTAAAACCTGATCCCGGGGGCTCCAAATGGTCTAGTATTCCTCATGCATGTTTCATATGGTATTTGAGGTTGATTGGGCTGAAAAAATCCGGGTTTCCAATTATTTCATTTTTTTACCATTTGGCTCCGACTTGTATTTTGGGCGATTTCGGGTTAATGAAGGAAGTGTCATCTCTAGTGCTCCAAAAGGGATGAAACTTTGTGGGTAGCTTTGGTATGTCCAATAAGGCCGGGAAATGCTAAAAAACGGGAATTTGGAGGACAATACGAACCACTCACCGCGTGTGATTTGCAACGCGGCCTAACGTGTCGGACCCCTAAAACCTGACCCCGGGGACTCCAAATGTTCTATTATTCGTCGTGCATGTTTCAAATGGTATTTGAGGTTGATTGGGCTGAAAAAATCCGGGTTTCGAATTATTTCATTTTTTGACCATTTGGCCCTGACTTATATTTTGGGTGATTTCGGGTTAATGAAGGAAGTGTCATCTCTAGTGCTCCAAAAGGGATGAAACTTTGTGGGTAGCTTTGAAATGTCCACTAAAGCCGGGAAATACTAAAAAACGGGAATTTGGAGGACAATACGATCCACTCACCGCGTGTGATTTGCAACGCGGCCTAACGTGTCGGACCCCTAAAACCTGACCCCGGGGGCTCCAAATGTTCTATTATTCGTCTTGCATGTTTCATATGGTATTTGAGGTTGATTGGGCTGAAAAAATCCGGGTTTCGAATTATTTCATTTTTTGACCATTTGGCCCCGACTTGTATTTTGGGCGATTTCGGGTTAATGAAGGAAGTGTCATCTCTAGTGCTCCAAAAGGGATGAAACTTTGTGGGTAGCTTTGGTATGTCCAATAAGGCCGGTAATTGCTAAAAAACGGGAATTTGGAGGAAAATTAGATACACTCACCGCGTGTGATTTGCAACGCGGCCTAACGTGTCAGACCCCTAAAACAAGACCCCGGGGGCTCCAAATGGTCTAGTATTCGTCGTGCATGTTTCATATGGTATTTGAGGTTAATTGGGCTGAAAAAATCCGGGTTTCGAATTATTTCATTTTTTGACCATTTGGCCCCGACTTGTATTTTGGGCGATTTCGGGTTAATGAAGGAAGTGTCATCTCTAGTGCTCCAAAAGGGATGAAACTTTGTGGGTATTTTTGGTATGTCCAATAATGCCGTGAAATGCTAAAAAACGGGAATTTGGAGGACAATACGATCCACTCACCGCGTGTGATTTGCAACGCGGCCTAACGTGTCGGACCCCTACAACCTGACCCCGGATGCTCCAAATGGTCTAGTATTCGTCGTGCATGTTTCATATGGTATTTGAGGTTGATTGGGTGGAAAAAATCCGGGTTTCGAATTATTTCATTTTTTGACCATTTGGCCCCGACTTGTATTTTGGGCGATTTCGGGTTAATGAAGGAAGTGTCATCTCTAGTGCTCCAAAAGGGATGAAACTTTGTGGGTAGCTTTGGTATGTCCAATAAGGCCGGGAAATGCTAAAAAACGGGAATTTGGAGGAAAATTAGATACACTCACCGCGTGTGATTTGCAACGCGGCCTAACGTGTCGGACCCCTAAAACCTGACCCCGGGGGCTCCAAATGGTCTAGTATTCGTCGTGCATGTTTCATATGGTATTTGAGGTTGATTGGGCTGAAAAAATCCGGGTTTCGAATTATTTCATTTTTTGACCATTTGGCCCCGACTTGTATTTTGGGCGATTTCGGGTTAATGAAGGAAATGTCATCTCTAGTGCTCCAAAAGGGATGAAACGTTGTGGGTAGCTTTGGTATGTCCAATAAGGCCGGGAAATGCTAAAAAACGGGAATTTGGAGGACAATACGATACACTCACCGCGTGTGATTTGCAACGCAACCTAACGTGTCGGACCCCTAAAACCTGACCCCGGGGGCTCCAAATGGTCTAGTATTCGTCGTGCATGTTTCATATGGTATTTGAGGTTTATTGGGATGAAAAAATACGGGTTTCGAATTATTTTATTTTTTGACCATTTGGCCCCGACTTTTATTTTGGGCGATTTCGGGTTAATGAAGGAAGTGTCATCTCTAATGCTCCAAAAGGGATGAAACTTTGTGGGTAGCTTTGGTATGTCCAATAAGGCGGCAAAATGATAAAAAAACGGGAATTTGGAGGACAATACGATCCACTCACCGCGTGTGATTTGCAACGCGGCCTAACGTGTCGGACCCCTAAAACCTGACCCCGGGGGCTCCAAATGGTCTAGTATTCGTCTTGCATGTTTCATATGGTATTTGAGGTTGATTGGGCTGAAAAAATCCGGGTTTCGAATTATTTCATTTTTTGACCATTTGGCCCCGACTTGTATTTTGGGCGATTTCGGGTTAATGAAGGAAGTGTCATCTCTAGTGCTCCAAAAGGGATGAAACTTTGTGGGTAGCTTTGGTATGTCCAATAAGGCCGGTAATTGCTAAAAAACGGGAATTTGGAGGAAAATTAGATACACTCACCGCGTGTGATTTGCAACGCGGCCTAACGTGTCAGACCCCTAAAACAAGACCCCGGGGGCTCCAAATGGTCTAGTATTCGTCGTGCATGTTTCATATGGTATTTGAGGTTAATTGGGCTGAAAAAATCCGGGTTTCGAATTATTTCATTTTTTGACCATTTGGCCCCGACTTGTATTTTGGGCGATTTCGGGTTAATGAAGGAAGTGTCATCTCTAGTGCTCCAAAAGGGATGAAACTTTGTGGGTATTTTTGGTATGTCCAATAATGCCGTGAAATGCTAAAAAACGGGAATTTGGAGGACAATACGATCCACTCACCGCGTGTGATTTGCAACGCGGCCTAACGTGTCGGACCCCTACAACCTGACCCCGGATGCTCCAAATGGTCTAGTATTCGTCGTGCATGTTTCATATGGTATTTGAGGTTGATTGGGTGGAAAAAATCCGGGTTTCGAATTATTTCATTTTTTGACCATTTGGCCCCGACTTGTATTTTGGGCGATTTCGGGTTAATGAAGGAAGTGTCATCTCTAGTGCTCCAAAAGGGATGAAACTTTGTGGGTAGCTTTGGTATGTCCAATAAGGCCGGGAAATGCTAAAAAACGGGAATTTGGAGGAAAATTAGATACACTCACCGCGTGTGATTTGCAACGCGGCCTAACGTGTCGGACCCCTAAAACCTGACCCCGGGGGCTCCAAATGGTCTAGTATTCGTCGTGCATGTTTCATATGGTATTTGAGGTTGATTGGGCTGAAAAAATCCGGGTTTCGAATTATTTCATTTTTTGACCATTTGGCCCCGACTTGTATTTTGGGCGATTTCGGGTTAATGAAGGAAATGTCATCTCTAGTGCTCCAAAAGGGATGAAACGTTGTGGGTAGCTTTGGTATGTCCAATAAGGCCGGGAAATGCTAAAAAACGGGAATTTGGAGGACAATACGATACACTCACCGCGTGTGATTTGCAACGCAACCTAACGTGTCGGACCCCTAAAACCTGACCCCGGGGGCTCCAAATGGTCTAGTATTCGTCGTGCATGTTTCATATGGTATTTGAGGTTTATTGGGCTGAAAAAATACGGGTTTCGAATTATTTTATTTTTTGACCATTTGGCCCCGACTTGTATTTTGGGCGATTTCGGGTTAATGAAGGAAGTGTCATCTCTAATGCTCCAAAAGGGATGAAACTTTGTGGGTAGCTTTAGTATGTCCAATAAGGCCGGAAAATGATAAAAAACGGGAATTTGGAGGACAATACGATCCACTCACCGCGTGTGATTTGCAACGCGGCCTAACGTGTCGGACCCCTAAAACCTGACCCCGGGTGCTCCAAATGGTCTAGTATTCGTCTTGCATGTTTCATATGGTATTTGAGGTTGATTGGGCTGAAAAAATCCGGGTTTCGAATTATTTCATTTTTTGACCATTTGGCCCCGACTTGTATTTTGGGCGATTTCGGGTTAATGAAGGAAGTGTCATCTCTAGTGCTCCAAAAGGGATGAAAATTTGTGGGTATTTTTGGTATGTCCAATAATGCCGGGAAATGCTAAAAAACGGGAATTTGGAGGACAATACGATCCACTCACCGCGTGTGATTTGCAACGCGGCCTAACGTGTCGGACCCCTAAAACCTGACCCCGGATGCTCCAAATGGTCTAGTATTCGTCGTGCATGTTTCATATGGTATTTGAGGTTGATTGGGTGGAAAAAATCCGGGTTTCGAATTATTTTATTTTTTGACCATTTGGCCCCGACTTGTATTTTGGGCGATTTCGGGTTAATGAAGGAAATGTCATCTCTAGTGCTCCAAAAGGGATGAAACTTTGTGGGTAGCTTTGGTATGTCCAATAAGGCCGGGAAATGCTAAAAACGGGAATTTGGAGGACAATACGATCCACTCACCGCGTGTGATTTGCAACGCGGCCTAACGTGTCGGACCCCTAAAACCTGACCCGGGGGCTCCAAATGGTCTAGTATTCGTCATGCATGTTTCAAATGGTATTTTAGGTTGATTGGGCTGAAAAAATCCGGGTTTCGAATTATTTCATTTTTTTACCATTTGGCCCCGACTTGTATTTTGGGCGATTTCGGGTTAATGAAGGAAGTGTCATCTCTAGTGCTCCAAAAGGGATGAAACTTTGTGGGTAGCTTTGGTATGTCCAATAAGGCCGGGAAATTCTAAAAAACGGGAATTTGGAGGACGATACGATACACTCACCGCGTGTGATTTGCAACGCGGCCTAACGTGTCGGACCCCTAAAACCTGACCCCGGGGGCTCCAAATGTTCTAGTATTCGTCGTGCATGTTTGAAATGGTATTTGAGGTTGATTGGGCTGAAAAAATCCGGGTTTCGAATTATTTCATTTTTTGACCATTTGGCCCCGACTTGTATTTTGGGCGATTTCGGGTTAATGAAGGAAGTGTCATCTCTAGTGCTCCAAAAGGGAAGAAACATTGTGGGTAGCTTTGAAATGTCCAATAAGGCTGGGAAATGCTAAAAAACGGGAATTTGGAGGACAATACGATACACTCACCGCGTGTGATTTGCAACGCGGCCTAACGTGTCGGACCCCTAAAACCTGACCCCGGGGGCTCCAAATGGTCTAGTATTCGTCGTGCATGTTTCATATGGTATTTGAGGTTTATTGGGCTGAAAAAATACGGGTTTCGAATTATTTCATTGTTTGACCATTTGGCCCCGACTTGTATTTTGGGCGAATTCGGGTTAATGAAGGAAGTGTCATCTCTAGTGCTCCAAAAGGGATGAAACTTTGTGGGTAGCTTTGGTATGTCCAATAAGGCCGGAAAATGCTAAAAAACGGGAATTTGGAGGACAATACGATCCACTCACCGCGTGTGATTTGCAACGCGGCCTAACGTGTCGGACCCCTAAAACTTGACCCCGGGGGCTCCAAATGGTCTAGTATTCGTCGTGCATGTTTCATATGGTATTTGAGGTTGATTGGGCTGAAAAAATACGGGTTTCGAATTATTTCATTTTTTGACCATTTGGCCCCGACTTGTATTTTGGGCGATTTCGGGTTAATGATGGAAGTGTCATCTCCAGTGCTCCAAAAGGGATGAAACTTTGTGGGTAGCTTTGGTATGTCCAATAAGGCCGGAAAATGCTAAAAAACGGGAATTTGGAGGAAAATTCGATACACTCACCGCGTGTGATTTGCAACGCGGCCTAACGTGTCGGACCCCTAAAACAAGACCCCGGGGGCTCCAAATGGTCTAGTATTCATCGTGCATGTTTCATATGGTATTTGAGGTTTATTGGGCTGAAAAAATACGGGTTTCGAATTATTTTATTTTTTGACCATTTGGCCCCGACTTGTATTTTGGGCGATTTCGGGTTAATGAAGGAAGTGTCATCTCTACTGCTCCAAAAGGGATGAAACTTTGTGGGTAACTTTGGTATGTCCAATAAGGCCGGAAAATGATAAAAAACGGGAATTTGGAGGACAATACGATCCACTCACCGCGTGTGATTTGCAACGCGGCCTAACGTGTCGGACCCCTAAAACCTGACCCCGGGGGCTCCAAATGGTCTAGTATTCGTCGTGCATGTTTCATATGGTATTTGAGGTTAATTGGGCTGAAAAAATCCGGGTTTCGAATTATTTCATTTTTTGACCATTTGGCCCCGACTTGTATTTTGGGCGATTTCGGGTTAATGAAGGAAGTGTCATCTCTAGTGCTCCAAAAGGGATGAAACTTTGTGGGTATTTTTGGTATGTCCAATAATGCCGGGAAATGCTAAAAAACGGGAATTTGGAGGACAATACGATCCACTCACCGCGTGTGATTTGCAACGCGGCCTAACGTGTCGGACCCTAAAACCTGACCCCGGATGCTCCAAATGGTCTAGTATTCGTCGTGCATGTTTCATATGGTATTTGAGGTTGATTGGGTGGAAAAAATCCGGGTTTCGAATTATTTCATTTTTTGACCATTTGGCCCCGACTTGTATTTTGGGCGATTTCGGGTTAATGAAGGAAGTGTCATCTCTAGTGCTCCAAAAGGGATGAAACTTTGTGGGTAGCTTTGGTATGTCCAATAAGGCCGGGAAATGCTAAAAACTGGAATTTGGAGGACAATACGATCCACTCACCGCGTGTGATTTGCAACGCGGCCTAACGTGTCGGACCCCTAAAACCTGACCCCGGGGGCTCCAAATGGTCTAGTATTCATCGTGCATGTTTCATATGGTATTTGAGGTTTATTGGGCTGAAAAAATACGGGTTTCGAATTATTTTATTTTTTGACCATTTGGCCCCGACTTGTATTTTGGGCGATTTCGGGTTAATGAAGGAAGTGTCATCTCTACTGCTCCAATAGGGATGAAACTTTGTGGGTAACTTTGATATGTCCAATAAGGCCGGAAAATGATAAAAAACGGGAATTTGGAGGACAATACGATCCACTCACCGCGTGTGATTTGCAACGCGGCCTAACGTGTCGGACCCCTAAAACCTGACCCCGGGGGCTCGAAATGGTCTAGTATTCGTCGTGCATGTTTCATATGGTATTTGAGGTTAATTGGGCTGAAAAAATCCGGGTTTCGAATTATTTCATTTTTTGACCATTTGGCCCCGACTTGTATTTTGGGCGATTTCGGGTTAATGAAGGAAGTGTCATCTCTAGTGCTCCAAAAGGGATGAAACTTTGTGGGTATTTTTGGTATGTCCAATAATGCCGGGAAATGCTAAAAAACGGGAATTTGGAGGACAATACGATCCACTCACCGCGTGTGATTTGCAACGCGGCCTAACGTGTCGGACCCCTAAAACCTGACCCCGGATGCTCCAAATGGTCTAGTATTCGTCGTGCATGTTTCATATGGTATTTGAGGTTGATTGGGTGGATAAAATCCGGGTTTCGAATTATTTCATTTTTTGACCATTTGGCCCCGACTTGTATTTTGGGCGATTTCGGGTTAATGAAGGAAGTGTCATCTCTAGTGCTCCAAAAGGGATGAAACTTTGTGGGTAGCTTTGGTATGTCCAATAAGGCCGGGAAATGCTAAAAACTGGAATTTGGAGGACAATACGATCCACTCACCGCGTGTGATTTGCAACGCGGCCTAACGTGTCGGACCCCTAAAACCTGACCACGGGGGCTCCAAATGGTCTAGTATTCGTCATGCATGTTTCAAATGGTATTTTAGGTTGATTGGGCAGAAAAAATCCGGGTTTCGAATTATTTCATTTTTTGACCATTTGGCCCCGACTTGTATTTTGGCGATTTCGGGTTAATGATGGAAGTGTCATCTCTAGTGCTCCAAAAGGGATGAAACTTTGTGGGTATCTTTGGTATGTCCAATAAGGCCGGAAAATGCTAAAAAAACGGGAATTTGGAGGAAAATTCGATACACTCACCGCGTGTGATTTGCAACGCGGCCTAACGTGTCGGACCCCTAAAACAAGACCCCGGGGGCTCCAAATGGTCTAGTATTCATCGTGCATGTTTCATATGGTATTTGAGGTTTATTGGGCTGAAAAAATATGGGTTTCGAATTATTTTATTTTTTGACCATTTGGCCCCGACTTGTATTTTGTGCGATTTCAGGTTAATGAAGGAAGTGTCATCTCTACTGCTCCAAAAGGGATGAAACTTTGTGGGTAGCTTTGGTATGTCCAATAAGGCCGGAAAATGATAAAAAAACGGGAATTTGGAGGACAATACGATCCACTCACCGCGTGTGATTTGCAACGCGGCCTAACGTGTCGGACCCCTAAAACCTGACCCCGGGGGCTCCAAATGGTCTAGTATTCGTCGTGCATGTTTCATATGGTATTTGAGGTTAATTGGGCTGAAAAAATCCGGGTTTCGAATTATTTCATTTTTTGACCATTTGGCCCCGACTTGTATTTTGGGCGATTTCGGGTTAATGAAGGAAGTGTCATCTCTAGAGCTCCAAAAGGGATGAAACTTTGTCGGTATTTTTGGTTTGTCCAATAATGCCGGGAAATGCTAAAAAACGGGAATTTGGAGGACAATACGATCCACTCACCGCGTGTGATTTGCAACGCGGCCTAACGTGTCGGACCCCTAAAACCTGACCCCGGATGCTCCAAATGGTCTAGTATTCATCGTGCATGTTTCATATGGTATTTGAGGTTGATTGGATGGAAAAAATCCGGGTTTCGAATTATTTCATTTTTTGACCATTTGGCCCCGACTTGTATTTTTGGCGATTTCGGGTTAATGAAGGATGTGTCATCTCTAGTGCTCCAAAAGGGATGAAACTTTGTGGGTAGCTTTGGTATGTCCAATAAGGCCGGGAAATACTAAAAAACGGGAATTTGGAGGACACTAGGATACACTCACCGCGTGTGATTTGCAACGCGGCCTAACGTGTCGGACCCCTAAAACCTGACCCCGGGGGCTCCAAATGGTCTAGTATTCGTCGTGCATGTTTCATATGGTATTTGAGGTTAATTGGGCTTAAAAAATCTGGGTTTCGAATTATTTCATTTTTTGACCATTTGGCCCCGACTTGTATTTTGGGCGATTTCGGGTTAATGAAGGAAGTGTCATCTCTAGTGCTCCAAAAGAGATGAAACTTTGTTGGTATTTTTGGTATGTCCAATAATGCCGGGAAATGCTAAAAAACGGGAATTTGGAGGACAATACGATCCACTCACCGCGTGTGATTTGCAACGCGGCCTAACGTGTCGGACCCCTAAAACCTGACCCCGGATGCTCCAAATGGTCTAGTATTCATCGTGCATGTTTCATATGGTATTTGAGGTTGATTGGGTGGAAAAAATCCGGGTTTCGAATTATTTCATTTTTTGACCATTTGGCCCCGACTTGTATTTTGGGCGATTTCGGGTTAATGAAGGGTGTGTCATCTCTAGTGCTCCAAAAGGGATGAAACTTTGTGGGTAGCTTTGGTATGTCCAATAAGGCCGGAAAATGCTAAAAACTGGAATTTGGAGGACAATACGATCCACTCACCGCGTGTGATTTGCAACGCGGCCTAACGTGTCGGACCCCTAAAACCTGACCCCGGGGGCTCCAAATGGTCTAGTATTCGTCATGCATGTTTCAAATGGTATTTTAGGTTGATTGGGCTGAAAAAATCCGGGTTTCGAATTATTTCATTTTTTGACCATTTGGCCCCGACTTGTATTTTGGGCGATTTCGGGTTAATGAAGGAAGTGTCATCTCTAATGCTCCAAAATGGATGAAACATTGTGGGTAGCTTTGAAATGTCCAATAAGGCCGGGAGATGCTAAAAAACAGGAATTTGGAGGACAATACGATCCACTCACCGCGTGTGATTTGCAACGCGGCCTAACGTGTCGGACCCCTAAAACCTGACCCCGGGGGCTCCAAATGGTCTAGTATTCGTCGTGCATGTTTCATATGGTATTTGAGGTTTATTGGGCTGAAAAAATACGGGTTTCGAATTATTTCATTTTTTGACCATTTGGCCCCGACTTGTATTTTGGGCGATTTCGGGTTAATGAAGGAAGTGTCATCTCTAGTGCTCCAAAAGGGATGAAACATTGTGGGTAGCTTTGAAATGTCCAATAAGGCCGGGAGATGCTAAAAAACAGGAATTTGGAGGACAATACGATCCACTCACCGCGTGTGATTTGCAACGCGGCCTAACGTGTCGGACCCCTAAAACCTGACCCCGGGGGCTCCAAATGGTCTAGTATTCGTCGTGCATGTTTCATATGGTATTTGAGGTTTATTGGGCTGAAAAAATACGGGTTTCGAATTATTTCATTTTTTGACCATTTGGCCCCGACTTGTATTTTGGGCGATTTCGGGTTAATGAAGGAAGTGTCATCTCTAGTGCTCCAAAAGGGATGAAACTTTGTGGGTAGCTTTGGTATGTCCAATAAGGCCGGAAAATGCTAAAAAACGGGAATTTGGAGGACAATACGATCCACTCACCGCGTGTGATTTGCAACGCGGCCTAACGTGTCGGACCCCTAAAACCTGACCCCGGGGGCTCGAAATGGTCTAGTATTCGTCGTGCATGTTTCATATGGTATTTGAGGTTAATTGGGCTGAAAAAATACGGGTTTCGAATTATTTCATTTTTTGACCATTTGGCCCCGACTTGTATTTTGGGCGATTTCGGGTTAATGAAGGAAGTGTCATCTCTAGTGCTCCAAAAGGGATGAAACTTTGTGGGTATTTTTGGTATGTCCAATAATGCCGGGAAATGCTAAAAAACGGGAATTTGGAGGACAATACGATCCACTCACCGCGTGTGATTTGCAACGCGGCCTAACGTGTCGGACCCCTAAAACCTGACCCCGGATGCTCCAAATGGTCTAGTATTCGTCGTGCATGTTTCATATGGTATTTGAGGTTGATTGGGTGGATAAAATCCGGGTTTCGAATTATTTCATTTTTTGACCATTTGGCCCCGACTTGTATTTTGGGCGATTTCGGGTTAATGAAGGAAGTGTCATCTCTAGTGCTCCAAAAGGGATGAAACTTTGTGGGTAGCTTTGGTATGTCCAATAAGGCCGGGAAATGCTAAAAACTGGAATTTGGAGGACAATACGATCCACTCACCGCGTGTGATTTGCAACGCGGCCTAACGTGTCGGACCCCTAAAACCTGACCCCGGGGGCTCCAAATGGTCTAGTATTCGTCATGCATGTTTCAAATGGTATTTTAGGTTGATTGGGCAGAAAAAATCCGGGTTTCGAATTATTTCATTTTTTGACCATTTGGCCCCGACTTGTATTTTGGGCGATTTCGGGTTAATGATGGAAGTGTCATCTCTAGTGCTCCAAAAGGGATGAAACTTTGTGGGTAGCTTTGGTATGTCCAATAAGGCCGGAAAATGCTAAAAAAACGGGAATTTGGAGGAAAATTCGATACACTCACCGCGTGTGATTTGCAACGCGGCCTAACGTGTCGGACCCCTAAAACAAGACCCCGGGGGCTCCAAATGGTCTAGTATTCATCGTGCATGTTTCATATGGTATTTGAGGTTTATTGGGCTGAAAAAATATGGGTTTCGAATTATTTTATTTTTTGACCATTTGGCCCCGACTTGTATTTTGTGCGATTTCAGGTTAATGAAGGAAGTGTCATCTCTACTGCTCCAAAAGGGATGAAACTTTGTGGGTAGCTTTGGTATGTCCAATAAGGCCGGAAAATGATAAAAAAACGGGAATTTGGAGGACAATACGATCCACTCACCGCGTGTGATTTGCAACGCGGCCTAACGTGTCGGACCCCTAAAACCTGACCCCGGGGGCTCCAAATGGTCTAGTATTCGTCGTGCATGTTTCATATGGTATTTGAGGTTAATTGGGCTGAAAAAATCCGGGTTTCGAATTATTTCATTTTTTGACCATTTGGCCCCGACTTGTATTTTGGGCGATTTCGGGTTAATGAAGGAAGTGTCATCTCTAGTGCTCCAAAAGGGATGAAACTTTGTCGATATTTTTGGTTTGTCCAATAATGCCGGGAAATGCTAAAAAACGGGAATTTGGAGGACAATACGATCCACTCACCGCGTGTGATTTGCAACGCGGCCTAACGTGTCGGACCCCTAAAACCTGACCCCGGATGCTCCAAATGGTCTAGTATTCATCGTGCATGTTTCATATGGTATTTGAGGTTGATTGGATGGAAAAAATCCGGGTTTCGAATTATTTCATTTTTTGACCATTTGGCCCCGACTTGTATTTTTGGCGATTTCGGGTTAATGAAGGATGTGTCATCTCTAGTGCTCCAAAAGGGATGAAACTTTGTGGGTAGCTTTGGTATGTCCAATAAGGCCGGGAAATACTAAAAAACGGGAATTTGGAGGACACTAGGATACACTCACCGCGTGTGATTTGCAACGCGGCCTAACGTGTCGGACCCCTAAAACCTGACCCCGGGGGCTCCAAATGGTCTAGTATTCGTCGTGCATGTTTCATATGGTATTTGAGGTTAATTGGGCTTAAAAAATCTGGGTTTCGAATTATTTCATTTTTTGACCATTTGGCCCCGACTTGTATTTTGGGCGATTTCGGGTTAATGAAGGAAGTGTCATCTCTAGTGCTCCAAAAGAGATGAAACTTTGTTGGTATTTTTGGTATGTCCAATAATGCCGGGAAATGCTAAAAAACGGGAATTTGGAGGACAATACGATCCACTCACCGCGTGTGATTTGCAACGCGGCCTAACGTGTCGGACCCCTAAAACCTGACCCCGGATGCTCCAAATGGTCTAGTATTCATCGTGCATGTTTCATATGGTATTTGAGGTTGATTGGGTGGAAAAAATCCGGGTTTCGAATTATTTCATTTTTTGACCATTTGGCCCCGACTTGTATTTTGGGCGATTTCGGGTTAATGAAGGGTGTGTCATCTCTAGTGCTCCAAAAGGGATGAAACTTTGTGGGTAGCTTTGGTATGTCCAATTAGGCCGGAAAATGCTAAAAACTGGAATTTGGAGGACAATACGATCCACTCACCGCGTGTGATTTGCAACGCGGCCTAACGTGTCGGACCCCTAAAACCTGACCCCGGGGGCTCCAAATGGTCTAGTATTCGTCATGCATGTTTCAAATGGTATTTTAGGTTGATTGGGCTGAAAAAATCCGGGTTTCGAATTATTTCATTTTTTTACCATTTGGCCCCGACTTGTATTTTGGGCGATTTCGGGTTAATGAAGGAAATGTCATCTCTAGTGCTCCAAAAGGGATGAAACTTTGTGGGTAGCTTTGGTATGTCCAATAAGGCCGGGAAATTCTAAAAAACGGGAATTTGGAGGACGATACGATACACTCACCGCGTGTGATTTGCAACGCGGCCTAACATGTCGGACCCCTAAAACCTGACCCCGGGGGCTCCAAATGTTCTAGTATTCGTCGTGCATGTTTCAAATGGTATTTGAGGTTGATTGGGCTGAAAAAATCCGGGTTTCGAATTATTTCATTTTTTGACCATTTGGCCCCGACTTGTATTTTGGGCGATTTCGGGTTAATGAAGGAAGTGTCATCTCTAATGCTCCAAAATGGATGAAACATTGTGGGTAGCTTTGAAATGTCCAATAAGGCCGGGAGATGCTAAAAAACAGGAATTTGGAGGACAATACGATCCACTCACCGCGTGTGATTTGCAACGCGGCCTAACGTGTCGGACCCCTAAAACCTGACCCCGGGGGCTCCAAATGGTCTAGTATTCGTCGTGCATGTTTCATATGGTATTTGAGGTTTATTGGGCTGAAAAAATACGGGTTTCGAATTATTTCATTTTTTGACCATTTGGCCCCGACTTGTATTTTGGGCGATTTCGGGTTAATGAAGGAAGTGTCATCTCTAGTGCTCCAAAAGGGATGAAACTTTGTGGGTAGCTTTGGTATGTCCAATAAGGCCGGAAAATGCTAAAAAACGGGAATTTGGAGGACAATACGATCCACTCACCGCGTGTGATTTGCAACGCGGCCTAACGTGTCGGACCCCTAAAACCTGACCCCGGGGGCTCGAAATGGTCTAGTATTCGTCGTGCATGTTTCATATGGTATTTGAGGTTAATTGGGCTGAAAAAATCCGGGTTTCGAATTATTTCATTTTTTGACCATTTGGCCCCGACTTGTATTTTGGGCGATTTCGGGTTAATGAAGGAAGTGTCATCTCTAGTGCTCCAAAAGGGATGAAACTTTGTGGGTATTTTTGGTATGTCCAATAATGCCGGGAAATGCTAAAAAACGGGAATTTGGAGGACAATACGATCCACTCACCGCGTGTGATTTGCAACGCGGCCTAACGTGTCGGACCCCTAAAACCTGACCCCGGATGCTCCAAATGGTCTAGTATTCGTCGTGCATGTTTCATATGGTATTTGAGGTTGATTGGGTGGATAAAATCCGGGTTTCGAATTATTTCATTTTTTGACCATTTGGCCCCGACTTGTATTTTGGGCGATTTCGGGTTAATGAAAGAAGTGTCATCTCTAGTGCTCCAAAAGGGATGAAACTTTGTGGGTAGCTTTGGTATGTCCAATAAGGCCGGGAAATGCTAAAAACTGGAATTTGGAGGACAATACGATCCACTCACCGCGTGTGATTTGCAACGCGGCCTAACGTGTCGGACCCCTAAAACCTGACCCCGGGGGCTCCAAATGGTCTAGTATTCGTCATGCATGTTTCAAATGGTATTTTAGGTTGATTGGGCAGAAAAAATCCGGGTTTCGAATTATTTCATTTTTTGACCATTTGGCCCCGACTTGTATTTTGGGCGATTTCGGGTTAATGATGGAAGTGTCATCTCTAGTGCTCCAAAAGGGATGAAACTTTGTGGGTAGCTTTGGTATGTCCAATAAGGCCGGAAAATGCTAAAAAAACGGGAATTTGGAGGAAAATTCGATACACTCACCGCGTGTGATTTGCAACGCTGCCTAACGTGTCGGACCCCTAAAACAAGACCCCGGGGGCTCCAAATGGTCTAGTATTCATCGTGCATGTTTCATATGGTATTTGAGGTTTATTGGGCTGAAAAAATATGGGTTTCGAATTATTTTATTTTTTGACCATTTGGCCCCGACTTGTATTTTGTGCGATTTCAGGTTAATGAAGGAAGTGTCATCTCTACTGCTCCAAAAGGGATGAAACTTTGTGGGTAGCTTTGGTATGTCCAATAAGGCCGGAAAATGATAAAAAAACGGGAATTTGGAGGACAATACGATCCACTCACCGCGTGTGATTTGCAACGCGGCCTAACGTGTCGGACCCCTAAAACCTGACCCCGGGGGCTCCAAATGGTCTAGTATTCGTCGTGCATGTTTCATATGGTATTTGAGGTTAATTGGGCTGAAAAAATCCGGGTTTCGAATTATTTCATTTTTTGACCATTTGGCCCCGACTTGTATTTTGGGCGATTTCGGGTTAATGAAGGAAGTGTCATCTCTAGTGCTCCAAAAGGGATGAAACTTTGTCGGTATTTTTGGTTTGTCCAATAATGCCGGGAAATGCTAAAAAACGGGAATTTGGAGGACAATACGATCCACTCACCGCGTGTGATTTGCAACGCGGCCTAACGTGTCGGACCCCTAAAACCTGACCCCGGATGCTCCAAATGGTCTAGTATTCATCGTGCATGTTTCATATGGTATTTGAGGTTGATTGGATGGAAAAAATCCGGCTTTCGAATTATTTCATTTTTTGACCATTTGGCCCCGACTTGTATTTTTGGCGATTTCGGGTTAATGAAGGATGTGTCATCTCTAGTGCTCCAAAAGGGATGAAACTTTGTGGGTAGCTTTGGTATGTCCAATAAGGCCGGGAAATACTAAAAAACGGGAATTTGGAGGACACTAGGATACACTCACCGCATGTGATTTGCAACGCGGCCTAACGTGTCGGACCCCTAAAACCTGACCCCGGGGGCTCCAAATGGTCTAGTATTCGTCGTGCATGTTTCATATGGTATTTGAGGTTAATTGGGCTTAAAAAATCTGGGTTTCGAATTATTTCATTTTTTGACCATTTGGCCCCGACTTGTATTTTGGGCGATTTCGGGTTAATGAAGGAAGTGTCATCTCTAGTGCTCCAAAAGAGATGAAACTTTGTTGGTATTTTTGGTATGTCCAATAATGCCGGGAAATGCTAAAAAACGGGAATTTGGAGGACAATACGATCCACTCACCGCGTGTGATTTGCAACGCGGCCTAACGTGTCGGACCCCTAAAACCTGACCCCGGATGCTCCAAATGGTCTAGTATTCATCGTGCATGTTTCATATGGCATTTGAGGTTGATTGGGTGGAAAAAATCCGGGTTTCGAATTATTTCATTTTTTGACCATTTGGCCCCGACTTGTATTTTGGGCGATTTCGGGTTAATGAAGGGTGTGTCATCTCTAGTGCTCCAAAAGGGATGAAACTTTGTGGGTAGCTTTGGTATGTCCAATAAGGCCGGAAAATGCTAAAAACTGGAATTTGGAGGACAATACGATCCACTCACCGCGTGTGATTTGCAACGCGGCCTAACGTGTCGGACCCCTAAAACCTGACCCCGGGGGCTCCAAATGGTCTAGTATTCGTCATGCATGTTTCAAATGGTATTTTAGGTTGATTGGGCTGAAAAAATCCGGGTTTCGAATTATTTCATTTTTTGACCATTTGGCCCCGACTTGTATTTTGGGCGATTTCGGGTTAATGAAGGAAATGTCATCTCTAGTGCTCCAAAAGGGATGAAACTTTGTGGGTAGCTTTGGTATGTCCAATAAGGCCGGGAAATTCTAAAAAACGGGAATTTGGAGGACGATACGATACACTCACCGCGTGTGATTTGCAACGCGGCCTAACATGTCGGACCCCTAAAACCTGACCCCGGGGGCTCCAAATGTTCTAGTATTCGTCGTGCATGTTTCAAATGGTATTTGAGGTTGATTGGGCTGAAAAAATCCGGGTTTCGAATTATTTCATTTTTTGACCATTTGGCCCCGACTTGTATTTTGGGCGATTTCGGGTTAATGAAGGAAGTGTCATCTCTAATGCTCCAAAATGGATGAAACATTGTGGGTAGCTTTGAAATGTCCAATAAGGCCGGGAGATGCTAAAAAACAGGAATTTGGAGGACAATACGATCCACTCACCGCGTGTGATTTGCAACGCGGCCTAACGTGTCGGACCCCTAAAACCTGACCCCGGGGGCTCCAAATGGTCTAGTATTCGTCGTGCATGTTTCATATGGTATTTGAGGTTTATTGGGCTGAAAAAATACGGGTTTCGAATTATTTCATTTTTTGACCATTTGGCCCCGACTTGTATTTTGGGCGATTTCGGGTTAATGAAGGAAGTGTCATCTCTAGTGCTCCAAAAGGGATGAAACTTTGTGGGTAGCTTTGGTATGTCCAATAAGGCCGGAAAATGCTAAAAAACGGGAATTTGGAGGACAATACGATCCTCTCACCGCGTGTGATTTGCAACGCGGCCTAACGTGTCGGACCCCTAAAACCTGACCCCGGGGGCACCAAATGGTCTAGTATTCGTCGTGCATGTTTCATATGGTATTTGAGGTTGAATGGGCTAAAAAAATACGGGTTTCGAATTATTTCATTTTTTGACCATTTGGCCCCGACTTGTATTTTGGGCGATTTCGGGTTAATGAAGGAAGTGTCATCTCTAGTGCTCCAAAAGGGATGAAACTTTGTGGGTAGCTTTGAAATGTCCACTAAGGCCGGGAAATACTAAAAAACGGGAATTTGGAGGACAATACGATACACTCACCGCGTGTGATTTGCAACGCGGCCTAACGTATCGGACCCCTAAAACCTGACCCCGGGGGCTCCAAATGGTCTAGTATTCGTCGTGCACGTTTCATATGGTATTTGAGGTTGATTGGGCTGAAAAAATCCGGGTTTCGAATTATTTCATTTTTTGACCATTTGGCCCCGACTTGTATTTTGGGCGATTTCGGGTTAATGAAGGAAGTGTCATCTCTAGTGCTCCAAAAGGGATGAAACGTTGTGGGTAGCTTTGGTATGTCCAATAAGGCCGGGAAATGCTAAAAAATGGGAATTTGGAGGACAATACGATACACTCACCGCGTGTGATTTGCAACGCGGCCTAACGTGTCGGACCCCTAAAACCTGACCCCGGGGGCTCCAAATGGTCTAGTATTCCTCATGCATGTTTCATATGGTATTTGAGGTTGATTGGGCTGAAAAAATCCGGGTTTCGAATTATTTCATTTTTTTACCATTTGGCCCCGACTTGTATTTTGGGCGATTTCGGGTTAATGAAGGAAGTGTCATCTCTAGTGCTCCAAAAGGGATGAAACTTTGTGGGTAGCTTTGGTATGTACAATAAGGCCGGGAAATGCTAAAAAACGGGAATTTGGAGGACAATACGAACCACTCACCGCGTGTGATTTGCAACGCGGCCTAACGTGTCGGACCCCTAAAACCTGACCCCGGGGGCTCCAAATGTTCTAGTATTCGTCGTGCATGTTTCATATGGTATTTGAGGTTTATTGGGCTGAAAAAATACGGGTTTCGAATTATTTTATTTTTTGACCATTTGGCCCCGACTTTTATTTTGGGCGATTTCGGGTTAATGAAGGAAGTGTCATCTCTAATGCTCCAAAAGGGATGAAACTTTGTGGGTAGCTTTGGTATGTCCAATAAGGCGGGAAAATGATAAAAAAAACGGGAATTTGGAGGACAATACGATCCACTCACCGCGTGTGATTTGCAACGCGGCCTAACGTGTCGGACCCCTAAAACCTGACCCCGGGGGCTCCAAATGGTCTAGTATTCGTCTTGCATGTTTCATATGGTATTTGAGGTTGATTGGGCTGAAAAAATCCGGGTTTCGAATTATTTCATTTTTTGACCATTTGGCCCCGACTTGTATTTTGGGCGATTTCGGGTTAATGAAGGAAGTGTCATCTCTAGTGCTCCAAAAGGGATGAAACTTTGTGGGTAGCTTTGGTATGTCCAATAAGGCCGGTAATTGCTAAAAAACGGGAATTTGGAGGAAAATTAGATACACTCACCGCGTGTGATTTGCAACGCGGCCTAACGTGTCAGACCCCTAAAACAAGACCCCGGGGGCTCCAAATGGTCTAGTATTCGTCGTGCATGTTTCATATGGTATTTGAGGTTAATTGGGCTGAAAAAATCCGGGTTTCGAATTATTTCATTTTTTGACCATTTGGCCCCGACTTGTATTTTGGGCGATTTCGGGTTAATGAAGGAAGTGTCATCTCTAGTGCTCCAAAAGGGATGAAACTTTGTGGGTATTTTTGGTATGTCCAATAATGCCGTGAAATGCTAAAAAACGGGAATTTGGAGGACAATACGATCCACTCACCGCGTGTGATTTGCAACGCGGCCTAACGTGTCGGACCCCTACAACCTGACCCCGGATGCTCCAAATGGTCTAGTATTCGTCGTGCATGTTTCATATGGTATTTGAGGTTGATTGGGTGGAAAAAATCCGGGTTTCGAATTATTTCATTTTTTGACCATTTGGCCCCGACTTGTATTTTGGGCGATTTCGGGTTAATGAAGGAAGTGTCATCTCTAGTGCTCCAAAAGGGATGAAACTTTGTGGGTAGCTTTGGTATGTCCAATAAGGCCGGGAAATGCTAAAAAACGGGAATTTGGAGGAAAATTAGATACACTCACCGCGTGTGATTTGCAACGGGGCCTAACGTGTCGGACCCCTAAAACCTGACCCCGGGGGCTCCAAATGGTCTAGTATTCGTCGTGCATGTTTCATATGGTATTTGAGGTTGATTGGGCTGAAAAAATCCGGGTTTCGAATTATTTCATTTTTTGACCATTTGGCCCCGACTTGTATTTTGGGCGATTTCGGGTTAATGAAGGAAATGTCATCTCTAGTGCTCCAAAAGGGATGAAACGTTGTGGGTAGCTTTGGTATGTCCAATAAGGCCGGGAAATGCTAAAAAACGGGAATTTGGAGGACAATACGATACACTCACCGCGTGTGATTTGCAACGCAACCTAACGTGTCGGACCCCTAAAACCTGACCCCGGGGGCTCCAAATGGTCTAGTATTCGTCGTGCATGTTTCATATGGTATTTGAGGTTTATTGGGCTGAAAAAATACGGGTTTCGAATTATTTTATTTTTTGACCATTTGGCCCCGACTTGTATTTTGGGCGATTTCGGGTTAATGAAGGAAGTGTCATCTCTAATACTCCAAAAGGGATGAAACTTTGTGGGTAGCTTTAGTATGTCCAATAAGGCCGGAAAATGATAAAAAACGGGAATTTGGAGGACAATACGATCCACTCACCGCGTGTGATTTGCAACGCGGCCTAACGTGTCGGACCCCTAAAACCTGACCCCGGGTGCTCCAAATGGTCTAGTATTCGTCTTGCATGTTTCATATGGTATTTGAGGTTGATTGGGTGGAAAAAATCCGGGTTTCGAATTATTTTATTTTTTGACCATTTGGCCCCGACTTGTATTTTGGGCGATTTCGGGTTAATGAAGGAAGTGTCATCTCTAGTGCTCCAAAAGGGATGAAACTTTGTGGGTAGCTTTGGTATGTCCAATAAGGCCGGGAAATGCTAAAAACGGGAATTTGGAGGACAATACGATCCACTCACCGCGTGTGATTTGCAACGCGGCCTAACGTGTCGGACCCCTAAAACCTGACCCCGGGGGCTCCAAATGGTCTAGTATTCATCGTGCATGTTTCATATGGTATTTGAGGTTGATTGGGCTGAAAAAATCCGGGTTTCGAATTATTTCATTTTTTGACCATTTAGCCCCGACTTGTATTTTGGGCGATTTCGGGTTAATGAAGGAAGTGTCATCTCTATTGCTCCAAAAGGGATGAAACTTTGTGGGTAGCTTTGGTATGTCCAATAAGGCCGGTAAATGCTAAAAAACGGGAATTTGGAGGAAAATTAGATACACTCATCGCGTGTGATTTGCAACGCGGCCTAACGTGTCGGACCCCAAAAACAAGACCCCGGGGGCTCCAAATGGTCTAGTATTCGTCGTGCATGTTTCATATGGTATTTTAGGTTAATTGGGCTGAAAAAATCCGGGTTTCGAATTATTTCATTTTTTGACCATTTGGCCCCGACTTGTATTTTGGGCGATTTCGGGTTAATGAAGGAAGTGTCATCTCTAGTGCTCCAAAAGGGATGAAACTTTGTGGGTATTTTTGGTATGTCCAATAATGCCGGGAAATGGTAAAAAACGGGAATTTGGAAGACAATACGATCCACTCACCGCGTGTGATTTGCAACGCGGCCTAACGTGTCGGACCCCTAAAACCTTACCCCGGATGCTCCAAATGGTCTAGTATTCATCGTGCATGTTTCATATGGTATTTGAGGTTGATTGGGTGGAAAAAATCCGGGTTTTGAATTATTTCATTTTTTGACCATTTGGCCCCGACTTGTATTTTGGGCGATTTCGGGTTAATGAAGGAAGTGTCATCTCTAGTGCTCCAAAAGGGATGAAACTTTGTGGGTATTTTTGGTATGTCCAATAATGCCGGGAAATGGTAAAAAACGGGAATTTGGAAGACAATACGATCCACTCACCGCGTGTGATTTGCAACGCGGCCTAACGTGTCGGACCCCTAAAACCTGACCCCGGATGCTCCAAATGGTCTAGTATTCATCGTGCATGTTTCATATGGTATTTGAGGTTGATTGGGCTGAAAAAATCCGGGTTTCGAATTATTTCATTTTTTGACCATTTAGCCCCGACTTGTATTTTGGGCGATTTCGGGTTAATGAAGGAAGTGTCATCTCTAATGCTCCAAAAGGGATGAAACTTTGTGGGTAGCTTTGGTATGTCCAATAAGGCCGGAAAATGATAAAAAAAAAGGGGAATTTGGAGGACAATACGATCCACTCACCGCGTGTGATTTGCAACGCGGCCTAACGTGTCGGACCCCTAAAACCTGACCTCGGGGGCTCCAAATGGTCTAGTATTCGTCGTGCATGTTTCATATGGTATTTGTGGTTTATTGGGCTGAAAAAATACGGGTTTCGAATTATTTCATTTTTTGACCATTTAGCCCCGACTTGTATTTTGGGCGATTTCGGGTTAATGATGGAAGTGTCATCTCTATTGCTCCAAAAGGGATGAAACTTTGTGGGTAGCTTTGGTATGTCCAATAAGGCCGGTAAATGCTAAAAAACGGGAATTTGGAGGAAAATTAGATACACTCATCGCGTGTGATTTGCAACGCGGCCTAACGTGTCGGACCCCAAAAACAAGACCCCGGGGGCTCCAAATGGTCTAGTATTCGTCGTGCATGTTTCATATGGTATTTGAGGTTAATTGGGCTGAAAAAATCCGGGTTTCGAATTATTTCATTTTTTGACCATTTGGCCCCGACTTGTATTTTGGGCGATTTCGGGTTAATGAAGGAAGTGTCATCTCTAGTGCTCCAAAAGGGATGAAACTTTGTGGGTATTTTTGGTATGTCCAATAATGCCGGGAAATGGTAAAAAACGGGAATTTGGAAGACAATACGATCCACTCACCGCGTGTGATTTGCAACGCGGCCTAACGTGTCGGACCCCTAAAACCTGACCCCGGATGCTCCAAATGGTCTAGTATTCATCGTGCATGTTTCATATGGTATTTGAGGTTGATTGGGTGGAAAAAATCCGGGTTTTGAATTATTTCATTTTTTGACCATTTGGCCCCGACTTGTATTTTGGGCGATTTCGGGTTAATGAAGGAAGTGTCATCTCTAGTGCTCCAAAAAGGATGAAACTTTGTGGGTAGCTTTGGTATGTCCAATAAGGCCGGGAAATGCTAAAAACGGGAATTTGGAGGACAATACGATCCACTCACCGCGTGTGATTTGCAACGCGGCCTAACGTGTCGGACCCCTAAAACCTGACCCCGGGGGCTCCAAATGGTCTAGTATTCGTCATGAATGTTTCAAATGGTATTTTAGGTTGATTGGGCTGAAAAAATCCGGGTTTCGAATTATTTCATTTTTTTACCATTTGGCCCCGACTTGTATTTTGGGCGATTTCGGGTTAATGAAGGAAGTGTCATCTCTAGTGCTCCAAAAGGGATGAAACTTTGTGGGTAGCTTTGGTATGTCCAATAAGGCCGGGAAATTCTAAAAAACGGGAATTTGGAGGACGATACGATACACTCACCGCGTGTGATTTGCAACGCGGCCTAACGTGTCGGACCCCTAAAACCTGACCCCGGGGGCTCCAAATGTTCTAGTATTCGTCGTGCATGTTTCAAATGGTATTTGAGGTTGATTGGGCTGAAAAAATCCGGGTTTCGAATTATTTCATTTTTTGACCATTTGGCCCCGACTTGTATTTTGGGCGATTTCAGGTTAATGAAGGAAGTGTCATCTCTAGTGCTCCAAAATGGATGAAACATTGTGGGTAGCTTTGAAATGTCCAATAAGGCCGGGAGATGCTAAAAAACAGGAATTTGGAGGACAATACGATCCACTCACCGCGTGTGATTTGCAACGCGGCCTAACGTGTCGGACCCCTAAAACCTGACCCCGGGGGCTCCAAATGGTCTAGTATTCGTCGTGCATGTTTCATATGGTATTTGAGGTTTATTGGGCTGAAAAAATACGGGTTTCGAATTATTTCATTTTTTGACCATTTGGCCCCGACTTGTATTTTGGGCGATTTCGGGTTAATGAAGGAAGTGTCATCTCTAGTGCTCCAAAAGGGATGAAACTTTGTGGGTAGCTTTGGTATGTCCAATAAGGCCGGAAAATGCTAAAAAACGGGAATTTGGAGGACAATACGATCCTCTCACCGCGTGTGATTTGCAACGCGACCTAACGTGTCGGACCCCTAAAATCTGACCCCGGGGGCACCAAATGGTCTAGTATTCGTCGTGCATGTTTCATATGGTATTTGAGGTTGATTGGGCTAAAAAAATACGGGTTTCGAATTATTTCATTTTTTGACCATTTGGCCCCGACTTGTATTTTGGGCGATTTCGGGTTAATGATGGAAGTGTCATCTCTAGTGCTCCAAAAGGGATGAAACTTTGTGGGTAGCTTTGGTATGTCCAATAAGGCCGGAAAATGCTAAAAAACGGGAATTTGGAGGAAAATTCGATACACTCACCGCGTGTGATTTGCAACGCGGCCTAACGTGTCGGACCCCTAAAACAAGACCTCGGGGGCTCCAAATGGTCTAGTATTCGTCGTGCATGTTTCATATGGTATTTGTGGTTTATTGGGCTGAAAAAATACGGGTTTCGAATTATTTTATTTTTTGACCATTTGGCCCCGACTTGTATTTTGGGCGATTTCGGGTTAATGAAGGAAGTGTCATCTCTAATGCTCCAAAAGGGATGAAACTTTGTGGGTAGCTTTGGTATGTCCAATAAGGCCGGAAAATGATAAAAAAAACGGGAATTTGGAGGACAATACGATCCACTCACCGCGTGTGATTTGCAACGCGGCCTAACGTGTCGGACCCCTAAAACCTGACCCCGGGGGCTCCAAATGGTCTAGTATTCATCGTGCATGTTTCATATGGTATTTGAGGTTAATTGGGCTGAAAAAATCCGGGTTTCGAATTATTTAATTTTTTGACCATTTGGCCCCGACTTGTATTTTGGGCGATTTCGGGTTAATGAAGGAAGTGTCATCTCTAGTGCTCCAAAAGGGATGAAACTTTGTGGGTATTTTTGGTATGTCCAATAATGCCGGGAAATGGTAAAAAACGGGAATTTGGAAGACAATACGATCCACTCACCGCGTGTGATTTGCAACGCGACCTAACGTGTCGGACCCCTAAAACCTGACCCCGGATGCTCCAAATGGTCTAGTATTCATCGTGCATATTTCATATGGTATTTGAGGTTGATTGGGTGGAAAAAATCCGGGTTTTGAATTATTTCATTTTTTGACCATTTGGCCCCGACTTGTATTTTGGGCGATTTCGGGTTAATGAAGGAAGTGTCATCTCTAGTGCTCCAAAAGGTATGAAACTTTGTGGGTATCTTTGGTATGTCCTATAAGGCCGGGAAATGCTAAAAAACGGGAATTTGGAGGACAATACGATCCACTCACCGCGTGTGATTTGCAACGCGGCCTAACGTGTCGGACCCCTAAAACCTTACCCCGGGGGCTCCAAATGTTCTAGTATTTGGCGTGCATGTTTCATATGGTATTTGAGGTTGATTGGGCAGAAAAAATCCGGGTTTCAAATTATTTCATTTTTTGACCATTTGGCCCCGACTTGTATTTTGGGCGATTTCGGGTTAATGAAGGAAGTGGCATCTCTAGTGCTCCAAAAGGGATGAAACTTTGTGGGTAGCTTTGGTATGTCCAATAAGGCCGGGAAATTCTAAAAAACGGGAATTTGGAGGACGATACGATACACTCACCGCGTGTGATTTGCAACGCGGCCTAACGTGTCGGACCCCTAAAACCTGACCCCGGGGGCTCCAAATGTTCTAGTATTCGTCGTGCATGTTTCAAATGGTATTTGAGGTTGATTGGGCTGAAAAAATCCGGGTTTCGAATTATTTCATTTTTTTACCATTTGGCCCCGACTTGTATTTTGGGCGATTTCGGGTTAATGAAGGAAGTGTCATCTCTAGTGCTCCAAAAGGGATGAAACTTTGTGGGTAGCTTTGGTATGTCCAATAAGGCCGGGAAATTCTAAAAAACGGGAATTTGGAGGACGATACGATACACTCACCGCGTGTGATTTGCAACGCGGCCTAACGTGTCGGACCCCTAAAACCTGACCTCGGGGGCTCCAAATGTTCTAGTATTCGTCGTGCATGTTTCAAATGGTATTTGAGGTTGATTGGGCTGAAAAAATCCGGGTTTTGAATTATTTCATTTTTTGACCATTTGGCTCTGACTTGTATTTTGGGCGATTTCGGGTTAATGAAGGAAGTGTCATCTCTAGTCCTCCAAAAGGGATGAAACTTTGTGGGTAGCTTTGGTATGTCCAATAAGGCCGGAAAATGCTAAAAAACGGGAATTTTGAGGACAATACGATCCACTCACCGCGTGTGATTTGCAACGCGGCCTAACGTGTCGGACCCCTAAAACCTGACCCCGGGGGCTCCAAATGGTCTAGTATTCGTCGTGCATGTTTCATATTGTATTTGAGGTTGATTGGGCTGAAAAAATACGGGTTTCGAATTATTTCATTTTTTGACCATTTGGCCCCGACTTGTATTTTGGGCGATTTCGGGTTAATGATGGAAGTGTCATCTCTAGTGCTCCAAAAGGGATGAAACTTTGTGGGTAGCTTTGGTATGTCCAATAAGGCCGGAAAATGCTAAAAAACGGGAATTTGGAGGAAAATTCGATACACTCACCGCGTGTGATTTGCAACGCGGCCTAAGGTGTCGGACCCCTAAAACCTGACCCCGGGGGCTCCAAATGTTCTAGTATTCGTCGTGCATGTTTCAAATGGTATTTGAGGTTTATTGGGCTGAAAAAATCCGGGTTTCGAATTATTTCATTTTTTGACCATTTGGCCCCGACTTGTATTTTGGGCGATTTCGGGTTAATGAAGGAAGTGTCATCTCTAGTCCTCCAAATGGGATGAAACTTTGTGGGTAGCTTGGAAATGTCCAATAAGGCCGGAAAATGATAAAAAACGGGAATTTGGAGGACAATACGATCCACTCACCGTGTGTGATTTGCAACGCGGCCTAACGTGTCGGACCCCTAAAACCTGACCCCGGGGGCTCCAAATGTTTTAGTATTCGTCGTGCATGTTTCAAATGGTATTTGAGGTTGATTGGGCTTAAAAAATCCGGGTTTCTAATTATTTCATTTTTTGACCATTTGGCCCCGACTTGTATTTTGGGCGATTTCGGGTTAATGAAGGAAGTGTCATCTCTAGTGCTCCAAAAGGGATGAAACATTGTGGGTAGCTTTGGTATGTCCAATAAGGCCGGGAAATTCTAAAAAACGGGAATTTGGAGGACGATACGATACACTCACCGCGTGTGATTTGCAACGCGGCCTAACGTGTCGGACCCCTAAAACCTGACCCCGGGGGCTCCAAATGTTCTAGTATTCGTCGTGCATGTTTCAAATGGTATTTGAGGTTGATTGGGTTGAAAAAATCCAGGTTTCGAATTATTTCATTTTTTGACCATTTGGCCCCGACTTGTATTTTGGGCGATTTCAGGTTAATGAAGGAAGTGTCATCTCTAGTGCTCCAAAATGGATGAAACATTGTGGGTAGCTTTGAAATGTCCAATAAGGCCGGGAGATGCTAAAAAACAGGAATTTGGAGGACAATACAATCCACTCACCGCGTGTGATTTGCAACGCGGCCTAACGTGTCGGACCCCTAAAACCTGACCCCGGGGGCTCCAAATGGTCTAGTATTCGTCGTGCATGTTTCATATGGTATTTGAGGTTTATTGGGCTGAAAAAATACGGGTTTCGAATTATTTCATTTTTTGACCATTTGGCCCCGACTTGTATTTTGGGCGATTTCGGGTTAATGAAGGAAGTGTCATCTCTAGTGCTCCAAAAGGGATGAAACTTTGTGGGTAGCTTTGGTATGTCCAATAAGGCCGGAAAATGCTAAAAAACGGGAATTTGGAAGACAATACGATCCTCTCACCGCGTGTGATTTGCAACGCGGCCTAACGTGTCGGACCCCTAAAACCTGACCCCGGGGGCACCAAATGGTCTAGTATTCGTCGTGCATGTTTCATATGGTATTTGAGGTTGATTGGGCTAAAAAAATACGGGTTTCGAATTATTTCATTTTTTGACCATTTGGCCCCGACTTGTATTTTGGGCGATTTCGGGTTAATGATGGAAGTGTCATCTCTAGTGCTCCAAAAGGGATGAAACTTTGTGGGTAGCTTTGGTATGTCCAATAAGGCCGGAAAATGCTAAAAAACGGGAATTTGGAGGAAAATTCGATACACTCACCGCGTGTGATTTGCAACGCGGCCTAACGTGTCGGACCCCTAAAACAAGACCTCGGGGGCTCCAAATGGTCTAGTATTCGTCGTGCATGTTTCATATGGTATTTGTGGTTTATTGGGCTGAAAAAATACGGGTTTCGAATTATTTCATTTTTTGACCATTTGGCCCCGACTTGTATTTTGGGCGATTTCGGGTTAATGAAGGAAGTGTCATCTCTAATGCTCCAAAAGGGATGAAACTTTGTGGGTAGCTTTGGTATGTCCAATAAGGCCGGGAGATGCTAAAAAACAGGAATTTGGAGGACAATACAATCCACTCACCGCGTGTGATTTGCAACGCGGCCTAAGGTGTCGGACCCCTAAAACCTGACCCCGGGGGCTCCAAATGTTCTAGTATTCGTCGTGCATGTTTCAAATGGTATTTGAGGTTTATTGGGCTGAAAAAATCCGGGTTTCGAATTATTTCATTTTTTGACCATTTGGCCCCGACTTGTATTTTGGGCGATTTCGGGTTAATGAAGGAAGTGTCATCTCTAGTCCTCCAAATGGGATGAAACTTTGTGGGTAGCTTTGGTATGTCCAATAAGGCCGGGAAATTCTAAAAAACGGGAATTTGGAGGACGATACGATACACTCACCGCGTGTGATTTGCAACGCGGCCTAACGTGTCGGACCCCTAACACCTGACCCCGGGGGCTCCAAATGTTCTAGTATTCGTCGTGCATGTTTCAAATGGTATTTGAGGTTGATTGGGCTGAAAAAATCCGGGTTTCGAATTATTTCATTTTTTTACCATTTGGCCCCGACTTGTATTTTGGGCGATTTCGGGTTAATGAAGGAAGTGTCATCTCTAGTGCTCCAAAAGGGATGAAACTTTGTGGGTAGCTTTGGTATGTCCAATAAGGCCGGGAAATTCTAAAAACCGGGAATTTGGAGGACGATACGATACACTCACCGCGTGTGATTTGCAACGCGGCCTAACGTGTCGGACCCCTAAAACCTGACCCCGGGGGCTCCAAATGTTCTAGTATTCGTCGTGCATGTTTCAAATGGTATTTGAGGTTGATTGGGCTGAAAAAATCCGGGTTTTGAATTATTTCATTTTTTGACCATTTGGCTCTGACTTGTATTTTGGGCGATTTCGGGTTAATGAAGGAAGTATCATCTCTAGTCCTCCAAAAGGGATGAAACTTTGTGGGTAGCTTTGGTATGTCCAATAAGGCCGGAAAATGCTAAAAAACGGGAATTTTGAGGACAATACGATCCACTCACCGCGTGTGATTTGCAACGCGGCCTAACGTGTCGGACCCCTAAAACCTGACCCCGAGGGCTCCAAATGGTCTACTATTCGTCGTGCATGTTTCATATTGTATTTGAGGTTGATTGGGCTGAAAAAATACGGGTTTCGAATTATTTCATTTTTTGACCATTTGGCCCCGACTTGTATTTTGGGCGATTTCGGGTTAATGATGGAAGTGTCATCTCTAGTGCTCCAAAAGGGATGAAACTTTGTGGGTAGCTTTGGTATGTCCAATAAGGCCGGAAAATGCTAAAAAACGGGAATTTGGAGGAAAATTCGATACACTCACCGCGTGTGATTTGCAACGCGGCCTAAGGTGTCGGACCCCTAAAACCTGACCCCGGGGGCTCCAAATGTTCTAGTATTCGTCGTGCATGTTTCAAATGGTATTTGAGGTTTATTGGGCTGAAAAAATCCGGGTTTCGAATTATTTCATTTTTTGACCATTTGGCCCCGACTTGTATTTTGGGCGATTTCGGGTTAATGAAGGAAGTGTCATCTCTAGTCCTCCAAATGGGATGAAACTTTGTGGGTAGCTTGGAAATGTCCAATAAGGCCGGAAGATGATAAAAAACGGGAATTTGGAGGACAATACGATCCACTCACCGTGTGTGATTTGCAACGCGGCCTAACGTGTCGGACCCCTAAAACCTGACCCCGGGGGCTCCAAATGTTTTAGTATTCGTCGTGCATGTTTCAAATGGTATTTGAGGTTGATTGGGCTGAAAAAATCCGGGTTTCGAATTATTTCATTTTTTGACCATTTGGCCCCGACTTGTATTTTGGGCGATTTCGGGTTAATGAAGGAAGTGTCATCTCTAGTGCTCGAAAAGGGATGAAACTTTGTGGGTAGCTTTGGTATGTCCAATAAGGCCGGTAAATGCTAAAAAACGGGAATTTGGAGGAAAATTAGATACACTCACCGCGTGTGATTTGCAACGCGGCCTAACGTGTCAGACCCCTAAAACAAGACCCCGGGGGCTCCAAATGGTCTAGTATTCGTCGTGCATGTTTCATATGGTATTTGAGGTTAATTGGGCTGAAAAAATCCGGGTTTCGAATTATTTCATTTTTTGACCATTTAGCCCCGACTTGTATTTTGGGCGATTTCGGGTTAATGAAGGAAGTGTCATCTCTAGTGCTCCAAAAGGGATGAAACTTTGTGGGTAGCTTTGGTATGTCCAATAAGGCCGGGAAATTCTAAAAAACGGGAATTTGGAGGACGATACGATACACTCACCGCGTGTGATTTGCAACGCGGCCTAACGTGTCGGACCCCTAAAACCTGACCCCGGGGGCTCCAAATATTCTAGTATTCGTCGTGCATGTTTCAAATGGTATTTGAGGTTGATTGGGCTAAAAAAATCCGGGTTTCGAATTATTTCATTTTTTGACCATTTGGCCCCGACTTGTATTTTGGGCGATTTCGGGTTAATGAAGGAAGTGTCATCTCTAGTCCTCCAAAAGGGATGAAACTTTGTGGGTAGCTTTGGTATGTCCAATAAGGCCGGAAAATGCTAAAAAAGGGGAATTTGGAGGACAATACGATCCACTCACCGCGTGTGATTTGCAACGCGGCCTAACGTGTCGGACCCCTAAAACCTGACCCCGGGGGCTCCAAATGGTCTAGTATTCGTCGTGCATGTTTCATATGGTATTTGAGGTTGATTGGGCTGAAAAAATACGGGTTTCGAATTATTTCATTTTTTGACCATTTGGCCCCGACTTGTATTTTGGGCGATATCGGGTTAATGATGGAAGTGTCATCTCTAGTGCTCCAAAAGGGATGAAACTTTGTGGGTAGCTTTGGTATGTCCAATAAGGCCGGAAAATGATAAAAAAACGGGAATTTGGAGGAAAATTCGATACACTCACCGCGTGTGATTTGCAACGCGGCCTAACGTGTCGGACCCCGAAAACCTGACCCCGGGGGCTCCAAATGGTCTAATATTCGTCGTGCATGTTTCATATGGTATTTGAGGTTGATTGGGCTGAAAAAATACGGGTTTCGAATTATTTCATTTTTTGACCATTTGGCCCCGACTTGTATTTTGGGCGATTTCGGGTTAATGATGGAAGTGTCATCTCTAGTGCTCCAAAAGGGATGAAACTTTGTGGGTAGCTTTGGTATGTCCAATAAGGCCGGAAAATGCTAAAAAAACGGGAATTTGGAGGAAAATTCGATACACTCACCGCGTGTGATTTGCAACGCGGCCTAACGTGTCGGAACCCGAAAACCTGACCCCGGGGGCTCCAAATGGTCTAATATTCGTCGTGCATGTTTCATATGGTATTTGAGGTTGATTGGGCTGAAAAAATACGGGTTTCGAATTATTTCATTTTTTGACCATTTGGCCCCGACTTGTATTTTGGGCGATTTCGGGTTAATGAAGGAAGTGTCATCTCTAGTCCTCCAAATGGGATGAAACTTTGTGGGTAGCTTGGAAATGTCCAATAAGGCCGGAAAATGATAAAAAACGGGAATTTGGAGGACAATACGATCCACTCACCGTGTGTGATTTGCAACGCGGCCTAACGTGTCGGACCCCTAAAACCTGACCCCGGGGGCTCCAAATGTTTTAGTATTCGTCGTGCATGTTTCAAATGGTATTTGAGGTTGATTGGGCTGAAAAAATCCGGGTTTCGAATTATTTCATTTTTTGACCATTTGGCCCCGACTTGTATTTTGGGCGATTTCGGGTTAATGAAGGAAGTGTCATCTCTAGTACTCCAAAAGGGATGAAACTTTGTGGGTAGCTTTGGTATGTCCAATGAGGCCGGGAAATGCTAAAAAAACGGGAATTTGGAGGACAATACGATCCACTCACCGCGTGTGATTTGCAACGCGGCCTAACGTGTCGGACCCCTAAAACCTGACCCCGGATGCTCCAAATGGTCTAGTATTCCTCGTGCATGTTTCATATGGTATTTGAGGTTGATTGGGCTGAAAAAATCCGGGTTTCGAATTATTTCATTTTTTTACCATTTGGCCCCGACTTGTATTTTGGGCGATTTCGGGTTAATGAAGGAAGTGTCATCTCTAGTACTCCAAAAGGGATGAAACTTTGTGGGTAGCTTTGGTATGTCCAATAAGACCGGGAAATGCTAAAAAACGGGAATTTGGAGGACGATACGATACACTCACCGCGTGTGATTTGCAACGCGGCCTAACGTGTCGGACCCCTAAAACCTGATCCCGGGGGCTCCAAATGTTCTAGTATTCGTCGTGCATGTTTCAAATGGTATTTGAGGTTGATTGGGCTGAAAAAATTCGGGTTTCGAATTATTTCATTTTTTGACCATTTGGCCCCGACTTGTATTTTGGGCTATTTCGGGTTAATGAAGGAAGTGTCATCTCTAGTGCTCCAAAAGGGATGAAACTTTGTGGGTAGCTTTGGTATGTCCAATAAGGCCGGGAAATGCTAAAAAACGGGAATTTGGAGGAAAATTAGATACACTCACCGCGTGTGATTTGCAACGCGGCCTAACGTGTCGGACCCCTAAAACCTGACCCCGGGGGCTCCAAATGGTCTAGTATTCGTCGTGCATGTTTCATATGGTATTTGAGGTTAATTGGGCTGAAAAAATCCAGGTTTCGAATTATTTCATTTTTTGACCATTTGGCCCCGACTTGTATTTTGGGCGATTTCGGGTTAATGAAGGAAGTGTCATCTCTAGTGCTCCAAAAGGGATGAAACTTTGTGGGTATTTTTGGTATGTCCAATAATGCCGGGAAATGCTAAAAAACGGGAATTTGGAGGACAATACGATCCACTCACCGCGTGTGATTTGCAACGTGGCCTAACGTGTCGGACCCCTAAAACCTGACCCCGGATGCTCCAAATGGTCTAGTATTCGTCGTGCATGTTTCATATGGTATTTGAGGTTGATTGGGTGGAAAAAATCCGGGTTTCGAATTATTTCATTTTTTGACCATTTGGCCCCGATTTGTATTTTGGGCGATTTCGGGTTAATGAAGGAAGTGTCATCTCTAGTACTCCAAAAGGGATGAAACTTTGTGGGTAGCTTTGGTATGTCCAATAAGGCCGGGAAAAGCTAAAAACGGGAATTTGGAGGACAATACGATCCACTCACCGCGTGTGATTTGCAACGCGGCCTAACGTGTCGGACCCCTAAAACCTGACCCCGGGGGCTCCAAATGGTCTAGTATTCGTCGTGCATGTTTCATATGGTATTTGAGGTTTATTGGGCTGAAAAAATACGGGTTTCGAATTATTTCATTTTTTGACCATTTGGCCCCGACTTGTATTTTGCGCGATTTCGGGTTAATGAAGGAAGTGTCATCTCTAGTCCTCCAAAAGGGATGAAACTTTGTGGGTAGCTTTGGTATGTCCAATAAGGCCGGAAAATGCTAAAAAACGGGAATTTGGAGGACAATACGATCCACTCACCGCGTGTGATTTGCAACGCGGCCTAACGTGTCGGACCCCTAAAACCTGACCCCGGGGGCTCCAAATGTTCTAGTATTCGTCGTGCATGTTTCAAATGGTATTTGAGGTTGATTGGGCTGAAAAAATCCGGGTTTCGAATTATTTCATTTTTTTACCATTTGGCCCCGACTTGTATTTTGGACGATTTCGGGTTAATGAAGGAAGTGTCATCTCTAGTTCTCCAAAAGGGATGAAACATTGTGGGTAGCTTTGAAATGTCCAATAAGGTCGGGAAATGCTAAAAAACAGGAATTTGGAGGACAATACGATCCACTCACCGCGTGTGATTTGCAACGCGGCCTAACGTGTCGGACCCCTAAAACCTGACCCCGGGGGCTCCAAATGGTCTAGTATTCGTCGTGCATGTTTCTTATGGTATTTGAGGTTTATTGGGCTGAGAAAATACGGGTTTCGAATTATTTCATTTTTTGACCATTTGGCCCCGACTTGTATTTTGGGCGATTTCGGGTTAATGAAGGAAGTGTCATCTCTAGTCCTCCAAAAGGGATGAAACTTTGTGGGTAGCTTTGGTATGTCCAATAAGGCCGGGAAAAGCTAAAAACGGGAATTTGGAGGACAATACGATCCACTCACCGCGTGTGATTTGCAACGCGGCCTAACGTGTCGGACCCCTAAAACCCGACCCCGGGGGCTCCAAATGGTCTAGTATTCGTCATGCATGTTTCAAATGGTATTTTAGGTTGATTGGGCTGAAAAAATCCGGGTTTCGAATTATTTCATTTTTTTACCATTTGGCCCCGACTTGTATTTTGGGCGATTTCGGGTTAATGAAGGAAGTGTCATCTCTAGTGCTCCAAAAGGGATGAAACTTTGTGGGTAGCTTTGGTATGTCCAATAAGACCGGGAAATGCTAAATAACGGGAATTTGGAGGACGATACGATACACTCACCGCGTGTGATTTGCAACGCGGCCTAACGTGTCGGACCCCTAAAACCTGACCCCGGGGGCTCCAAATGTTCTAGTATTCGTCGTGCATGTTTCAAATGGTATTTGAGGTTGATTGGGCTGAAAAAATTCGGGTTTCGAATTATTTCATTTTTTGACCATTGGGCCCCGACTTGTATTTTGGGCGATTTCGGGTTAATGAAGGAAGTGTCATCTCTAGTGCTCCAAAAGGGATGAAACTTTGTGGGTATTTTTGGTATGTCCAATAATGCCGGGAAATGCTAAAAAACGGGAATTTGGAGGACAATACGATCCACTCACCGCGTGTGATTTGCAACGCGGCCTAACGTGTCGGACACCTAAAACCTGACCCCGGATGCTCCAAATGGTCTAGTATTCGTCGTGCATGTTTCATATGGTATTTGAGGTTGATTGGGTGGAAAAAATCCGGGTTTCGAATTATTTCATTTTTTGACCATTTGGCCCCGACTTGTATTTTGGGCGATTTCGGGTTAATGAAGGATGTGTCATCTCTAGTGCTCCAAAAGGGATGAAACTTTGTGGGTAGCTTTGGTATGTCCAATAAGGCCGGGAAATGCTAAAAACGGGAATTTGGAGGACAATACGATCCACTCACCGCGTGTGATTTGCAACGCGGCCTAACGTGTCGGACCCCTAAAACCTGACCCCGGGGGCTCCAAATGGTCTAGTATTCGTCATGCATGTTTCAAATGGTATTTTAGGTTGATTGGGCTGAAAAAATCCGGGTTTCGAATTATTTCATTTTTTTACCATTTGGCCCCGACTTGTATTTTGGGCGATTTCGGGTTAATGAAGGAAGTGTCATCTCTAGTGCTCCAAAAGGGATGAAACTTTGTGGGTAGCTTTGGTATGTCCAATAAGGCCGGGAAATTCTAAAAAACGGGAATTTGGAGGACGATACGATACACTCACCGCGTGTGATTTGCAACGCGGCGTAACGTGTCGGACCCCTAAAACCTGACCCCGGGGGCTCCAAATGTTCTAGTATTCGTCGTGCATGTTTCAAATGGTATTTGAGGTTGATTGGGCTGAAAAAATTCGGGTTTCGAATTATTTCATTTTTTGACCATTTGGCCCCGACTTGTATTTTGTGCGATTTCGGGTTAATGAAGGAAGTGTCATCTCTAGTACTCTAAAAGGGATGAAACTTTGTGGCTAGCTTTGAAATGTCCAATAAGGCCGGGAAATGCTAAAAAAAGGGAATTTGGAGGACAATACGATCCACTCACCGCGTGTGATTTGCAACGCGGCCTAACGTGTCGGACCCCTAAAACCTGACCCCGGGGGCTCCAAATGGTCTAGTATTCGTCGTGCATGTTTCATATGGTATTTGAGGTTGATTGGGCTGAAAAAATCCGGGTTTCGAATTATTTCATTTTTTGACCATTTGGCCCCGACTTGTATTTTGGGCGATTTCGGGTTAATGAAGGAAGTGTCATCTCTAGTGCTCCAAAAGGGATGAAACTTTGTGGTTAGCTTTGGTATGTCCAATAAGGCCGGGAAATGCTAAAAAAAGGGAATTTGGAGGACAATACGATCCACTCACCGCGTGTGATTTGCAACGCGGCCTAACGTGTCGGACCCCTAAAACCTGACCCCGGGGGCTCCAAATGTTCTAGTATTCGTCGTGCATGTTTCAAATGGTATTTGAGGTTGATTGGGCTGAAAAAAACCGGGTTTCGAATTATTTCATTTTTTGACCATTTGGCCCCGACTTGTATTTTGGGCGATTTCGGGTTAATGAAGGAAGTGTCATCTCTAGTGCTCCAAAAGGGATGAAACTTTGTGGGTAGCTTTGGTATGTCCAATAAGGCCGGGAAATGCTAAAAAACGGGAATTTGGAGGAAAATTTGATACACTCACCGCGTGTGATTTCCAACGCGGCCTAACGTGTCGGACCCCTAAAACCTGACCCCGGGGGCTCCAAATGGTATAGTATTCCTCATGCATGTTTCATATGGTACTTGAGGTTGATTGGACTTAAAAAATCCGGGTTTTGAATTATTTTATTTTTTTACCATTTGGCCCCGACTTGTATTTTGGGCGATTTCGGGTTAATGAAGGAAGTGTCATCTCTAGTGCTCCAAAACGGATGAAACTTTGTGGGTAGCTTTGGTATGTCCAATAAGGCCGGGAAATGTTAAAAAACGGGAATTTGGAGGACAATGCGATACACTTATCGCGTGTTATTTGCAACGCGGCCTAACGTGTCGGACCCCTAAAACCTGACCCCGGGGGCTCCAAATGGTCTAGTATTCGTCATGCATGTTTCAAATGGTATTTGAGGTTAATTGGGCTGAACAAATCCAGGTTTCGAATTATTTCATTTTTTTACCATTTGGCCCCGACTTGTATTTTGGGTGATTTCGTGTTAATGAAGGAAGTGTCATCTCTAGTGCTCCAAAAGGGATGAAACTTTGTGGGTAGCTTTGGTATGTCCAATAAGGCCGGGAAATGCTAAAAAACGGGAATTTGGAGAACGATACGATCCACTCACCGCGTGTGATTTGCAACGCGGCCTAACGTGTCGGACCCCTAAAACCTGATCCCGGGGGCTCCAAATGTTCTAGTATTCGTCGTGCATGTTTCAAATGGTATTTGAGGTTGATTGGGCTGAAAAAAACCGGGTTTCGAATTATTTCATTTTTTGACCATTTGGCCCCGACTTGTATTTTGGGCGATTTCGGGTTAATGAAGGAAGTGTCATCTCTAGTGCTCCAAAAGGGATGAAACTTTGTGGGTAGCTTTGAAATGTCCAATAAGGCCGGGAAATGCTAAAAAACGGGAATTTGGAGGACAATACGATCCACTCACCGCGTGTGATTTGCAACGCGGCCTAACGTATCGGACCCCTAAAACCTGACCTCGGGGGCTCAAAATGGTCTAGTATTCGTCGTGCATGTTTCATATGGTATTTGAGGTTGATTGGGCTTAAAAAATCCGGGTTTCGAATTATTTCATTTTTTTACCATTTGGCCCCGACTTGTATTTTGGGTGATTTCGGGTTAATAAAGGAAGTGTCATCTCTAGTTCTCCAAAAGGGATGAAACTTTGTGGGTAGCTTTGGTATGTCCAGTAAGGGCGGGAAATGTTAAAAAACGGGAATTTGGAGGACAATACGATACACTTACCGCGTGTGATTTGCAACGCGGCCTAACGTGTCGGACCCCTAAAACCTGACCCCGGGGGCTCCAAATGGTCTAGTATTCCTCATGCATGTTTCATATGGTATTTGAGGTTGATTGGGCTTAAAAAATCCGGGTTTCGAATTATTTCATTTTTTTACCATTTGGCCCCGACTTGTATTTTGGGCGATTTCGGGTTAATGAAGGAAGTGTCATCTCTAGTGCTCCAAAACGGATGAAACTTTGTGGGTAGCTTTGGTATGTCCAATAAGGCCGGGAAATGTTAAAAAACGGGAATTTGGAGGACAATACGATACACTTACCACGTGTGATTTGCAACGCGGCCTAACGTGTCGGACCCCTAAAACCTGACCCCGGGGGCTCCAAATGGTCTAGTATTCGTCATGCATGTTTCAAATGGTATTTGAGGTTGATTGGTCTTAAAAAATCCGGGTTTCGAATTATTTAATTTTTTGACCATTTGGCCCCGACTTGTATTTTGGGCGATTTCGGGTTAATGAAGGAAGTGTCATCTCTAGTGCTCCAAAAGGGATGAAACTTTATGGGTAGCTTTGGTATGTCCAATAAGGCCGGGAAATGCTAAAAAACGGGAATTTGGAGGACAATACGATACACTCACCGCGTGTGATTTGCAACGCGGCCTAACGTGTCGGACCCCTAAAACCTGACCCCGGGGGCTCCAAATGGACTAGTATTCGTCGTGCATGTTTCATATGGTATTTGAGGTCGATTGGGCTGAAAAAATCCGGGTTTCGAATTATTTCATTTTTTGACCATTTGGCCCCGACTTGTATTTTGGGCGATTTCGGGTTAATGAAGGAAGTGTCATCTCTAGTGCTCCAAAAGGTATGAAACATTGTGGGTATCTTTGGTATGTCCTATAAGGCCGGGAAATGCTAAAAAACGGGAATTTGGAGGACAATACGATCCACTCACCGCGTGTGATTTGCAACGCGGCCTAACGTGTCGGACCCCTAAAACCTTACCCCGGGGGCTCCAAATGTTCTAGTATTTGTCGTGCATGTTTCATATGGTATTTGAGGTTGATTGGGCAGAAAAAATCCGGGTTTCAAATTATTTCCTTTTTTGACCATTTGGCCCCGACTTGTATTTTGGGCGATTTCGGGTTAATGAAGGAAGTGGCATCTCTAGTGCTCCAAAAGGGATGAAACTTTGTGGGTAGCTTTGGTATGTCCAATAGAGCCGGGAAATGCTAAAAAAACGGGAATTTAGAGGACAATACGATCCACTCACCGCGTGTGATTTACAACGCGACCTAACGTGTCGGACCCCTAAAACCTGATCCCGGGGGCTCCAAATGGTCTAGTATTCGTCGTGCGTGTTTCATATGGTATTTGAGGTTGATTGGGCTTAAAAAATCCGGGTTTCGAACTATTTCATTTTTTGACCATTTGGCCCCGACTTGTATTTTGGGCGATTTCGGGTTAATGAAGAAAGTGTCATCTCTATTGCTCCAAAAGGGATGAAACTTTGTAAGTAGCTTTGGTATGTCCAATAAGGCCGGGAAATACTAAAAAACAGGAATTTGGAGGACAATAGGATACATTCACCGCATGTGATTTGCAACGCGGCCTAACGTCTCGGACCCCTAAAACCTGACCCCGGGGGCTACAAATGGTCTAGTATTCGTCGTGCATGTTTCATATGGTATTTTAGGATGATTGGGCTGAAAAAATCCGGGTTTCGAATTATTTCATTTTTTGGCCATTTGGCCCCGACTTGTATTTTGGGCGATTTCGGGTTAATGAAGGAAGTGTCATCTCTAGTGCTCCAAAAGGGGTGAAATTTTGTGGGTAGTTTTGGTATGTCCAATAAGGCCGGGAAATGCTAAAAAACGGGAATTTGGAGGACAATACGATCCACTCACCGCGTGTGATTTGCAACGCGGCCTAACGTGTCGGACCCCTAAAACCTGATCCCGGATGCTCCAAATGGTCTAGTATTCGTCGTGCATGTTTCATATGGTATTTGAGGTTGATTGGGTGGAAAAAATCCGGGTTTCGAATTATTTAATTTTTTGACCATTTGGCCCCGACTTGTATTTTTGGCGATTTCGGGTTAATGAAGGAAGTGTCATCTCTAGTGCTCCAAAAGGGATGAAACTTTGTGGGTAGCTTTGGTATGTCCAATAAGGCCGGGAAATGCTAAAAAACGGGAATTTGGAGGAAAATACGATACACTCACCGCGTGTGATTTGCAACGCGGCCTAACGTGTCGGACCCCTCAAACCTGACCCCGGGGGCTCCAAATGGTCTATTATTCGTCGTGCATGTTTCAAATGGTATTTGATGTTGATTGGGCTTAAAAAATCCGGGTTTCGAATTATTTCATTTTTTTACCATTTGGCCCCGACTTGTATTTTGGGCGATTTCGGTTTAATGAAAGAAGTATCATCTCTAGTGCTCCAAAAGGGATGAAACTTTGTGGGTAGCTTTGGTATGTCCAATAAGGCCGGAAAATGCTAAAAAACGGGAATTTGGAGGACAATACGATCCACTCACCGCGTGTGATTTGCAACGCGGCCTAACGTGTCGGACCCCTAAAACCTGACCCCGGGGGCTCCAAATGGACTAGTATTCGTTGTGCATGTTTCATATGGTATTTGAGGTCGATTAGGCTGAAAAAATCCAGGTTTCGAATTATTTCATTTTTTGACCATTTGGCCCCGACTTGTATTTTGGGCGATTTCGGGTTAATGAAGGAAGTGTCATCTCTAGTGCTCCAAAAGGTATGAAACTTTGTGGGTATCTTTGGTATGTCCTATAAGGCCGGGAAATGCTAAAAAACGGGAATTTGGAGGACAATACGATCCACTCACCGCGTGTGATTTGCAACGCGGCCTAACGTGTCGGACCCCTAAAACCTTACCCCGGGGGCTCCAAATGTTCTAGTATTTGTCGTGCATGTTTCATATGGTATTTGAGGTTGATTGGGCAGAAAAAATCCGGGTTTCAAATTATTTCATTTTTTGACCATTTGGCCCCGACTTGTATTTTGGGCGATTTCGGGTTAATGAAGGAAGTGGCATCTCTAGTACTCCAAAAGGGATGAAACTTTGTGGGTAGCTTTGGTATGTCCAATAGAGCCGGGAAATGCTAAAAAAAACGGGAATTTAGAGGACAATACGATCCACTCACCGCGTGTGATTTGCAACGCGACCTAACGTGTCGGACCCCTAAAACCTGACCCCGGGGGCTCCAAATGGTCTAGTATTCGTCGTGCGTGTTTCATATGGTATTTGAGGTTGATTGGGCTGAAAAAATCCGGGTTTCGAACTATTTCATTTTTTGACCATTTGGCCCCGACTTGTATTTTGGGCGATTTCGGGTTAATGAAGGAAGTGTCATCTCTATTGCTCCAAAAGGGATGAAACTTTGTAAGTAGCTTTGGTATGTCCAATAAGGCCGGAAAATACTAAAAAACGGGAATTTGGAGGACAATAGGATACATTCACCGCATGTGATTTGCAACGCGGCCTAACGTCTCGGACCCCTATAACCTGACCCCGGGGGCTACAAATGGTCTAGTATTCGTCGTGCATGTTTCATATGGTATTTTAGGATGATTGTGCTGAAAAAATCCGGGTTTCGAATTATTTCATTTTTTGGCCATTTGGCCCCGACTTGTATTTTGGGCGATTTCGGGTTAATGAAGGAAGTGTCATCTCTAGTGCTCCAAAAGGGGTGAAATTTTGTGGGTAGTTTTGGTATGTCCAATAAGGCCGGGAAATGCTAAAAAACGGGAATTTGGAGGACAATACGATCCACTCACCGCGTGTGATTTGCAACGCGGCCTAACGTGTCGGACCCCTAAAACCTGACCCCGGATGCTCCAAATGGTCTAGTATTCGTCGTGCATGTTTCATATGGTATTTGAGGTTGATTGGGTGGAAAAAATCCGGGTTTCGAATTATTTAATTTTTTGACCATTTGGCCCCGACTTGTATTTTTGGCGATTTCGGGTTAATGAAGGAAGTGTCATCTCTAGTGCTCCAAAAGGGATGAAACTTTGTGGGTAGCTTTGGTATGTCCAATAAGGCCGGGAAATGCTAAAAAACGGGAATTTGGAGGACAATACGATACACTCACCGCGTGTGATTTGCAACGCGGCCTAACGTGTCGGACCCCTCAAACCTGACCCCGGGGGCTCCAAATGGTATATTATTCGTCGTGCATGTTTCAAATGGTATTTGATGTTGATTGGGCTTAAAAAATCCGGGTTTCGAATTATTTCATTTTTTTACCATTTGGCCCCGACTTGTATTTTGGGCGATTTCGGTTTAATGAAGGAAGTGTCATCTCTAGTGCTCCAAAAGGGATGACACTTTGTGGGTAGCTTTGGCATGTCCCATAACGCCGGAAAATGCTAAAAAACGGGAATTTGGAGGACAATACGATCCACTCACCGCGTGTGATTTGCAACGCGGCCTAACGTGTCGGACCCCTAAAACCTGACCCCGGGGGCTCCAAATGGTCTAGTATTCGTCGTGCATGTTTCAAATGGTATTTGAGGTTGATTGGGCTGAAAAAATTCGGGTTTCGAATTATTTCATTTTTTGACCATTTGGCCCCGACTTGTATTTTGTGCGATTTCGGGTTAATGAAGGAAGTGTCATCTCTAGTACTCTAAAAGGGATGAAACTTTGTGGCTAGCTTTGAAATGTCCAATAAGGCCGGGAAATGCTAAAAAAAGGGAATTTGGAGGACAATACGATCCACTCACCGCGTGTGATTTGCAACGCGGCCTAACGTGTCGGACCCCTAAAACCTGACCCCGGGGGCTCCAAATGGTCTAGTATTCGTCGTGCATGTTTCATATGGTATTTTAGGTTGATTGGGCTGAAAAAATCCGGGTTTCGAATTATTTCATTTTTTGACCATTTGGCCCCGACTTGTATTTTGGGCGATTTCGGGTTAATGAAGGAAGTGTCATCTCTAGTGCTCCAAAAGGGATGAAACTTTGTGGTTAGCTTTGGTATGTCCAATAAGGCCGGGAAATGCTAAAAAAAGGGAATTTGGAGGACAATACGATCCACTCACCGCGTGTGATTTGCAACGCGGCCTAACGTGTCGGACCCCTAAAACCTGACCCCGGGGGCTCCAAATGTTCTAGTATTCGTCGTGCATGTTTCATATGGTATTTGAGGTTGATTGGGCTGAAAAAATCCGGGTTTCGAATTATTTCATTTTTTGACCATTTGGCCCCGACTTGTATTTTGGGCGATTTCGGGTTAATGAAGGAAGTGTCATCTCTAGTGCTCCAAAAGGGATGAAACTTTGTGGGTAGCTTTGGTATGTCCAATAAGGCCGGGAAATGCTAAAAAACGGGAATTTGGAGGAAAATTCGATACACTCACCGCGTGTGATTTCCAACGCGGCCTAACGTGTCGGACCCCTAAAACCTGACCCCGGGGGCTCCAAATGGTCTAGTATTCCTCATGCATGTTTCATATGGTACTTGAGGTTGATTGGACTTAAAAAATCCGGGTTTCGAATTATTTTATTTTTTTACCATTTGGCCCCGACTTGTATTTTGGGCGATTTCGGGTTAATGAAGGAAGTGTCATCTCTAGTGCTCCAAAAGGGATGAAACTTTGTGGGTAGCTTTGGTATGTCCAATAAGGCCGGGAAATGCTAAAAAACGGGAATTTGGAGAACGATACGATCCACTCACCGCGTGTGATTTGCAACGCGGCCTAACGTGTCGGACCCCTAAAACCTGATCCCGGGGGCTCCAAATGTTCTAGTATTCGTCGTGCATGTTTCAAATGGTATTTGAGGTTGATTGGGCTGAAAAAAACCGGGTTTCGAATTATTTCATTTTTTGACCATTTGGCCCCGACTTGTATTTTGGGCGATTTCGGGTTAATGAAGGAAGTGTCATCTCTAGTGCTCCAAAAGGGATGAAACTTTGTGGGTAGCTTTGGTATGTCCAATAAGGCCGGGAAATGCTAAAAAACGGGAATTTGGAGGAAAATTCGATACACTCACCGCGTGTGATTTCCAACGCGGCCTAACGTGTCGGACCCCTAAAACCTGACCCCGGGGGCTCCAAATGGTATAGTATTCCTCATGCATGTTTCATATGGTACTTGAGGTTGATTGGACTTAAAAAATCCGGGTTTCGAATTATTTTATTTTTTTACCATTTGGCCCCGACTTGTATTTTGGGCGATTTCGGGTTAATGAAGGAAGTGTCATCTCTAGTGCTCCAAAACGGATGAAACTTTGTGGGTAGCTTTGGTATGTCCAATAAGGCCGGGAAATGTTAAAAAACGGGAATTTGGAGGACAATGCGATACACTTATCGCGTGTTATTTGCAACGCGGCCTAACGTGTCGGACCCCTAAAACCTGACCCCGGGGGCTCCAAATGGTCTAGTATTCGTCATGCATGTTTCAAATGGTATTTGAGGTTAATTGGGCTGAACAAATCCAGGTTTCGAATTATTTCATTTTTTTACCATTTGGCCCCGACTTGTATTTTGGGTGATTTCGTGTTAATGAAGGAAGTGTCATCTCTAGTGCTCCAAAAGGGATGAAACTTTGTGGGTAGCTTTGGTATGTCCAATAAGGCCGGGAAATGCTAAAAAACGGGAATTTGGAGAACGATACGATCCACTCACCGCGTGTGATTTGCAACGCGGCCTAACGTGTCGGACCCCTAAAACCTGATCCCGGGGGCTCCAAATGTTCTAGTATTCGTCGTGCATGTTTCAAATGGTATTTGAGGTTGATTGGGCTGAAAAAAACCGGGTTTCGAATTATTTCATTTTTTGACCATTTGGCCCCGACTTGTATTTTGGGCGATTTCGGGTTAATGAAGGAAGTGTCATCTCTAGTGCTCCAAAAGGGATGAAACTTTGTGGGTAGCTTTGAAATGTCCAATAAGGCCGGGAAATGCTAAAAAACGGGAATTTGGAGGACAATACGATCCACTCACCGCGTGTGATTTGCAACGCGGCCTAACGTATCGGACCCCTAAAACCTGACCTCGGGGGCTCAAAATGGTCTAGTATTCGTCGTGCATGTTTCATATGGTATTTGAGGTTGATTGGGCTTAAAAAATCCGGGTTTCGAATTATTTCATTTTTTTACCATTTGGCCCCGACTTGTATTTTGGGTGATTTCGGGTTAATAAAGGAAGTGTCATCTCTAGTTCTCCAAAAGGGATGAAACTTTGTGGGTAGCTTTGGTATGTCCAGTAAGGGCGGGAAATGTTAAAAAACGGGAATTTGGAGGACAATACGATACACTTACCGCGTGTGATTTGCAACGCGGCCTAACGTGTCGGACCCCTAAAACCTGACCCCGGGGGCTCCAAATGGTCTAGTATTCCTCATGCATGTTTCATATGGTATTTGAGGTTGATTGGGCTTAAAAAATCCGGGTTTCGAATTATTTCATTTTTTTACCATTTGGCCCCGACTTGTATTTTGGGCGATTTCGGGTTAATGAAGGAAGTGTCATCTCTAGTGCTCCCAAACGGATGAAACTTTGTGGGTAGCTTTGGTATGTCCAATAAGGCCGGGAAATGTTAAAAAACGGGAATTTGGAGGACAATACGATACACTTACCACGTGTGATTTGCAACGCGGCCTAACGTGTCGGACCCCTAAAACCTGACCCCGGGGGCTCCAAATGGTCTAGTATTCGTCATGCATGTTTCAAATGGTATTTGAGGTTGATTGGTCTTAAAAAATCCGGGTTTCGAATTATTTAATTTTTTGACCATTTGGCCCCGACTTGTATTTTGGGCGATTTCGGGTTAATGAAGGAAGTGTCATCTCTAGTGCTCCAAAAGGGATGAAACTTTATGGGTAGCTTTGGTATGTCCAATAAGGCCGGGAAATGCTAAAAAACGGGAATTTGGAGGACAATACGATACACTCACCGCGTGTGATTTGCAACGCGGCCTAACGTGTCGGACCCCTAAAACCTGACCCCGGGGGCTCCAAATGGACTAGTATTCGTCGTGCATGTTTCATATGGTATTTGAGGTCGATTGGGCTGAAAAAATCCGGGTTTCGAATTATTTCATTTTTTGACCATTTGGCCCCGACTTGTATTTTGGGCGATTTCGGGTTAATGAAGGAAGTGTCATCTCTAGTGCTCCAAAAGGTATGAAACATTGTGGGTATCTTTGGTATGTCCTATAAGGCCGGGAAATGCTAAAAAAAGGGAATTTGGAGGACAATACGATCCACTCACCGCGTGTGATTTGCAACGCGGCCTAACGTGTCGGACCCCTCAAACCTGACCCCGGGGGCTCCAAATGGTCTATTATTCGTCGTGCATGTTTCAAATGGTATTTGATGTTGATTGGGCTTAAAAAATCCGGGTTTCGAATTATTTCATTTTTTTACCATTTGGCCCCGACTTGTATTTTGGGCGATTTCGGTTTAATGAAAGAAGTGTCATCTCTAGTGCTCCAAAAGGGATGAAACTTTGTGGGTAGCTTTGGTATGTCCAATAAGGCCGGAAAATGCTAAAAAACGGGAATTTGGAGGACAATACGATCCACTCACCGCGTGTGATTTGCAACGCGGCCTAACGTGTCGGACCCCTAAAACCTGACCCCGGGGGCTCCAAATGGACTAGTATTCGTTGTGCATGTTTCATATGGTATTTGAGGTCGATTAGGCTGAAAAAATCCAGGTTTCGAATTATTTCATTTTTTGACCATTTGGCCCCGACTTGTATTTTGGGCGATTTCGGGTTAATGAAGGAAGTGTCATCTCTAGTGCTCCAAAAGGTATGAAACTTTGTGGGTATCTTTGGTATGTCCTATAAGGCCGGGAAATGCTAAAAAACGGGAATTTGGAGGACAATACGATCCACTCACCGCGTGTGATTTGCAACGCGGCCTAACGTGTCGGACCCCTAAAACCTTACCCCGGGGGCTCCAAATGTTCTAGTATTTGTCGTGCATGTTTCATATGGTATTTGAGGTTGATTGGGCAGAAAAAATCCGGGTTTCAAATTATTTCATTTTTTGACCATTTGGCCCCGACTTGTATTTTGGGCGATTTCGGGTTAATGAAGGAAGTGGCATCTCTAGTGCTCCAAAAGGGATGAAACTTTGTGGGTAGCTTTGGTATGTCCAATAGAGCCGGAAAATGCTAAAAAAACGGGAATTTAGAGGACAATACGATCCACTCACCGCGTGTGATTTGCAACGCGACCTAACGTGTCGGACCCCTAAAACCTGACCCCGGGGGCTCCAAATGGTCTAGTATTCGTCGTGCGTGTTTCATATGGTATTTGAGGTTGATTGGGCTGAAAAAATCCGGGTTTCGAACTATTTCATTTTTTGACCATTTGGCCCCGACATGTATTTTGGGCGATTTCGGGTTAATGAAGGAAGTGTCATCTCTATTGCTCCAAAAGGGATGAAACTTTGTAAGTAGCTTTGGTATGTCCAATAAGGCCGGGAAATACTAAAAAACGGGAATTTGGAGGACAATAGGATACATTCACCGCATGTGATTTGCAACGCGACCTAACGTCTCGGACCCCTAAAACCTGACCCCGGGGGCTACAAATGGTCTAGTATTCGTCGTGCATGTTTCATATGGTATTTTAGGATGATTGGGCTTAAAAAATCCGGGTTTCGAATTATTTCATTTTTTGGCCATTTGGCCCCGACTTGTATTTTGGGCGATTTCGGGTTAATGAAGGAAGTGTCATCTCTAGTGCTCCAAAAGGGGTGAAATTTTGTGGGTAGTTTTGGTATGTCCAATAAGGCCGGGAAATGCTAAAAAACGGGAATTTGGAGGACAATACGATCCACTCACCGCGTGTGATTTGCAACGCGGCCTAACGTGTCGGACCCCTAAAACCTGACCCCGGATGCTCCAAATGGTCTAGTATTCGTCGTGCATGTTTCATATGGTATTTGAGGTTGATTGGGTGGAAAAAATCCGGGTTTCGAATTATTTAATTTTTTGACCATTTGGCCCCGACTTGTATTTTTGGCGATTTCGGGTTAATGAAGGAAGTGTCATCTCTAGTGCTCCAAAAGGGATGAAACTTTGTGGGTAGCTTTGATATGTCCAATAAGGCCGGGAAATGCTAAAAAACAGGAATTTGGAGGACAATACGATACACTCACCGCGTGTGATTTGCAACGCGGCCTAACGTGTCGGACCCCTCAAACCTGACCCCGGGGGCTCCAAATGGTCTATTATTCGTCGTGCATGTTTCAAATGGTATTTGATGTTGATTGGGCTTAAAAAATCCGGGTTTCGAATTATTTCATTTTTTTACCATTTGGCCCCGACTTGTATTTTGGGCGATTTCGGTTTAATGAAAGAAGTGTCATCTCTAGTACTCCAAAAGGGATGAAACTTTGTGGGTAGCTTTGGTATGTCCAATAAGGCCGGAAAATGCTAAAAAACGGGAATTTGGAGGACAATACGATCCACTCACCGCGTGTGATTTGCAACGCGGCCTAACGTGTCGGACCCCTAAAACCTGACCCCGGGGGCTCCAAATGGACTAGTATTCGTTGTGCATGTTTCATATGGTATTTGAGGTCGATTAGGCTGAAAAAATCCAGGTTTCGAATTATTTCATTTTTTGACCATTTGGCCCCGACTTGTATTTTGGGCGATTTCGGGTTAATGAAGGAAGTGTCATCTCTAGTGCTCCAAAAGGTATGAAACTTTGTGGGTATCTTTGGTATGTCCTATAAGGCCGGGAAATGCTAAAAAACGGGAATTTGGAGGACAATACGATCCACTCACCGCGTGTGATTTGCAACGCGGCCTAACGTGTCGGACCCCTAAAACCTTACCCCGGGGGCTCCAAATGTTCTAGTATTTGTCGTGCATGTTTCATATGGTATTTGAGGTTGATTGGGCAGAAAAAATCCGGGTTTCAAATTATTTCATTTTTTGACCATTTGGCCCCGACTTGTATTTTGGGCGATTTCGGGTTAATGAAGGAAGTGGCATCTCTAGTACTCCAAAAGGGATGAAATTTTGTGGGTAGTTTTGGTATGTCCAATAGAGCCGGGAAATGCTAAAAAACGGGAATTTGGAGGACAATACGATACACTCACCGCGTGTGATTTGCAACGCGGCCTAACGTGTCGGACCCCTCAAACCTGACCCCGGGGGCTCCAAATGGTCTATTATTCGTCGTGCATGTTTCAAATGGTATTTGATGTTGATTGGGCTTAAAAAATCCGGGTTTCGAATTATTTCATTTTTTTACCATTTGGCCCCGACTTGTATTTTGGGCGATTTCGGTTTAATGAAGGAAGTGTCATCTCTAGTGCTCCAAAAGGGATGACACTTTGTGGGTAGCTTTGGCATGTCCCATAACGCCGGAAAATGCTAAAAAACGGGAATTTGGAGGACAATACGATCCACTCACCGCGTGTGATTTGCAACGCGGCCTAACGTGTCGGACCCCTAAAACCTGACCCCGGGGGCTCCAAATGGACTAGTATTCGTCGTGCATGTTTCATATGGTATTTGAGGTCGATTGGTCTGAAAAAATCCGGGTTTCGAATTATTTCATTTTTTGACCATTTGGCCCCGACTTGTATTTTGGGCGATTTCGGGTTAATGAAGGAAGTGTCATCTCTAGTGCTCCAAAAGGGATGAAACTTTGTGGGTATCTTTGGTATGTCCTATAAGGCCGGGAAATGCTAAAAAACGGGAATTTGGAGGACAATACGATCCACTCACCGCGTGTGATTTGCAACGCGGCCTAACGTGTCGGACCCCTAAAACCTGACCCCGGGGGCTCCAAATGTTCTAGTATTTGTCGTGCATGTTTCATATGGTATTTGAGGTTGATTGGGCAGAAAAAATCCGGGTTTCAAATTATTTCATTTTTTGACCATATGGCCCCGACTTGTATTTTGGGCGATTTCGGGTTAATGAAGGAAGTGTCATCTCTAGTGCTCCAAAAGGGATGAAACTTTGTGGGTAGCTTTGGTATGTCCAATAGAGCCAGGAAATGCTAAAAAAACGGGAATTTGGAGGACAATACGATCCACTCACCGCGTGTGATTTGCAACGCGGCCTAACGTGTCGGACCCCTAAAACCTGACCCCGGGGGCTCCAAATGGTCTAGTATTCGTCGTGCTTGTTTCATATCGTATTTGAGGTTGATTGGGCTGAAAAAATCCGGGTTTCGAACTATTTCATTTTTTGACCATTTGGCCCCGACTTGTATTTTGGGCGATTTCGGGTTAATGAAGGAAGTGTCATCTCTAGTGCTCCAAAAGGGATGACACTTTATAAGTAGCTTTGGTATGTCCAATAAGGCCGGGAAATACTAAAAAATGGGAATTTGGAGGACAATAGGATACATTCACCGCATGTGATTTGCAACGCGGCCTAACGTCTCGGACCCCTAAAACCTGACCCCGGGGGCTACAAATGGTCTAGTATTCGTCGTGCATGTTTCATATGGTATTTGAGGATGATTGGGCTGAAAAAATCCGGGTTTCGAATTATTTCATTTTTTGACCATTTGGCCCCGACTTGTATTTTGGGCGATTTCGGGTTAATGAAGGAAGTGTCATCTCTAGTGCTCCAAAAGGGGTGAAACTTTGTGGGTAGTTTTGGTATGTCCAATAAGGCCGGGAAATGCTAAAAAACGGGAATTTGGAGGACAATACGTTCCACTCACTGCGTGTGATTTGCAACGCGGCCTAACGTGTCGGACCCCTAAAACCTGACCCCGGATGCTCCAAATGGTCTAGTATTCGTCGTGCATGTTTCATATGGTATTTGAGGTTGATTGGGTGGAAAAAATCCGGGTTTCGAATTATTTCATTTTTTGACCATTTGGCCCCGACTTGTATTTTGGGCAATTTCGGGTTAATGAAGTAAGTGTCATCTCTAGTGCTCCAAAACTGATGAAACTTTGTGGGTAGCTTTGGTATATCCAATGAGGCCGGGAAATTCTAAAAAACGGGAATTTGGAGGACAATACGATCCACTCACCGCGTGTGATTTGCAACGCGGCCAAACGTGTGGGACACCTAAAACCTGACCCCGGGGGCTCCAAATGGTCTAGTATTCGCCGTGCATGTTTCATATGGTATTTGATGTCGATTGGGCTGAAAAAATCCGGGTTTCGAATTATTTCATTTTTTGACCATTTGGCCCCGACTTGTATTTTGGGCGATTTCGGGTTAATGAAGAAAGTGTCATCTCTAGTGCTCCAAAAGGGATGAAAGTTTGTGGGTATCTTTGGTATGTCCTATAAGGCCGGGAAATGCTAAAAAACGGGAATTTGGAGGAAAATACGATCCACTCACCGAGTGTGATTTGCAACGCGGCCTAACGTGTCGGACCCCTAAAACCTGACCCCGGGGGCTCCAAATGTTCTAGTATTTGTCGTGCATGTTTCATATGGCATTTGAGGTTGATTGGGCAGAAAAAATCCGGGTTTCAAATTATTTCATTTTTTGACCATATGGCCCCGACTTGTATTTTGGGCGATTTCAGGTTAATGAAGGAAGTGTCATCTCTAGTGCTCCAAAAAGGATGAAACTTTGTGAGTAGCTTTGGTATGTCCAATAGAGCCGGGAAATGCTAAAAAATCGGGAATTTGGAGGACAATACGATCCACTCACCGCGTGTGATTTGCAACGCGGCCTAACGTGTCGGACCCCTAAAACCTGACCCCGGGGGCTCCAAATGGTCTAGTATTCGTCGTGCATGTTTCATATCGTATTTGAGGTTGATTGGGCTGAAAAAATCCGGGTTTCAAATTATTTCATTTTTTGACCATTTGGCCCCGACTTGTATTTTGGGCGATTTCGGGTTAATAAAGGAAGTGTCATTAGTGCTCCAAAAGGGATGAAACTTTGTGGGTAGCTTAGGTATGTCCAATAGGGCCGGGAAATGCTAAAAAAACGGGAATTTGGAGGGCAATACGATCCACTCACCGCGTGTGATTTGCAACGCGGCCTAACGTGTCGGACCCCTAAAACCTGACCCCGGGCGCTCAAAATGGTCTAGTATTCGTCGTGCGTGTTTCATATGGTATTTGAGGTTGATTGGGCTGAAAAAATCCGGGTTTCGAACTATTTCATTTTTTTACCATTTGGCCCCGACTTGTATTTTGGGCGATTTCGGGTTAATGAAGGAAGTGTCATCTCTAGTGCTCCAAAAGGGATGAAACTTTGTTTTTAGCTTTGGTATGTCCAATAAGGCCGGGAAATGCTAAAAAACGGGAATTTGGAGAAAAATTAGATACACTCACCACGTGTGATTTGCAACGCGGCCTAACGTGTCGGACCCCTAAAACCTGACCCCGGGGGCTCCAAATGTTCTAGTATTCGTCGTGCATGTTTCATATGGTATTTGAGGTTGATTGGGCTGAAAAAATCCGGGTTTCAAATTATTTCATTTTTTTACCATTTGGCCCCGACTTGTATTTTGGGCGATTTCGGGTTAATAAAGGAAGTGTCATCTCTAGTGCTCCAAAAGGGATGAAACTTTGTGGGTAGCTTAGATATGTCCAATAGGGCCGGGAAATGCTAAAAAAACGAGAATTTGGAGGAAAATTAGATACACTCACCGCGTGTGATTTGCAACGCGGCCTAACGTGTCGGACCCCTAAAACCTGACCCCGGGGGCTCCAAATGGTCTAGTATTCGTCGTGCATGTTTCATATGGTATTTGAGGTTGATTGGGCCGAAAAAATCCGGGTTTCGAATTATTTCATTTTTTGACCATTTGGCCCCGACTTGTATTTTGGGCGATTTCGGGTTCATGAAGGAAGTGTCATCTCTAGTGCACCAAAAGGGATGAAACTTTGTTTTTAGCTTTGGTATGTCCAATAAGGCTGGGAAATGCTAAAAAACGGGAATTTGGAGGAAAATTAGATACACTCACCGCGTGTGATTTGCAACGCGGCCTAACGTGTCGGACCCCTAAAACCTGACCCCGGAGGCTCCAATTGGTCTAGTATTCGTCGTGCATGTTTCATATGGTATTTGAGGTCGATTGGACTGAAAAAATCCGGGTTTCGAATTATTTCATTTTTTGACCATTTGGCCCCGACTTGTATTTGGGCGATTTCGGGTTAATGAAGGAAGTGTCATCTCTAGTGCTCCAAAAGGGATGAAACTTTGTGGGTATCTTTGGTATGTCCTATAAGGCCGGGAAATGCTAAAAAACGGGAATTTGGAGGACAATACGATCCACTCACCGCGTGTGATTTGCAACGCGGCCTAACGTGTCGGACCCCTAAAACCTGACCCCGGGGGCTCCAAATGTTCTAGTATTTGTCGTGCATGTTTCATATGGTATTTGAGGTTGATTGGGCAGAAAAAATCCGGGTTTCAAATTATTTCATTTTTTGACCATATGGCCCCGACTTGTATTTTGGGCGATTTCGGGTTAATGAAGGAAGTGTCATCTCTAGTGCTCCAAAAGGGATGAAACTTTGTGGGTAGCTTTGGTATGTCCAATAGAGCCTGGAAATGCTAAAAAAAACGGGAATTTGGAGGACAATACGATCCACTCACCGCGTGTGATTTGCAACGCGGCCTAACGTGTCGGACCCCTAAAACCTGACCCCGGGGGCTCCAAATGGTCTAGTATTCGTCGTGCGTGTTTCATATGGTATTTGAGGTTGATTGGGCTGAAAAAATCCGGGTTTCGAACTATTTCATTTTTTGACCATTTGGCCCCGACTTGTATTTTGGGCGATTTCGGGTTAATGAAGGAAGTGTCATCTCTAGTGCTCCAAAAGGGATGAAACTTTGTAAGTAGCTTTGGTATGTCCAATAAGGTCGGGAAATACTAAAAAACGGGAATTTGGAGGACAATAGGATACATTCACCGCATGTGATTTGCAACGCGGCCTAACGTCTCGGACCCCTAAAACCTGACCCCGGGGCTACAAATGGTCTAGTATTCGTCGTGCATGTTTCATATGGTATTTGAGGATGATTGGGCTGAAAAAATCCGGGTTTCGAATTATTTCATTTTTTGACCATTTCGCCCCGACTTGTATTTTGGGCGATTTCGGGTTAATGAAGGAAGTGTCATCTCTAGTGCTCCAAAAGGGGTGAAACTTTGTGGGTAGTTTTGGTATGTCCAATAAGGCCGGGAAATGCTAAAAAACGGGAATTTGGAGGACAATACGATCCACTCACTGCGTGTGATTTGCAACACGGCATAACGTGTCGGACCCCTAAAACCTGACCCCGGATGCTCCAAATGGTCTAGTATTCATCGTGCATGTTTCATATGGTATTTGAGGTTGATTGGGTGGAAAAAATCCGGGTTTCGAATTATTTCATTTTTTGACCATTTGGCCCCGACTTGTATTTTGGGCAATTTCGGGTTAATGAAGAAAGTGTCATCTCTAGTGCTCCAAAAGTGATGAAACTTTGTGGGTAGCTTTGGTATATCCAATGAGGCCGGGAAATGCTAAAAAACGGGAATTTGGAGGACAATACGATCCACTCACCGTGTGTGATTTGCAACGCGGCCTAACGTGTCGGACCCCTAAAACCTGACCCCGGGGGCTCCAAATGGTCTAGTATTCGTCGTGCATGTTTCATATGGTATTTGAGGATGATTGGGCTGAAAAAATCCGGGCTTCCAATTATTTCATTTTTTGACCATTTGGCCCCGACTTGTATTTTGGGCGATTTCGGGTTAATGAAGGAAGTGTCATCTCTAGTGCTCCAAAAGGGGTGAAACTTTGTGGGTAGTTTTGGTATGTCCAATAAGGCCGGGAAATGCTAAAAAACGGGAATTTGGAGGACAATACGATCCACTCACCGCGTGTGATTTGCAACGCGGCCTAACGTGTCGGACCCCTAAAACCTGACCCCGGGGGCTCCAAATGTTCTAGTATTCGTCGTGCATGTTTCATATGGTATTTGAGGTTGATTGGGCTGAAAAAATCCGGGTTTCAAATTATTTCATTTTTTTACCATTTGGCCCCGACTTGTATTTTGGGCGATTTCGGGTTAATAAAGGAAGTGTCATCTCTAGTGCTCCAAAAGGGATGAAACTTTGTGGGTAGCTTAGATATGTCCAATAGGGCCGGGAAATGCTAAAAAAACGAGAATTTGGAGGAAAATTAGATACACTCACCGCGTGTGATTTGCAACGCGGCCTAACGTGTCGGACCCCTAAAACCTGACCCCGGGGGCTCCAAATGGTCTAGTATTCGTCGTGCATGTTTCATATGGTATTTGAGGTTGATTGGGCCGAAAAAATCCGGGTTTCGAATTATTTCATTTTTTGACCATTTGGCCCCGACTTGTATTTTGGGCGATTTCGGGTTCATGAAGGAAGTGTCATCTCTAGTGCACCAAAAGGGATGAAACTTTGTTTTTAGCTTTGGTATGTCCAATAAGGCTGGGAAATGCTAAAAAACGGGAATTTGGAGGAAAATTAGATACACTCACCGCGTGTGATTTGCAACGCGGCCTAACGTGTCGGACACCTAAAACCTGACCCCGGGGGCTCAAAATGATCTAGTATTTGTCGTGCGTGTTTCATATGGTATTTGAGGTTGATTGGGCTGAAAAAATCCGGGTTTCGAACTATTTCATTTTTTGACCATTTGGCCCCGACTTGTATTTTGGGCGATTTCGGGTTAATGAAGGAAGTGTCATCTCTAGTGCTCCAAAAGGGATGAAACTTTGTTGTTAGCTTTGGTATGTCCAATAAGGCCGGGAAATGCTAAAAAACGGGAATTTGGAGGAAAATTAGATAAACTCACCGCGTGTGATTTGCAACGCGGCCTAACGTGTCGGACCCCTAAAACCTGACCCCGGGGGCTCCAAATGGTCTAGTATTCGTCGTGCATGTTTCATATGGTATTTGAGGTCGATTGGGCTGAAAAAATCCGGTATTTGAATTATTTCATTTTTTGACCATTTGGCCCCGACTTGTATTTTGGGCGATTTCGGGTTAATGAAGAAAGTGTCATCTCTAGTGCTCCAAAAGGGATGAAACTTTGTGGGTATCTTTGGCATATCCTATAAGGCTGGGAAATGCTAAAAAACGGGAATTTGGAGGACAATACGATCCACTCACCGCGTGAGATTTGCAACGCGGCCTAACGTGTCGGACCCCTAAAACCTGACCCCGGGGGCTCCAAATGTTCTAGTATTTGTCGTGCATGTTTCATATGGTATTTGAGGTTGATTGGGCAGAAAAAATCCGGGTTTCAAATTATTTCATTTTTTGACCATATGGCCCCGACTTGTATTTTGGGCGATTTCGGGTTAATGAAGGAAGTGTCATCTCTAGTGCTCCAAAAGGGATGAAACTTTGTGGGTAGCTTTGGTATGTCCAATAGAGCCGGGAAATGCTAAAAAAACGGGAATTTGGAGGACAATACGATCCACTCACCGCGTGTGATTTGCAACGCGGCCTAACGTGTCGGACCCCTAAAACCTGACCCCGGGGGCTCCAAATGGTCTAGTATTCGTCGTGCTTGTTTCATATGGTATTTGATGTTGATTGGGCTGAAAAAATCCGGGTTTCGAACTATTTCATTTTTTGACCATTTGGCCCCGACTTGTATTTTGGGCGATTTCGGGTTAATAAAGGAAGTGTCATCTCTAGTGCTCCAAAAGGGATGAAACTTTGTAAGTAGCTTTGGTATGTCCAATAAGGCCAGGAAATACTAAAAAACGGGAATTTGGAGGACAATAGGATACATTCACCGCATGTGATTTGCAACGCGGCCTAACGTCTCGGACCCCTAAAACCTGACCCCGGGGGCTACAAATGGTCTAGTATTCGTCGTGCATGTTTCATATGGTATTTGAGGATGATTGGGCTCCGACTTGTATTTTGGGCGATTTCGGGTTAATGAAGGAAGTGTCATCTCTAGTGCTCCAAAAGGGGTGAAACTTTGTGGGTAGTTTTGGTATGTCCAATAAGGCCGGGAAATGCTAAAAAACGGGAATTTGGAGGACAATACGATCCACTCACCGCGTGTGATTTGCAACGCGGCCTAACGTGTCGGACCCCTAAAACCGGACCCCGGATGCTCCAAATGGTCTAGTATTCGTCGTGCATGTTTCATATGGTATTTGAGGTTGATTGGGTGGAAAAAATACGGGTTTCGAATTATTTCATTTTTTGACCATTTGGCCCCAACTTGTATTTTGGGCAATTTCGGGTTAATGAAGGAAGTGTCATCTCTAGTGCTCCAAATGGGATGAAACTTTGTGGGTAGCTTTGGTATGTCCAATAAGGCCGGGAAATACTAAAAAACGGGAATTTGGAGGACAATAGGATACACTCACCGCGTGTGATTTGCAACGCGGCCTAACGTGTCGGACCCCTAAAACCTGACCCCGGGGGCTCCAAATGTTCTAGTATTTGTCGTGCATGTTTCATATGGTATTTGAGGTTGATTGGGCAGAAAAAATCCGGGTTTCAAATTATTTCATTTTTTGACCATATGGCCCCGACTTGTATTTTGGGCGATTTCGGGTTAATGAAGGAAGTGTCATCTCTAGTGCTCCAAAAGGGATGAAACTTTGTGGATAGCTTTGGTATGTCCAATAGAGCCGGAAAATGCTAAAAAAACGGGAATTTGGAGGACAATACGATCCACTCACCGCGTGTGATTTGCAACGCGGCCTAACGTGTCGGACCCCTAAAACCTGACCCCGGGGGCTCCAAATGGTCTAGTATTCGTCGTGCTTGTTTCATATGGTATTTGAGGTTGATTGGGCTGAAAAAATCCGGGTTTCGAACTATTTCATTTTTTGACCATTTGGCCCCGACTTGTATTTTGGGCGATTTCGGGTTAATGAAGGAAGTGTCATCTCTAGTGCTCCAAAAGGGATGAAACTTTGTGGGTAGCTTTGGAATGTCCAATAGAGCCGGGAAATGCTAAAAAAACGGGAATTTGGAGGACAATACGATCCACTCACCGCGTGTGATTTGCAACGCGGCCTAACGTGTCGGACCCCTAAAACCTGACCCCGGGGGCTCCAAATGGTCTAGTATTCGTCGTGCGTGTTTCATATGGTATTTGAGGTTGATTGGGCTGAAAAAATCCGGGTTTCGAACTATTTCATTTTTTGACCATTTGGCCCCGACTTGTATTTTGGGCGATTTCGGGTTAATAAAGGAAGTGTCATCTCTAGTGCTCCAAAAGGGATGAAACTTTGTAAGTAGCTTTGGTATATCCAATAAGGCCGGGAAATACTAAAAAACGGGAATTTGGAGGACAATAGGATACATTCACCGCATGTGATTTAATACGCGGCCTAACGTCTCGGACCCCAAAAACCTGACCCCGGGGGCTACAAATGGTCTAGTATTCGTCGTGCATGTTTCATATGGTATTTGAGGATGATTGGGCTGAAAAAATCCGGGTTTCGAATTATTTCATTTTTTGACCATTTGGCCCCGACTTGTATTTTGGGCGATTTCGGATTAATGAAGGAAGTGTCATCTCTAGTGCTCCAAAAGGGGTGAAACTTTGTGGGTAGTTTTGGTATGTCCAATAAGGCCGGGAAATGCTAAAAACGGGAATTTGGAAGACAATACGATCCACTCACCGCGTGTGATTTGCAACGCGGCCTAACGTGTTGGACCCATAAAACCTGACCCCGGATGCTCCAAATGGTCTAGTATTCGTCGTGCATGTTTCATATGGTATTTGAGGTTGATTGGGTGGAAAAAATACGGATTTCGAATTATTTCATTTTTTGACCATTTGGCCCCGACTTGTGTTTTGGGCAATTTCGGGTTAATGAAGAAAGTGTCATCTCTAGTGCTCCAAAAGTGATGAAACTTTGTGAGTAGCTTTGGTATATCCAATGAGGCCGGGAAATGCTAAAAAACGGGAATTTGGAGGACAATACGATCCACTCACCGTGTGTGATTTGCAACGCGGCCTAACGTGTCGGACCCCTAAAACCTGACCCCGGGGGCTCCAAATGTTCTAGTATTCGTCGTGCATGTTTCATATGGTATTTGAGGTTGATTGGGCTGAAAAAAATCCGGGTTTCAAATTATTTCATTTTTTGACCATTTGGCCCCGACTTGTATTTTGGATGATTTCGGGTTAATAAAGGAAGTGTCATCTCTAGTGCTCCAAAAGGGATGAAACTTTGTGGGTAGCTTAGGTATGTCCAATAGGGCCGGGAAATGCTAAAAAAATGGGAATTTGGAGGACAATACGATCCACTCACCGTGTGTGATTTGCAACGCGGCCTAACGTGTCGGACCCCTAAAACCTGACCCCGGGGGCTCCAAATGGTCTAGTATTCGTCGTGCATGTTTCATATGGTATTTGAGGTCGATTGGGCTGAAAAAATCCGGGTTTCGAATTATTTCATTTTTTGACCATTTGGCCCCGAGTTGTATTTTGGGCGATTTCGGGTTAATGAAGGAAGTGTCATCTCTAGTGCTCCAAAAGGGATGAAACTTTGTGGGTATCTTTGGCATGTCCTATAAGGCCGGGAAATTCTAAAAAACGGGAATTTGGAGGACAATACGATCCACTCACCGCGTGTGATTTGCAACGCAGCCTAACGTGTCGGACCCCTAAAACCTGACCCCGGGGGCTCCAAATGTTCTAGTATTTGTCGTGCATGTTTCATATGGTATTTGAGGTTGATTGGGCTGAAAAAATCCGGGTTTCAAATTATTTCATTTTTTGACCATATGGCCCCGACTTGTATTTTGGGCGATTTCGGGTTAATGAAGGAAGTGTCATCTCTAGTGATCCAAAAGGGATGAAACTTTGTGGGTAGCTTTGGTATGTCCAATAGAGCCGGGAAATGCTAAAAAAACGGGAATTTGGAGGACAATACGATCCACTCACCGCGTGTGATTTGCAACGCGGCCTAACGTGTCGGACCCCTAAAACCTGACCCCGGGGGCTCCAAATGGTCTAGTATTCGTCGTGCGTGTTTCATATGGTATTTGAGGTTGATTGGGCTGAAAAAATCCGGGTTTCGAACTATTTCATTTTTTGACCATTTGGCCCCGACTTGTATTTTGGGCGATTTCGGGTTAATGAAGGAAGTGTCATCTCTTATGCTCCAAAAGGGATGAAACTTTGTAAGTAGCTTTGGTATGTCCAATAAGGCCGGGAAATACTAAAAAACGGGAATTTGGAGGACAATAGGATACATTCACCGCATGTGATTTGCAACGCGGCCTAACGTCTCGGACCCCTAAAACCTGACCCCGGGGGCTACAAATGGTCTAGTATTTGTCGTGCATGTTTCATATGGTATTTGAGGATGATTGGGCTGAAAAAATCCGGGTTTCGAATTATTTCATTTTTTGACCATTTGGCCCCGACTTGTATTTTGGGCAATTTCGGGTTAATGAAGAAAGTGTCATCTCTAGTGCTCCAAAAGTGATGAAACTTTGTGGGTAGCTTTGGTATATCCAATGAGGCCGGGAAATGCTAAAAAACGGGAATTTGGAGGACAATACGATCCACTCACCGTGTGTGATTTGCAATGCGGCCTAACGTGTCGGACCCCTAAAACCTGACCCCGGGGGCTCCAAATGTTCTAGTATTCGTCGTGCATGTTTCATATGGTATTTGAGGTTGATTGGGCTGAAAAAATCCGGGTTTCAAATTATTTCATTTTTTGACCATTTGGCCCCGACTTGTATTTTGGGTGATTTCGGGTTAATAAAGGAAGTGTCATCTCTAGTGCTCCAAAAGGGATGAAACCTTGTAGGTAGCTTAGTTATGTCCAATAGGGCTGGGAAATGCTAAAAAAACGGGAATTTGGAGGACTATACGATCCACTCACCGCGTGTGATTTGTAACGCGGCCTAACGTGTCGGACCCCTAAAACCTGACCCCGGGGGCTCAAAATGGTCTAGTATTCGTCGTGCGTGTTTCATATGGTATTTGAGGTTGATTGGGCTGAAAAAATCCGGGTTTCGAATTATTTCATTTTTTGACCATTTGGCCCCGACTTGTATTTTGGGCGATTTCGGGTTAATGAAGGAAGTGTCATCTCTAGTGCTCCAAATGGGATGAAACTTTGTGGGTAGCTTTGGTATGTCCAATAAGGCCGAGAAATACTAAAAAACGGGAATTTGGAGGACAATAGGATACACTCACCGCGTGTGATTTGCAACGCGGCCTAACGTGTCGGACCCCTAAAACCTGACCCCGGGGGAACCAAATGGTCTAGTATTCGTCGTGAATGTTTCATATTGTATTTGAGGTTGATTGGGCTGAAAAAATCCGGGTTTCGAATTATTTCATTTTTTGACCATTTGGCCCCGACTTGTATTTTGGGCGATTTCGGGTTAATGAAGGAAGTGTCACCTCTAGTGCTCCAAAAGGGATGAAACTTTTTGGGTAGCTTTGGTATGTCCAATAATGCCGGGAAATGCTAAAAAAGGGGAATTTGGAGGACAATACGATCCACTCACCGCGTGTGATTTTGCAACGCGGCCTAACGTGTCGGACCCCTAAAACCTGACCCCGGGGGCTCCAAATGGTCTAGTATTCGTCGCGCATGTTTCATATGGTATTTGAGGTTGATTGGGCTGAAAAAATCCGGGTTTTGAATTATTTCATTTTTTGACCATTTGGCCCCGACTTGTATTTTGTGCGATTTCGGGTTAATGAAGGAAGTGTCATCTCTAGTGCTCCAAATGGGATGAAACTTTGTGGGTAGCTTTGGAATGTCCAATAAGGCTGGGAAATACTAAAAAAGGGGAATTTGGAGGACAATACGATCCACTCACCGCGTGTGATTTGCATCGCGGCCTAACGTGTCGGACCCCTAAAACCTGACCCCGGGGGCTCCAAATGGTCTAGTATTCGTCGTGCGTGTTTCATATGGTATTTGAGGTTGATTGGGCTGAAAACATCCGGGTTTCGAATTATTTCATTTTTTGACCATTTGGCCCCGACTTGTATTTTGGGCGATTTCGGGTTAATGAAGGAAGTGTCATCTCTAGTGCTCCAAAAGGGATGAAACTTTGTAAGTAGCTTTGGTATGTTCAATAAGGCCGGGAAATACTAAAAAACGGGAATTTGGAGGACAATAGGATACATTCACCGCATGTGATTTGCAACGCGGCCTAACGTTTCGGACCCCTATAACCTGACCCCGGGGGCTACAAATGGTCTAGTATTCGTCGTGCATGTTTCATATGGTATTTGAGGATGATTGGGCCGAAAAAATCTGGGTTTTGAATTATTTCATTTTTTGACAATTTGGCCCCGACTTGTATTTTGGGCGATTTCGGGTTAATGAAGGAAGTGTCATCTCTAGTGCTCCAAAAGGGTTGAAACTTTGTGGGTAGATTTGGTATGTCCAATAAGGCCGGGAAATGCTAAAAAACGGGAATTTGGAGGACAATACGATCCACTCACCGCGTGTGATTTGCAACGCGGCCTAACGTGTCGGACCCATAAAACCTGACCCCGGATGCTCCAAATGGTCTAGTATTCGTCGTGCCTGTTTCATATGGTATTTGAGGTTGATTGGGTTGAAAAAATACGGGTTTCGAATTATTTCATTTTTTCACCATTTGGCCCCGACTTGTATTTTGGGCAATTTCGGGTTAATGAAGAAAGCGTCATCTCTAGTGCTCCAAAAGTGATGAAACTTTGTGAGTAGCTTTGGTATATCCAATGAGGCCGGGAAATGCTAAAAAAATGGGAATTTGGAGGACAATACGATCCACTCACCGTGTGTGATTTGCAACGCGGCCTAACGTGTCGGACCCCTAAAACCTGACCCCGGGGGCTCCAAATGTTCTAGTATTCATCGTGCATGTTTCATATGGTATTTGAGGTTGATTGGGCTGAAAAAATCCGGGTTTCAAATTATTTCATTTTTTGACCATTTGGCCCCGACTTGTATTTTGGGTGATTTCGGGTTAATAAAGGAAGTGTCATCTCTAGTGCTCCAAAAGGGATGAAACCTTGTAGGTAGCTTAGGTATGTCCAATAGGGCTGGGAAATGCTAAAAAAACGGGAATTTGGAGGACAATACGATCCACTCACCGCGTGTGATTTGTAACGCGGCCTAACGTGTCGGACCCCTAAAACCTGACCCCGGGGGCTCAAAATGGTCTAGTATTCGTCGTGCGTGTTTCATATGGTATTTGAGGTTGATTGGGCTGAAAAAATCCGGGTTTCGAATTATTTCATTTTTTGACCATTTGGCCCCGACTTGTATTTTGGGCGATTTCGGGTTAATGAAGGAAGTGTCATCTCTAGTGCTCCAAATGGGATGAAACTTTGTGGGTAGCTTTGGTATGTCCAATAAGGCCGGGAAATACTAAAAAACGGGAATTTGGAGGACAATAGGATACACTCACCGCGTGTGATTTGCAACGCGGCCTAACGTGTCGAACCCCTAAAACCTGACCCCGGGGGCTCCAAATGGTCTAGTATTCGTCGTGGATGTTTCATATTGTATTTGAGGTTGATTGGGCTGACAAAATCCGGGTTTCGAATTATTTCATTTTTTGACCATTTGGCCCCGACTTGTATTTTGGGCGATTTCGGGTTAATGAAGGAAGTGTCATCTCTAGTGCTCCAAAAGGGATGAAACTTTTTGGGTAGCTTTGGTATGTCCATTAATGCCGGGAAATGCTAAAAAACGGGAATTTGGAGGACAATACGATCCACTCACCGCGTGTGATTTTGCAACGCGGCCTAACGTGTCAGACCCCTAAAACCTGACCCCGGGGGCTCCAAATGGTCTAGTATTCGTCGCGCATGTTTCATATGGTATTTGAGGTTGATTGGGCTGAAAAAATCCGGGTTTCGAATTATTTCATTTTTTGACCATTTGGCCTCGACTTGTATTTTGGGCGATTTCGGGTTAATGAAGGAAGTGTCATCTCTAGTGCTCCAAATGGGATGAAACTTTGTGGGTAGCTTTGGTATGTCCAATAAGGCTGGGAAATACTAAAAAATGGGAATTTGGAGGACAATACGATCCACTCACCGCGTGTGATTTGCAACGCGGCCTAACGTGTCGGACCCCTACAACCTGACCCCGGGGGCTCCAAATGGTCTAGTATTCGTCGTGCGTGTTTCATATGGTATTTGAGGTTCATTGGGCTGAAAACATCCGCGTTTTGAATTATTTCATTTTTTGACCATTTGGCCCCGACTTGTATTTTGGGCGATTTCGGGTTAATGAAGTGTCATCTCTAGTGCTCCAAAAGGGATGAAACTTTGTAAGTAGCTTTGGTATGTTCAATAAGGCCGGGAAATACTAAAAAACGGGAATTTGGAGGACAATAGGATACATTCACCGCATGTGATTTGCAACGCGGCCTAACGTTTCGGACCCCTATAACCTGACCCCGGGGGCTACAAATGGTCTAGTATTCGTCGTGCATGTTTCATATGGTATTTGAGGATGATTGGGCCGAAAAAATCTGGGTTTCGAATTATTTCATTTTTTGACCATTTGGCCCCGACTTGTATTTTGGGCGATTTCGGGTTAATGAAGGAAGTGTCATCTCTAGTGCTCCAAAATGGTTGAAACTTTGTGGGTAGTTTTGGTATGTCCAATAAGGCCGGGAAATGCTAAAAAACGGGAATTTGGAGGACAATACGATCCACTCACCGCGTGTGATTTGCAACGCGGCCTAACGTGTCGGACCCATAAAACCTGACCCCGGATGCTCCAAATGGTCTAGTATTCGTCGTGCCTGTTTCATATGGTATTTGAGGTTGATTGGGTGGAAAAAATACGGGTTTCGAATTATTTCATTTTTTGACCATTTGGCCCCGACTTGTATTTTGGGCAATTTCGCGTTAATGAAGAAAGTGTCATCTCTAGTGCTCCAAAAGTGATGAAACTTTGTGAGTAGCTTTGGTATATCCAATGAGTCCGGGAAATGCTAAAAAAACGGGAATTTGGAGGACAATACGATCCACTCACCGTGTGTGATTTGCAACGCGGCCTAACGTGTCGGACCCCTAAAACCTGACCCCGGGGGCTCCAAATGTTCTAGTATTCGTCGTGCATGTTTCATATGGTATTTGAGGTTGATTGGGCTGAAAAAATCCGGGTTTCAAATTATTTCATTTTTTGACCATTTGGCCCCGACATGTATTTTGGGTGATTTCGGGTTAATAAAGGAAGTGTCATCTCTAGTGCTCCAAAAGGGATGAAACTTTGTGGGTAGCTTAGGTATGTCCAATAGAGCCGGGAAATGCTAAAAAAACGGGAATTTGGAGGACAATACGATCCACTCACCGCGTGTGATTTGCAACGCGGCCTAACGTGTCGGACCCCTAAAACCTGACCCCGGGGGCTCAAAATGGTCTAGTATTCGTCGTGCGTGTTTCATATGGTATTTGAGGTTGATATGGCTGAAAAAATCCGGGTTTCGAACTATTTCATTTTTTGACCATTTGGCCCCGACTTGTATTTTGGGCGATTTCGGGTTAATGAAGGAAGTGTCATCTCTAGTGCTCCAAAAGGGATGAAACTTTGTTGTTAGCTTTGGTATGTCCAATAAGGCCGGGAAATGCTAAAAAACGGGAATTTGGAGGAAAATTAGATACACTCACCGCGTGTGATTTGCAACGCGGCCTAACGTGTCGGACCCCTAAAACCTGACCCCGAGGGCTCCAAATGGTCTAGTATTCGTCGTGCATGTTTCATATGGTATTTGAGGTCGATTGGGCTGAAAAAATCCAGGTTTCGAATTATTTCATTTTTTGACCATTTGGCCCCGACTTGTATTTTGGGCGATTTCGGGTTAATGAAGGAAGTGTCATCTCTAGTGCTCCAAAAGGGATGAAACTTTGTGGGTATCTTTGGTATGTCCTATAAGGCCGGGAAATGCTAAAAAACGGGAATTTGGAGGACAATACGATCCACTCACCGCGTGTGATTTGCAACGCGGCCTAACGTGTCGGACCCCTAAAACCTGACCCCGGGGGCTCCAAATGGTCTAGTATTCGTCGTGCGTGTTTCATATGGTATTTGAGGTTGATTGGGATGAAAAAATCCGGGTTTCGAACTATTTCATTTTTTGACCATTTGGCCCCGACTTGTATTTTGGGCGATTTCGGGTTAATGAAGGAAGTGTCATCTCTAGTGCTCAAAAAGGGATGAAACATTGTAAGTTGCTTTGGTATGTCCAATAAGGCCGGGAAATACTAAAAAACGGGAATTTGGAGGACAATAGGATACATTCACCGCATGTGATTTGCAACGCGGCCTAACGTCTCGGACCCCTAAAACCTAACCCCGGGGGCTACAAATGGTCTAGTATTCGTCGTGCATGTTTCATATGGTATTTGAGAATGATTGGGCTGAAAAAATCCGGGTTTCGAATTATTTCATTTTTTGACCATTTGGCCCCGACTTGTATTTTGGGCGATTTCGGGTTAATGAAGGAAGTGTCATCTCTAGTGCTCCAAAAGGGGTGAAACTTTGTGGGTAGTTTTGGTATGTCCAATAAGGCCGGGAAATGCTAAAAACAGGAATTTGGAGGTCAATACGATCCACTCACCGCGTGTGATTTGCAACGCGGCCTAACGTGTCGGACCCCTAAAACCAGACCCCGGATTCTTCAAATGGTCTAGTATTCGTCGTGCATTTTTCATATGGTATTTGAGGATGATTGGGCTGAAAAAATCCGGGTTTTGAATTATTTCATTTTTTGACCATTTGGCCCCGACTTATATTTTGGGCAATTTCGGGTTAATGAAGAAAGTGTCATCTCTAGTGCTGCAAAAGTGATGAAACTTTGTGGGTAGCTTAGGTATATCCAATGAGGCCGGGAAATGCTAAAAAACGGGAATTTGGAGGACAATACGATCCACTCACCGTGTGTGATTTGCAACGCGGCCTAACGTGTCGGACCCCTAAAACCTGACCCCGGGGGCTCCAAATGTTCTAGTATTCGTCGTGAATGTTTCATATGGTATTTGAGGTTGATTGGGCTGAAAAAATCCGGGTTTCAAATTATTTCATTTTTTGACCATTTGGCCCCGACTTGTATTTTGGGCGATTTCGGGTTAATAAAGGAAGTGTCATCTCTAGTGCTCCAAAAGGGATGAAACTTTGTGGGTAGCTTAGGTATGTCCAATAGGGCCGGGAAATGCTAAAAAAACGGGAATTTGGAGGACAATACGATCCACTCACCGCGTGTGATTTGCAACGCGGCCTAACGTGTCGGACCCCTAAAACCTGACCCCGGGGGCTCAAAATGGTCTAGTATTCGTCGTGCGTGTTTCATATGGTATTTGAGGTTGATTGGGCTGAAAAAATCCGGGTTTCGAACTATTTCATTTTTTTACCATTTGGCCCCGACTTGTATTTTGGGCGATTTCGGGTTAATGAAGTGTCATCTCTAGTGCTCCAAAAGGGATGAAACTTTGTAAGTAGCTTTGGTATGTTCAATAAGGCCGGGAAATACTAAAAAACGGGAATTTGGAGGACAATAGGATACATTCACCGCATGTGATTTGCAACGCGGCCTAACGTTTCGGACCCCTATAACCTGACCCCGGGGGCTACAAATGGTCTAGTATTCGTCGTGCATGTTTCATATGGTATTTGAGGATGATTGGGCCGAAAAAATCTGGGTTTCGAATTATTTCATTTTTTGACCATTTGGCCCCGACTTGTATTTTGGGCGATTTCGGGTTAATGAAGGAAGTGTCATCTCTAGTGCTCCAAAATGGTTGAAACTTTGTGGGTAGTTTTGGTATGTCCAATAAGGCCGGGAAATGCTAAAAAACGGGAATTTGGAGGACAATACGATCCACTCACCGCGTGTGATTTGCAACGCGGCCTAACGTGTCGGACCCATAAAACCTGACCCCGGATGCTCCAAATGGTCTAGTATTCGTCGTGCCTGTTTCATATGGTATTTGAGGTTGATTGGGTGGAAAAAATACGGGTTTCGAATTATTTCATTTTTTGACCATTTGGCCCCGACTTGTATTTTGGGCAATTTCGCGTTAATGAAGAAAGTGTCATCTCTAGTGCTCCAAAAGTGATGAAACTTTGTGAGTAGCTTTGGTATATCCAATGAGTCCGGGAAATGCTAAAAAAACGGGAATTTGGAGGACAATACGATCCACTCACCGTGTGTGATTTGCAACGCGGCCTAACGTGTCGGACCCCTAAAACCTGACCCCGGGGGCTCCAAATGTTCTAGTATTCGTCGTGCATGTTTCATATGGTATTTGAGGTTGATTGGGCTGAAAAAATCCGGGTTTCAAATTATTTCATTTTTTGACCATTTGGCCCCGACATGTATTTTGGGTGATTTCGGGTTAATAAAGGAAGTGTCATCTCTAGTGCTCCAAAAGGGATGAAACTTTGTGGGTAGCTTAGGTATGTCCAATAGAGCCGGGAAATGCTAAAAAAACGGGAATTTGGAGGACAATACGATCCACTCACCGCTTGTGATTTGCAACGCGGCCTAACGTGTCGGACCCCTAAAACCTGACCCCGGGGGCTCAAAATGGTCTAGTATTCGTCGTGCGTGTTTCATATGGTATTTGAGGTTGATATGGCTGAAAAAATCCGGGTTTCGAACTATTTCATTTTTTGACCATTTGGCCCCGACTTGTATTTTGGGCGATTTCGGGTTAATGAAGGAAGTGTCATCTCTAGTGCTCCAAAAGGGATGAAACTTTGTTGTTAGCTTTGGTATGTCCAATAAGGCCGGGAAATGCTAAAAAACGGGAATTTGGAGGAAAATTAGATACACTCACCGCGTGTGATTTGCAACGCGGCCTAACGTGTCGGACCCCTAAAACCTGACCCCGAGGGCTCCAAATGGTCTAGTATTCGTCGTGCATGTTTCATATGGTATTTGAGGTCGATTGGGCTGAAAAAATCCAGGTTTCGAATTATTTCATTTTTTGACCATTTGGCCCCGACTTGTATTTTGGGCGATTTCGGGTTAATGAAGGAAGTGTCATCTCTAGTGCTCCAAAAGGGATGAAACTTTGTGGGTATCTTTGGTATGTCCTATAAGGCCGGGAAATGCTAAAAAACGGGAATTTGGAGGACAATACGATCCACTCACCGCGTGTGATTTGCAACGCGGCCTAACGTGTCGGACCCCTAAAACCTGACCCCGGGGGCTCCAAATGGTCTAGTATTCGTCGTGCGTGTTTCATATGGTATTTGAGGTTGATTGGGATGAAAAAATCCGGGTTTCGAACTATTTCATTTTTTGACCATTTGGCCCCGACTTGTATTTTGGGCGATTTCGGGTTAATGAAGGAAGTGTCATCTCTAGTGCTCAAAAAGGGATGAAACATTGTAAGTTGCTTTGGTATGTCCAATAAGGCCGGGAAATACTAAAAAACGGGAATTTGGAGGACAATAGGATACATTCACCGCATGTGATTTGCAACGCGGCCTAACGTCTCGGACCCCTAAAACCTAACCCCGGGGGCTACAAATGGTCTAGTATTCGTCGTGCATGTTTCATATGGTATTTGAGAATGATTGGGCTGAAAAAATCCGGGTTTCGAATTATTTCATTTTTTGACCATTTGGCCCCGACTTGTATTTTGGGCGATTTCGGGTTAATGAAGGAAGTGTCATCTCTAGTGCTCCAAAAGGGGTGAAACTTTGTGGGTAGTTTTGGTATGTCCAATAAGGCCGGGAAATGCTAAAAACAGGAATTTGGAGGTCAATACGATCCACTCACCGCGTGTGATTTGCAACGCGGCCTAACGTGTCGGACCCCTAAAACCAGACCCCGGATTCTTCAAATGGTCTAGTATTCGTCGTGCATTTTTCATATGGTATTTGAGGATGATTGGGCTGAAAAAATCCGGGTTTTGAATTATTTCATTTTTTGACCATTTGGCCCCGACTTATATTTTGGGCAATTTCGGGTTAATGAAGAAAGTGTCATCTCTAGTGCTGCAAAAGTGATGAAACTTTGTGGGTAGCTTAGGTATATCCAATGAGGCCGGGAAATGCTAAAAAACGGGAATTTGGAGGACAATACGATCCACTCACCGTGTGTGATTTGCAACGCGGCCTAACGTGTCGGACCCCTAAAACCTGACCCCGGGGGCTCCAAATGTTCTAGTATTCGTCGTGAATGTTTCATATGGTATTTGAGGTTGATTGGGCTGAAAAAATCCGGGTTTCAAATTATTTCATTTTTTGACCATTTGGCCCCGACTTGTATTTTGGGCGATTTCGGGTTAATAAAGGAAGTGTCATCTCTAGTGCTCCAAAAGGGATGAAACTTTGTGGGTAGCTTAGGTATGTCCAATAGGGCCGGGAAATGCTAAAAAAACGGGAATTTGGAGGACAATACGATCCACTCACCGCGTGTGATTTGCAACGCGGCCTAACGTGTCGGACCCCTAAAACCTGACCCCGGGGGCTCAAAATGGTCTAGTATTCGTCGTGCGTGTTTCATATGGTATTTGAGGTTGATTGGGCTGAAAAAATCCGGGTTTCGAACTATTTCATTTTTTTACCATTTGGCCCCGACTTGTATTTTGGGCGATTTCGGGTTAATGAAGGAAGTGTCATCTCTAGTGCTCCAAAAGGGATGAAACTTTGTTGTTAGCTTTGGTATGTCCAATAAGGCCGGGAAATGCTAAAAAACGGGAATTTGGAGGAAAATTAGATACACTCACCGCGTGTGATTTGAAACGCGGCCTAAAACCTGACCCCGGGGGCTACAAATGGTCTAGTATTCGTCGTGCATGTTTCATATGGTATTTGAGGATGATTGGGCTGAAAAAATCTGGGTTTCGAATTATTTCATTTTTTGACCATTTGGCCCCGACTTGTATTTTGGGCGATTTCGGGTTAATGAAGGAAGTGTCATCTCTAGTGCTCCAAAAGGGGTGAAACTTTGTGGGTAGTTTTGGTATGTCCAATAAGGTCGGGAAATGCTAAAAAACGGGAATTTGGAGGACAATACGATCCACTCACCGCGTGTGATTTGCAACGCGGCCTAACGTGTCGGACCCCTAAAACCTGACCCCGGATGCTCCAAATGGTCTAGTATTCGTCGTGCATGTTTCATATGGTATTTGAGGTTGATTGGGTGCAAAAAATACGGGTTTCGAATTATTTCATTTTTTGACCATTTGGCCCCAACTTGTATTTTGGGCAATTTCGGGTTAATGAAGAAAGTGTCATCTCTAGTGCTCCAAAAGTGATGAAACTTTGTGGGTAGCTTTGGTATATCCAATGAGGCCGGGAAATGCTAAAAAACGGGAATTTGGAGGACAATACGATCCACTCACCGTGTGTGATTTGCAACGCGGCCTAACGTGTCGGACCCCTAAAACCTGACCCCGGGGGCTCCAAATGTTCTAGTATTCGTCGTGCATGTTTCATATGGTATTTGAGCTTGATTGGGCTGAAAAAATCCGGGTTTCAAATTATTTCATTTTTTGACCATTTGGCCCCGACTTGTATTTTGGGTGATTTCGGGTTAATAAAGGAAGTGTCATCTCTAGTGCTCCAAAAGGGATGAAACCTTTTAGGTAGCTTAGGTATGTCCAATAGGGCTGGGAAATGCTAAAAAACGGGAATTTGGAGGACAATACGATCCACTCACCGCGTGTGATTTGCAACGCGGCCTAACGTGTCGGACCCCTAAAACCTGACCCCGGGGGCTCAAAATGGTCTAGTATTCGTCGTGCGTGTTTCATATGGTATTTGAGGTTGATTGGGCTGAAAAAATCCGGGTTTCGAATTATTTCATTTTTTGACCATTTGGCCCCGACTTGTATTTTGGGCGATTTCGGGTTTATGAAGGAAGTGTCATCTCTAGTGCTCCAAAAGGGATGAAACTTTGTGGGTACACTACAACAATTAAGGCCTATTGTTGCACTTTCTTGCAGCGGTTAATCAATTGAAGCGGTTTTTGAAGCGGTTTAATCTATTGTGGCGGTTCATGTGGCGGATTTATCATGATTTACTTAAGATACCTATTGTGGCGGTTTTAAAGATACTATTGCAACAGTTTTTTAAGCTACTGAAGCGGCTTCTTAAAACAATTTATTCTCTCTAATGAAGCGGTTTTTAAACCATTGTGGCGGTTTTTATATTAAAAAACAAATTAATTTTATATTTTTGTTGGTCTGACCCCTTCATCTTGTCTGAACGACTCAACCCTCTCTCCAATTCTAATTCTGGAAGCGAAAGGAGAAGAAAGCTCCCTCCAGATCTGAACCCATGCATCTGAAGACGTCGATCGATATCCCTCTCTTCGTCTCTTGTTCATCCCGGTCTACCATCTTCGTCTCTCGTCTATCCCGTTACCATCTTCGCCTCTCTTCTTCACAGTCCGGCCATCTCTCTCTGCCTCCATTTTAATGATCTTCTCCAGGTTTGTAATTGAATCTTTTGTTTGATTACCTTTTTCCTATTTCAATCCTTGTGTGTTATGATATCAATTGATATTAGCAAGTGAGAATTTATTGTTTTGCGATTTAGGAATTTTATGGAATTAGGGTTTTGGTATGTCTCCAAATCGAATTGATTTTTTCCAAATCTGATTGAGAGGTAGTGTAGCGTGGAAGAGAGACTCACTGGAAATCATTATGTCTTCAAATTTCTATGCTTCCAAAGAAAGATTTGATTCACATCACGGAGGTTAGGGGCGATAACCTTGAGAAAGAGCTTGCTTTGATCCATTCTGAAATTTATCAAGCTCGACCTCACCTCCTCTAACGAGCAAGGGAATCTACAAATGTGTGGCACCGATAGGTACTACATGCTGTATTTTTATGTTTTCTTCTAAATTGCTTTAATTTAAGTGAGCAAGGGAATTTTTATGTTGTATCATATTGCGTGAGCATTTCCACTAGATCATATACATTGTGTGCAATCATATATGGTTTTATATGTCACATAGGTTAGAGAGATCATTTTGTTAATTGGTGCTAGGATGCTAGCTAGTAAAGGTTTCCTGACCACATGTATGATATGGCCAAATTGAAACAGGGTTTGAGCATCCGAAAGCTATAGGTGTTATATTCATGGACACAAATAGAGTGTTGCACAAAGTGTAGTTGAGTCCTTGGGCTTCAAATGAGATCATTCTATTAGCCGGTGCAATCGATAGCACTTAGCTTTTGATGCTAAGTGGAATTGACCCAGCAGAGAAGCTTAGGTTATATGGGATTGATGTGGTCTTGAACCGGCCAGTGCAATCGGGAGCACTTAGCTTTTGCTCAGGTATGTTGAATACATATGGAAAATCTATACTCCTAAATTTCCACCCAATTTGAATAAGAAAACAGAATACACCCTCAATAAATTTAAGCTAATATTTTGCTTTTATATTTGTTTTAACTAATCATTTTCCTCTTCTAGTGGTTCTGCCTTTGCTTGTGCTTTTACTCAAAACCTCCCGTTGCTTGGTATATTTTCATTTTCTTTAATTGTGCAAGCAATTAGTATATACTACCTCTTATTAAATCTATTAAAAAAATACTAAGAACTTGGCAGTGGTTCAGAATTAGGAACTTGATGCTATCTCATTTTTAACAAATTCACAATCATTAAATAAACTTGTTAGCAGTCTAAGAGAGGGATGATATTGTATATAAGTAAATTAGTATCATAAGCTAACTAATTCTAATTCTAGGAAATTAGGAAATGCGTATATATAATTATGCATGACTTCATTACCACCTATCAGTTCATAACTGAAAAATATAGATGGGTAGTTTCGCACCGGCTTAATTCTTGAATGTATCTCTAGTAAATAAATTATCATCTGTGTACTTTTGTTTGTTTCGGAATGTGGAGTTCACAGTGTATATATAGTTGGGTAGTTCTGCACGCATTGTTTTCTTACCATTGGATATCATTGAAATTTACCTAGGCTGAATTGAAATGATGAGACGATAGACGATAGAGGAGGAAGAGGATACCAGAGTCTTGGAGGCTCAAGTTGTAATGTGATAATAATAATAATAGAACAATCTAAATCTAAAAGATAATATTTTGATCCCAACCTTAAAATCAAGTGTTTATGTAATTAGCTTCTTTTTTTGATGATCGGTCTTCACATTTCATCCTTGCAATTCTAGATTATTGCTTATAATTTTGCATAGACTGTAAATGAAATTAAGTATTAGTTGTCACTTTTAAGTTTATTGGCTTCATATGAGAAGAGCCACATATCAATCCCAGTTGGAACCAAAGTTTTCAACTATAATGCTAATTGAATTCTAGTTTCTGTTAGTGCTAGGCACTGAATCGCTGATCCCCCCACCTCCATTAGATTCCATCTCCTTTAGCTTCTCTAGAAATTGAGGTCTTGCTTTCAAGTAATTCTTTTTTATCCATTTGGGATAGATTTATCTCAGTTGATTAAAACTAAGCTAATATCCACTGGAGTCTCCTAATTCTATTTGGACTTGTCTCTCATTATGTTTGGAATAATTAGCTGGCTTAAAATCAATCAAATGTGATGAAAAATATGTTTCATGACTTCAACTTTTATTTTATATGAACTTTTTCAGTGATGACAGGTTTCTAAACATACAGTTCTACATGAATTTTCAGTCCTTTTCTACCACGTCATGAAAACAGATAATAAAGGTGAGAAGGTGACAAGCCTTCAATGCTACTCTTTGACAGGTTCCATCCACTCTATCTCGAGACAATGCAATAGATTAAATATATTGAAGCTAGTTTTTGGTTTAATCAATATTTGAAGTTTTACACACACCACTAGTGCCAAATAACTTGTGATTTATAAAGAGATTGATCCCTTTGTGAAATGACGTAAAGCATTTCCTTCAAGTTAATTGCAATATCTTTCTCATGAAATCTGTCCATTCCTTTTTGAGTTCATGATAAATTTTTTTAGGGCGATGTTTGTTGGTGTGTTGGGTGCTGTCCATAATTCAATTTAGAGAGTTGTTGCTTTTTTTAGCTGGTAATTTGTGCTTTAAATTGCTGCTGTGAATGGTGCATGGGAGATGAACTTGCTGAATTTTCTGGATGGGATAGCAGGAAATCTTCAAGGTTCTTTGGTGTTGCGCACTGAATTTTATATGAGTAGTTTGGAGAGAAAAAAGTCTGTATGCTGAATTTTTATTTTGAGTTGTTGTGGTTTTTTGGTTTGAGTTGCTGTTGAATCTGTTTGGAGAGGAAAAGTTGTTTGTCTATATGATTGATTTCAATCGTTGTGGTTTTTTTATTTATCTTTGGTGTCTGAGATACTGTTAAATGATTGGTTTGTACGCCAATTTTTAGGTTTGAGCTATTGCCATGGTTCTTATGCAACCTTACTTTTGACTTGTATAAATTACCTATCATATATGCACTACTAACATCATTATTATTTGTTGTTTGCAGGTGTTGTTTCAGCTGTCCTGTTGATTCCACTGTAGAAGTTGTGTACCTATACTACGAGAAGATGAATGCTAATACACCAGTGATGCAATGTACTCTTGAATTTAGTTTATTATATTTTGAATTAGGATACACGTAAATGTGTTCTTTTGTGAATGAATTTTAGATATCAATAATACACTTGAATTTTATATATTCAGTTATTAGAGAAAATATATATTTTTATGTAATGGATTATCTCATGGTTATATGTGCATACTATGTTTATATGGTGGTTCATTTCTATTAATGAAAATTTTGTACTTTATTATTATTATTCTAAAGTTCATAATTATAAATTTATTTATTATTAAAAATTAATTTTATGAACCATAAATAGCAAAAAATGCTATAATTAATATATAAAACGCATGAAAATAGAATTTTAAAACCGCCACAATAGCGTAAATAACTGTTTCATAAATAAATAAAAACCGCTTCAATAGCTATAAAACCGTTTCAGTAGAACTCTAAACCCTTAGTAATGTGTTAAAAAACCGCCACATTAGATCATAAAACTGCCACAATAGATATGAAATAACTGCCACATTAGATAGAGCTATAGTGGCGGTTTATCTACCTATTGTGGCGGTTTTGAGTTTTCATAATAAACCGCCACAATAGATGATAAAACCGCCACAATAGACCTAATGCAACTCGAGCAACAGAGGCGGGTAAAAACCGCCACAATAGGCCTTTAGAAGCGGTTTTCTTATCTATTGTGGCAGTTTATAGCCGCTACCTTAAGCCTTAATTGTAGTAGTGGTAGCTTTGTTATGTCCAATAAGGCCGGAAAATGCTAAAAAACGGGAATTTGGAGGAAAATTAAATACACTCACCGCGTGTGATTTGCAACGTGGCCTAACGTGTCGGACCCCTAAAACCTGACCCCGGGGGCTCCAAATGGTCTAGTATTCGTCGTGCATGTTACATATGGTATTTGAGGTTGATTGGGCTGAAAAAATCCGGGTTTCGAATTATTTCATTTTTTGACCATTTGGCCCCGACTTGTATTTTTGGCGATTTCGGGTTAATGAAGGAAGTGTCATCTCTAGTGCTCCAAAAGGGATGAAACTTTGTGGGTAGCTTTGGTATGTCCAATAAGGCCGGGAAATACTAAAAAACGGGAATTTTGAGGACAATAGGATACACTCACCGCATGTGATTTGCAAAGCGGCCTAACGTGTCGGACACTAAAACCTGACCCCGGGGGCTCCAAATGGTCTAGTATTTGTCGTGCATGTTTCATATGGTATTTGAGGTTGATTGGACTGAAAAAATCCGGGTTTCGAATTATTTAATTTTTTAAGCATTTGGCCCCGACTTGTATTTTGGGCGATTTCGGGTTAATGAAGGAAGTGTCATCTCTAGTGCTCCAAAAGGGATGAAACTTTGTGGGTAGCTTTGGTATTTCCAATAGAGCCGGGAAATGCTAAAAAATGAGAATTTGGAGGACAATACGATCCACTCACCGCGTGTGATTTGCAACGAGGCCCAACGTGTCGGACCCCTAAAACCTGACCCCGGGGGCTCCAAATGGTCTAGTATTCGTCGTGCATGTTTCATATGGTATTTTAGGTTGATTGGGATGAAAAAATCCGGGTTTCGAATTATTTCATTTTTTGACCATTTGACCCCGACTTGTATTTTGGGCGATTTCGGGTTAATGAAGGAAGTGTCATCTCTAGTGCTCCAAAAGGGATGAAACTTTGTGGGTAGCTTAGGTATGTCCAATAAGGCCGGGAAATGCTAAAAAACGGAAATTTGGAGGACAATACGATCCACTCACCGCGTGTGATTTGCAACGCGGCCTAACGTGTCGGACCCCTAAAACCCTACCCCGGGGGGCTCAAAATGGTCTAGTATTCGTCGTCCATTTTTCATATGGTATTTGAGGTTGATTGGGCTTAAAAAATCCGGGTTTCGAATTATTTAATTTTTTGACCATTTAACCCCGACTTGTATTTTGGGCGATTTCGGGTTAACGAAGGAAGTGTCATCTCTAGTGCTCCAAAAGGGATGAAACTTTTTGGGTAGCTTTAGTATGTCCAATAAGGCCGGGAAATGCTAAAAAACTGGAATTTGGAGGAAAAATAGATCCACTCACCGCGTGTGATTTGCAACGCGGCCTAACGTGTCGGACCCCTAAAACCTGACCCCGGGGGCTCCAAATGGTCTAGTATTCGTCGTGCATGTTTCATATGGTATTTGAGGTTGATTGGGCTTACAAAATCCGGGTTTCGAATTATTTCATTTTTTGACCATTTGGCCCCGACTTGTATTTTGGGCGATTTCGGGTTAATGAAGGAAGTGTCATCTCTAGTGCTCCAAAAGGGATGAAACTTTGTGGGTAGCTTTGGTATGTCCAATAAGGCCGGGAAATGCTAAAAAACAGGAATTTGGAAGACAATACGATCCCCTCACCGCGTGTGATTTTCAACGCGGTCTAACGTGTCGGACCCCTAAAACCTGACCCCGGGGGCTCCAAATGTTCTAGTATTCGACGTGCAAGTTTCATATGGTATTTGAGGTTGATTGGGCTGATGAAATCCGGGTTTCAAATTATTTCATTTTTTGACCATTTGGCCCCGAGTTGTATTTTGTGCGATTTCGGGTTAATGAAGGAAGTGTCATCTCTAGTGCTCCAAAAGGGATGAAACTTTGTGGGTAGCTTTGGTATGTCCAATGGAGCCGGGAAATGCTGAAAAAGGGAATTTGGAGGACAATACGATCCACTCACCGTGGTGATTTGCAACGCGGCCTAACGTGTCGGACCTCTAAAACCTGACCCCGGGGGCTCCAAATGGTCTAGTATTAATCGTGCATGTTTCATATGGTATTGGAGGTTGATTGGGCTGAAAAAATCCGGGTTTCGAATTATTTCATTTTTTGACCATATGGCCCCGACTTGTATTTTGGGCGATTTCGGGTTAATGATGGAAGTGTCATCTCTAGTGCTCCAAAAGGGATGAAACTTTGTGAGTAGCTTTGGTATGTCCAATAAGGCCGGGAAATGCTAAAAAGGGGAATTTGGAGGAAAATACGATCCACTCACCGCGTGTGATTTGCAACGCGGCTTAACGTGTCGGACCCCTAAAACCTGACCCCGGGGGCTCCAAATGGTCTAGTATTCGTCGTGCATGTTTCATATGGTATTTGAGGTTGATTAGGCTGAAAAAATCCGGGTTTCGAATTATTTCATTTTTTGACCATTTGGCCCCGACTTGTATTTTGGGCGATTTCGGGTTAATGAAGGAAGTGTCATCTCTAGTGCTCCAAAAGGGATGAAACTTTGTGGGTAGCTTTGGTATGTCCAATAAGGCCGGGAAATGCTAAAAAACGGGAATTTGGAGGAAATAGAGATCCATTCAACGCGTGTGATTTGCAACGCGACCTAACGTGTCGGACCCCTAAAACCTGACCCCGGGGGCTCCAAATGGTCTAGTATTCATCGTGCATGTTTCATATGGTATTTGAGGTTGATTGGGCTGAAAAAATCCGGGTTTCGAATTATTTCATTTTTTGACCATTTGGCCCCGACTTGTATTTTGGGCGATTTCGGGTTAATGAAGGAAGTGTCATCTCTAGTGCTCCAAAAGGGATGAAACTTTGTGGATAGCTTTGGTATGTCCAATAAGGCCGGGAAATGCTAAAAAACAGGAATTTGGAGGAAAATTAGATCCACTCACCGCGTGTGATTTGCGACGCGGCCTAACGTGTCGGACCCCTAAAACCTGACCCCGGGGGCTCCAAATGGTCTAGTATTCGTCGTGCATGTTACATATGGTATTTGAGGTTGATTGGGCTGAAAAAATCCGGGTTTCGAATTATTTCATTTTTTGACCATTTGGCCCCGACTTGTATTTTTGGCGATTTCGGGTTAATGAAGGAAGTGTCATCTCTAGTGCTCCAAAAGGGATGAAACTTTGTGGGTAGCTTTGGTATGTCCAATAAGGCCGGGAAATACTAAAAAACGGGAATTTTGAGGACAATAGGATACACTCACCGCATGTGATTTGCAAAGCGGCCTAACGTGTCGGACACTAAAACCTGACCCCGGGGGCTCCAAATGGTCTAGTATTTGTCGTGCATGTTTCATATGGTATTTGAGGTTGATTGGACTGAAAAAATCCGGGTTTCGAATTATTTAATTTTTTAAGCATTTGGCCCCGACTTGTATTTTGGGCGATTTCGGGTTAATGAAGGAAGTGTCATCTCTAGTGCTCCAAAAGGGATGAAACTTTGTGGGTAGCTTTGGTATTTCCAATAGAGCCGGGAAATGCTAAAAAATGAGAATTTGGAGGACAATACGATCCACTCACCGCGTGTGATTTGCAACGAGGCCCAACGTGTCGGACCCCTAAAACCTGACCCCGGGGGCTCCAAATGGTCTAGTATTCGTCGTGCATGTTTCATATGGTATTTTAGGTTGATTGGGATGAAAAAATCCGGGTTTCGAATTATTTCATTTTTTGACCATTTGACCCCGACTTGTATTTTGGGCGATTTCGGGTTAATGAAGGAAGTGTCATCTCTAGTGCTCCAAAAGGGATGAAACTTTGTGGGTAGCTTAGGTATGTCCAATAAGGCCGGGAAATGCTAAAAAACGGAAATTTGGAGGACAATACGATCCACTCACCGCGTGTGATTTGCAACGCGGCCTAACGTGTCGGACCCCTAAAACCCTACCCCGGGGGGCTCAAAATGGTCTAGTATTCGTCGTCCATTTTTCATATGGTATTTGAGGTTGATTGGGCTTAAAAAATCCGGGTTTCGAATTATTTAATTTTTTGACCATTTAACCCCGACTTGTATTTTGGGCGATTTCGGGTTAACGAAGGAAGTGTCATCTCTAGTGCTCCAAAAGGGATGAAACTTTTTGGGTAGCTTTAGTATGTCCAATAAGGCCGGGAAATGCTAAAAAACTGGAATTTGGAGGAAAAATAGATCCACTCACCGCGTGTGATTTGCAACGCGGCCTAACGTGTCGGACCCCTAAAACCTGACCCCGGGGGCTCCAAATGGTCTAGTATTCGTCGTGCATGTTTCATATGGTATTTGAGGTTGATTGGGCTTACAAAATCCGGGTTTCGAATTATTTCATTTTTTGACCATTTGGCCCCGACTTGTATTTTGGGCGATTTCGGGTTAATGAAGGAAGTGTCATCTCTAGTGCTCCAAAAGGGATGAAACTTTGTGGGTAGCTTTGGTATGTCCAATAAGGCCGGGAAATGCTAAAAAACAGGAATTTGGAAGACAATACGATCCCCTCACCGCGTGTGATTTTCAACGCGGTCTAACGTGTCGGACCCCTAAAACCTGACCCCGGGGGCTCCAAATGTTCTAGTATTCGACGTGCAAGTTTCATATGGTATTTGAGGTTGATTGGGCTGAAGAAATCCGGGTTTCAAATTATTTCATTTTTTGACCATTTGGCCCCGAGTTGTATTTTGTGCGATTTCGGGTTAATGAAGGAAGTGTCATCTCTAGTGCTCCAAAAGGGATGAAACTTTGTGGGTAGCTTTGGTATGTCCAATGGAGCCGGGAAATGCTGAAAAAGGGAATTTGGAGGACAATACGATCCACTCACCGTGGTGATTTGCAACGCGGCCTAACGTGTCGGACCTCTAAAACCTGACCCCGGGGGCTCCAAATGGTCTAGTATTAATCGTGCATGTTTCATATGGTATTGGAGGTTGATTGGGCTGAAAAAATCCGGGTTTCGAATTATTTCATTTTTTGACCATATGGCCCCGACTTGTATTTTGGGCGATTTCGGGTTAATGATGGAAGTGTCATCTCTAGTGCTCCAAAAGGGATGAAACTTTGTGAGTAGCTTTGGTATGTCCAATAAGGCCGGGAAATGCTAAAAAGGGGAATTTGGAGGAAAATACGATCCACTCACCGCGTGTGATTTGCAACGCGGCTTAACGTGTCGGACCCCTAAAACCTGACCCCGGGGGCTCCAAATGGTCTAGTATTCGTCGTGCATGTTTCATATGGTATTTGAGGTTGATTAGGCTGAAAAAATCCGGGTTTCGAATTATTTCATTTTTTGACCATTTGGCCCCGACTTGTATTTTGGGCGATTTCGGGTTAATGAAGGAAGTGTCATCTCTAGTGCTCCAAAAGGGATGAAACTTTGTGGGTAGCTTTGGTATGTCCAATAAGGCCGGGAAATGCTAAAAAACGGGAATTTGGAGGAAATAGAGATCCATTCAACGCGTGTGATTTGCAACGCGACCTAACGTGTCGGACCCCTAAAACCTGACCCCGGGGGCTCCAAATGGTCTAGTATTCATCGTGCATGTTTCATATGGTATTTGAGGTTGATTGGGCTGAAAAAATCCGGGTTTCGAATTATTTCATTTTTTGACCATTTGGCCCCGACTTGTATTTTGGGCGATTTCGGGTTAATGAAGGAAGTGTCATCTCTAGTGCTCCAAAAGGGATGAAACTTTGTGGATAGCTTTGGTATGTCCAATAAGGCCGGGAAATGCTAAAAAACAGGAATTTGGAGGAAAATTAGATCCACTCACCGCGTGTGATTTGCGACGCGGCCTAACGTGTCGGACCCCTAAAACCTGACACCGGGGGCTCCAAATGGTCTAGTATTCGTCGTGCATGTTTCATATGGTATTTGAGGTTGATTGGGCTGAAAAAATCCGGGTTTCGAATTATTTCATTTTTTGACCATTTGGCCCCAACTTGTATTTTGGGCGATTTCGGGTTAATGAAGGAAGTGTCATCTCTAGTGCTCCAAAAGGGATGAAACTTTGTGGGTAGCTTTGTTATGTCCAAAAAGGTCGGAAAATGCTAAAAAACGAGAATTTGGAGGAAAATATGATTCACTCACCGCGTGTGATTTGCAAAGCGGCCTAACGTGTCGGACCCCTAAAACCTGACCCCGGGGGCTCCAAATATTCTAGTATTCGTCGTGCATGTTTCATATGGTATTTGAGGTTGATTGGGCTGAAAAAATCCGGGTTTCGAATTATTTCATTTTTTTACCATTTGGCCCCAACTTGTATTTTGGGCGATTTCGGGTTAATGAAGGAAGTGTCATCTCTAGTACTCCAAAAGGGATGAAACTTTGTGGGTAGCTTTGGTATGTCCAATAAGGCCAGGAAATGCTAAAAAACAGGAATTTGGAGGACAATACGATCCACTCACCGCGTGTGATTTTCTACGCGGCCTAACGTGTCGGACCCCTAAAACCTGACCCCGGGGGCTCCAAATGTTCTAGTATTCGTCGTGCAAGTTTCATATGGTATTTGAGGTTGATTGGGCTGAAAAAATCCGGGTTTCAAATTATTTCATTTTTTGACCATTTGGCCCCGAGTTGTATTTTGGGCGATTTCGGGTTAATGAAGGAAGTGTCATCTCTAGTGCTGCAAAAGGGATGAAACTTTGTGGGTAGCTTTGGTATGTCCAATGGAGCCGGGAAATGCTAAAAAACGGGAATTTGGAGGACAATACGATCCACTCACCGCGTGTGATTTGCAACGCGGCCTAACGTGTCGTACCCCTAAAACCTGACCCCGGGGGCTCCAAATGGTCTAGTATTTGTCGTGCATGTTTCATATGGTATTTGAGGTTGATTGGGCTGAAAAAATCCGGGTTTCGAATTATTTCATTTTTTGACCATTTGGCCCCGACTTGTATTTTGGGCGATTTCGGGTTAATGAAGGAAGTGTCATCTCTAGTGCTCCAAAAGGGATGAAACTTTGTGGGTAGATTTGGTATGTCCAATAAGGCCGGGAAATTCTAAAAACAGAAATTTGGAGGACAATAGGATACACTCACCGCGTGTGATTTGCAACACGGCCTAACGTGTCGGACCCCTAAAACCTGACCCCGGGGGCTCCAAATGGTCTAGTATTCGTCGTGCATGTTTCATATGGTATTTGAGGTTGATTGGGCTGAAAAAATTCGGGTTTCGAATTATTTCATTTTTTGACCATTTGGCCCCGACTTGTATTTTGGGCGATTTCGGGTTAATGAAGGAAGTGTCATCTCTAGTTCTCCAAAAGGGATGAAACTTTGTGGGTAGCTTTGGTATGTCCAATAATGCCGGGAAATGCTAAAAAACGGGAATTCGGAGGACAATACGATCCACTCACCGCGTGTGATTTGCAACGCGGCCTAACGTGTCGGACCCCTAAAACCTGACCTCGGGGGCTCAAAATGGTCTAGTATTCGTCGTGCATGTTTCATATGGTATTTGAGGTTGATTGGGCTTAAAAAATCCGGGTTTCGAATTATTTCATTTTTTTACCATTTGGCCCCGACTTGTATTTTGGGTGATTTCGGGTTAATAAAGGAAGTGTCATCTCTAGTTCTCCAAAAGGGATGAAACTTTGTGGGTAGCTTTGGTATGTCCAGTAAGGGCGGGAAATGCTAAAAAACGGGAATTTGGAGGCAAATTAGATCCACTCACCGCGTGTGATTTGCAACGCGGCCTAACGTGTCGGACCCCTAGAACCTGACACCGGGGGCTCCAAATGGTCTAGTATTCATCGTACATGTTTCATATGGTATTGGAGGTTGATTGGGCTGAAAAAATCCGGGTTCTGAATTATTTCATTTTTTGACCATATAGCCCCGACTTGTATTTTGGGCGATTTCGGGTTAATGATGGAAGTGTCATCTCTAGTGCTCCAAAAGGGATGAAACTTTGTGGGTAGCTTTGGTATGTCCAATAAGGCCGGGAAATGCTAAAAAGGGGAATTTGGAGGAAAATACGATCCACTCACCGCGTGTGATTTGCAACGCGACCTAACGTGTCGGACCCCTAAAACCTGACCCCGGGGGCTCCAAATGGTCTAGTATTCGTCGTGCATGTTTCATATGGTATTTGAGGTTGATTGGGAGGAAAAAATCCGGGTTTTCAATTATTTCATTTTTTGACCATTTGGCCCCGACTTGTATTTTGGGCGATTTCGGGTTAATGAAGGAAGTGTCATCTCTAGTGCTCCAAAAGGGATGAAACTTTGTGGGTAGCTTTGAAATGTCCAATAAGGCCGGAAAATGCTAAAAACGGGAATTTGGAGGACAATACGATCCACTCACCGTGTGTGATTTGCAACGCGGCCTAACGTGTCGGACCTCTAAAACCTGACCTCGGGGGCTCCAAATGTTCTAGTATTCGTCGTGCATGTTTCATATGGTATTTGAGGTTGATTGGGCTGAAAAAATCCGGGTTTCGAATTATTTCATTTTTTGACCATTTGGCCCCGACTTGTATTTTGGGCGATTTCGGGTTAATGAAGGAAGTGATATCTCTAGTGCTCCAAAAGAGATGAAACTTTTTGGGTAGCTTTGGTATGTCCAATAAGGCCGGGAAATGCTAAAAAACGGGAATTTGGAGGACAATACGATCCACTCACCGCGTGTGATTTGCAACGCGACCTAACGTGTCGGACCCCTAAAACCTGACCCCGGGGGCTCCAAATGTTCTAGTATTCGTCGTGCAAGTTTCATATGGTATTTGAGGTTGATTGGGCTGAAAAAATCCGGGTTTCAAATTATTTCATTTTTTGACCATTTGGCCCCGAGTTGTATTTTGGGAGATTTCGGGTTAATGAAGGAAGTGTCATCTCTAGTGCTCCAAAAGGGATGAAACTTTGTGGGTAGCTTTGGTATGTCCAATAAGGCCGGGAAATGCTAATAAACGGGAATTTGGAGGACAATACGATCCACTCACCGCGTGTGATTTGCAACGCGGCCTAACGTGTCGGACCCCTAAAACCTGACCCCGGGGGATCCAAATGTTCTAGTATTCGTCGTGCAAGTTTCATATGGTATTTGAGGTTGATTGGGCTGAAAAAATCCGGGTTTCGAATTATTTCATTTTTTGACCATATGGCCCCGACATGTATTTTGGGCGATTTCGGGTTAATGATGGAAGTGTCATCTCTAGTGCTCCAAAAGGGATGAAACTTTGTGAGTAGCTTTGGTATGTCCAATAAGGCCGGGAAATGCTAAAAAGGGGAATTTAGAGGAAAATACGATCCACTCACCGCGTGTGATTTGCAACGCGTCCTAACGTGTCGGACCGCTAAAACCTGACCCCGGGGGCTCCAAATGGTTTAGTATTCGTCGTGCGTGTTTCATATGATATTTGAGGTTGATTGGGCTGAAAAAATCCGGGTTTCGAACTATTTTATTTTTTGTCCATTTGGCCCCGACTTGTATTTTGGGCGATTTCGGGTTAATGAAGGAAGTGTCATCTCTAGTGCTCCAAAAGGGATGAAACTTTGTGGGTAGTTTTGGTATGACCAATAAGGCCGGGAAATGCTAAAAAAAGGGGAATTTGGAGGACAATACGATCCACTCACCGCGTGTGATTTGCAACGCGGCCTAACGTCTCGGAACCCCTAAAACCTGACCCCGGGGGCTACAAATGGTCTAGTATTCGTCGTGCGTGTTTCATATGGTATTTGAAGTTGATTGGGCTGAAAAAATCCGGGTTTCGAACTATTTCATTTTTTGACTATTTGGCCCCAACTTGTATTTTGGGCGATTTCGGGTTAATGAAGGAAGTGTCATCTCTAGTGCTCCAAAAGGGATGAAACTTTGTTGGTAGCTTTGGTATGTCCAATAAGGCCGGAAAATGCTAAAAAACGGGAATTTGGAGGAAAATTAGATACATTCACCGCGTGTGATTTGCAACGCGGCCTAACATGTCGGACCCCTAAAACCTGACCCCGGGGGCTCCAAATGGTCTAGTATTCGTCGTGCATGTTTCATATGGTATTTGAGGTTAATTGGGCTGAAAAAAATCCGGATATCGAATTATTTTATTTTTTGACCATTTGGCCCCGACTTGTATTTTGGGCGATTTCGGGTTAATGAAGGAAGTGTCATCTCTAGTGCTCCAAAAGGGATGAAACTTTGTGGGTAGCTTTAGTATGTCCAATAAGGCCGGGAAATGCTAAAAACGGGAATTTGGAGGACAATACGATCCACTCACCGCGTGTGATTTGCAACGCGGCCTAACGTGTCGGATCCTTAAAACCTGACCCCGGGGGCTCCAAATGTTCTAGTATTCGTCGTGCATGTTTCATATGGTATTTGAGGTTGATTGGGCTGAAAAAATCCGGGTTTCGAATTATTTCATTTTTTGACCATTTGGCCCCGACTTGTATTTTGGGCGATTTCGGGTTAATGAAGGAAGTGATATCTCTAGTGCTCCAAAAGGGATGAAACTTTTTGGGTAGCTTTGGTATGTCCAATAAGGCCGGGAAATGCTAAAAAACGGGAATTTGGAGGACAATACGATCCACTCACCGCGTGTGATTTGCAACGCGACCTAACGTGTCGGACCCCTAAAACCTGACCCCGGGGGCTCCAAATGTTCTAGTATTCGTCGTGCAAGTTTCATATGGTATTGGAGGTTGATTGGGCTGAAAAAATCCGGGTTTCAAATTATTTCATTTTTTGACCATTTGGCCCCGAGTTGTATTTTGGGAGATTTTGGGTTAATGAAGGAAGTGTCATCTCTAGTGCTCCAAAAGGGATGAAACTTTGTGGGTAGCTTTGGTATGTCCAATAAGGCCGGGAAATTCTAATAAACGGGAATTTGGAGGACAATACGATCCACTCACCGCGTGTGATTTGCAACGCGGCCTAACGTGTCGGACCCCTAAAACCTGACCCCGGGGGATCCAAATGTTCTAGTATTCGTCGTGCAAGTTTCATATGGTATTTGAGGTTGATTGGGCTGAAAAAATCCGGGTTTCGAATTATTTCATTTTTTGACCATATGGCCCCGACATGTATTTTGGGCGATTTCGGGTTAATGATGGAAGTGTCATCTCTAGTGCTCCAAAAGGGATGAAACTTTGTGAGTAGCTTTGGTATGTCCAATAAGGCCGGGAAATGCTAAAAAGGGGAATTTGGAGGAAAATACGATCCACTCACCGCGTGTGATTTGCAACGCGTCCTAACGTGTCGGACCGCTAAAACCTGACCCCGGGGGCTCCAAATGGTCTAGTATTCGTCGTGCGTGTTTCATATGATATTTGAGGTTGATTGGGCTGAAAAAATCCGGGTTTCGAACTATTTTATTTTTTGACCATTTGGCCCCGACTTGTATTTTGGGCGATTTCGGGTTCATGAAGGAAGTGTCATCTCTAGTGCTCCAAAAGGGATGAAACTTTGTGGGTAGTTTTGGTATGTCCAATAAGGCCGGGAAATGCTAAAAAAAGGGGAATTTGGAGGACAATACGATCCACTCACCGCGTGTGATTTGCAACGCGGCCTAACGTCTCGGAACCCCTAAAACCTGACCCCGGGGGCTACAAATGGTCTAGTATTCGTCGTGCGTGTTTCATATGGTATTTGAAGTTGATTGGGCTGAAAAAATCCGGGTTTCGAACTATTTCATTTTTTGACCATTTGGCCCCAACTTGTATTTTGGGCGATTTCGGGTTAATGAAGGAAGTGTCATCTCTAGTGCTCCAAAAGGGATGAAACTTTGTTGGTAGCTTTGGTATGTCCAATAAGGCCGGAAAATGCTAAAAAACGGGAATTTGGAGGAAAATTAGATACATTCACCGCGTGTGATTTGCAACGCGGCCTAACGTGTCGGACCCCTAAAACCTGACCCCGGGGGCTCCAAATGGTCTAGTATTCGTCGTGCATGTTTCATATGGTATTTGAGGTTAATTGGGCTGAAAAAATCCGGATATCGAATTATTTTATTTTTTGACCATTTGACCCCGACTTGTATTTTGGGCGATTTCGGGTTAATGAAGGAAGTGTCATCTCTAGTGCTCCAAAAGGGATGAAACTTTGTGGGTAGCTTTAGTATGTCCAATAAGGCCGGGAAATGCTAAAAACGGGAATTTGGAGGACAATACGATCCACTCACCGCGTGTGATTTGCAACGCGGCCTAACGTGTCGGATCCTTAAAACCTGACCCCAGGGGCTCCAAATGTTCTAGTATTCGTCGTGCATGTTTCATATGGTATTTGAGGTTGATTGGGCTTAAAAAATACGGGTTTCGAATTATTTCATTTTTTGACCATTTGGCCCCGACTTGTATTTTGGGCGATTTCGGGTTAATGAAGGAAGTGACATCTCTAGTGCTCCAAAAGGGATGAAACTTTTTTGGTAGCTTTGGTATGTCCAATAAGGCCGGGAAATGATAAAAAACGGGAATTTGGAGGACAATACGATCCACTCACCGCGTGTGATTTGCAACGCGGCCTAACGTGTCGGACCCCTAAAACTTGACCCCGGGGGCTCCAAATGTTCTAGTATTCGTCGTGCAAGTTTCATATGGTATTTGAGGTTGATTGGGCTGAAAAAATCCGGGTTTCAAATTATTTCATTTTTTGACCATTTGGCCCCGAGTTGTATTTTGGGCGATTTCGGGTTAATGAAGGAAGTGTCATCTCTAGTGCTCCAAAAGGGATGAAACTTTGTGGGTAGCTTTGGTATGTCCAATTAGGCCGGGAAATGCTAAAAAACGGGAATTTGGAGGACAAAACGATCCACTCACCGCGTGTGATTTGCAACGCGGCCTAACGTGTCGGACCCCTAAAACCTGACCCCGGGGGATCCAAATGTTCTAGTATTCGTCGTGCAAGTTTCATATGGTATTTGAGGTTGATTGGGCTGAAAAAATCCGGGTTTCAAATTATTTCATTTTTTGACGATTTGGCCCCGACTTGTATTTTGGGAGATTTCGGGTTAATGAAGGAAGTGTCATCTCTAGTGCTCCAAAAGGGATGAAACTTTGTGGGTAGCTTTGGTATGTCCAATAAGGCCGGGAAATGGTAAAAAACGGGAATTTAGAGGACAATACGATCCACTCACCGCGTGTGATTTGCAACGCGGCCTAACGTGTCGGACCCCTAAAACCTAACCCCGGGGGATCCAAATGTTCTAGTATTCGTCGTGCAAGTTTCATATGGTAGTTGAGGTTGATTGGGCTGAAAAAATCCGGGTTTCGAATTATTTCATTTTTTGACCATTTGGCCCCGACTTGTATTTTGGGCGATTTCGGGTTAATGAAGGAAGTGTCATCTCTAGTGCTCCAAAAGGGATGAAACTTTGTGAGTAGCTTTGGTATGTCCAATAAGGCCGGGAAATGCTAAAAAACGGGAATTTGGAGGACAATACGATCCACTCACCGCGTGTGATTTGCAACGCGGCCTAACGTGTCGGACCCCTAGAACCTGACACCGGGGGCTCCAAATGGTCTAGTATTCGTCGTGCATGTGTTCCTATGGTATTGGAGGTTGATTGGGCTGAAAAAATCCGGGTTTCGAATTATTTCATTTTTTGACCATATGGCCCCGACATGTATTTTGAGCGATTTCGGGTTAATGATGGAAGTGTCGTCTCTAGTGCTCCAAAAGGGATGAAACTTTGTGAGTAGCTTTGGTATGTCCAATAAGGCCGGGAAATGCTAAAAAGGGGAATTTGGAGGAAAATACGATCCACTCACCGCGTGTGATTTGCAAAGCGGCCTAACGTCTCGGAACCCCTAAAACCTGACCCCGGGGGCTACAAATTGTCTAGTATTCGTCGTGCGTGTTTCATATGGTATTTGAGGTTGATTGGGCTGAGAAAATCCGGGTTTCGAACTATTTCATTTTTTGACCATTTGGCCCCAACTTGTATTTTGGGCGATTTCGGGTTAATGAAGGAAGTGTCATCTCTAGTGCTCCAAAAGGGATGAAACTTTGTGGGTAGCTTTGGTATGTCCAATAAGGCCGGGAAATGCTAAAAACGGGAATTTGGAGGACAATACGATCCACTCACCGCGTGTGATTTGCAACGCGGCCTAACGTGTCGGATCCTTAAAACCTGACCCCGGGGGCTCCAAATATTCTAGTATTCGTCGTGCATGTTTCATATGGTATTTGAGGTTGATTGGGCTGAAAAATCCGGGTTTCGAATTATTTCATTTTTTGACCATTTGGCCCCGACTTGTATTTTGGGCGATTTCGGGTTAATGAAGGAAGTGACATCTCTAGTGCTCCAAAAGGGATGAAACTTTTTGGGTAGCTTTGGTATGTCCAATAAGGCCGAGAAATGCTAAAAAACGGGAATTTGGAGGAAAATTAGATCCACTCACCGCGTGTGATTTGCAACGCGGCCTAACGTGTCGGACCCCTAAAACCTGACCCCGGGGGCTCCAAATGTTCTAGTATTCGTCGTGCAAGTTTCATATGGTATTTGAGGTTGATTGGGCTGAAAAAATCCGGGTTTCAAATTATTTTAATTTTTTGACCATTTGGCCCCGAGTTGTATTTTGGGCGATTTCGGGTTAATGAAGGAAGTGTCATCTCTAGTGCTCCAAAAGGGATGAAACTTTGTGGGTAGCTTTGGTATGTCCAATAAGACCGGGAAATGCTAAAAACGGGAATTTGGAGGACAATACGATCCACTCACCGCGTGTGATTTGCAACGCGGCCTAACGTGTCGGATCCTTAAAACCTGACCCCGGGGGCTCCAAATGTTCTAGTATTCGTCGTGCATGTTTCATATGGTATTTGAGGTTAATTGGGCTGAAAAAATCCGGATATCGAATTATTTTATTTTTTGACCATTTGGCCCCGACTTGTATTTTGGGCGATTTCGGGTTAATGAAGGAAGTGTCATCTCTAGTGCTCCAAAAGGGATGAAACTTTGTGGGTAGCTTTGGTATGTCCAATAAGGCCGGGAAATGCTAAAAACGGGAATTTGGAGGAAAATTAGATCCACTCACCGCGTGTGATTTGCAACGCGGCCTAACGTCTCGGAACCCCTAAAACCTGACCCCGGGGGCTACAAATGTTCTAGTATTCGTCGTGCAAGTTTCATATGGTATTTGAGGTTGATTGGGCTGAAAAAATCCGGGTTTCAAATTATTTCATTTTTTGACCATTTGGCCCCGAGTTGTATTTTGGGCGATTTCGGGTTAATGAAGGAAGTGTCATCTCTAGTGCTCCAAAAGGGATGAAACTTTGTGGGTAGCTTTGGTATGTCCAATAAGGCCGGGAAATGCTAAAAAACGGGAATTTGGAGGACAATACGATCCACTCACCGCGTGTGATTTGCAACGCGGCCTAACGTGTCGGACCCCTAAAACCTGACCCCGGGGGATCCAAATGTTCTAGTATTCGTCGTGCAAGTTTCATATGGTATTTGAGGTTGATTGGGCTGAAAAAATCCGGGTTTCAAATTATTTCATTTTTTGACCATTTGGCCCCGACTTGTATTTTGGGAGATTTCGGGTTAATGAAGGAAGTGTCATCTCTAGTGCTCCAAAAGGGATGAAACTTTGTGGGTAGCTTTGGTATGTCCAATAAGGCCGAGAAATGCTAAAAAATGGGAATTTGGAGGAAAATTAGATCCACTCACCGCGTGTGATTTGCAACGCGGCCTAACGTGTAGGACCCCTAGAAATGAACACCGGGGGCTCCAAATGGTCTAGTATTTGTCATGCATGTTTTATATGGTATTTGAGGTTGATTGGGCTGAAAAAATCCGGGTTTCGAATTATTTCATTTTTTGACCATTTGGCCCCGACTTGTATTTTGGGAGATTTCGGGTTAATGAAGGAAGTGTCATCTCTAGTGCTCCAAAAGGGATGAAACTTTGTGGGTAGCTTTGGTTTGTCCAATAAGGCCGGGAAATGCTAAAAAACGGGAATTTGGAGGACAATACGATCAACTCACCGCGTGTGATTTGCAACGCGGCCTAACGTGTCGGACCCCTAAAACCTGACCCCGGGGGATCCAAATGTTCTAGTATTCGTCGTGCAAGTTTCATATGGTATTTGAGGTTGATTGGGCTGAAAAAATCCGGGTTTCAAATTATTTCATTTTTTGACCATTTGGCCCCGACTTGTATTTTGGGAGATTTCGGGTTAATGAAGGAAGTGTCATCTCTAGTGCTCCAAAAGGGATGAAACTTTGTGGGTAGCTTTGGTATGTCCAATAAGGCCGAGAAATGCTAAAAAACGGGAATTTGGAGGAAAATTAGATCCACTCACCGCGTGTGATTTGCAACGCGGCCTAACGTCTCGGAACCCCTAAAACCTGACCCCGGGGGCTAAAAATGGTCTAGTATTCGTCGTGCATGTTTCATATGGTATTTGAGGTTGATTGGGCTGAAAAAATCCGGGTTTCGAATTATTTCATTTTTTGACCATTTGGCCCCGACTTGTATTTTGGGCGATTTCGTGTTAATGAAGGAAGTGTCATCTCTAGTGCTCCAAAAGGGATGAAACTTTGTGGGTAGCTTTGGTATGTCCTATAAGGCCGGGAAATGATAAAAAACGGGAATTTGGAGGACAATACGATCCACTCACCGCGTGTGATTTGCAACGCGGCCTAACGTGTCGGACCCCTAAAACCTGACCCCGGGGGCTCCAAATGTTCTAGTATTCGTCGTGCAAGTTTCATATGGTATTTGAGGTTGATTGGGCTGAAAAAATCCGGGTTTCAAATTATTTCATTTTTTGACCATTTGGCCCCGACTTGTATTTTGGGCGATTTCGGGTTAATGAAGGAAGTGTCATCTCTAGTGCTCCAAAAGGGATGAAACTTTGTGGGTAGCTTTGGTATGTCCAATAAGGCCGGGAAATGCTAAAAAACGGGAATTTGGAGGAAAATACGATCCACTCACCGCGTGTGATTTGCAACGCGGCCTAACGTGTCGGACCCCTAAAACCTGACCCCGGGGGATCCAAATGTTCTAGTATTCGTCGTGCAAGTTTCATATGGTATTTGAGGTTGATTGGGCTGAAAAAATCGGGGTTTCAAATTATTTCATTTTTTGACCATTTGGCCCCGACTTGTATTTTGGGAGATTTCGGGTTAATGAAGGAAGTGTCATCTCTAGTGCTCCAAAAGGGATGAAACTTTGTGGGTAGCTTTGGTATGTCCAATAAGGCCGAGAAATGCTAAAAAACGGGAATTTGGAGGAAAATTAGATCCACTCACCGCGTGTGATTTGCAACGCGGCCTAACGTGTCGGACCCCTAGAACCTGACACCGGGGGCTCCAAATGGTCTAGTATTTGTCGTGCATGTTTCATATGGTATTTGAGGTTGATTGGGCTGAAAAAATCCGGGTTTCGAATTATTTCATTTTTTTACCATTTGGCCCCGACTTGTATTTTGAGAGATTTCGGGTTAATGAAGGAAGTGTCATCTCTAGTGCTCCAAAAGGGATGAAACATTGTGGGTAGCTTTGGTATGTCCAATAAGGCCGGGAAATGCTAAAAAACGGGAATTTGGAGGACAATACGATCCACTCACCGCGTGTGATTTGCAACGCGGCCTAACGTGTCAGACCCCTAAAACCTAACCCCGGGGGCTCCTAATGTTCTAGTATTCGTCGTGCAAGTTTCATATGGTATTTGAGGTTGATTGGGCTGAAAAAATCCGGGTTTCAAATTATTTCATTTTTTGACCATTTGGCCCCGACTTGTATTTTGGGCGATTTCGGGTTAATGAAGGAAGTGTCATCTCTAGTGCTCCAAAAGGGATGAAACTTTGTGGGTAGCTTTGGTATGTCCAATAAGGCCGGGAAATGCTAAAAAACGGGAATTTGGAGGACAATACGATCCACTTACCGCGTGTGATTTGCAACGCGGCCTAACGTGTCGGACCCCTAAAACCTGACCCCGGGGGATCCAAATGTTCTAGTATTCGTCGTGCAAGTTTCATATGGTATTTGAGGTTGATTGGGCTGAAAAAATCCGGGTTTCAAATTATTTCATTTTTTGACCATTTGGCCCCGACTTGTATTTTGGGAGATTTCGGGTTAATGAAGGAAGTGTCATCTCTAGTGCTCCAAAAGGGATGAAACTTTGTGGGTAGCTTTGGTATGTCCAATAAGGCCGAGAAATGCTAAAAAACGGGAATTTGGAGGAAAATTAGATCCACTCACCGCGTGTGATTTGCAACGCGGCCTAACGTCTCGGAACCCCTAAAACCTGACCCCGGGGGCTAAAAATGGTCTAGTATTCGTCGTGCATGTTTCATATGGTATTTGAGGTTGATTGGGCTGAAAAAATCCGGGTTTCGAATTATTTCATTTTTTGACCATTTGGCCCCGACTTGTATTTTGGGCGATTTCGTGTTAATGAAGGAAGTGTCATCTCTAGTGCTCCAAAAGGGATGAAACTTTGTGGGTAGCTTTGGTATGTCCAATAAGGCCGGGAAATGATAAAAAACGGGAATTTGGAGGACAATACGATCCACTCACCGCGTGTGATTTGCAACGCGGCCTAACGTGTCGGACCCCTAAAACCTGACCCCGGGGGCTCCAAATGTTCTAGTATTCGTCGTGCAAGTTTCATATGGTATTTGAGGTTGATTGGGCTGAAAAAATCCGGGTTTCAAATTATTTCATTTTTTGACCATTTGGCCCCGACTTGTATTTTGGGAGATTTCGGGTTAATGAAGGAAGTGTCATCTCTAGTGCTCCAAAAGGGATGAAACTTTGTGGGTAGCTTTGGTATGTCCAATAAGGCCGAGAAATGCTAAAAAACGGGAATTTGGAGGAAAATTAGATCCACTCACCGCGTGTGATTTGCAACGCGGCCTAACGTGTAGGACCCCTAGAAATGAACACCGGGGGCTCCAAATGGTCTAGTATTTGTCATGCATGTTTTATATGGTATTTGAGGTTGATTGGGCTGAAAAAATCCGGGTTTCGAATTATTTCATTTTTTGACCATTTGGCCCCGACTTGTATTTTGGGAGATTTCGGGTTAATGAAGGAAGTGTCATCTCTAGTGCTCCAAAAGGGATGAAACTTTGTGGGTAGCTTTGGTTTGTCCAATAAGGCCGGGAAATGCTAAAAAACGGGAATTTGGAGGACAATACGATCCACTCACCGCGTGTGATTTGCAACGCGGCCTAACGTGTCGGACCCCTAAAACCTGACCCCGGGGGATCCAAATGTTCTAGTATTCGTCGTGCAAGTTTCATATGGTATTTGAGGTTGATTGGGCTGAAAAAATCCGGGTTTCAAATTATTTCATTTTTTGACCATTTGGCCCCGACTTGTATTTTGGGAGATTTCGGGTTAATGAAGGAAGTGTCATCTCTAGTGCTCCAAAAGGGATGAAACTTTGTGGGTAGTTTTGGTATGTCCAATAAGGCCGAGAAATGCTAAAAAACGGGAATTTGGAGGAAAATTAGATCCACTCACCGCGTGTGATTTGCAACGCGGCCTAACGTCTCGGAACCCCTAAAACCTGACCCCGGGGGCTAAAAATGATCTAGTATTCGTCGTGCATGTTTCATATGGTATTTGAGGTTGATTGGGCTGAAAAAATCCGGGTTTCGAATTATTTCATTTTTTGACCATTTGGCCCCGACTTGTATTTTGGGCGATTTCGTGTTAATGAAGGAAGTGTCATCTCTAGTGCTCCAAAAGGGATGAAACTTTGTGGGTAGCTTTGGTATGTCCAATAAGGCCGGGAAATGATAAAAAACGGGAATTTGGAGGACAATACGATCCACTCACCGCGTGTGATTTGCAACGCGGCCTAACGTGTCGGACCCCTAAAACCTGACCCCGGGGGCTCCAAATGTTCTAGTATTCGTCGTGCAAGTTTCATATGGTATTTGAGGTTGATTGGGCTGAAAAAATCCGGGTTTCAAATTATTTCATTTTTTGACCATTTGGCCCCGACTTGTATTTTGGGAGATTTCGGGTTAATGAAGGAAGTGTCATCTCTAGTGCTCCAAAAGGGATGAAACTTTGTGGGTAGCTTTGGTATGTCCAATGGAGCCGGGAAATGCTAAAAAAGGGAATTTGGAGGAAAATTAGATCCACTCACCGCGTGTGATTTGCAACGCGGCCTAACGTGTCGGACCCCTAGAACCTGACACCGGGGGCTCCAAATGGTCTAGTATTTGTCGTGCATGTTTCATATGGTATTTGAGGTTGATTGGGCTGAAAAAATCCGGGTTTCGAATTATTTCATTTTTTTACCATTTGGCCCCGACTTGTATTTTGAGAGATTTCGGGTTAATGAAGGAAGTGTCATCTCTAGTGCTCCAAAAGGGATGAAACATTGTGGGTAGCTTTGGTATGTCCAATAAGGCCGGGAAATGCTAAAAAACGGGAATTTGGAGGACAATACGATCCACTCACCGCGTGTGATTTGCAACGCGGCCTAACGTGTCAGACCCCTAAAACCTAACCCCGGGGGCTCCTAATGTTCTAGTATTCGTCGTGCAAGTTTCATATGGTATTTGAGGTTGATTGGGCTGAAAAAATCCGGGTTTCAAATTATTTCATTTTTTGACCATTTGGCCCCGACTTGTATTTTGGGCGATTTCGGGTTAATGAAGGAAGTGTCATCTCTAGTGCTCCAAAAGAGATGAAACTTTGTGGGTAGCTTTGGTATGTCCAATAAGGCCGGGAAATGCTAAAAAACGGGAATTTGGAGGACAATACGATCCACTTACCGCGTGTGATTTGCAACGCGGCCTAACGTGTCGGACCCCTAAAACCTGACCCCGGGGGATCCAAATGTTCTAGTATTCGTCGTGCAAGTTTCATATGGTATTTGAGGTTGATTGGGCTGAAAAAATCCGGGTTTCAAATTATTTCATTTTTTGACCATTTGGCCCCGACTTGTATTTTGGGAGATTTCGGGTTAATGAAGGAAGTGTCATCTCTAGTGCTCCAAAAGGGATGAAACTTTGTGGGTAGCTTTGGTATGTCCAATAAGGCCGAGAAATGCTAAAAAACGGGAATTTGGAGGAAAATTAGATCCACTCACCGCGTGTGATTTGCAACGCGGCCTAACGTCTCGGAACCCCTAAAACCTGACCCCGGGGGCTACAAATGGTCTAGTATTCGTCGTGCATGTTTCATATGGTATTTGAGGTTGATTGGGCTGAAAAAATCCGGGTTTCGAACTATTTCATTTTTTGACCATTTGGCCCCAACTTGTATTTTGGGCGATTTCGGGTTAATGAAGGAAGTGTCATATCTAGTGCTCCAAAAGGGATGAAACTTTGTTGGTAGCTTTGGTATGTCCAATAAGGCCGGGAAATGCCAAAAAACGGGAATTTGGAGGAAAATTAGATACACTCACCGCGTGTGATTTGCAACGCGGCCTAACGTGTCGGACCCCTAAAACCTGACCCCGGGGGCTCCAAATGGTCTAGTATTCGTCGTTCATGTTTCATATGGTATTTGAGGTTAATTGGGCTGAAAAAATCCGGATATCGAATTATTTTATTTTTTGACCATTTGGCCCCGACTTGTATTTTGGGCGATTTCGGGTTAATGAAGGAAGTGTCATCTCTAGTGCTCCAAAAGGGATGAAACTTTGTGGGTAGCTTTGGTATGTCCAATAAGACCGGGAAATGCTAAAAACGGGAATTTGGAGGACAATACGATCCACTCACCGCGTGTGATTTGCAACGCGGCCTAACGTGTCGGATCCTTAAAACCTGACCCCGGGGGCTCCAAATGTTCTAGTATTCGTAGTGCATGTTTCATATGGTATTTCAGGTTGATTGGGCTGAAAAAATCAGGGTTTCGAATTATTTCATTTTTTGACCATTTGGCCCCGACTTGTATTTTGGGCGATTTCGGGTTAATGAAGGAAGTGACATCTCTAGTGCTCCAAAAGGGATGAAACTTTTTGGGTAGCTTTGGTATGTCCAATAAGGCCGGGAAATGATAAAAAACGGGAATTTGGAGGACAATACGATCCACTCACCGCGTGTGATTTGCAACGCGGCCTAACGTGTCGGACCCCTAAAACCTGACCCCGGGGGCTCCAAATGTTCTAGTATTCGTCGTGCAAGTTTCATATGGTATTTGAGGTTGATTGGGCTGAAAAAATCCGGGTTTCAAATTATTTCATTTTTTGACCATTTGGCCCCGAGTTGTATTTTGGGCGATTTCGAGTTAATGAAGGAAGTGTCATCTCTAGTGCTCCAAAAGGGATGAAACTTTGTGGGTAGCTTTGGTATGTCCAATAAGGCCGGGAAATGCTAAAAAACGGGAATTTGGAGGACAATACGATCCACTCACCGCGTGTGATTTGCAACGCGGCCTAACGTGTCGGACCCCTAAAACCTGACCCCGGGGGATCCAAATGTTCTAGTATTCGTCGTGCAAGTTTCATATGGTATTTGAGGTTGATTGGGCTGAAAAAATCCGGGTTTCAAATTATTTCATTTTTTGACCATTTGGCCCCGACTTGTATTTTGGGAGATTTCGGGTTAATGAAGGAAGTGTCATCTCTAGTGCTCCAAAAGGGATGAAACTTTGTGGGTAGCTTTGGTATGTCCAATAAGGCCGAGAAATGCTAAAAAACGGGAATTTGGAGGAAAATTAGATCCACTCACCGCGTGTGATTTGCAACGCGGCCTAACGTGTCGGACCCCTAGAACCTGACACCGGGGGCTCCAAATGGTCTAGTATTTGTCGTGCATGTTTCATATGGTATTTGAAGTTGATTGGGCTGAAAAAATCCGGGTTTCGAATTATTTCATTTTTTGACCATTTGGCCCCGACTTGTATTTTGGGAGATTTCGGGTTAATGAAGGAAGTGTCATCTCTAGTGCTCCAAAAGGGATGAAACTTTGTGGGTAGCTTTGGTATGTCCAATAAGGCCGGGAAATGCTAAAAAACGGGAATTTGGAGGACAATACGATCCACTCACCGCGTGTGATTTGCAACGCGGCCTAACGTGTCGGACCCCTAAAACCTGACCCCGGGGGCTCCAAATGTTCTAGTATTCATCGTGCAAGTTTCATATGGTATTTGAGGTTGATTGGGCTGAAAAAATCCGGGTTTCAAATTATTTCATTTTTTGACCATTTGGCCCCGACTTGTATTTTGGGCGATTTCGGGTTAATGAAGGAAGTGTCATCTCTAGTGCTCCAAAAGGGATGAAACTTTGTGGGTAGCTTTGGTATGTCCAATAAGGCCGGGAAATGCTAAAAAACGGGAATTTGGAGGACAATACGATCCACTCACCGCGTGTGATTTGCAACGCGGCCTAACGTGTCGGACCCCTAAAACCTGACCCCGGGGGATCCAAATGTTCTAGTATTCGTCGTGCAAGTTTCATATGGTATTTTATTTTTTGACCATTTGGCCCCGACTTGTATTTTGGGCGATTTCGGGTTAATGAAGGAAGTGTCATCTCTAGTGCTCCAAAAGGGATGAAACTTTGTGGGTAGCTTTGGTATGTCCAATAAGGCCGGGAAATGCTAAAAACGGGAATTTGGAGGACAATACGATCCACTCACCGCGTGTGATTTGCAACGCGGCCTAACGTGTCGGATCCTTAAAACCTGACCCCGGGGGCTCCAAATGTTCTAGTATTCGTCGTGCATGTTTCATATGGTATTTGAGGTTGATTGGGCTGAAAAAATCTGGGTTTCGAATTATTTCATTTTTTGACCATTTGGCCCCGACTTGTATTTTGGGCGATTTCGGGTTAATGAAGGAAGTGACATCTCTAGTGCTCCAAAAGGGATGAAACTTTTTGGGTAGCTTTGGTATGTCCAATAAGGCCGGGAAATGATAAAAAACGGGAATTTGGAGGAAAATTAAATACACTCACCGCGTGTGATTTGCAACGCGGCCTAACGTGTCGGACCCCTAAAACCTGACCCCGGGGGCTCCAAATGATCTAGTATTCGTCGTGCATGTTTCATATGGTATTTGAGGTTGATTGGGCTGAAAAAATCCGGGTTTTGAATTATTTAATTTTTTAACCATTTGGCCCCGACTTGTATTTTGGGCGATTTCGGGTTAATCAAGGAAGTGTCATCTCTAGTGCTCCAAAAGGGATGAAACTTTGTGGGTAGCTTTGGTATTTCCAATAGAGCCGGGAAATGCTAAAAAACGGGAATTTGGAGGACAATACGATCCACTCACCGCGTGTGATTTGCAACGAGGCCCAACGTGTCGGACCCCTAAAACCTGACCCCGGGGGCTCCTAATGGTCTAGTATTCGTCGTGCATGTTTCATATGGTATTGGAGGTTGATTGGGCTGAAAAAATACGGGTTTCGAATTATTTCATTTTTTGACCATATGGCCCCGACTTGTATTTTGGGCGATTTCGGGTTAATGATGGAAGTGTCATCTCTAGTGCTCCAAAAGGGATGAAACTTTGTGGGTAGCTTTGGTATGTCCAATGGAGCCGGGAAATGCTAAAAAAGGGAATTTGGAGGACAATACGATCCACTCACCGCGTGTGATTTGCAACGCGGCCTAACGTGTCGGACCCCTAAAACCCTACCCCGGGGGCTCAAAATGGTCTAGTATTCGTCGTGTATGTTTCATATGGTATTTGAGGTTGATTGGGCTTAAAAAATCCAGGTTTCGAATTATTTCATTTTTTGACCATTTGACCCCGACTTGTATTTTGGGCGATTTCGGGTTAACGAAGGAAGTGTCATCTCTAGTGCTCCAAAAGGGATGAAACTTTGTGGGTAGCTTTGGTATGTCCAATAAGGCCGGGAAATGCTAAAAAATTGGAATTTGGAGGAAAATTAGATCCACTCACCGCGTGTGATTTGCAACGCGGCCTAACGTGTCGGACCCCTAAAACCTGACCCCGGGGGCTCCAAATGGTCTAGTATTCGTCGTGCATGTTTCATATGGTATTTGAGGTTGATTGGGCTTAAAAAATCCGGGTTTCGAATTATTTCATTTTTTGACCATTTGGCCCCGACTTGTATTTTGGGCGATTTCGGGTTAATGAAGGAAGTGTCATCTCTAATGCTCCAAAAGGGATGAAACTTTGTGGGTAGTTTTGGTATGTCCATTAAGGCCAGGAAATGCTAAAAAACTGGAATTTGGAGGAAAATTAGATCCACTCACCGCGTGTGATTTGCAACGCGGCCTAACGTGTCGGACCCCTAAAACCTGACCCCGGGGGCTCCAAATGTTCTAGTATTCGCCGTGCATGTTTCATATGGTATTTGAGGTTGATTGGGCTTAAAAAATCCGGGTTTCGAATTATTTCATTTTTTGACCATTTGGCCCCGACTTGTATTTTGGGCGATTTCGGGTTAATGAAGGAAGTGTCATCTCTAGTGCTCCAAAAGGGATGAAACTTTGTGGGTAGCTTTCAAATGTCCAATAAGGCCGGGAAATGCTAAAAAACGGGAATTTGGAGGAAAATTCGATCCACTCACCGCGTGTGATTTTCAACGCGGCTTAACGTGTCGGACCCCTAAAACCTGACCCCGGGGGCTCCAAATGTTCTAGTATTCGTCGTGCAAGTTTCATATGGTATTTGAGGTTGATTGGGATGAAAAAATACGGGTTTCGAATTATTTCATTTTTTGACCATTTGGCCCCGACTTGTATTTTGGGCGATTTCGGGTTAATGAAGGAAGTGTCATCTCTAGTGCTCCAAAAGGGATGAAACTTTGTGGGTAGCTTTGGTATGTCCAATGGAGCCGGGAAATGCTAAAAAAGGGAATTTGGAGGACAATACGATCCACTCACCGCGTGTGATTTGCAACGCGGCCTAACGTGTCGGACCTCTAAAACCTGACCCCGGGGGCTCCAAATGGTCTAGTATTCGTCGTGCATGTTTCATATGGTATTGGAGGTTGATTGGGCTGAAAAAATACGGGTTTCGAATTATTTCATTTTTTGACCATATGGCCCCGACTTGTATTTTGGGCGATTTCGGGTTAATGATGGAAGTGTCATCTCTAGTGCTCCAAAAGGGATGAAACTTTGTGAGTAGCTTTGGTATGTCCTATAAGGCCGGGAAATGCTAAAAAGGGGAATTTGGAGGAAAATACGATCCACTCACCGCGTGTGATTTGCAACGCGGCCTAACGTGTCGGACCCCTAAAACCTGACCCCGGGGGCTCCAAATGGTCTAGTCTTCGTCGTGCATGTTTCATATGGTATTTGAGGTTGATTAGGCTGAAAAAATCCGGGTTTCGAATTATTTCATTTTTTGACCATTTGGCCCCGACTTGTATTTTGGGCGATTTCGGGTTAATGAAGGAAATGTCATCTCTAGTGCTCCAAAAGGGATGAAACTATGTGGGTAGCTTTGGTATGTCCAATAAGGCCGGGAAATGCTAAAAAAACGGGAATTAGGAGGAAAATTAGATCCACTCACCGCGTGTGATTTGCAACGCGACCTAACGTGTCGGACCCCTAAAACCTGACCCCGGGGGCTCCAAATGGTCTAGTATTCGTCGTGCATGTTTCATATGGTATTTGAGGTTGATTGGGCAGAAAAAATCCGGGTTTCGAATTATTTCATTTTTTGACCATTTGGCCCCGACTTGTATTTTAGGCGATTTCGGGTTAATGAAGGAAGTGTCATCTCTAGTGCTCCAAAAGGGATGAAACTTTGTGGGTAGCTTTGGTATGTCCAATAAGGCCGGGAAATGCTAAAAAACTGGAATTTGGAGGAAAATTAGATCCACTCACCGCGTGTGATTTGCGACGCGGCCTAACGTGTCGGACCCCTAAAACCTGACACCGGGGGCTCCAAATGGTCTAGTATTCGTCGTGCATGTTTCATATGGTATTTGAGGTTGATTGGGCTGAAAAAATCCGGGTTTCGAATTATTTCATTTTTTGACCATTTGGCCCCGACTTGTATTTTGGGCGATTTCGGGTTAATGAAGGAAGTGTCATCTCTAGTGCTCCAAAAGGGATGAAACTTTGTGGGTAGCTTTGTTATGTCCAATAAGGTCGGGAAATGCTAAAAAACGAGAATTTGGAGGAAAAGACGATTCACTCACCGCGTGTGATTTGCAAAGCGGCCTAACGTGTCGGACCCCTAAAACCTGACCCCGGGGGCTCCAAATATTCTAGTATTCGTCGTGCATGTTTCATATGGTATTTGAGGTTGATTGGGCTGAAAAAATCCGGGTTTCGAATTATTTCATTTTTTTACCATTTGGCCCCAACTTGTATTTTGGGCGATTTCGGGTTAATGAAGGAAGTGTCATCTCTAGTGCTCCAAAAGGGATGAAACTTTGTGGGTAGCTTTGGTATGTCCAATGGAGCCGGGAAATGCTAAAAAAGGGAATTTGGAGGACAATACGATCCACTCACCGCGTGTGATTTGCAACGCGGCCTAACGTGTCGGACCTCTAAAACCTGACCCCGGGGGCTCCAAATGGTCTAGTATTTGCCGTGCATGTTTCATATGGTATTTGAGGTTGATTGGGATGAAAAAATACGGGTTTCGAATTATTTCATTTTTTGACCATTTGGCCCCGACTTGTATTTTGGGCGATTTCGGGTTAATGAAGGAAGTGTCATCTCTAGTGCTCCAAAAGGGATGAAACTTTGTGGGTAGCTTTGGTATGTCCAATGGAGCCGGGAAATGCTAAAAAAGGGAATTTGGAGGACAATACGATCCACTCACCGCGTGTGATTTGCAACGCGGCCTAACGTGTCGGACCTCTAAAACCTGACCCCGGGGGCTCCAAATGGTCTAGTATTCGTCGTGCATGTTTCATATGGTATTGGAGGTTGATTGGGCTGAAAAAATACGGGTTTCGAATTATTTCATTTTTTGACCATATGGCCCCGACTTGTATTTTGGGCGATTTCGGGTTAATGATGGAAGTGTCATCTCTAGTGCTCCAAAAGGGATGAAACTATGTGGGTAGCTTTGGTATGTCCAATAAGGCCGGGAAATGCTAAAAAAAGGGAATTAGGAGGAAAATTAGATCCACTCACCGCGTGTGATTTGCAACGCGACCTAACGTGTCGGACCCCTAAAACCTGACCCCGGGGGCTCCAAATGGTCTAGTATTCGTCGTGCATGTTTCATATGGTATTTGAGGTTGATTGGGCAGAAAAAATCCGGGTTTCGAATTATTTCATTTTTTGACCATTTGGCCCCGACTTGTATTTTAGGCGATTTCGGGTTAATGAAGGAAGTGTCATCTCTAGTGCTCCAAAAGGGATGAAACTTTGTGGGTAGCTTTGGTATGTCCAATAAGGCCGGGAAATGATAAAAAACGGGAATTTGGAGGAAAATTAGATAACCTCACCGCGTGTGATTTGCAACGCGACCTAACGTGTCGGACCCCTAAAACCTGACCCCGGGGGCTCCAAATGGTCTAGTATTCGTCGTGCATGTTTCATATGGTATTTGAGGTTGATTGGGCAGAAAAAATCCGGGTTTCGAATTATTTCATTTTTTGACCATTTGGCCCCGACTTGTATTTTAGGCGATTTCGGGTTAATGAAGGAAGTGTCATCTCTAGTGCTCCAAAAGGGATGAAACTTTGTGGGTAGCTTTGGTATGTCCAATAAGGCCGGGAAATGATAAAAAACGGGAATTTGGAGGAAAATTAGATAACCTCACCGCGTGTGATTTGCAACGCGACCTAACGTGTCGGACCCCTAAAACCTGACCCCGGGGGCTCCAAATGGTCTAGTATTCGTCGTGCATGTTTCATATGGTATTTGAAGTTGATTGGGCTCAATAAATCCGGGTTTCGAATTATTTCATTTTTTGACCATTTGGCCCCGACTTGTATTTTGGGAGATTTCGGGTTAATGAAGGAAGTGTCATCTCTAGTGCTCCAAAAGGGATGAAACTTTGTGGGTAGCTTTGGTATGTCCAATAAGGCCAAGAAATGCTAAAAACCAAAATTTGGAGGACAATAGGATACACTCACCGCGTGGGATTTGCAACACGGCCTAACGTGTCGGACCCCTAAAACCTGACCCCGGGGGCTCCAAATGGTCTAGTTTTCGTCGTGCATGTTTCATATGGTATTTGAGGTTGATTGGGCTGAAAAAATTCGGGTTTCGAATTATTTCATTTTTTGATCATTTGGCCCTGACTTGTATTTTGGGCGATTTCGGGTTAATGAAGGAAGTGTCATCTCTAGTGCTCCAAAAGGGATGAAAGTTTGTGGGTAGCTTTGTTATGTCCAATAAGGCCGGGAAATGCTAAAAAGGGGAATTTGGAGGACAATACGATCCACTCACCGCGTGTGATTTGCAACGCGGCCTAACGTGTCGGACCCCTAAAACCTGACCCCGGGTGCTCCAAATGGTCTAGTATTCGTCGTGCATGTTTCATATGGTATTTGAGGTTGATTGGCCTTAAAAAATCCGGGGTTTCGAATTATTTCATTTTTTGACCATTTGGCCCCGACTTGTATTTTGGGAGATTTCGGGTTAATGAAGGAAGTGTCATCTCTAGTGCTCCAAAAGGGATGAAACTTTGTGGGTAGCTTTGGTATGTCCAATAAGGCCGGGAAATGCTAAAAAACGGGAATTTGGAGGAAAATTAGATCCACTCACCGCGTGTGATTTGCAACGCGGCCTAACCTGCCGGACCCCTAGAACCTGACACCGGGGGCTCCAAATGGTCTAGTATTCGTCGTTCATGTTTCATATGGTATTGGAGGTTGATTGGGCTGAAAAAATCCGGGTTTCGAATTATTTCATTTTTTGACCATATGGCCCCGACTTGTATTTTGGGCGATTTCGGGTTAATGATGGAAGTGTCATCTCTAGTGCTCCAAAAGGGATGAAACATTGTGGGTATCTTTGGTATGTCCAATAAGGCCGGGAAATGCTAAAAAGGGGAATTTGGAGGAAAATACGATCCACTCACCGCGTGTGATTTGCAACGCAACCTAACGTGCCGAACCCTAAAACCTGACCCCGGGGGCTCCAAATGGTCTAGTATTCATCGTGCATGTTTCATATGGTATTTGAGGTTGATTGGGTGGAAAAAATCCGGGTTTCGAATTATTTCATTTTTTGACCATTTGGCCCCGACTTGTATTTTGGGCGATTTCGGGTTAATGAAGGAAGTGTCATCTCTAGTGCTTCAAAAGAGATGAAACTTTGTGGGTAGCTTTGGTATGTCCAATAAGGCCGGGAAATCCTAAAAAGGGGAATTTGGAGGAAAATACGATCCACTCACCGCGTGTGATTTGCAACGCGGCCTAACGTGTCGGACCCCTAAAACCTGACCCCGGGGGCTCCAAATGATCTAATATTCGTCGTGCATTTTTCATATAGTATTTGAGGTTGATTTGGCTGAAAAAATCCGGGTTTCGAATTATTTCATTTTTTGACCATTTGGCCCCGACTTGTATTTTGGGCGATATCGGGTTAATGAAGGAAGTGTCATCTCTAGTGCTCCAAAAGGGATGAAACTTTGTGGGTAGCTTTGGTATGTCCAATAAGGCCGGGAAATGCTAAAAATAGAAATTTGGAGGACAATAGGATACACTCACCGCGTGTGATTTGCAACACGGCCTAACGTGTCGGACCCCTAAAACCTGACCCCGGGGCTCCAAATGGTCTAGTTTTCGTCGTGCATGTTTCATATGGTATTTGAGTTTGATTGGGCTGAAAAAATCCGGGTTTCAAATTATTTCATTTTTTGACCATTTGGCCCCGACTTGTATTTTGGGCGATTTCGGGTTAATGAAGGAAGTGTCATCTCTAGTGCTCCAAAAGGGATGAAACTTTGTGGGTAGCTTTGTTATGTCCAATAAGGTCGGGAAATGCTAAAAAACGAGAATTTGGAGGAAAATACGATTCACTCACCGCGTGTGATTTGCAAAGCGGCCTAACGTGTCGGACCCCTAAAACCTGACCCTGGGGGCTCCAAATATTCTAGTATTCGTCGTGCATGTTTCATATGGTATTTGAGGTTGATTGGGCTGAAAAAATCCGGGTTTCGAATTATTTCATTTTTTTACCATTTGGCCCCAACTTGTATTTTGGGCGATTTCGGGTTAATGAAGGAAGTGTCATCTCTAGTGCTCCAAAAGGGATGAAACTTTGTGGGTAGCTTTGGTATGTCCAATGGAGCCGAGAAATGCTAAAAAACGGGAATTTGGAGGACAATACGATCCACTCACCGCGTGTGATTTGCAACGCGGCCTAACGTGTCGGACCCCTAAAACCTGACCCCGGGGGCTCCAAATGGTCTAGTATTTGCCGTGCATGTTTCATATGGTATTTGAGGTTGATTGGGCTGAAAAAATCCGGGTTTCGAATTATTTCATTTTTTGACCATTTGGCCCCGACTTGTATTTTGGGCGATTTCGGGTTAATGAAGGAAGTTTTATCTCTAGTGCTCCAAAAGGGATGAAACTTTGTGGTTAGCTTTGGTATGTCCAATAAGGCCGGGAAATGCTAAAAAACGGGAATTTGGAGGAAAATTCGATACACTCACCGCGTGTGATTTGCAACGCGACCTAACGTGTCGGACCCCTAAAACCTGACCCCGGGGGCTCCAAATGGTCTAGTATTCGTCGTGCATGTTTCATATGGTATTTGAAGTTGATTGGGCTCAATAAATCCGGGTTTCGAATTATTTCATTTTTTGACCATTTGGCCCCGACTTGTATTTTGGGAGATTTCGGGTTAATGAAGGAAGTGTCATCTCTAGTGCTCCAAAAGGGATGAAACTTTGTGGGTATCTTTGGTATGTCCAATAAGGCCAAGAAATGCTAAAAACCAAAATTTGGAGGACAATAGGATACACTCACCGCGTGGGATTTGCAACACGGCCTAACGTGTCGGACCCCTAAAACCTGACCCCGGGGGCTCCAAATGGTCTAGTTTTCGTCGTGCATGTTTCATATGGTATTTGAGGTTGATTGGGCTTAAAAAATTCGGGTTTCGAATTATTTCATTTTTTGATCATTTGGCCCTGACTTGTATTTTGGGCGATTTCGGGTTAATGAAGGAAGTGTCATCTCTAGTGCTCCAAAAGGGATGAAAGTTTGTGGGTAGCTTTGTTATGTCCAATAAGGCCGGGAAATGCTAAAAAACGGGAATTTGGAGGACAATACGATCCACTCACCGCGTGTGATTTGCAACGCGGCCTAACGTGTCGGACCCCTAAAACCTGACCCCGGGTGCTCCAAATGGTCTAGTTTTCGTCGTGCATGTTTCATATGGTATTTGAGGTTGATTGGCCTTAAAAAATCCGGGGTTTCGAATTATTTCATTTTTTGACCATTTGGCCCCGACTTGTATTTTGGGAGATTTCGGGTTAATGAAGGAAGTGTCATCTCTAGTGCTCCAAAAGGGATGAAACTTTGTGGGTAGCTTTGGTATGTCCAATAAGGCCGGGAAATGCTAAAAAACGGGAATTTGGAGGAAAATTAGATCCACTCACCGCGTGTGATTTGCAACGCGGCCTAACCTGCCGGGCCCCTAGAACCTGACACCGGGGGCTCCAAATGGTCTAGTATTCGTCGTTCATGTTTCATATGGTATTGGAGGTTGATTGGGCTGAAAAAATCCGGGTTTCGAATTATTTCATTTTTTGACCATATGGCCCCGACTTGTATTTTGGGCGATTTCGGGTTAATGATGGAAGTGTCATCTCTAGTGCTCCAAAAGGGATGAAACATTGTGGGTATCTTTGGTATGTCCAATAAGGCCGGGAAATGCTAAAAAGGGGAATTTGGAGGAAAATACGATCCACTCACCGCGTGTGATTTGCAACGCAACCTAACGTGCCGAACCCTAAAACCTGACCCCAGGGGGCTCCAAATGGTCTAGTATTCATCGTGCATGTTTCATATGGTATTTGAGGTTGATTGGGTGGAAAAAATCCGGGTTTCGAATTATTTCATTTTTTGACCATTTGGCCCCGACTTGTATTTTGGGCGATTTCGGGTTAATGAAGGAAGTGTCATCTCTAGTGCTTCAAAAGAGATGAAACTTTGTGGGTAGCTTTGGTATGTCCAATAAGGCCGGGAAATCCTAAAAAGGGGAATTTGGAGGAAAATACGATCCACTCACCGCGTGTGATTTGCAACGCGGCCTAACGTGTCGGACCCCTAAAACCTGACCCCGGGGGCTCCAAATGGTCTAGTATTTGCCGTGCATGTTTCATATGGTATTTGAGGTTGATTGGGCTGAAAAAATCCGGGTTTCGAATTATTTCATTTTTTGACCATTTGGCCCCGACTTGTATTTTGGGCGATTTCGGGTTAATGAAGGAAGTTTTATCTCTAGTGCTCCAAAAGGGATGAAACTTTGTGGGTAGCTTTGGTATGTCCAATAAGGCCGGGAAATGATAAAAAACGGGAATTTGGAGGAAAATTAGATAACCTCACCGCGTGTGATTTGCAACGCGACCTAACGTGTCGGACCCCTAAAACCTGACCCCGGGGGCTCCAAATGGTCTAGTATTCGTCGTGCATGTTTCATATGGTATTTGAAGTTGATTGGGCTCAATAAATCCGGGTTTCGAATTATTTCATTTTTTGACCATTTGGCCCCGACTTGTATTTTGGGAGATTTCGGGTTAATGAAGGAAGTGTCATCTCTAGTGCTCCAAAAGGGATGAAACTTTGTGGGTAGCTTTGGTATGTCCAATAAGGCCAAGAAATGCTAAAAACCAAAATTTGGAGGACAATAGGATACACTCACCGCGTGGGATTTGCAACACGGCCTAACGTGTCGGACCCCTAAAACCTGACCCCGGGGGCTCCAAATGGTCTAGTTTTCGTCGTGCATGTTTCATATGGTATTTGAGGTTGATTGGGCTGAAAAAATTCGGGTTTCGAATTATTTCATTTTTTGATCATTTGGCCCTGACTTGTATTTTGGGCGATTTCGGGTTAATGAAGGAAGTGTCATCTCTAGTGCTCCAAAAGGGATGAAAGTTTGTGGGTAGCTTTGTTATGTCCAATAAGGCCGGGAAATGCTAAAAAAGGGGAATTTGGAGGACAATACGATCCACTCACCGCGTGTGATTTGCAACGCGGCCTAACGTGTCGGACCCCTAAAACCTGACCCCGGGTGCTCCAAATGGTCTAGTATTCGTCGTGCATGTTTCATATGGTATTTGAGGTTGATTGGCCTTAAAAAATCCGGGGTTTCGAATTATTTCATTTTTTGACCATTTGGCCCCGACTTGTATTTTGGGAGATTTCGGGTTAATGAAGGAAGTGTCATCTCTAGTGCTCCAAAAGGGATGAAACTTTGTGGGTAGCTTTGGTATGTCCAATAAGGCCGGGAAATGCTAAAAAACGGGAATTTGGAGGAAAATTAGATCCACTCACCGCGTGTGATTTGCAACGCGGCCTAACCTGCCGGACCCCTAGAACCTGACACCGGGGGCTCCAAATGGTCTAGTATTCGTCGTTCATGTTTCATATGGTATTGGAGGTTGATTGGGCTGAAAAAATCCGGGTTTCGAATTATTTCATTTTTTGACCATATGGCCCCGACTTGTATTTTGGGCGATTTCGGGTTAATGATGGAAGTGTCATCTCTAGTGCTCCAAAAGGGATGAAACATTGTGGGTATCTTTGGTATGTCCAATAAGGCCGGGAAATGCTAAAAAGGGGAATTTGGAGGAAAATACGATCCACTCACCGCGTGTGATTTGCAACGCAACCTAACGTGCCGAACCCTAAAACCTGACCCCGGGGGCTCCAAATGGTCTAGTATTCATCGTGCATGTTTCATATGGTATTTGAGGTTGATTGGGTGGAAAAAATCCGGGTTTCGAATTATTTCATTTTTTGACCATTTGGCCCCGACTTGTATTTTGGGCGATTTCGGGTTAATGAAGGAAGTGTCATCTCTAGTTCTTCAAAAGAGATGAAACTTTGTGGGTAGCTTTGGTATGTCCAATAAGGCCGGGAAATCCTAAAAAGGGGAATTTGGAGGAAAATACGATCCACTCACCGCGTGTGATTTGCAACGCGGCCTAACGTGTCGGACCCCTAAAACCTGACCCCGGGGGCTCCAAATGATCTAATATTCGTCGTGCATTTTTCATATAGTATTTGAGGTTGATTTGGCTGAAAAAATCCGGGTTTCGAATTATTTCATTTTTTGACCATTTGGCCCCGACTTGTATTTTGGGCGATATCGGGTTAATGAAGGAAGTGTCATCTCTAGTGCTCCAAAAGGGATGAAACTTTGTGGGTAGCTTTGGTATGTCCAATAAGGCCGGGAAATGCTAAAAACAGAAATTTGGAGGACAATAGGATACACTCACCGCGTGTGATTTGCAACACGGCCTAACGTGTCGGACCCCTAAAACCTGACCCCGGGGCTCCAAATGGTCTAGTTTTCGTCGTGCATGTTTCATATGGTATTTGAGTTTGATTGGGCTGAAAAAATCCGGGTTTCAAATTATTTCATTTTTTGACCATTTGGCCCCGACTTGTATTTTGGGCGATTTCGGGTTAATGAAGGAAGTGTCATCTCTAGTGCTCCAAAAGGGATGAAACTTTGTGGGTAGCTTTGTTATGTCCAATAAGGTCGGGAAATGCTAAAAAACGAGAATTTGGAGGAAAATACGATTCACTCACCGCGTGTGATTTGCAAAGCGGCCTAACGTGTCGGACCCCTAAAACCTGACCCTGGGGGCTCCAAATATTCTAGTATTCGTCGTGCATGTTTCATATGGTATTTGAGGTTGATTGGGCTGAAAAAATCCGGGTTTCGAATTATTTCATTTTTTTACCATTTGGCCCCAACTTGTATTTTGGGCGATTTCGGGTTAATGAAGGAAGTGTCATCTCTAGTGCTCCAAAAGGGATGAAACTTTGTGGGTAGCTTTGGTATGTCCAATGGAGCCGAGAAATGCTAAAAAACGGGAATTTGGAGGACAATACGATCCACTCACCGCGTGTGATTTGCAACGCGGCCTAACGTGTCGGACCCCTAAAACCTGACCCCGGGGGCTCCAAATGGTCTAGTATTTGCCGTGCATGTTTCATATGGTATTTGAGGTTGATTGGGCTGAAAAAATCCGGGTTTCGAATTATTTCATTTTTTGACCATTTGGCCCCGACTTGTATTTTGGGCGATTTCGGGTTAATGAAGGAAGTTTTATCTCTAGTGCTCCAAAAGGGATGAAACTTTGTGGTTAGCTTTGGTATGTCCAATAAGGCCGGGAAATGCTAAAAAACGGGAATTTGGAGGAAAATTCGATACACTCACCGCGTGTGATTTGCAACGCGACCTAACGTGTCGGACCCCTAAAACCTGACCCCGGGGGCTCCAAATGGTCTAGTATTCGTCGTGCATGTTTCATATGGTATTTGAAGTTGATTGGGCTCAATAAATCCGGGTTTCGAATTATTTCATTTTTTGACCATTTGGCCCCGACTTGTATTTTGGGAGATTTCGGGTTAATGAAGGAAGTGTCATCTCTAGTGCTCCAAAAGGGATGAAACTTTGTGGGTATCTTTGGTATGTCCAATAAGGCCAAGAAATGCTAAAAACCAAAATTTGGAGGACAATAGGATACACTCACCGCGTGGGATTTGCAACACGGCCTAACGTGTCGGACCCCTAAAACCTGACCCCGGGGGCTCCAAATGGTCTAGTTTTCGTCGTGCATGTTTCATATGGTATTTGAGGTTGATTGGGCTTAAAAAATTCGGGTTTCGAATTATTTCATTTTTTGATCATTTGGCCCTGACTTGTATTTTGGGCGATTTCGGGTTAATGAAGGAAGTGTCATCTCTAGTGCTCCAAAAGGGATGAAAGTTTGTGGGTAGCTTTGTTATGTCCAATAAGGCCGGGAAATGCTAAAAAACGGGAATTTGGAGGACAATACGATCCACTCACCGCGTGTGATTTGCAACGCGGCCTAACGTGTCGGACCCCTAAAACCTGACCCCGGGTGCTCCAAATGGTCTAGTATTCGTCGTGCATGTTTCATATGGTATTTGAGGTTGATTGGCCTTAAAAAATCCGGGGTTTCGAATTATTTCATTTTTTGACCATTTGGCCCCGACTTGTATTTTGGGAGATTTCGGGTTAATGAAGGAAGTGTCATCTCTAGTGCTCCAAAAGGGATGAAACTTTGTGGGTAGCTTTGGTATGTCCAATAAGGCCGGGAAATGCTAAAAAACGGGAATTTGGAGGAAAATTAGATCCACTCACCGCGTGTGATTTGCAACGCGGCCTAACCTGCCGGGCCCCTAGAACCTGACACCGGGGGCTCCAAATGGTCTAGTATTCGTCGTTCATGTTTCATATGGTATTGGAGGTTGATTGGGCTGAAAAAATCCGGGTTTCGAATTATTTCATTTTTTGACCATATGGCCCCGACTTGTATTTTGGGCGATTTCGGGTTAATGATGGAAGTGTCATCTCTAGTGCTCCAAAAGGGATGAAACATTGTGGGTATCTTTGGTATGTCCAATAAGGCCGGGAAATGCTAAAAAGGGGAATTTGGAGGAAAATACGATCCACTCACCGCGTGTGATTTGCAACGCAACCTAACGTGCCGAACCCTAAAACCTGACCCCAGGGGGCTCCAAATGGTCTAGTATTCATCGTGCATGTTTCATATGGTATTTGAGGTTGATTGGGTGGAAAAAATCCGGGTTTCGAATTATTTCATTTTTTGACCATTTGGCCCCGACTTGTATTTTGGGCGATTTCGGGTTAATGAAGGAAGTGTCATCTCTAGTGCTTCAAAAGAGATGAAACTTTGTGGGTAGCTTTGGTATGTCCAATAAGGCCGGGAAATCCTAAAAAGGGGAATTTGGAGGAAAATACGATCCACTCACCGCGTGTGATTTGCAACGCGGCCTAACGTGTCGGACCCCTAAAACCTGACCCCGGGGGCTCCAAATGATCTAATATTCGTCGTGCATTTTTCATATAGTATTTGAGGTTGATTTGGCTGAAAAAATCCGGGTTTCGAATTATTTCATTTTTTGACCATTTGGCCCCGACTTGTATTTTGGGCGATATCGGGTTAATGAAGGAAGTGTCATCTCTAGTGCTCCAAAAGGGATGAAACTTTGTGGGTAGCTTTGGTATGTCCAATAAGGCCGGGAAATGCTAAAAACAGAAATTTGGAGGACAATAGGATACACTCACCGCGTGTGATTTGCAACACGGCCTAACGTGTCGGACCCCTAAAACCTGACCCCGGGGCTCCAAATGGTCTAGTTTTCGTCGTGCATGTTTCATATGGTATTTGAGTTTGATTGGGCTGAAAAAATCCGGGTTTCAAATTATTTCATTTTTTGACCATTTGGCCCCGACTTGTATTTTGGGCGATTTCGGGTTAATGAAGGAAGTGTCATCTCTAGTGCTCCAAAAGGGATGAAACTTTGTGGGTAGCTTTGTTATGTCCAATAAGGTCGGGAAATGCTAAAAAACGAGAATTTGGAGGAAAATACGATTCACTCACCGCGTGTGATTTGCAAAGCGGCCTAACGTGTCGGACCCCTAAAACCTGACCCTGGGGGCTCCAAATATTCTAGTATTCGTCGTGCATGTTTCATATGGTATTTGAGGTTGATTGGGCTGAAAAAATCCGGGTTTCGAATTATTTCATTTTTTTACCATTTGGCCCCAACTTGTATTTTGGGCGATTTCGGGTTAATGAAGGAAGTGTCATCTCTAGTGCTCCAAAAGGGATGAAACTTTGTGGGTAGCTTTGGTATGTCCAATGGAGCCGAGAAATGCTAAAAAACGGGAATTTGGAGGACAATACGATCCACTCACCGCGTGTGATTTGCAACGCGGCCTAACGTGTCGGACCCCTAAAACCTGACCCCGGGGGCTCCAAATGGTCTAGTTTTCGTCGTGCATGTTTCATATGGTATTTGAGGTTGATTGGGCTTAAAAAATTCGGGTTTCGAATTATTTCATTTTTTGATCATTTGGCCCTGACTTGTATTTTGGGCGATTTCGGGTTAATGAAGGAAGTGTCATCTCTAGTGCTCCAAAAGGGATGAAAGTTTGTGGGTAGCTTTGTTATGTCCAATAAGGCCGGGAAATGCTAAAAAACGGGAATTTGGAGGACAATACGATCCACTCACCGCGTGTGATTTGCAACGCGGCCTAACGTGTCGGACCCCTAAAACCTGACCCCGGGTGCTCCAAATGGTCTAGTATTCGTCGTGCATGTTTCATATGGTATTTGAGGTTGATTGGCCTTAAAAAATCCGGGGTTTCGAATTATTTCATTTTTTGACCATTTGGCCCCGACTTGTATTTTGGGAGATTTCGGGTTAATGAAGGAAGTGTCATCTCTAGTGCTCCAAAAGGGATGAAACTTTGTGGGTAGCTTTGGTATGTCCAATAAGGCCGGGAAATGCTAAAAAACGGGAATTTGGAGGAAAATTAGATCCACTCACCGCGTGTGATTTGCAACGCGGCCTAACCTGCCGGGCCCCTAGAACCTGACACCGGGGGCTCCAAATGGTCTAGTATTCGTCGTTCATGTTTCATATGGTATTGGAGGTTGATTGGGCTGAAAAAATCCGGGTTTCGAATTATTTCATTTTTTGACCATATGGCCCCGACTTGTATTTTGGGCGATTTCGGGTTAATGATGGAAGTGTCATCTCTAGTGCTCCAAAAGGGATGAAACATTGTGGGTATCTTTGGTATGTCCAATAAGGCCGGGAAATGCTAAAAAGGGGAATTTGGAGGAAAATACGATCCACTCACCGCGTGTGATTTGCAACGCAACCTAACGTGCCGAACCCTAAAACCTGACCCCAGGGGGCTCCAAATGGTCTAGTATTCATCGTGCATGTTTCATATGGTATTTGAGGTTGATTGGGTGGAAAAAATCCGGGTTTCGAATTATTTCATTTTTTGACCATTTGGCCCCGACTTGTATTTTGGGCGATTTCGGGTTAATGAAGGAAGTGTCATCTCTAGTGCTTCAAAAGAGATGAAACTTTGTGGGTAGCTTTGGTATGTCCAATAAGGCCGGGAAATCCTAAAAAGGGGAATTTGGAGGAAAATACGATCCACTCACCGCGTGTGATTTGCAACGCGGCCTAACGTGTCGGACCCCTAAAACCTGACCCCGGGGGCTCCAAATGATCTAATATTCGTCGTGCATTTTTCATATAGTATTTGAGGTTGATTTGGCTGAAAAAATCCGGGTTTCGAATTATTTCATTTTTTGACCATTTGGCCCCGACTTGTATTTTGGGCGATATCGGGTTAATGAAGGAAGTGTCATCTCTAGTGCTCCAAAAGGGATGAAACTTTGTGGGTAGCTTTGGTATGTCCAATAAGGCCGGGAAATGCTAAAAACAGAAATTTGGAGGACAATAGGATACACTCACCGCGTGTGATTTGCAACACGGCCTAACGTGTCGGACCCCTAAAACCTGACCCCGGGGCTCCAAATGGTCTAGTTTTCGTCGTGCATGTTTCATATGGTATTTGAGTTTGATTGGGCTGAAAAAATCCGGGTTTCAAATTATTTCATTTTTTGACCATTTGGCCCCGACTTGTATTTTGGGCGATTTCGGGTTAATGAAGGAAGTGTCATCTCTAGTGCTCCAAAAGGGATGAAACTTTGTGGGTAGCTTTGTTATGTCCAATAAGGTCGGGAAATGCTAAAAAACGAGAATTTGGAGGAAAATACGATTCACTCACCGCGTGTGATTTGCAAAGCGGCCTAACGTGTCGGACCCCTAAAACCTGACCCTGGGGGCTCCAAATATTCTAGTATTCGTCGTGCATGTTTCATATGGTATTTGAGGTTGATTGGGCTGAAAAAATCCGGGTTTCGAATTATTTCATTTTTTTACCATTTGGCCCCAACTTGTATTTTGGGCGATTTCGGGTTAATGAAGGAAGTGTCATCTCTAGTGCTCCAAAAGGGATGAAACTTTGTGGGTAGCTTTGGTATGTCCAATGGAGCCGAGAAATGCTAAAAAACGGGAATTTGGAGGACAATACGATCCACTCACCGCGTGTGATTTGCAACGCGGCCTAACGTGTCGGACCCCTAAAACCTGACCCCGGGGGCTCCAAATGGTCTAGTATTTGCCGTGCATGTTTCATATGGTATTTGAGGTTGATTGGGCTGAAAAAATCCGGGTTTCGAATTATTTCATTTTTTGACCATTTGGCCCCGACTTGTATTTTGGGCGATTTCGGGTTAATGAAGGAAGTTTTATCTCTAGTGCTCCAAAAGGGATGAAACTTTGTGGGTAGCTTTGGTATGTCCAATAAGGCCGGGAAATGCTAAAAAACGGGAATTTGGAGGAAAATTCGATACACTCACCGCGTGTGATTTGCAACGCGACCTAACGTGTCGGACCCCTAAAACCTGACCCCGGGGGCTCCAAATGGTCTAGTATTCGTCGTGCATGTTTCATATGGTATTTGAAGTTGATTGGGCTCAATAAATCCGGGTTTCGAATTATTTCATTTTTTGACCATTTGGCCCCGACTTGTATTTTGGGAGATTTCGGGTTAATGAAGGAAGTGTCATCTCTAGTGCTCCAAAAGGGATGAAACTTTGTGGGTAGCTTTGGTATGTCCAATAAGGCCAAGAAATGCTAAAAACCAAAATTTGGAGGACAATAGGATACACTCACCGCGTGGGATTTGCAACACGGCCTAACGTGTCGGACCCCTAAAACCTGACCCCGGGGGCTCCAAATGGTCTAGTTTTCGTCGTGCATGTTTCATATGGTATTTGAGGTTGATTGGGCTGAAAAAATTCGGGTTTCGAATTATTTCATTTTTTGATCATTTGGCCCTGACTTGTATTTTGGGCGATTTCGGGTTAATGAAGGAAGTGTCATCTCTAGTGCTCCAAAAGGGATGAAAGTTTGTGGGTAGCTTTGTTATGTCCAATAAGGCCGGGAAATGCTAAAAAACGGGAATTTGGAGGACAATACGATCCACTCACCGCGTGTGATTTGCAACGCGGCCTAACGTGTCGGACCCCTAAAACCTGACCCCGGGGGCTCCAAATGGTCTAGTATTCGTCGTGCATGTTTCATATGGTATTTGAGGTTGATTGGCCTTAAAAAATCCGGGGTTTCGAATTATTTCATTTTTTGACCATTTGGCCCCGACTTGTATTTTGGGAGATTTCGTGTTAATGAAGGAAGTGTCATCTCTAGTGCTCCAAAAGGGATGAAACTTTGTGGGTAGCTTTGGTATGTCCAATAAGGCCGGGAAATGCTAAAAAACGGGAATTTGGAGGAAAATTAGATCCACTCACCGCGTGTGATTTGCAACGCGGCCTAACCTGCCGGACCCCTAGAACCTGACACCGGGGGCTCCAAATGGTCTAGTATTCGTCGTGCATGTTTCATATGGTATTGGAGGTTGATTGGGCTGAAAAAATCCGGGTTTCGAATTATTTCATTTTTTGACCATATGGCCCCGACTTGTATTTTGGGCGATTTCGGGTTAATGATGGAAGTGTCATCTCTAGTGCTCCAAAAGGGATGAAACATTGTGGGTAGCTTTGGTATGTCCAATAAGGCCGGGAAATGCTAAAAAGGGGAATTTGGAGGAAAACACGATCCACTCACCGCGTGTGATTTGCAACGCGACCTAACGTGTCGAACCCTAAAACCTGACCCCGGGGGCTCCAAATGGTCTAGTATTCGTCGTGCATGTTTCATATGGTATTTGAGGTTGATTGGGTGGAAAAAATCCGGGTTTCGAATTATTTCATTTTTTGACCATTTGGCCCCGACATGTATTTTGGGCGATTTCGGGTTAATGAAGGAAGTGTCATCTCTAGTGCTTCAAAAGAGATGAAACTTTGTGGGTAGCTTTGGTATGTCCAATAAGGCCGGGAAATCCTAAAAAGGGGAATTTGGAGGAAAATACGATCCACTCACCGCGTGTGATTTGCAACGCGGCCTAACGTGTCGGACCCCTAAAACCTGACCCCGGGGGCTCCAAATGGTCTAATATTCGTCGTGCATTTTTCATATAGTATTTGAGGTTGATTTGGCTGAAAAAATCCGGGTTTCGAATTATTTCATTTTTTGACCATTTGGCCCCGACTTGTATTTTGGGCGATATCGGGTTAATGAAGGAAGTGTCTTCTCTAGTGCTCCAAAAGGGATGAAACTTTGTGGGTAGCTTTGGTATGTCCAATAAGGCCGGGAAATGCTAAAAACAGAAATTTGGAGGACAATAGGATACACTCACCGCGTGTGATTTGCAACACGGCCTAACGTGTCGGACCCCTAAAACCTGACCCCGGGGCTCCAAATGGTCTAGTTTTCGTCGTGCATGTTTCATATGGTATTTGAGTTTGATTGGGCTGAAAAAATCCGGGTTTCAAATTATTTCATTTTTTGACCATTTGGCCCCGACTTGTATTTTGGGCGATTTCGGGTTAATGAAGGAAGTGTCATCTCTAGTGCTCCAAAAGGGATGAAACTTTGTGGGTAGCTTTGTTATGTCCAATAAGGCCGGGAAATGCTAAAAAACGGGAATTTGGAGGACAATACGATCCACTCACCGCGTGTGATTTGCAACGCGGCCTAACGTGTCGGACCCCTAAAACCTGACCCCGGGGGCTCCAAATGGTCTAGTATTCGTCGTGCATGTTTCATATGGTATTTGAGGTTGATTGGCCTTAAAAAATCCGGGGTTTCGAATTATTTCATTTTTTGACCATTTGGCCCCGACTTGTATTTTGGGAGATTTCGGGTTAATGAAGGAAGTGTCATCTCTAGTGCTCCAAAAGGGATGAAACTTTGTGGGTAGCTTTGGTATGTCCAATAAGGCCGGGAAATGCTAAAAAACGGGAATTTGGAGGAAAATTAGATCCACTCACCGCGTGTGATTTGCAACGCGGCCTAACCTGCCGGACCCCTAGAACCTGACACCGGGGGCTCCAAATGGTCTAGTATTCGTCGTGCATGTTTCATATGGTATTGGAGGTTGATTGGGCTGAAAAAATCCGGGTTTCGAATTATTTCATTTTTTGACCATATGGCCCCGACTTGTATTTTGGGCGATTTCGGGTTAATGATGGAAGTGTCATCTCTAGTGCTCCAAAAGGGATGAAACATTGTGGGTAGCTTTGGTATGTCCAATAAGGCCGGGAAATGCTAAAAAGGGGAATTTGGAGGAAAATACGATCCACTCACCGCGTGTGATTTGCAACGCGACCTAACGTGTCGAACCCTAAAACCTGACCCCGGGGGCTCCAAATGGTCTAGTATTCGTCGTGCATGTTTCATATGGTATTTGAGGTTGATTGGGTGGAAAAAATCCGGGTTTCGAATTATTTCATTTTTTGACCATTTGGCCCCGACTTGTATTTTGGGCGATATCGGGTTAATGAAGGAAGTGTCATCTCTAGTGCTTCAAAAGGGATGAAACTTTGTGGGTAGCTTTGGTATGTCCAATAAGGCCGGGAAATGCTAAAAACAGAAATTTGGAGGACAATAGGATACACTCACCGCGTGTGATTTGCAACACGGCCTAACGTGTCGGACCCCTAAAACCTGACCCCGGGGCTCCAAATGGTCTAGTTTTCGTCGTGCATGTTTCATATGGTATTTGAGTTTGATTGGGCTGAAAAAATCCGGGTTTCAAATTATTTCATTTTTTGACCATTTGGCCCCGACTTGTATTTTGGGCGATTTCGGGTTAATGAAGGAAGTGTCATCTCTAGTGCTCCAAAAGGGATGACACTTTGTGGGTAGCTTTGGTATGTCCAATAAGTCGGGGAAATGCTAAAAAACGGGAATTTGGAGGAAAATACGATCCACTCACCGCGTGTGATTTGCAACGCGGCCTAACGTGTCGGACCCCTAAAACCTGACCCCGGGGGCTCCAAATGTTCTATTATTCGTCGTGCATGTTTCATATGGTATTTGAGGTTGATTGGGATGAAAAAATCTAGGTTTCAAATTATTTCATTTTTTGACCATTTGGCCCCGACTTGTATTTTGGGCGATTTCGGGTTAATGAAGGAAGTGTCATCTCTAGTGCTCCATTAGGGATGAAACTTTGTGGGTAGCTTTGGTATTTCCAATAGAGCCGGGAAATGCTAAAAAACGGGAATTTGGAGGACAATACGATCCACTCACCGCGTGTGATTTGCAACGAGGCCTAACGTGTCGGACCCCTAAAACCTGACCCCGGGGGCTCCAAATGGTCTAGTATTCGTCGTGCATGTTTCATATGGTATTTTAGGTTGATTGGGATGAAAAAATCCGGGTTTCGAATTATTTCATTTTTTTACCATTTGGCCCCGACTTGTATTTTGGGCGATTTCGGGTTAATGAAGGAAGTGTCATGTGCTCCAAAAGGGATGAAACTTTGTGGGTAGCTTTGGTATGTCCAATAAGGCCGGGAAATGCTAAAAAACGGGAATTTGGAGGAAATACGATCCACTCACCGCGTGTGATTTGCAACGCGACCTAACGTGTCGGACTCATAAACCTGACCCCGGGGGCTCCAAAGGTTCTAGTATTCGTCGTGCATGTTTCATATGGTATTTGAGGTTGATTGGGCTGAAAAAATCCGGGTTTCGAATTATTTCATTTTTTTACCATTTGGCCCCGACTTGTATTTTGGGCGATTTCGGGTTAATGAAGGAAGTGTCATCTCTAGTGCTCCAAAAGGGATGAAACTTTGTGGGTAGCTTTGGTATGTCCAATAAGGCCGGGAAATGCTAAAAAAGGGAATTTGGAGGAAATACGATCCACTCACCGCGTGTGATTTGCAACGCGGCCTTACGTGTCGTACCCCTAAAACCTGACCCCGGGGGCTCCAAATTGTCTAGTATTCGTCGTGCATGTTTCATATGGTATTTGAGGTTGATTGGGCTGAAAAAATCCGGGTTTCAAATTATTTCATTTTTTGACCATTTGGCCCCGACTTGTATTTTGGGCGATTTCGGGTTAATGAAGGAAGTGTCATCTCTAGTGCTCCAAAAGGGATGAAACTTTGTGGGTAGCTTTGGTATGTCCAATAAGGCCGGGAAATGATAAAAAACGGGAATTTGGAGGAAAATTAGATAACCTCACCGCGTGTGATTTGCAACGCGACCTAACGTGTCGGACCCATAAACCTGACCCCGTGGGCTCCAAAGGTTCTAGTATTCGTCGTGCATGTTTCATATGGTATTTGAGTTTGATTGGGCTGAAAAAATCCCGGTTTCGAATTATTTCATTTTTTTACCATTTGGCCCCGACTTGTATTTTGGGCGATTTCGGGTTAATGAAGGAAGTGTCATCTCTAGTGCTCCAAAAGGGATGAAACTTTGTGGGTAGCTTTAGTATGTCCAATAAGGCCGGGAAAAGCTAAAAAACGGGAATTTGGAGGAAAATTAGATAACCTCACCGCGTGTGATTTGCAATGCGGCCTAACGTGTCGGACCCCTAAAACCTGACCCCGGGGGCTCCAAATGGTCTAGTATTCGTCGTGGATGTTTCATATGGTATTTGAGGTTGATTGGGCTGAAAAAATCCGGGTTTCGAATTATTTCAGTTTTTGACCATTTGGCCCCGACTTGTATTTTGGGCGATTTCGGGTTAATGAAGGAAGTGTCATCTCTTGTGCTCCAAAAGGGATGAAATTTTGTGCGTAGCTTTGCTATGTCCTATAAGGCCGAAAAATGCTAAAAAACTGGAATTTGGAGGACAATACGATCCACTCACCGCGTGTGATTTGCAACGCGGCCTAACGTGTCGGACCCCTAAAACCTGACCCCGGGGGCTCCAAATGTTCTAGTATTCGTCGTGCATGTTTCATATGGTATTGGAGGTTGATTGGGCTGATAAAATCGGGTTTCGAATTATTTCATTTTTTGACCATTTGGCCCCGACTTGTATTTTGGGCAATTTCGGGTTAATGAAGGAAGTGTCATCTCTAGTGCTCCAAAAGGGATGAAAATTTGTGGGTAGCTTTGGTATGTCCAACAAGGCCGAGAAATTATAAAAAACGGGAATTTGGAGGAAAATACGATCCACTCACCGCGTGTGATTTGCAACGCGGCCTAACGTGTCGGACCCCTAAAACCTGACCCCGGGGGCTCCAAATGGTCTAGTATTCGTCGTGGATGTTTCATATGGTATTTGAGGTTGATTGGGCTGAAAAAATCCGGGTTTTGAATTATTTCATTTTTTGACCATTTGGCCCCGACTTGTATTTTGGGCGATTTCGGGTTAATGAAGGAAGTGTCATCTCTTGTGCTCCAAAAGGGATGAAATTTTGTGGGTAGCTTTGCTATGTCCTATAAGGCCGGGAATTGCTAAAAAACGGGAATTTGGAGGACAATACGATCCACTCACCGCATGTGATTTGCAACGCGGCCTAACGTGTCGGACCCCTAAAACCTGACCCCGGATGCTCCAAATGGTCTAGTATTCGTCGTGCATGTTTCATATGGTATTTGAGGTTGATTGGGCGGAAAAAATCCAGGTTTCGAATTATTTCATTTTTTGACCATTTGGCCCCGACTTGTATTTTGGGCGATTTCGGGTTAATGAAGGAAGTGTCATCTCTAGTGCTCCAAAAGCGATGAAACTTTGTGGGTAGCTTTGCTATGTCCTATAAGGCCGGGTAATGCTAAAAAACGGGAATTTGGAAACGTGTCGGACCCCTAAAACCTGACCCCGGGGGCTCCAAATGTTCTAGTATTCGTCGTGCATGTTTCATATGGTATTTGAGGTTGATTAGGCTGATAAAATCCGGGTTTCGATTTATTTCATTTTTTGACCATTTGGCCCCGACTTGTATTTTGGGCGATTTCGGGTTAATGAAGGAAGTGTCATCTCTAGTGCTCCAAAAGGGATGAAAATTTGTGGGTAGCTTTGGTATGTCCAATAAGGCCGGGAAATTCTAAAAAACGGGAATTTGGAGGAAAATACGATCCACTCACCGCGTGTGATTTGCAACGCGGCCTAACGTGTCGGACCCCTAAAACCTGACCCCGGGGGCTCCAAATGTTCTAGTATTCGTCGTGCATGTTTCATATGGTATTTGAGGTTGATTGGGCTGAAAAAATCCGGGTTTCAAATTATTTCATTTTTTGACCATTTGGCCCCGACTTGTATTTTGGGCGATTTCGGGTTAATGAGGGAAGTGTCATCTCTAGTGCTCCAAAAGAGATGAAACTTTGTGGGTAGCTTTGATGTGTCCAATAGAGCCGGGAAATGCTAAAAAACGGGAATTTGGAGGACAATACGATCCACTCACCGCGTGTGATTTGCAACGCGGCCTAACGTGTCGGACCCCTAAAACCTGACCCCGGGGGCTCCAAATGGTCTAGTATTCGTCGTGCATGTTTCATATGGTATTTGAGGTTGATTGGGCTGAAAAATCCGGGTTTTGAATTATTTCATTTTTTGACCATTTGGCCCCGACTTGTATTTTGGGCGATTTCGGGTTAATGAAGTAAGTGTCATCTCTAGTGCTCCAAAAAGGATGAAACTTTGTGGGTAGCTTTGGTATGTCCAATAAGGCCGGGAAATGCTAAAAAACGGGAATTTGAAGAAAAATTAGATAACCTCACCGCGTGTGATTTGCAACGCGGCCTAACGTGTCGGACCCCTAAAACCTGACCCCGGCGGCTCCAAATGGTCTAGTATTCGTCGTGCATGTTTCATATGGTATTTGAGGTTGATTGGGCTGAAAAAATCCGGGTTTTGAATTATTTCATTTTTTGACCATTTGGCCCCGACTTGTATTTTGGGCGATTTCGGGTTAATGAAGGAAGTGTCATCTCTAGTGCTCCAAAAGGGATGAAACTTTGTGGGTAGCTTTGGTATGTCCAATAAGGCTGGAAAATACTAAAAAACGGGAATTTTGAGGACAATAGGATACATTCACCGCATGTGATTTGCAACGCGGCCTAACGTGTCGGACCCCTAAAACCTGACCCCGGGGGCTCCAAATGGTCTAGTATTCGTCGTGCATGTTTCATATGGTATTTGAGGTTGATTGGGCTGAAAAAATCCGGGTTTCGAATTATTTCATTTTTTGACCATTTGGCCCCGACTTGTATTTTGGGCGATTTCGGGTTAATGAAGGAAGTTTCATCTCTAGTGCTCCAAAAGGGATGAAACTTTGTGGGTAGCTTTGTTATGTCCAATAAGGCCGGGAAATGCTAAAAAACCGGAATTTGGAGGAAAATTAGATAACCTCACCGCGTGTGATTTGCAACGCGACCTAACGTGTCGGACCCCTAAAACCTGACCCCGGGGGCTCCAAATTGTCTAGTATTCGTCGTGCATGTTTCATATGGTATTTGAGGTTGATTGGGCTCAATAAATCCGGGTTTCGAATAATTTCATTTTTTGACCATTTGGCCCCGACTTGTATTTTGGGCGATTTCGGGTTAATGAAGGAAGTGTCATCTCTAGTGCTCCAAAAGGGATGAAACTTTGTGGGTAGCTTTGGTTTGTCCATTAAGGCCGGGAAATGCTAAAAACAGAAATTTGGAGGACAATAGGATACACTCACCGCGTGTGATTTGCAACACGGCCTAACGTGTCGGACCCCTAAAACCTGACCCCGGGGGCTCCAAATGGTCTAGTATTCGTCGTGCATGTTTCATATGGTATTTGAGGTTGATTGGGCTGAAAAAATTCGGGTTTCGAATTATTTCATTTTTTGACCATTTGGCCCCGACTTGTATTTTGGGCGATTTCGGGTTAATGAAGGAAGTGTCATCTCTAGTGCTCCAAAAGGGATGAAACTTTGTGTGTAGCTTTGGTATGTCCAATAAGGACGGGAAATGCTAAAAAACGGGAATTTGGAGGACAATACGATCCACTCACCGCATGTGATTTGCAACGCGGCCTAACGTGTCGGACCCCTAAAACCTGACCCCGGATGCTCCAAATGGTCTAGTATTCGTCGTGCATGTTTCATATGGTATTTGAGGTTGATTGGGCGGAAAAAATCCAGGTTTCGAATTATTTCATTTTTTGACCATTTGGCCCCGACTTGTATTTTGGGCGATTTCGGGTTAATGAAGGAAGTGTCATCTCTAGTGCTCCAAAAGGGATGAAACTTTGTGGGTAGCTTTGCTATGTCCTATAAGGCCGGGAAATGCTAAAAAACGGGAATTTGGAGGAAAATTAGATAACCTCACCGCGTGTGATTTGCAACGCGGCCTAACGTGTCGGACCCCTAAAACCTGACCCCGGGGGCTCCAAATGGTCTAGTATTCGTCGTGCATGTTTCATATGGTATTTGAGGTTGATTGGGCTTAAAAAATCCGGGTTTTGAATTATTTCATTTTTTGACCATTTGGCCCCGACTTGTATTTTGGGCGATTTCGGGTTAATGAAGGAAGTGTCATCTCTAGTGCTCTAAAAGGGATGAAACTTTGTGGGTAGCTTTGGTATGTCCAATAAGGCTGGAAAATACTAAAAAACGGGAATTTTGAGGACAATAGGATACATTCACCGCATGTGATTTGCAACGCGGCCTAACGTGTCGGACCCCTAAAACCTGACCCCGGGGGCTCCAAATGGTCTAGTATTCGTCGTGCATGTTTCATATGGTATTTGAGGTTGATTGGGCTGAAAAATCCGGGTTTCGAATTATTTCATTTTTTGACCATTTGGCCCCGACTTGTATTTTGGGCGATTTCGGGTTAATGAAGGAAGTGTCATCTCTAGTGCTCCAAAAGGGATGAAACTTTGTGGGTAGCTTTGGTTTGTCCATTAAGGCCGGAAAATGCTAAAAACAGAAATTTGGAGGACAATAGGATACACTCACCGCGTGTGATTTGCAACACGGCCTAACGTGTCGGACCCCTAAAACCTGACCCCGGGGGCTCCAAATGGTCTAGTATTTGTCGTGCATCTTTCATATGGTATTTGAGGTTGATTGGGCTGAAAAAATTCGGGTTTCTAATTATTTCATTTTTTGACCATTTGGCCCCGACTTGTATTTTGGGCGATTTCGGGTTAATGAAGGAAGTGTCATCTCTAGTGCTCCAAAAGGGATGAAACTTTGTGGGTAGCTTTGGTATGTCCAATAAGGACGGGAAATGCTAAAAAACGGGAATTTGGAGGACAATACGATCCACTCACCGCATGTGATTTGCAACGCGGCCTAACGTGTCGGACCCCTAAAACCTGACCCCGGATGCTCCAAATGGTCTAGTATTCGTCGTGCATGTTTCATATGGTATTTGAGGTTGATTGGGCGGAAAAAATCCAGGTTTCGAATTATTTCATTTTTTGACCATTTGGCCCCGACTTGTATTTTGGGCGATTTCGGGTTAATGAAGGAAGTGTCATCTCTAGTGCTCCAAAAGCGATGAAACTTTGTGGGTAGCTTTGCTATGTCCTATAAGGCCGGGTAATGCTAAAAAACGGGAATTTGGAAACGTGTCGGACCCCTAAAACCTGACCCCGGGGGCTCCAAATGTTCTAGTATTCGTCGTGCATGTTTCATATGGTATTTGAGGTTGATTGGGCTGAAAAAATCCGGGTTTTAAATTATTTCATTTTTTGACCATTTGGCCCCGACTTGTATTTTGGGCGATTTCGGGTTAATGAAGGAAGTGTCATCTCTAGTGCTCCAAAAGGGATGAAACTTTGTGGGTAGCTTTGGTATATCCAATAAGGCCGGGAAATGCTAAAAAACGGGAATTTGGAGGAAAATTAGATAACCTCACCTCGTGTGATTTGCAACGCGGCCTAACGTGTCGGACCCCTAAAACCTGACCCCGGGGGCTCCAAATGGTCTAGTATTCGTCATGCATGTTTCATATGGTATTTGAGGTTGATTGGGCTGAAAAAATCCGGGTTTCAAATTATTTCATTTTTTGACCATTTGGCCCCGACTTGTATTTTGGGCGATTTCGGGTTAATGAAGGAAGTGTCATCTCTAGTGCTCCAAAAGGGATGAAACTTTGTGGGTAGCTTTGGTATGTCCAATAAGGCCGGGAAATGCTAAAAAACGGGAATTTGGAGGACAATACGGTCCACTCACCGCGTGTGATTTGCAACGCGGCCTAACGTGTTGGACCCCTAAAACCTGACCCCGGGGGCTCCAAATGTTCTAGTATTCGTCGTGCAGGTTTCATATGGTATTTGAGGTTGATTGGGCGGAAAAAATCCGGGTTTCAAATTATTTAATTTTTTGACCATTTGGCCCCGACTTGTATTTTGGGCGATTTCGGGTTAATGAAGGAAGTGTCATCTCTAGTGCTCCAAAAGGGATGAAACTTTGTGGGTAGCTTTTGTATGTCCAATAAGGCCGGGAAATACTAAAAAACGGGAATTTTGAGGACAATATTATACACTCACCGCATGTGATTTGCAAGGCGGCCTAACGTGTCGGACCCCTAAAACCTGACCCCGGGGGCTCCAAATGGTGTACTGTTCGTCGTGCATGTTTCATATGGTATTTGAGGTTAATTGGGCTGAAAAAATCCGGATATCAAATTATTTTATTTTTTGACCATTTGGCCCCGACTTGTATTTTGGGCGATTTCGGGTTAATGAAGGAAGTGTCATCTCTAGTGCTCCAAAAGGGATGAAACTTTGTGGGTAGTTTTGGTATGTCCAATAAGGCCGGGAAATGCTAAAAAACAGGAATTTGGAGGAAAATACGATCCACTCACCGCGTGTGATTTGCAACGCGGCCTAACGTGTCGGACCCCTAAAACCTGACCCCGGATGCTCCAAATGGTCTAGTATTCGTCGTGCATGTTTCATATGGTATTTGAGGTTGATTGGATTGAAAAAATCCGGGTTTCGAATTATTTCATTTTTTGACCATTTGGCCCCGACTTGTATTTTTGGCGATTTCGGGTTAATGAAGGAAGTGTCATCTCTAGTGCTCCAAAAGGGATGAAACTTTGTGGGTAGCTTTGCTATGTCCTATAAGGCCGGGAAATGCTAAAAAACGGGAATTTGGAGGACAATACGATCCACTCACCGCGTGTGATTTGCAACGCGGCCTAATTGTCGGACCCCTAAAACCTGACCCCGTGGGCTCCAAATGTTCTAGTATTCGTCGTGCATGTTTCATATGGTATTTGAGGTTGATTGGGCTGAAAAAATCCGGGTTTCGAATTATTTCATTTTTTGACCATTTGGCCCCGACTTGTATTTTGGGCGATTTCGGGTTAATGAAGGAAGTGTCATCTCTAGTGCTCCAAAAGGGATGAAACTTTGTGGGTAGCTTTGGTATGTCCAATAAGGCCGGGAGATTCTAAAAAACGGGAATTTGGAGGAAAATACGATCCACTCACCGCGTGTGATTTGCAACGCGGCCTAACGTGTCGGACCCCTAAACCTGATCCCAGGGGCTCCAAATGTTCTAGTATTCGTCGTGCATGTTTCATATGGTATTTGAGGTTGATTGGGCTGAAAAAATCCGGGTTTCTAATTATTTCATTTTTTGACCATTTGGCCCCGACTTGTATTTTGGGCGATATCGGGTTAATGAGGGAAGTGTCATCTCTAGTGCTCCAAAAGGGATGAAACTTTGTGGGTAGCTTTGATGTGTCCAATAGAGCCGGGAAATGCTAAAAAACGGGAATTTGGAGGACAATACGATCCACTCACCGCGTGTGATTTGCAACGCGGCCTAACGTGTCGGACCCCTAAAACCTGACCCCGGGGGCTCCAAATGGTCTAGTATTCGTCGTGCATGTTTCATATGGTATTTTAGGTTGATTGGGATGAAAAAATCCGGGTTTTGAATTATTTCATTTTTTGACCATTTGGCTCCGACTTGTATTTTGGGCGATTTCGGGTTAATGAAGGAAGTGTCATCTCTAGTGCTCCAAAAGGGATGAAACTTTGTGGGTAGCTTTGGTATGTCCAATAAGGCCGGGAAATGCTAAAAAACGGGAATTTGGAGGAAAATACGATCCACTCACCGCGTGTGATTTGCAACGCGGCCTAACGTGTTGGACCCCTAAAACCTGACCCCGGGGGCTCCAAATGTTCTAGTATTCGTCGTGCATGTTTCATATGGTATTTGAGGGAGATTGGGCTGAAAAAATCCGGGTTTCAAATTATTTCATTTTTTGACCATTTGACCCCGACTTGTATTTTGGGCGATTTCGGGTTAATGAAGGAAGTGTCATCTCTAGTGCTCCAAAAGGGATGAAACTTTGTGGGTAGCTTTTGTATGTCCAATAAGGCCGGGAAATACTAAAAAACGGGAATTTTGAGGACAATAGGATACACTCATCGCATGTGATTTGCAAGGCGGCCTAACGTGTCGGACCCCTAAAACCTGACCCCGGGGGATCCAAATGGTCTAGTATTCGTCGTGCATGTTTCATATGGTATTTGAGGTTGATTGGGCTGAAAAAATCCGGGTTTCGAATTATTTCATTTTTTGACCATTTGGCCCCGACTTGTATTTTGGGCGATTTCGGGTTAATGAAGGAAGTGTCATCTCTAGTGCTCCAAAAGGGATGAAACTTTGTGGGTAGTTTTGGTATGTCCAATAAGGCCGGGATATGCTAAAAAACGGGAATTTGGAGGACAATACGATCCACTCACCGCGTGTGATTTGCAACGCGGCCTAACGTGTCGGACCCCTAAAACCTGACCCCGGGGGCTCCAAATGGTCTAGTATTCGTCGTGCATGTTTCATATGGTATTTGAGGTTGATTAGGCTGAAAAATCCGGGTTTTGAATTATTTCATTTTTTGACCATTTGGCCCCGACTTGTATTTTGGGCGATTTCGGGTTAATGAAGGAAGTGTCATCTCTAGTGCTCCAAAAGGGATGAAACTTTGTGGGTAGCTTTGGTATGTCCAATAAGGCCGGGAAATGCTAAAAAACGGGAAATTGGAGGAAAATAAGATAACCTCACCGCGTTTGAATTGCAACGGGGCCTAACGTGTCGGACCCCTAAAACCTGACCCCGGGTGCTCCAAATGGTCTAGTATTCGTCGTGCATATTTCATATCGTATTTGAGGTTGATTGGGCTGAAAAATCCGGGTTTTGAATTATTTCATTTTTTGACCATTTGGCTCCGACATGTATTTTGGGCGATTTCGGGTTAATGAAGGAAGTGTCATCTCTAGTGCTCCAAAAGGGATGAAACTTTGTGGGTAGCTTTGGTATGTCCTATAAGGCCGGGAAATGCTAAAAAACGGGAATTTGGAGGACAATACGATCCACTCACCGCGTGTGATTTGCAACGCGGCCTAACGTGTCGGACCCCTAAAACCTGACCCCGGGGGCTCCAAATGTTCTAGTATTCGTCGTGCATGTTTCATATGGTATTTGAGGTTGATTGGGCTGAAAAAATCCGGGTTTCGAATTATTTCATTTTTTGACCATTTGGCCCCGACTTGTATTTTGGGCGATTTCGGGTTAATGAAGGAAGTGTCATCTCTAGTGCTCCAAAAGGGATGAAACTTTGTGGGTAGCTTTGGTATGTCCAATAAGGCCGGGAGATTCTAAAAAACGGGAATTTGGAGGAAAATACGATCCACTCACCGCGTGTGATTTGCAACGCGGCCTAACGTGTCGGACCCCTAAACCTTACCCCGGGGGCTCCAAATGTTCTAGTATTCGTCGTGCATTTTTCATATGGTATTTGAGGTTGATTGGGCTGAAAAAATCCGGGTTTCAAATTATTTCATTTTTTGACCATTTGGCCCCGACTTGTATTTTGGGCGATATCGGGTTGATGAGGGAAGTGTCATCTCTAGTGCTCCAAAAGGGATGAAACTTTGTGGGTAGCTTTGATGTGTCCAATAGAGCCGGGAAATGCTAAAAAACGGGAATTTGGAGGACAATACGATCCACTCACCGCGTGTGATTTGCAACGCGGCCTAACGTGTCGGACCCCTAAAACCTGACCCCGGGGGCTCCAAATGTTCTAGTATTCGTCGTGCATGTTTCATATGGTATTTGAGGGAGATTGGGCTGAAAAAATCCGGGTTTCAAATTATTTCATTTTTTGACCATTTGACCCCGACTTGTATTTTGGGCGATTTCGGGTTAATGAAGGAAGTGTCATCTCTAGTGCTCCAAAAGGGATGAAACTTTGTGGGTAGCTTTTGTATGTCCAATAAGGCCGGGAAATACTAAAAAACGGGAAATTTGAGGACAATAGGATACACTCATCGCATGTGATTTGCAAGGCGGCCTAACGTGTCGGACCCCTAAAACCTGACCCCGGGGGATCCAAATGGTCTAGTATTCGTCGTGCATGTTTCATATCGTATTTGAGGTTGATTGGGCTGAAAAATCCGGGTTTTGAATTATTTCATTTTTTGACCATTTGGCCCCGACTTGTATTTTGGGCGATTTCGGGTTAATGAAGGAAGTGTCATCTCTAGTGCTCCAAAAGGGATGAAACTTTGTGGGTAGCTTTGGTATGTCCAATAAGGCCGGGAAATGCTAAAAAACGGGAAATTGGAGGAAAATTAGATAACCTCACCGCGTTTGATTTGCAACGGGGCCTAACGTGTCGGACCCCTAAAACCTGACCCCGGGGGCTCCAAATGGTCTAGTATTCGTCGTGCATGTTTCATATGGTATTTGAGGTTGATTGGGCTGAAAAAATCCGGGTTTCGAATTATTTCACTTTTTGACCATTTGGCCCCGACTTGTATTTTGGGCGATTTCGGGTTAATGAAGGAAGTGTCATCTCTAGTTCTCCAAAAGGGATGAAACTTTGTGGGTAGCTTTGGTATGTCCAATAAGGCCGGGAAATGCTAAAAAACGGGAATTTGGAGGAAAATACGATCCACTCACCGCGTGTGATTTGCAACGCGGCCTAACGTGTTGGACCCCTAAAACCTGACCCCGGGGGATCCAAATGGTCTAGTATTCGTCGTGCATGTTTCATATGGTATTTGAGTTTGATTGGGCTGAAAAAATCCGGGTTTCGAATTATTTCACTTTTTGACCATTTGGCCCCGACTTGTATTTTGGGCGATTTCGGGTTAATGAAGGAAGTGTCATCTCTAGTGCTCCAAAAGGGATGAAACTTTGTGGGTAGTTTTGGTATATCCAATAAGGCCGGGATATGCTAAAAAAGGGGAATTTGGAGGACAATACGATCCACTCACCGCGTGTGATTTGCAACGCGGCCAAACGTGTCGGACCCCTAAAACCTGACCCCGGATGCTCCAAATGGTCTAGTATTCATCGTGCATGTTTCATATGGTATTTGAGGTTGATTGGGCGGAAAAAATCCGGGTTTCGAATTATTTCATTTTTTGACCATTTGGCCCCGACTTGTATTTTGTGCGATTTCTTGTTAATGAAGGAAGTGTCATCTCTAGTGCTCCAAAAGGGATGAAACTTTGTGGGTAGCTTTGCTATGTCCTATAAGGCCGGGAAATGCTCAAAAACGGGAATTTAGAGGACAATACGAACCACTCACCGCGTGTGATTTGCAACGCGGCCTAACGTGTCGGACCCCTAAAACCTGACCCCGGGGGCTCCAAATGTTCTAGTATTCGTCGTGCATGTTTCATATGGTATTTGAGGGAGATTGGGCTGAAAAAATCCGGGTTTTAAATTATTTCATTTTTTGACCATTTGACCCCGACTTGTATTTTGGGCGATTTCGGGTTAATGAAGGAAGTGTCATCTCTAGTGCTCCAAAAGGGATGAAACTTTGTGGGTAGCTTTTGTATGTCCAATAAGGCCGGGAAATACTAAAAAACGGGAATTTTGAGGACAATAGGATACACTCACCGCATGTGATTTGCAAGGCGGCCTAACGTGTCGGACCCCTAAAACTTGACCCCGGGGGATCCAAATGGTCTAGTATTCGTCGTGCATGTTTCATATGGTATTTGAGGTTGATTGGGCTGAAAAAATCCGGGTTTCGAATTATTTCATTTTTTGACCATTTGGCCCCGACTTGTATTTTTGGGCGATTTCGGGTTAATGAAGGAAGTGTCATCTCTAGTGCTCCAAAAGGGATGAAACTTTGTGGGTAGTTTTGGTATGTCCAATAAGGCCGGGATAAGCTAAAAAACGGGAATTTGGAGGACAATACGATCCACTCACAGCGTGTGATTTGCAACGCGACCTAACGTGTCGGACCCCTAAAACCTGACCCCGGATGCTCCAAATGGTCTAGTATTCGTCGTGCATGTTTCATATGGTATTTGAGGTTGATTGGGCAGAAAAAATCCGGGTTTCGAATTATTTCATTTTTTGACCATTTGGCCCCGACTTGTATTTTGTGCGATTTCGGGTTAATGAAGGAAGTGTCATCTCTAGTGCTCCAAAAGGGATGAAACTTTGTGGGTAGCTTTGCTATGTCCTATAAGGCCGGGAAATGCTAAAAAACGGAAATTTGGAGGACAATACGATCCACTCACCGCGTGTGATTTGCAACGCGACCTAACGTGTCGGACCCCTAAAACCTGACCCCGGGGGCTCCAAATGTTCTAGTATTGGTCGTGCATGTTTCATATGGTATTTGAGGTTGATTGGGCTGAAAAAATCCGGGTTTCGAATTATTTCATTTTTTGACCATTTGGCCCCGACTTGTATTTTGGGCGATTTCGGGTTAATGAAGGAAGTGTCATCTCTAGTGCTCCAAAAGGGATGAAACATTGTGGGTAGCTTTTGTATGTCCAATAAGGCCGGGAAATACTAAAAAACGGGAATTTTGAGGACAATAGGATACACTCATCGCATGTGATTTGCAAGGCGGCCTAACGTGTCGGACCCCTAAAACCTGACCCCGGGGGATCCAAATGGTCTAGTATTCGTCGTGCATGTTTCATATCGTATTTGAGGTTGATTGGGCTGAAAAATCCGGGTTTTGAATTATTTCATTTTTTGACCATTTGGCCCCGACTTGTATTTTGGGCGATTTCGGGTTAATGAAGGAAGTGTCATCTCTAGTGCTCCAAAAGGGATGAAACTTTGTGGGTAGCTTTGGTATGTCCAATAAGGCCGGGAAATGCTAAAAAACGGGAAATTGGAGGAAAATTAGATAACCTCACCGCGTTTGATTTGCAACGGGGCCTAACGTGTCGGACCCCTAAAACCTGACCCCGGGGGCTCCAAATGGTCTAGTATTCGTCGTGCATGTTTCATATGGTATTTGAGGTTGATTGGGCTGAAAAAATCCGGGTTTCGAATTATTTCACTTTTTGACCATTTGGCCCCGACTTGTATTTTGGGCGATTTCGGGTTAATGAAGGAAGTGTCATCTCTAGTGCTCCAAAAGGGATGAAACTTTGTGGGTAGCTTTGGTATGTCCAATAAGGCCGGGAAATGCTAAAAAACGGGAATTTGGAGGAAAATACGATCCACTCACCGCGTGTGATTTGCAACGCGGCCTAACGTGTTGGACCCCTAAAACCTGACCCCGGGGGATCCAAATGGTCTAGTATTCGTCGTGCATGTTTCATATGGTATTTGAGTTTGATTGGGCTGAAAAAATCCGGGTTTCGAATTATTTCACTTTTTGACCATTTGGCCCCGAATTGTATTTTGGGCGATTTCGGGTTAATGAAGGAAGTGTCATCTCTAGTGCTCCAAAAGGGATGAAACTTTGTGGGTAGTTTTGGTATGTCCAATAAGGCCGGGATATGCTAAAAAACGGGAATTTGGAGGACAATACGATCCACTCACCGCGTGTGATTTGCAACGCGGCCAAACGTGTCGGACCCCTAAAACCTGACCCCGGATGCTCCAAATGGTCTAGTATTCGTCGTGCATGTTTCATATGGTATTTGAGGTTGATTGGGCGGAAAAAATCCGGGTTTCGAATTATTTCATTTTTTGACCATTTGGCCCCGACTTGTATTTTGTGCGATTTCTTGTTAATGAAGGAAGTGTCATCTCTAGTGCTCCAAAAGGGATGAAACTTTGTGGGTAGCTTTGCTATGTCCTATAAGGCCGGGAAATGCTCAAAAACGGGAATTTGGAGGACAATACGAACCACTCACCGCGTGTGATTTGCAACGCGGCCTAACGTGTCGGACCCCTAAAACCTGACCCCGGGGGCTCCAAATGTTCTAGTATTCGTCTTGCATATTTCATATGGTATTTGAGGTTGATTGGGCTGAAAAAATCCGGGTTTCGAATTATTTCATTTTTTGACCATTTGGCCCCGACTTGTATTTTGGGCAATTTCGGGTTAATGAAGGAAGTGTCATCTCTAGTTCTCCAAAAGGGATGACACTTTGTGGGTAGCTTTGGTATGTCCAATAAGGCCGGGAAATTCTAAAAAACGGGAATTTGGAGGAAAATACGATCCACTCACCGCTTGTGATTTGCAACGCGGCCTAACGTGTCGGACCCCTAAAACCTGACCCCGGGCGCTCCAAATGTTCTAGTATTCGTCGTGCATGTTTCATATGTTATTTGAGGTTGACTGGGCTGAAAAAATCCGGGTTTCAAATTATTTCATTTTTTGACCATTTGGCCCCGACTTGTATTTTGCGCGATTTCGGGTTAATGAGGGAAGTGTCATCTCTAGTGCTCCAAAAGGGATGAAACTTTGTGGGTAGCTTTGGTATGTCCAATAAGGCCGGGAAATGCTAAAAAATGGGAATTTGAAGGAAAATACGATCCACTCACCGCGTGTGATTTGCAACGCGGCCTAACGTGTTGGACCCCTAAAACCTGACCCCGGGGGCTCCAAATGTTCTAGTATTCGTCGTGCATGTTTCATATGGTATTTGAGGGAGATTGGGCTGAAAAAATCCGGGTTTTAAATTATTTCATTTTTTGACCATTTGACCCCGACTTGTATTTTGGGCGATTTCGGGTTAATGAAGGAAGTGTCATCTCTAGTGCTCCAAAAGGGATGAAACTTTGTGGGTAGCTTTTGTATGTCCAATAAGGCCGGGAAATACTAAAAAACGGGAATTTTGAGGACAATAGGATACACTCACCGCATGTGATTTGCAAGGCGGCCTAACGTGTCGGACCCCTAAAACTTGACCCCGGGGGATCCAAATGGTCTAGTATTCGTCGTGCATGTTTCATATGGTATTTGAGGTTGATTGGGCTGAAAAAATCCGGGTTTCGAATTATTTCATTTTTTGACCATTTGGCCCCGACTTGTATTTTGGGCGATTTCGGGTTAATGAAGGAAGTGTCATCTCTAGTGCTCCAAAAGGGATGAAACTTTGTGGGTAGTTTTGGTATGTCCAATAAGGCCGGGATAAGCTAAAAAACGGGAATTTGGAGGACAATACGATCCACTCACAGCGTGTGATTTGCAACGCGGCCTAACGTGTCGGACCCCTAAAACCTGACCCCGGATGCTCCAAATGGTCTAGTATTCGTCGTGCATGTTTCATATGGTATTTGAGGTTGATTGGGCAGAAAAAATCCGGGTTTCGAATTATTTCATTTTTTGACCATTTGGCCCCGACTTGTATTTTGTGCGATTTCGGGTTAATGAAGGAAGTGTCATCTCTAGTGCTCCAAAAGGGATGAAACTTTGTGGGTAGCTTTGCTATGTCCTATAAGGTCGGGAAATGCTAAAAAACGGAAATTTGGAGGACAATACGATCCACTCACCGCGTGTGATTTGCAACGCGACCTAACGTGTCGGACCCCTAAAACCTGACCCCAGGGGCTCCAAATGTTCTAGTATTCGTCGTGCATGTTTCATATGGTATTTGAGGTTGATTGGGCTGAAAAAATCCGGGTTTCGAATTATTTCATTTTTTGACCATTTGGCCCCGACTTGTATTTTGGGCGATTTCGGGTTAATGAAGGAAGTGTCATCTCTAGTGCTCCAAAAGGGATGAAACTTTGTGGGTAGCTTTGGTATGTCCAATAAGGCCGGAAAATTCTAAAAAACGGGAATTTGGAGGAAAATACGATCCACTCACCGCGTGTGATTTGCAACGCGGCCTAACGTGTCGGACCCCTAAAACCTGACCCCGGGGGCTCCAAATGTTCTAGTATTCGTCGTGCATGTTTCATATGGTATTTGAGGTTGATTAGGCTGAAAAAATCCGGGTTTCAAATTATTTCATTTTTTGACCATTTGGCCCCGACTTGTATTTTGCGCGATTTCGGGTTAATGAGGGAAGTGTCATCTCTAGTGCTCCAAAAGGGATGAAACTTTGTGGGTAGCTTTGATATGTCCAATAGAGCCGGAAAATGCTAAAAAACAGGAATTTGGAGGAAAATTAGATAACCTCACCGCGTGTGATTTGCAACGCGGCCTAACGTGTCAGACCCCTAAAACCTGACCCCGGGGGCTCCAAATGGTCTAGTATTCGTCGTGCATGTTTCATATGGTATTTGAGGTTGATTGGGCTGAAAAAATCCGGGTGTTTGAATTATTTCATTTTTTGACCATTTGGCCCCGACTTGTATTTTGGGCGATTTCGGGTTAATGAAGGAAGTTTTATCTCTAGTTCTCCAAAAGGGATGAAACTTTTTGGGTAGTTTTGGTATGTCCAATAAGGCCGGGAAATGCTAAAAAACGGGAATTTGGAGAACAATACGATCCACTCACCGCGTGTGATTTGCAACGCGGCCTAACGTGTCGGACCCCTAAAACCTGACCCCGGATGCTCCAAATGGTCTAGTATTCGTCGTGCATGTTTCATATGGTATTTGAGGTTGATTGGGCGGAAAAAATCCGGGTTTCGAATTATTTCATTTTTTGACCATTTGGCCCCGACTTGTATTTTGGGCGATTTCGGGTTAATGAAGGAAGTGTCATCTCTAGTGCTCCAAAAGGGATGAAACTTTGTGGGTAGCTTTGGTATGTCCAATAAGGCCGGGAAATACTAAAAAATGGAAATTTTTAGGACAATAGGATACATTCACCGCATGTGATTTGCAACACGGCCTAACGTGTCGGACCCCTAAAACCTGACCCCGGGGGCTCCAAATGGTCTAGTATTCGTCGTGCATGTTTCATATGGTATTTGAGGTTGATTGGGCTGAAAAAATCCGGGTTTCGAATTATTTCACTTTTTGACCATTTGGCCCCGACTTGTATTTTGGGCGATTTCGGGTTAATGAAGGAAGTGTCTTCTCTAGTTCTCCAAAAGGGATGAAACTTTGTGGGAAGCTTTGGTATGTCCAATAAGGCCGGGAAATGCTAAAAAAACGGGAATTTGGAGGAAAATACGATCTACTCACCGTGTGTGATTTGCAACGCGCCCTAACGTGTTGGACCCCTAAAACCTGACCCCGGGGGCTCCAAATGTTCTAGTATTCGTCGTGCATGTTTCATATGGTAGTTGAGGGAGATTGGGCTGAAAAAATCCGGGTTTCAAATTATTTCATTTTTTGACCATTTGACCCCGACTTGTATTTTGGGCGATTTCGGGTTAATGAAGGAAGTGTCATCTCTAGTGCTCCAAAAGAGATGAAACTTTGTGGGTAGCTTTTTTATGTCCAATAAGGCCGGGAGATACTAAAAAACGGGAATTTTGAGGACAATAGGATACACTCACCGCATGTGATTTGCAAAGCGGCCTAACGTGTCGGACCCCTAAAACCTGACCCCGGGGGATCCAAATGGTCTAGTATTCGTCGTGCATGTTTCATATGGTATTTGAGGTTGATTGGGCTGAAAAAATCCGGGTTTCGAATTATTTCATTTTTTGACCATTTGGCCCCGACTTGTATTTTGGGCGATTTCGGGTTAATGAAGGAAGTGTCATCTCTAGTGCTCCAAAAGGGATGAAACTTTTTGGGTAGTTTTGGTATGTCCAATATAGCCGGGAAATGTTAAAAAACGGGAATTTGGAGAACAATACGATCCACTCACCGCGTGTGATTTGCAACGCGGCCTAACGTGTCGGACCCCTAAAACCTGACCCCGGATGCTCCAAATGGTCTAGTATTCGTCGTGCATGTTTCATATGGTATTTGAGGTTGATTGGGCAGAAAAAATCCGGGTTTCGAATTATTTCATTTTTTGACCATTTGGCCCCGACTTGTATTTTGGGCGATTTCGGGTTAATGAAGTGACGTAGGGAGAATTGAATCGAAATATAAAAGAAAATATAAACCAATACAACTCTTAGCCTCTTCAAATAAATTCAAGACTCCCCGCTATAGTAGTAGGGAATCAGGTTCGATCCACGAGGAAGCGAGTCAGCGGGATCCTAGTAGCGTTGAAGACACGTCCTTTCTACTCGACCAGAAGCCTCGATCTCGATGTCAGATCTCGATGTCGACCTTGGCTGTCGATGTCGTCTGCAACAGAAAACCTGCAGAAACAAAAACGGTAGTCGATATCGACTGGTGGGGGTCGATATCGAGGTTAGTTCACGAAATCGACTGGCTCAGAAGTCTGCCAGTCGATACAGGGGGTCGATATCGACACAAAGTGGTCGATATCGATGCTTGCAGAAGTTCCCAGGAGTCTCGAGTTCGACTCAGAAAACCGTCGATCTATCAGTTTGGTCGATATCGACCTCTGCTGTCGATATCGATGTCTTTCCTGCAGTGGGTTAGCGGTTTTGTCGGCAAAGAAAAGGCCGAAGAATCAAGGATGGAAAGGAAGCAATGATCAGAAATAAGCAAAGGTGTTGGGTTTTTCGATGACTCAACGAACGGCGGGCAAATTAAATGTAAACTCAAAGGAAAAGATCTTCCAAAGTCAAGGATTACCGCGACGACAACCATGATAGTAGAAGTAAGGATCAATTAAAGAAGCATGCTTTTATCATAAAGGAAAAGGCTTTCACCTAAACCGACCAATAGGAAAAGAGATTTTTCAATTACTTAACCTAATTGGTGTCTACCTTCGTCATAATTGAGTTTATAATCTTTCGAAAAGAAACCCTAATTACTACCCAAGTTTTACAACATGAGTTCCTTAAATTCGCATTTAAAGATGAAGAACAAGGTAGAAGGAGATAAAGGATACATTCTTTAATGTCATACTTACCTTACCATCATGGCTATCGTCGGGCTCCCCCCGACCCTAGAAGAAAGGGGAACTACTCACTCATGTTGATCGTAGACATGTCTTGAATTGAAATAACTTGCATAAATGGAAAATTTCGAATCTTTACAATCTCAACGCCAACTATCGTAAGCGCTTGAAACTTTAAAGCTCAAAATAAACTAACTATCTATTGTCTATTGTTCTTCTCTTCGATGAGTCTATGATTGGATGATTAACAAATCAGCCCCTAAGGCTTTATTTATAGGCTACTAATCCTCGCTATCCGAGGATTGTAACTTCTATCTAAACTAATAACTCTATCCGAACAATTAGGATAGGTCTTTTATTTTGATAAACTTAAAGGAAAAGATAACAAACATCTGCTAATATCTAAAAGAACGAGATAACTCATGGCTTTGTTGATAGACTTCACAATCCGAGCCTCAAAAATCGGATTTTATCTTCTGTCGATGTAGGGTCGATATCGACCCCAGAGGTCGATATCGAGGCTTGTGTTTCTGCTCGACTTGTCCCACTCCAGTCGATGTCTATGATGATGGTCGATATCGATGCATGTGTGTCGATATCGAGGCTTCTAGTCTGGTTTGTGTGGTTATCTCGACACTCAGAAATCGTGTCGAAATCCAGGGTCGATATCGATGTCTCCAGTCGATATCGACCTCTTCTCAGCGTCACTTGGCTTGCTCGTTTTGACTCCGATTTCATCGAATTCTTGCATGGTTAGCTCAAAACTCGTGTAGACTCTATTTCTTTCACTTTAGCTCATTCTTACACGAGATCATATACTTTTGAAACTTTTGTTCGGAAATCAAATGAAATATGAAGTCAAAAGATGCAATAAACAATAGTACAATTATGTATATCAAAACACCCCATACTTAGACTTGCTTGTCCTCAAGCAGTAACCGAGCAATAACCAATACCTACAACACACCCTTCAAGTCTTTGACTTCATCAAAAGCAACATCATAAGTGGTAGCAAAGTAAAGCAAGTGAATTTAACGTCATAGCACATATTTTGGCGATCCATAGGCATATGCAATTTTAATCCAACCTCACAGGGATAATGTGTTTGCACTCAACTCTCATGTGTTTAGGCTATGAAGATCACTCTCAACTCAATTCCATATACAATCTCATAAACATTGCAATTTATAAAAATCCACTTCGCAACCAATTATGAAAATGCAATAAGAATCATCAGGAGGACTTTCGCTCAATGGAGGACTTCATAGAAGACTCCATTCGGCGGGGTTGTAATGGGGCTTGGTATGAAATAAAAGGTATGGAATTATTTGGCTATGTGGTGCTTTTCAAATTCGGGAATCAAGACTCCTAAATCTCAACACTTGCATTACCCAAACCATAACTCTTCAATATAATGCTCTTAAAGATGCATTCCATCAACCCTTCTTTCAAGTTCTAATACACCTCTCAAAAGTATAACATTCGTATGAATAAAACTTAAGGATTTTGGCTCATGCACTATATATATATACATATATTTTTTTCGGATTTTTTTTTTCTTTTTTTTTTTCGAATTGAAATAACTATGTGCATTTATATGGTGAGCCAAAACATCCTTTTACAAGATATGACAAAATGTAAATATGTACCATCCTATAATTTCCTTGCTTACAACTAGACATTGTGCTCTATTCTTTCCACAAGGCATTAGTCCAACCAATCTAAGTCTCAATTCCCAAATGGGGGTCAGGCTCAATTCGGCTAGGGATAATTTTGTGGAGTTTGCAATTCAGGCTCAGGCTAATGTTCTGGCTTCAAGCAGGGATAATGCAGGGTAGGTAAAGAGAGGATAAAATTGGCTTAAAAGATGCCTCCATCATTTAATTCTCGTAAACATAAACATATATATGCATTGGTTTTGAATAACTATCACAACATTTAGAGATGCATAGGAAGAGTAAATTCACTCAAGAAAGCGGAGGGATTTTTGATGTTCTCCCTATAGGCCAAAATTCTCACAAGGACAATTTTTGTTGGATTTGCTTTTTAGCCTAGGATCATATGTGCTCAATTTCATCACAAGTTCACAATCTACATAAAAATTTAAAGACTTAGGCAAAACCATCCAAATATGCCATAGGGTTTACATGATCAAGTCAGCTATTGAGTTTTCATCATAGGACATCTAAGTAGGGATTAAAGAAAAATAAACTTTAAATAAACATGCATTTTTTTGATTTTTGACATTTTTCTATTTTTTTTTGAATTTTTGACATTTTATAGACTCAACAAAATCAAACTAAAAAAACTTTAAAATGCATAAATGTTAAATATGATGCAATGCATACAAGTAGAATGTAAATAAAATACATGCCAAGTTTGCCAAATTTTAAGCCCTACCACAACCAGATAAAGCAGTTTATAATGTCCAAGTTCAATCCCCACCCCATACTTAAAGATTACAGTGTCCTCACTGTTAGAAAAATAAAGTAAAGGGAAGGATCACTCACACTCACTTACGCTAGAAGTATATCACTGCTCAGGGGGCGGGGGAGGTGGCAGCAGCAAGGGCCAGCCCTGTGTAGGAGCTGCCCCTGAGTAGTCTGTCGGGGCGGCCTGTGGGAAAGTGGATGATCCAGCCTGCGGATCGAAGGAAAAGCCCATGTATGAGCCCAAACCCTCGAGGTACCTCCCATAGCGTCGCTGCTCCTCGCGCATCTCAGAGACGGAGAGCTCCAGCCTGGTAAAGCGGGCAGATATGTCTTCCTGCCAATCAGTGGTGTAGGCAGGCTGGAAGGGAGGAGGAGGTGGAGGTACATAGTTGTGGTGGCTATGGTGACTGTGGTGGTTGTGGTGGGACCCCTGCGGGCCCTCTCCTCCCCCAACCGCATCATCTCTGGCGTCATCATCGTCATTGCCATCCATGTCACCCTGGTAGGCTGGGGGCTGCTCAGCTCCGTCGGAATGGGGATCTGCGTCCCAGGACATAGCATCCACCTCGGGCTCGTGGTTGTAGAGCGGGGGTCTCCTCCGTAGGGTGGGGTCAGCGGTCGGATCTATATCCGTATGATATGGCTGCCCAGTCCAAGACTGGTACCAATCAGGGATATACAGCAGATCCATGAAATCGTGTCGCAGGCGCATCCCCGTTTGGGGGTGTCTCCATCCCTGGGCCCCTGTCGCGATGACTCCGCCCTGTCGCAATACCGCCGCGTCTAGGTACGTGAGCTGGTAGGCCGTGTACCGTTCAGTGTGGACGCCTAGAGCCTCAGCGAGGATGGCCACCATGCCGCCGTCCAAGATGTCTGTAGAGATCGTTCGTCTGCGGTCTACGATATGCTCGAGCCAGGAGTGGAGGTATGGTAGAGGGTCATCCTCGAAAAGCATCCTCCGTAGTGTCTCCGTCTCACGGTGTGTCGGGCGACGGAGCTCAGGTCTGGCCCAAAGGGTACTCGCCAGGATCCTCAAGATCACCCTAAAAAGTGGGCTCACAACCCTAGATGTGAAGGAGTCTGTAGGGGCAGGGTATGGTATACCTGATATGTAACTCCAGATGACATTGGGGTCGTGGACCCTGAAGGCGGCCGAAGTGTGGATGAACCCAAAGATATCGCTCATCTCCTCGAGCGATAGTCTGTGTCGCCTGTTGCCGAGCTGGAAGATGACTCGGCGGCTAGTCGAAGTGTGCTCGGGAACCTCCAATGTAGCCATAAACTCCCCAGTAAGAACGGGGTAGTGCGCCTCCAAGGGCTCGATCAGCCTGTGTAGAGAGACGTTCTCAAACGCCTCCTGAACGCCTGGGTGAAATCCTAGCTGGATCATGTCTGGGAGATGGTACCATCGTGCCCTGGTGGCTCGGGGAATCAACTCCTCAGCAAGGGAGCGCTGCTGATCATCCTCAATGCGGAGCGCGTCCTGAGGGATGTTCTTGGCTCTAACCATCGTCTGCAAAAGAAGCCAATACCAAAGATAATATTCCCTTTGATTAAAATGGGGAGAACCCCATACTTAGGTTCTAATTATGCTAGAAATTATGTAAAAGTAAATGCCTAAGTGGAAGAAAGTACACAATTTCTTAAAGTTTTAAAACTAAGGAACCTTATGGCATAAATAAATATTGCCTTAAAAAAAATCAGATTTCTAATTATATAAAAAAATCAGAATATAAACCCCTAAAAAATCAGATTTACAAAATCAGCCCATATATATATAAAAATCAGATTCCTAGCCTAAACTTATGAAAAATTCAGATTATTGCCCCACATGTATATATAAAAATCAGATTTGCCCCCTAATATATAAAAAATTCAGATTTCATGCCCATGTATAAACAAAACTCAGATTCATAGCCCCACATATATATAAAAATATTCCATGCCATACAAATACTCTTTCCCGCGCAAACTACGTTCAAAACCCTAAACACCCAATATGAAATTTCTTCCAAATCAACTAATTAAGTATGAAAAATCAGAAAAGATAGAGGAAGGGTGAAAAATCATACTAGAAGAGTGTTGGAATTAGGAGAGAAAGAAGCAAGCAACCGCAAAAACGAGAAAGAAAACCGACTGTCGACAGGGGGTGTCGATATCGATGCCTCCAGTCGATATCGACCGGATGCTGTGTGTCGTCGGGGCTGCTGGTGGTTGTGGTGGGTCCTCCGGTGGCGTGGGGCGGCCGGATCTGGCAATTCTTGGTCGGAGGTGTGTAGAACTGTGCAATGAGGCTCGAAAACGAGGGGGAGAGAGAGGGAGGGCTAGGTCAAGGAAGAGAGGAGGGGATTTTGTGCTCGGGGTGATGCTGCACAGGACGAGGGAGGGTGCGGTGACAGTGGGTGGTTGCGACGATGAGGGCTGTGGGGCGGCCGGTGGCGTGGGCCGGATCGGAGGGAGAGGGATGAAGAAGAAGAAGAGGAAGGGCGGCTAGGGTGTCGATAATGGGAGGGGGGTGTCGAAGTCGGGTATAAAGGGGGTGAAAACCCCAAAAATTAAACTGAAAGAAATTAAATTCTGACCTGTTTTACCTCCATCTGTAGTCGATATCGACCTTAGAGGTCGATATCGACCCCCCGTCAGCATTCGTTTAACACGTCCTGTTACTCCTTCTGTCGGCTGATCGATATCGACCATATAGGTCGATATCGACCTCTCTTCTGGGCTGGATTTCTTTGTTGACTTTAGATAAAATAGCCACGAATGATCTCAAAAATATAAAATAAAATAACTAAAAGAAAAAGAAAAAGGAAAAGAACGGGTTGCCTCCCGGAAGCGCTTGAGTTTAAGTCGCTAGCTCGACATACTTCCCTTTTTGCGCTAGTTCAACGCCAAGGTGGCGCGAATCTCTTCCTCTGGGTCCTCCTTGTCATAATATTTCTTTACTCGGTGGCCATTTACCTTAAAGGTTGATCCATCGTCGCAAAATAACTCCACCGCTCCATGAGGGAATATTTTATGAACCTTGAAAGGTCCGCTCCATCTTGTCCTTAGTTTCCCTGGAAATAAGCGAAGCCTAGAATTAAAAACAAGGACCTTGTCACCTACCTCATATGTCTTTGGCACCAACTTCCTATCATGCCATTTCTTAGTGCGCTCTTTGTAGATTTCGGCATTCTCATATGCCTTTAGGCGCAACTCTTCCAAGGCTTGTAAGTCAATGAACCTCCTCTTTCCCGCTTCGTCGAAATCCATGTTAAGCTCCTTAAGAGCCCACATTGCTTTATGCTCAAGTTCAACGGGCAAGTGACATGACTTACCATATACCAAGTTATAGGGAGTTGTGCGAAGCGGTGTTTTATAGGCCGTTCGGTAGGCCCAGAGCGCATCATCTAGTTTGGACGACCAATCTTTCCTTGAGCGGGAAACCGTCTTCTCCAAGATGGCTTTGATTTGGCGATTGGAGACTTCTACTTGACCGCTAGTTTGAGGGTGATAGGGTGTTGCCACCCTATGGTTTACCCCATACTTAGCTAAAAGAGCTTCAAAGCCTCTCTCAATAAAATGCGAGCCACCATCTGAAATAAGGACTCTAGGAACACCAAAACGAGGAAAGATGTTAGTTTTCATAAACTTAGAGACTACCTTCGCGTCGTTGGTCCTAGTTGCTACAGCCTCCACCCATTTAGAGACATAGTCCACCGCCACTAGGATGTATTTGTAGGGGCCCGAAGCAGGGAAGGGTCCCATGAAGTCAATACCCCATACATCAAAGAGTTCGACCTCTAAAATGCCTGTGAGTGGTGTCTCATTCCTCCATGTGATATTACCTGCACGTTGACACTCATCACAAGAGGTTACATAGTTTTGCACATCCTTGAAAAGGTTAGGCCAATAAAAACCACATTGAAGAATTTTCGCCGCGGTCTTGAACCCCTTAGCATGACCTCCTGTAGGGAGAGAATGACAATGGTGAATCACGCTCTCCACCTCGTCCTCCGGGATACAACGTCGAAAGATATGGTCTTTCCCCTGTTTGAATAAATAGGGTTCATCCCAATAATATTGTTTGACGTCGTGCAAAAACTTCTTCCTTTGTTGCGAAGTTAAGCTTGAAGGAATCTCGCCTCCTACAATATAGTTAGCAAAATCCGCATACCAAGGTACCTTCGCCCTTCTTACAGCAAATAGATCATGGATAGGACTAGAAGGAGGTGTAAAGAAGAAATCCTCACCGAAGCTTACCTTTTCGTCACCTTCGGAGGGTTTTGAAGGTGGTCGATATCGACTTTCAGGGGTCGATATTGACTGGTCGGTATCGACAGGCTTAGTCGACATGGGCTTCTCGATATGGGTCCTCGATGTCGACGTCTGGAGGTCGATGTCGACCTCTGCAATGGACAACCTGTGAACAAAATTGGTCGACATCGATGCAAAACTTACCTTTGGGGCAGTCGATATCGACCTGCTAGGGTCGATATCGAGTGGTTCTTCTGCCCGTCTTACCTCTTGCCTCATTAAGTGCTCGTCGGGGCGGGAGTCATTGATTGGTATGTTGTCATGTGACTCTTCCAGAAGCCCTATGGGTAGCCGTGAAAGATGATCGGCTACGGAGTTCTCCGTTCCTTTCTTATCTTTAAGCTCAACGTCGAACTCTTGTAGTAAGAGCACCCATCGTAGGAGCCTAGGTTTAGCATCCTTCTTTGCCATTAAGTACCTAAGAGCTGCATGGTCAGTATGAACAATAACCTTAGAGCCCACTAGGTATGAGCGGAACTTCTCAAAAGCGAAGACCACCGCCAAGAACTCCTTTTCCGTCGTGGTGTACTTTGTTTGAACGGCATCTAGAGTCTTGCTTGCATAGTAGATGGCATGAAGCTTTTTGTCTCTCCTTTGTCCTAGGACAGCACCTACGGCATAATCGCTTGCGTCGCACATGATCTCAAAAGGTTGCGACCAATCGGGTGATTGAATGATTGGGGCGGATATGAGGGCCTCCTTCAACCTGTTGAAAGCTTCAAGACAATCACTAGAAAATGCAAACTTAACATCCTTCATTAGTAGGTTAGTTAATGGTTTGGCAATTTTAGAAAAATCTTGAATAAACCTCCTATAGAAACCTGCGTGACCAAGGAAGCTTCTTATGTCTTTAATTGATGAAGGTGGTGGTAATTTTTCAATGAGTTCTATTTTTGCCCTGTCTACCTCAATTCCCCGTTTAGAGACTTTGTGGCCTAGCACAATACCTTCCCTTACCATAAAGTGGCACTTTTCCCAATTGAGAACCAAGTTTGTCTCTTCACATCGTGCAAGTACCCTGCGAAGGTTAGCAAGACAAATATCGAAAGTAGTGCCATAAACAGAGAAGTCATCCATAAATACCTCCACGATGTCCTCAATCATGTCGGAGAAGATAGCCATCATACATCTTTGAAAGGTAGCAGGGGCATTGCAGAGCCCAAATGGCATTCTCCTATATGCAAAAGTCCCATAGGGACAAGTGAAGGTGGTCTTTTCTTGATCGTCAGGATGAATGGGGACCTGCCAAAAACCAGAATATCCGTCCAAGTAACAAAAATAATCATGTTCGGCAAGTCTCTCTAATACTTGATCAATAAAAGGAAGGGGAAAGTGATCCTTTCTAGTGGCGTTGTTGAGTTTCCTGTAGTCAATGCACATTCGCCAACTAGTTGTGATTCGTTTTGGCACAAGCTCGCCTTTCTCATTCTCCTCAACGGTCATTCCGCCCTTTTTAGGCACCACATGGACTGGGCTCACCCATTCGCTGTCGGAGATGGCATAGATGATTCCTGCATCCAGCATGCGCATGATCTCCTTCTTCACCACCTCTCTCATGTTGGGGTTGAGCTTCCGTTGGTGTTCTATAGATGCCTTATGATCATCCTCAAGGAGGATTCTATGCATACAAGTAGCAGGTGAAATACCTTTTATGTCCTCAAGAGAGTATCCAATAGCCTTACGATGAGCACGAAGTACTTCCATAAGCTTATCTACTTCCTGTGTGGTTAGTGAAGCATTGATAATTACAGGGAAAGTAGAATTTGGACCAAGAAACTCATACCTAAGTGTGTCGGGTAGAGGCTTAAGCACCGGAGAGGGGCCTTGTGGGATAAGGATTGGCTCTACCTCTTCCGTCTTCATGATCTCACCAAGGTAATCCGTCTCAATTCTCTTGATAGAAGTTCCTAAATCAGTTATAGGAGTCGGTGTGGACCAAACATAGAGTGATGCTAACTTTGATTTGGACTCTTCAAAATATTCCTGCAGAAAGAAGGTCGAGGGCGAGTAGGAATAATCAATATCGACTGAGAGTTCGGCACATACCTCGGCTTCGGAGCTGTTTGGCGTCAAGTGGTAAAGGTCGATTTCGACTTCTGATGTCGATATCGACTGGTCGATTTCGACCTCTTCTGTCGATTTCGGCTGGTCGATTTCGGCCACTTCTGTCGACATGGGCTGGTCGATTTCGCCTGTAAGAGAAGAAGGGAGAACTTGACTTACTGAGTGTGTCGATGTCGACTGAGGGCACTCGATATCGAGTGGGTTGGTCGATGTCGACCTGTCTTCGTCGATATCGACTTCGTCTTCGAGCTCCATGGATAGAGCATCGTCGAATATTTCCTCATCACTCGTGCATGTAGCCAGGAACTCCTCAATGTCCTCATCGGTAAGCTCCTCTGCAGCTAGGGCTAGGGCCTCTTCGGGAGTTAGGGCCCTTTCTGTCGGTTCTTTGCAATCCATGATGCTAGTGTAGACCGACTTGATTTCCATACCATTAACTTCCTTCATTGTGGGGTTGAAGGAGAATTCAATGACTTCGTTCCCTATAGTAAAGGTTAGTAATCCTCTACGTACATTAATATTAGCATCCGCAGTAGCTAAGAAAGGCCTACCAAGGATGATAGGTACAATAGGATCTTCAGGCATGTCTAATATAATGAAATCGGTAGGAACAAAGAATTTACCTACCTTTACAGGGACGTCATCAACTATACCTGTGGGTCTGACGAATGAATTATCAGCCATATAAAGTTTCATATCCACAGGTTCAAGTGCTCCAATGCTCACCTTTTGCCAAATAGAGAGAGGCATGAGACTTACACTTGCCCCTAGGTCACAAAGGGCTTTGTAGCGATGTTGGCCAAGTCCCACGGTGATTGCAAATTTCCTGGGATCGCTCCTCTTCTCGGGGAAATCCATCTTGGAGCATTCCTCTGCGATCTCTGCCATGGATCGCTTCTTGCTAAGGATGTCTTTTAAGAATCGAACATAGGCGGGCATCTCGCTTAGGGCTTCTGTAAGAGGGATAGTGATGTTCAGTCCTTGGAGAATCTTTACAAAGCGCCTAAACTTGCTTTGAGTGGGGTCCTTCAATGCTTTGGAAGGGAAGGGTAGCGTCTTCTTTGGCGGAGAAGCCAAAACGGTGGTCGGAGGAGCCTGCTGAACCTCGATGTTGACATGAGGGTGGTCGATATCGACCGGTAGGGTCGATTTCGACCTATGTTGTTCTCTCTCAGGTGGTGCAGTGTCATCGACGTCGACGAAGGGGTCGACAGTGGTGTCGATATCGACCTCAGGGTCGACATCGACTGGGTTGTCGATGTCGACAGGCTCTGTTACTTCTTCCTCCGTCGCCTTTTGTGGCTTATGAACTTTGGCGCCACTCCTTAGTTGCATGGCTGCAATGTGTCCTGACCCGGATTGCCCCTTAGGATTGGTAGTTGGTTGCCCAGGGAATGTTCCGGACGGTCTGGGGATTTGTGCCGCCAATTGACCCAGTTGGGTCTCTACGTTCTTCTTCCAAATGTCCATCTCTCCAATCCTTGTGGTAAGGTGATTGAGTTGAGAGTGGATAGCATGGTTGGATTGATCATTCTTAGCTTGGTTCCGCCTTATCTCGTCCAATACAAGTTGAAGATCATCCTTCTTTTGGTCTCTCTCAGGGTGCCCAGGAGCTCTATAGAGTGGGGGGTCCCTAGGGTTAACCTGGTTCCGTTGTGGTTGTTGGAACCTTTGGTCTCCCCAATATTGGCGATTGGGACCCCTCATGAAGTTGGCTTCCTCATGAGTCTCCGCTAGTTGCACTTGCTCAGCATGGGGGCACTCAATGGTAGTATGTCGCTGTGATCCACATTCGATGCAATCCTGGTTTGCCGATAGGAATCTCACTTGTTTCTGGAGCTTTCTAAGTTGATCCCTATGAAATTGTTCTTTTACATCCGGATCGATCACCTTAGAGGGTTCGTATAATGGCATAGATGGGGCAGGCCTCGACGATGATGGTGCGTCGGAAACCTCAGGAGTCCCATATGCATTGTCAAATTCCACCAGCCTTTCAATGGTTTCCCAAGCCTCTTGGGGAGCGAGTTCAAGGTAGCCATAGGCGGTGTATGTGTTGATCCTCTCCTTGGTTGCAGCGTCAAGAGCATTGTATATGATCTCCTGGATGACGTACGGTGGTTGGCCATGCGTCGGGCATGATCGTAGGAGGTCTTTATACCTCTCCCAAACAGTTGCCAGAGCCTCACCAGGCTTTTGTTTGAAAGCCGTGATTTTCTGTCGGATCAGCGCCGTCTTAGAAGGAGGAAAGAACTTGTTGAGAAACGCGTCCTTGACTTCATTCCAGGTGCGGAGCGATCTTGGGGCTAAGCTTTCCAACCACTGCAATGCCTTTCCTGTAAGAGACCAGCGAAATGCTTTCAGTTGAACATACTCAAGACTTTGTCCATCAGCAATTGTATCACAGAGGTCTAAGAAGGTTGATATATGTGCCATAGGGCATTCGTTAGGTTTCCCTTCATATTGATGCCTTCTTATTTCAGTTAAAAAGTTTGGCTTAATTTCAAAATTAGAAGTAGGGATTAGAATAGCCGATTCAGGCACTGTGAGCGATGGGTGCAAGTATTGCTTAGCATTCCGGGGGAGGGCGTTGATTTGAATCTCATATCGTCTCCTGGCTTCCTCCTCCCTGTCAGCACGCTCTCTTAGTGCCGCTTCTCTGGTAGCGTAATCCTCTACTTGCTTCCTTAAGCGTTCAATTTGTTGTGCCTGGGTCTCGTTGTCCGCCATGATTCTTTGGACTCGAGATCTTAGGTGGAGAAAGCGTTCTGGTTCGTCTAGTCCTTCAAATTCAGGTTGGTCACCAGTACGTCGCATACACCTATAAAACAACACTAAAAAGAACCGTGAAAATAAACTACTAGGGCGCGATTAATAGCTTCCCCGGCAACGGCGCCAAAATTTGACGTAGGGAGAATTGAATCGAAATATAAAAGAAAATATAAATCAATACAACTCTTAGCCTCTTCAAATAAATTCAAGACTCCCCGCTATAGTAGTAGGGAATCAGGTTCGATCCACGAGGAAGCGAGTCAGCGGGATCCTAGTAGCGTTGAAGACACGTCCTTTCTACTCGACCAGAAGCCTCGATCTCGATGTCAGATCTCGATGTCGACCTTGGCTGTCGATGTCGTCTGCAACAGAAAACCTGCAGAAACAAAAACGGTAGTCGATATCGACTGGTGGGGGTCGATATCGAGGTTAGTTCACGAAATCGACTGGCTCAGAAGTCTGCCAGTCGATACAGGGGGTCGATATCGACACAAAGTGGTCGATATCGATGCTTGCAGAAGTTCCCAGGAGTCTCGAGTTCGACTCAGAAAACCGTCGATCTATCAGTTTGGTCGATATCGACCTCTGCTGTCGATATCGATGTCTTTCCTGCAGTGGGTTAGCGGTTTTGTCGGCAAAGAAAAGGCCGAAGAATCAAGGATGGAAAGGAAGCAATGATCAGAAATAAGCAAAGGTGTTGGGTTTTTCGATGACTCAACGAACGGCGGGCAAATTAAATGTAAACTCAAAGGAAAAGATCTTCCAAAGTCAAGGATTACCGCGACGACAACCATGATAGTAGAAGTAAGGATCAATTAAAGAAGCATGCTTTTATCATAAAGGAAAAGGCTTTCACCTAAACCGACCAATAGGAAAAGAGATTTTTCAATTACTTAACCTAATTGGTGTCTACCTTCGTCATAATTGAGTTTATAATCTTTCGAAAAGAAACCCTAATTACTACCCAAGTTTTACAACATGAGTTCCTTAAATTCGCATTTAAAGATGAAGAACAAGGTAGAAGGAGATAAAGGATACATTCTTTAATGTCATACTTACCTTACCATCATGGCTATCGTCGGGCTCCCCCCGACCCTAGAAGAAAGGGGAACTACTCACTCATGTTGATCGTAGACATGTCTTGAATTGAAATAACTTGCATAAATGGAAAATTTCGAATCTTTACAATCTCAACGCCAACTATCGTAAGCGCTTGAAACTTTAAAGCTCAAAATAAACTAACTATCTATTGTCTATTGTTCTTCTCTTCGATGAGTCTATGATTGGATGATTAACAAATCAGCCCCTAAGGCTTTATTTATAGGCTACTAATCCTCGCTATCCGAGGATTGTAACTTCTATCTAAACTAATAACTCTATCCGAACAATTAGGATAGGTCTTTTATTTTGATAAACTTAAAGGAAAAGATAACAAACATCTGCTAATATCTAAAAGAACGAGATAACTCATGGCTTTGTTGATAGACTTCACAATCCGAGCCTCAAAAATCGGATTTTATCTTCTGTCGATGTAGGGTCGATATCGACCCCAGAGGTCGATATCGAGGCTTGTGTTTCTGCTCGACTTGTCCCACTCCAGTCGATGTCTATGATGATGGTCGATATCGATGCATGTGTGTCGATATCGAGGCTTCTAGTCTGGTTTGTGTGGTTATCTCGACACTCAGAAATCGTGTCGAAATCCAGGGTCGATATCGATGTCTCCAGTCGATATCGACCTCTTCTCAGCGTCACTTGGCTTGCTCGTTTTGACTCCGATTTCATCGAATTCCTGCATGGTTAGCTCAAAACTCGTGTAGACTCTATTTCTTTCACTTTAGCTCATTCTTACACGAGATCATATACTTTTGAAACTTTTGTTCGGAAATCAAATGAAATATGAAGTCAAAAGATGCAATAAACAATAGTACAATTATGTATATCATGAAGGAAGTGTCATCTCTAGTGCTCCAAAATGGATGAAACTTTGTGGGTAGCTTTGGTATGTCCAATAAGGCCGGGAAATGCTAAAAAACGGGAATTTGGAGGACAATACGATCCACTCACCGCGTGTGATTTGCAACACGGCCTAACGTGTCGGACCCCTAAAACCTAACCCCGGGGGCTCCAAATGGTCTATATTCGTCGTGCATTTTTCATATGGTATTTGAGGTTGATTGGGCTGAAAAAATCCGGGTTTCGAATTATTTCATTTTTTGACCATTTGGCCCCGACTTGTATTTTGGGCGATTTCGGGTTAATGAAGGAAGTGTCATCTCTAGTGCTCCAAAAGGGATGAGACTTTGTGGGTAGCTTTGGTATGTCCTATAAGGCCGGGAAATGCTAAAAAACGGGAATTTGGAGGACAATACGATCCACTCACCGCGTGTGATTTGCAACGCGGCCTAACGTGTCGGACCCCTAAAACCTGACCCCGGGGGCTCCAAATGTTCTAGTATTCGTCGTGCATGTTTCATATGGTATTTGAGGTTGATTGGGCTGAAAAAATCCGGGTTTCAACTTATTTCATTTTTTGACCATTTGACCCCGACTTGTATTTTGGGCGATTTCAGGTTAATGATGGAAGTGTCATCTCTAGTACTCCAAAAGGGATGAAACTTTGTGGGTAGCTTTGATATGTCCAATAGAGCCGGGAAATGCTAAAAAACGGGAATTTGGAGGACAATACGATCCACTCACCGCGTGTGATTTGCAACGCGGCCTAACGTGTTGGACCCCTAAAACCTGACCCCGGGGGCTCCAAATGTTCTAGTATTCGTCGTGCATGTTTCATATGGTATTTGAGGTTGATTGGGATGAAAAAATCCGGGTTTCAAATTATTTCATTTTTTGACTATTTGGCCCCGACTTGTATTTTGGAAGATTTCGGGTTAATGAAGGAAGTGTCATCTCTATTGCTCCAAAAGGGATGAAACTTTGTGGGTAGCTTTAGTATGTCCAATAAGGCCGGGAAATACTAAAAAACGGGAATTTTGAGGAAAATAGGATACACTCACCGCGTGTGATTTGCAACGCGGCCTAACGTGTCGGACCCCTAAAACCTGACCCCGGATGCTCCAAATGGTCTAGTATTCTTCGTGCATGTTTCATATGGTATTTGAGGTTGATTGGGCTGAAAAAATCCGGGTTTCGAATTATTTCATTTTTTGACCATTTGGCCCCGACTTGTATTTTGGGCGATTTCGGGTTAATGAAGGAAGTGTCATCTCTAGGGCTCCAAAAGGGATGAAACTTTGTGGGTAGCTTTGGTATGTCCAATAAGGCCGGGAAATGCTAAAAAACGGGAATTTGGAGGACAATACGATCCACTCACCGCGTGTGATTTGCAACACGGCCTAACGTGTCGGACCCCTAAAACCTAACCCCGGGGGCTCCAAATGGTCTATATTCGTCGTGCATTTTTCATATGGTATTTGAGGTTGATTGGGCTGAAAAAATCCGGGTTTCGAATTATTTCATTTTTTGACCATTTGGCCCCGACTTGTATTTTGGGCGATTTCGGGTTAATGAAGGAAGTGTCATCTCTAGTGCTCCAAAAGGGATGAGACATTGTGGGTAACTTTGGTATGTCCTATAAGGCCGGGAAATGCTAAAAACGGGAATTTGGAGGACAATACGATCCACTCACCGCGTGTGATTTGCAACGCGGCCTAACGTGTCGGACCCCTAAAACCTGACCCCGGGGGCTCCAAATGTTCTAGTATTCGTCGTGCATGTTTCATATGGTATTTGAGGTTGATTGGGCAGAAAAAATCCGGGTTTCCAATTATTTCATTTTTTGACCATTTGGCCCCCGACTTGTATTTTGGGCGATTTCGGGTTAATGAAAGAAGTGTCATCTCTAGTGCTCCAAAAGGGATGAAACTTTGTGGGTAGCTTTGCTATGTCCTATAAGGCCGGGAAATGCTAAAAAACGGGAATTTGGAGGAAAATACGATCCACTCACCGCGTGTGATTTGCAACACGGCCTAACGTGTCAGACCCCTAAAACCTAACCCCGGGGGCTCCAAATGGTCTATATTCGTCATGCATTTTTCATATGGTATTTGAGGTTGATTGGGCTGAAAAAATCCGGGTTTCGAATTATTTCATTTTTTGACCATTTGGCCCCGACTTGTATTTTGGGCGATTTCGGGTTAATGAAGGAAGTGTCATCTCTAGTGCTCCAAAAGGGATGAGACTTTGTGGGTAGCTTTGGTATGTCCTATAAGGCCGGGAAATGCTAAAAAACGGGAATTTGGAGGACAATACGATCCACTCACCGCGTGTGATTTGCAACGCGGCCTAACGTGTCGGACCCCTAAAACCTGACCCCGGGGGCTCCAAATGTTCTAGTATTCGTCGTGCATGTTTCATATGGTATTTGAGGTTGATTGGGCTGAAAAAATCCGGGTTTCAAATTATTTCATTTTTTGACCATTTGACCCCGACTTGTATTTTGGACGATTTCGGGTTAATGATGGAAGTGTCATCTCTAGTTCTCCAAAAGGGATGAAACTTTGTGGGTAGCTTTGATATGTCCAATAGAGCCGGGAAATGCTAAAAAACGGGAATTTGGAGGACAATACGATCCACTCACCGCGTGTGATTTGCAACGCGGCCTAACGTGTCGGACCCCTAAAACCTGACCCCGGGGGCTCCAAATGGTCTAGTATTCGTCGTGCATGTTTCATATAGTATTTGAGGTTGATTGGGCTGAAAAAATCCGGGTTTCGAATTATTTCATTTTTTGACCATTTGGCCCCGACTTGTATTTTGGGCGATTTCGGGTTAATGAAGGAAGTGTCATCTCTAGTGCTCCAAAAGGGATAAAACTTTGTGGGTAGCTTTGGTATGTCCAATAAGACCGGGAAATGCTAAAAAACGGGAATTTGGAGGAAAATTAGATACACTCACCGCGTGTGATTTGCAACGCAGCCTAACGTGTCGGACCCCTAAAACCTGACCCCGGGGGCTCCAAATGGTCTAGTATTCGTCGTGCATGTTTCATATGGTATTTGAGGTTGATTGGGCTGAAAAAATCCGGGTTTCAAATTATTTCATTTTTTGACCATTTGACCCCGACTTGTATTTTGGACGATTTCGGGTTAATGATGGAAGTGTCATCTCTAGTTCTCCAAAAGGGATGAAACTTTGTGGGTAGCTTTGATATGTCCAATAGAGCCGGAAAATGCTAAAAAATGGGAATTTGGAGTACAATACGATCCACTCACCGCGTGTGATTTGCAACGCGGCCTAACGTGTCGGACCCCTAAAACCTGACCCCGGGGGCTCCAAATGGTCTAGTATTCGTCGTGCATGTTTCATATGGTATTTGAGGTTGATTGGGCGGAAATAATCCGGGTTTCGAATTATTTCATTTTTTGACCATTTGGCCCCGACTTGTATTTTTGGCGATTTCGGGTTAATGAAGTAAGTGTCATCTCTAGTGCTCCAAAAGGGATAAAACTTTGTGGGTAGCTTTGGTATGTCCAATAAGACCGGGAAATGCTAAAAAACGGGAATTTGGAGGAAAATTATATACACTCACCGCGTGTGATTTGCAACGCAGCCTAACGTGTCGGACCCCTAAAACCTGACTCCGGGGGCTCCAAATGGTCTAGTATTCGTCGTCCATGTTTCATATGGTATTTGAGGTTGATTGGGCTGAAAAAATCCGGGTTTCGAATTATTTCATTTTTTTTACCATTTGGCCCCGACTTGTATTTTGGGCGATTTCGGGTTAATGAAAGAAGTGTCATCTCTAGTGCTCCAAAAGGGATGAAACTTTGTGGGTAGCTTTAGTATGTCCAATAAGGCCGGGAAATGCTAAAAAATTGGAATTTGGAGGACAATATGATCCACTCACCGCGTGTGATTTGCAACGCGGCCTAACGTGTTGGACCCCTAAAACCTGACCCCGGGGGCTCCAAATGTTCTAGTATTCGTCGTGCATGTTTCATATGGTATTTAAGGTTAATTGGGCTGAAAAAATCCGGGTTTCAAATTATTTCATTTTTTGACTATTTGGCCCCGACTTGTATTTTGGAAGATTTCGGGTTAATGAAGGAAGTGTCATCTCTAGTGCTCCAAAAGGGATGAAACTTTGTGGGAAGCTTTAGTATGTCCAATAAGGCCGGGAAATACTAAAAAACGGGAATTTTGAGGACAATAGGATACACTCACCGCGCGTGATTTGCAACGCGGCCTAACGTGTCGGACCCCTAAAACCTGACCCCGGATGCTCCAAATGGTCTAGTATTCGTCGTGCATGTTTCATATGGTATTTGAGGTTGATTGGGCTGAAAAAATCCGGGTTTCGAATTATTTCATTTTTTGACCATTTGGCCCCGACTTGTATTTTGGGCGATTTCGGGTTAATGAAGGAAGTGTCATCTCTAGTGCTCCAAAAGGGATGAAACTTTGTGGGTAGCTTTGGTATGTCCAATAAGGCCGGGAAATGCTAAAAAACGGGAATTTGGAGGAAAATACGATCCACTCACCGCGTGTGATTTGCAACACGGCCTAACTTGTCGGACCCCTAAAACCTAACCCCGGGGGCTCCAAATGGTCTATATTCGTCGTGCATTTTTCATATGGTATTTGAGGTTGATTGGGCTGAAAAAATCCGGGTTTCGAATTATTTCATTTTTTGACCATTTGGCCCCGACTTGTATTTTGGGCGATTTCGGGTTAATGAAGGAAGTGTCATCTCTAGTGCTCCAAAAGGGATGAGACTTTGTGGGTAGCTTTGGTATGTCCTATAAGGCCGGGAAATGCTAAAAAACGGGAATTTGGAGGACAATACGATCCACTCACCGCGTGTGATTTGCAACGCGGCCTAACGTGTCGGACCCCTAAAACCTGACCCCGGGGGCTCCAAATGTTCTAGTATTCGTCGTGCATGTTTCATATGGTATTTGAGGTTGATTGGGCTGAAAAAATCCGGGTTTCAAATTATTTCATTTTTTGACCATTTGACCCCGACTTGTATTTTGGGCGATTTCGGGTTAGTGATGGAAGTGTCATCTCTAGTTCTCCAAAAGGGATGAAACTTTGTGGGTAGCTTTGATATGTCCAATAGAGCCGGGAAATGCTAAAAAACGGGAATTTGGAGTACAATACGATCCACTCACCGCGTGTGATTTGCAACGCGGCCTAACGTGTCGGACCCCTAAAACCTGACCCCGGGGGCTCCAAATGGTCTAGTATTCGTCGTGCATGTTTCATATGGTATTTGAGGTTGATTGGGCAGAAATAATCCGGGTTTCGAATTATTTCATTTTTTGACCATTTGGCCCCGACTTGTATTTTGGGCGATTTCGGGTTAATGAAGTAAGTGTCATCTCTAATGCTCCAAAAGGGATAAAACTTTGTGGGTAGCTTTGGTATGTCCAATAACACCGGGAAATGCTAAAAAACGGGAATTTGGAGGAAAATTAGATACACTCACCGCGTGTGATTTGCAACGCAGCCTAACGTGTCGGACCCCTAAAACCTGACCCCGGGGGCTCCAAATGGTCTAGTATTCGTCGTGCATGTTTCAAATGGTATTTGAGGTTGATTGGGCTGAAAAAATCCGGGTTTCGAATTATTTCATTTTTTTTACCATTTGGCCCCGACTTGTATTTTGGGCGATTTCGGGTTAATGAAAGAAGTGTCATCTCTAGTGCTCCAAAAGGGATGAAACTTTGTGGGTAGCTTTAGTATGTCCAATAAGGCCGGGAAATGCTAAAAAATTGGAATTTGGAGGACAATATGATCCACTCACCGCGTGTGATTTGCAACGCGGCCTAACGTGTTGGACCCCTAAAACCTGACCCCGGGGGCTCCAAATGTTCTAGTATTCGTCGTGCATGTTTCATATGGTATTTGAGGTTGATTGGGCTGAAAAAATCCGGGTTTCAAATTATTTCATTTTTTGACTATTTGGCCCCGACTTGTATTTTGGAAGATCTCGGATTAATGAAGGAAGTGTCATCTCTAGTGCTCCAAAAAGGATGAAACTTTGTGGGTAGCTTTAGTATGTCCAATAAGGCCGGGAAATACTAAAAAACGGGAATTTTGAGGACAATAGGATACACTCACCGCGTGTGATTTGCAACGCGGCCTAACGTGTCGGACCCCTAAAACCTGACCCCGGATGCTCCAAATTGTCTAGTATTCGTCGTGCATGTTTCATATGGTATTTGAGGTTGATTGGGCTGAAAAAATCCGGGTTTCGAATTATTTCATTTTTTGACCATTTGGCCCCGACTTGTATTTTGGGCGATTTCGGGTTAATGAATGAAGTGTCATCTCTAGTGCTCCAAAAGGGATGAAACTTTGTGGGTAGCTTTGGTATGTCCTATAAGGCCGGGAAATGCTAAAAAACGGGAATTTGGAGGACAATACGATCCACTCACCGCGTGTGATTTGCAACACGGCCTAACGTGTCGGACCCCTAAAACCTAACCCCGGGGGCTCCAAATGGTCTATATTCGTCGTGCATTTTTCATATGGTATTTGAGGTTGATTGGGCTGAAAAAATCCGGGTTTCGAATTATTTCATTTTTTGACCATTTGGCCCCGACTTGTATTTTGGTCGATTTCGGGTTAATGAAGGAAGTGTCATCTCTAGTGCTCCAAAAGGGATGAGACTTTGTGGGTAGCTTTGGTATGTCCTATAAGGCCGGGAAATGCTAAAAAACGGGAATTTGGAGGACAATACGATCCACTCACCGCGTGTGATTTGCAACGCGGCCTAACGTGTCGGACCTCTAAAACCTGACCCCGGGGGCTCCAAATGTTCTAGTATTCGTCGTGCATGTTTCATATGGTATTTGAGGTTGATTGGGCTGAAAAAATCCGGGTTTCAAATTATTTCATTTTTTGACCATTTGACCCCGACTTGTATTTTGGGCGATTTCGGGTTAGTGATGGAAGTGTCATCTCTAGTTCTCCAAAAGGGATGAAACTTTGTGGGTAGCTTTGATATGTCCAATAGAGCCGGGAAATGCTAAAAAACGGGAATTTGGAGTACAATACGATCCACTCACCGCGTGTGATTTGCAACGCGGCCTAACGTGTCGGACCCCTAAAACCTGACCCCGGGGGCTCCAAATGGTCTAGTATTCGTCGTGCATGTTTCATATGGTATTTGAGATTGATTGGGCGGAAATAATCCGTGTTTCGAATTATTTCATTTTTTGACCATTTGGCCCCGACTTGTATTTTGGGCGATTTCGGGTTAATGAAGTAAGTGTCATCTCTAGTGCTCCAAAAGGGATAAAACTTTGTGGGTAGCTTTGGTATGTCCAATAAGACCGGGAAATGCTAAAAAACGGGAATTTGGAGGAAAATTAGATACACTCACCGCGTGTGATTTGCAACGCAGCCTAACGTGTCGGACCCCTAAAACCTGACCCCGGGGGCTCCAAATGGTCTAGTATTCGTCGTGCATGTTTCATATGGTATTTGAGGTTGATTGGGCTGAAAAAATCCGGGTTTCGAATTATTTCATTTTTTTAACCATTTGGCCCCGACTTGTATTTTGGGCGATTTCGGGTTAATGAAAGAAGTGTCATCTCTAGTGCTCCAAAAGGGATGAAACTTTGTGGGTAGCTTTGGTATGTCCAATAAGGCCGGGAAATGCTAAAAAACGGGAATTTGGAGGACAATACGATCCACTCACCGCGTGTGATTTGCAACGCGGCTTAACGTGTTGGACCCCTAAAACCTGACCCCGGGGGCTCCAAATGTTCTAGTATTCGTCGTGCATGTTTCATATGGTATTTGAGGTTGATTGGGCTGAAAAAATCCGGGTTTCAAATTATTTCATTTTTTGACCATTTGGCCCCGACTTGTATTTTGGAAGATTTCGGGTTAATGAAGGAAGTGTCATCTCTAGTGCTCCAAAAGGGATGAAACTTTGTGGGTAGCTTTAGTATGTCCAATAAGGCCGGGAAATACTAAAAAACGGGAATTTTGAGGACAATAGGATACACTCACCGCATGTGATTTGCAACGCGGCCTAACGTGTCGGACCCCTAAAACCTGACCCCGGGGGATCCAAATGGTCTAGTATTCGTTGTGCATGTTTCATATAGTATTTGAGGTTGATTGGGCTGAAAAAATCCGGGTTTCGAATTATTTCATTTTTTGACCATTTGGCCCCGACTTGTATTTTGGGCGATTTCGGGTTAATGAAGGAAGTGTCATCTCTAGTGCTCCAAAAGGGATGAAACTTTGTGGGTAGTTTTGGTATGTCCAATAAGGCCGGGAAATGCTAAAAAACGGGAATTTGGAGGACAATACGATATACTCACCGCGTGTGATTTGCAACGCGGCCTAACGTGTCGGACCCCTAAAACCTGAACCCGGATGCTCCAAATGGTCTAGTATTCGTCGTGCATGTTTCATATGGTATTTGAGGTTGATTGGGCAGAAAAAATCCGGGTTTCGAATTATTTCATTTTTTGACCATTTGGCCCCGACTTGTATTTTGGGCGATTTCGGGTTAATGAAGGAAGTGTCATCTCTAGTGCTCCAAAAGGGATGAAACTTTGTGGGTAGCTTTGGTATTTCCAATAGAGTCGGGAAATGCTAAAAAACGGGAATTTGGAGGACAATACGATCCACTCACCGCGTGTGATTTGCAACGAGGCCTAACGAGTCGGACCCCTAAAACCTGACCCCGGGGGCTCCAAATGTTCTATCATTCGTCGTGCATGTTTCATATGGTATTTGAGGTTGATTGGGCTGAAAAAATTCGGGTTTCAAATTATTTCATTTTTTGACCATTTTGCCCCGACTTGTATTTTGGGCGATTTCGGGTTAATGAAGGAAGTGTCATCTCTAGTGCTCCAAAAGGGATGAAACTTTGTGGGTAGCTTTGGTATTTCCAATAGAGCCGGGAAATGCTAAAAAACGGGAATTTGGAGGACAATACGATCCACTCACCGCGTGTGATTTGCAACGAGGCCTAACGAGTCGGACCCCTAAAACCTGACCCCGGGGGCTCCAAATGTTCTATTATTCGTCGTGCATGTTTCATATGGTATTTGAGGTTGATTGGGCTGAAAAAATTCGGGTTTCAAATTATTTCATTTTTTGACCATTTTGCCCCGACTTGTATTTTGGGCGATTTCGGGTTAATGAAGGAAGTGTCATCTCTAGTGCTCCAAAAGGGATGAAACTTTGTGGGTAGCTTTGGTATTTCCAATAGAGCCGGGAAATGCTAAAAAACGGGAATTTGGAGGACAATACGATCCACTCACCGCGTGTGATTTGCAACGAGGCCTAACGAGTCGGACCCCTAAAACCTGACCCCGGGGGCTCCAAATGGTCTAGTATTTGTCGTGCATGTTTCATATGGTATTTGAGGTTGATTGGGTTGAAAAAATTCGGGTTTTGAATTATTTCATTTTTTGACCATTTGACCCCGACTTGTATTTTGGGCGATTTCGGGTTAATGAAGGAAGTGTCATCTCTAGTGCTCCAAAAGGGATGAAACTTTGTGGGTAGCTTTGGTATGTCCAATAGAGCCGGGAAATGCTAAAAAACGGGAATTTGGAGGACAATACGATCCACTCACCGCGTGTGATTTGCAACGCGGCCTAACGTGTCGGACCCCTAAAACCTGACCCCGGGGGCTCCAAATGGTCTAGTATTCGTCGTGCATGTTTCATATGGTATTTGAGGTTGATTGGGCTGAAAAAATCCGGGTGTTTGAATTATTTCATTTTTTGACCATTTGGCCCCGACTTGTATTTTGGGCGATTTCGGGTTAATGAAGGAAGTTTCATCTCTAGTGCTCCAAAAGGGATGAAACTTTTTGGGTAGGTTTGGTATGTCCATTAAGGCCGGGAAATGCTAAAAAACGGGAATTTGGAGAACAATACGATCAACTCACCGCGTGTGATTTGCAACGCGGCCTAACGTGTCGGACCCCTAAAACCTGACCCCGGATGCTCCAAATGGTCTAGTATTCGTCGTGCATGTTTCATATGGTATTTGAGGTTGATTGGGCGGAAAAAATCCGGGTTTCGAATTATTTCATTTTTTGACCATTTGGCCCCGACTTGTATTTTGGGCGATTTCGGGTTAATGAAGGAAGTGTCATCTCTAGTGCTCCAAAAGGGATGAAACTTTGTGGGTAGCTTTGCTATGTCCAATAAGGCAGGGAAATGCTAAAAAACGGGAATTTGGAGGACAATACGATCCACTCACCGCGTGTGATTTGCAACACGGCCTAACGTGTCGGACCCCTAAAACCTGACCCCGGGGGCTCCAAATGGTCTAGTATTCGTCGTGCATTTTTCATATGGTATTTGAGGTTGATTGGGCTTAAAAATCCGGGTTTCGAATTATTTCATTTTTTGACCATTTGGCCCCGACTTGTATTTTGGGCGATTTCGGGTTAATGAAGGAAGTGTCATCTCTAGTGCTCCAAAAGGGATGAGACTTTGTGGGTAGCTTTGGTATGTCCTATAAGGCCGGGAAATGCTAAAAAACGGGAATTTGGAGGACAATACGATCCACTCACCGCGTGTGATTTGCAACGCGGCCTAACGTGTCGGACCCCTAAAACCTGACCCCGGATGCTCCAAATGGTCTAGTATTCGTCGTGCATGTTTCATATGGTATTTGAGGTTGATTGGGCTGAAAAAATCCGGGTTTCGAATTATTTCATTTTTTGACCATTTGGCCCCGACTTGTATTTTGGGCGATTTCGGGTTAATGAAGGAAGTGTCATCTCTAGTGCTCCAAAAGGGATGAAACTTTGTGGGTAGCTTTGGTATGTCCAATAAGGCCGGGAAATGCTAAAAAACGGGAATTTGGAGGAAAATACGATCCACTCACCGCGTGTGATTTGCAACACGGCCTAACTTGTCGGACCCCTAAAACCTAACCCCGGGGGCTCCAAATGGTCTATATTCGTCGTGCATTTTTCATATGGTATTTGAGGTTGATTGGGCTGAAAAAATCCGGGTTTCGAATTATTTCATTTTTTGACCATTTGGCCCCGACTTGTATTTTGGGCGATTTCGGGTTAATGAAGGAAGTGTCATCTCTAGTGCTCCAAAAGGGATGAGACTTTGTGGGTAGCTTTGGTATGTCCTATAAGGCCGGGAAATGCTAAAAAACGGGAATTTGGAGGACAATATGATCCACTCACCGCGTGTGATTTGCAACGCGGCCTAACGTGTCGGACCCCTAAAACCTGACCCCGGGGGCTCCAAATGTTCTAGTATTCGTCGTGCATGTTTCATATGGTATTTGAGGTTGATTGGGCTGAAAAAATCCGGGTTTCAAATTATTTCATTTTTTGACCATTTGACCCCGACTTGTATTTTGGGCGATTTCGGGTTAATGATGGAAGTGTCATCTCTAGTTCTCCAAATGGGATGAAACTTTGTGGGTAGCTTTGATATGTCCAATAGAGCCGGGAAATGCTAAAAAACGGGAATTTGGAGTACAATACGATCCACTCACCGCGTGTGATTTGCAACGCGGCCTAACGTGTCGGACCCCTAAAACCTGACCCCGGGGGCTCCAAATGGTCTAGTATTCGTCGTGCATGTTTCATATGGTATTTGAGGTTGATTGGGCAGAAATAATCCGGGTTTCGAATTATTTCATTTTTTGACCATTTGGCCCCGACTTGTATTTTGGGCGATTTCGGGTTAATGAAGTAAGTGTCATCTCTAATGCTCCAAAAGGGATAAAACTTTGTGGGTAGCTTTGGTATGTCCAATAACACCGGGAAATGCTAAAAAACGGGAATTTGGAGGAAAATTAGATACACTCACCGCGTGTGATTTGCAACGCAGCCTAACGTGTCGGACCCCTAAAACCTGACCCCGGGGGCTCCAAATGGTCTAGTATTCGTCGTGCATGTTTCAAATGGTATTTGAGGTTGATTGGGCTGAAAAAATCCGGGTTTCGAATTATTTCATTTTTTTTACCATTTGGCCCCGACTTGTATTTTGGGCGATTTCGGGTTAATGAAAGAAGTGTCATCTCTAGTTCTCCAAAAGGGATGAAACTTTGTGGGTAGCTTTGGTATGTCCAATAAGGCCGGGAAATGCTAAAAAATTGGAATTTGGAGGACAATATGATCCACTCACCGCGTGTGATTTGCAACGCGGCCTAACGTGTTGGACCCCTAAAACCTGACCCCGGGGGCTCCAAATGTTCTAGTATTCGTCGTGCATGTTTCATATGGTATTTGAGGTTGATTGGGCTGAAAAAATCCGGGTTTCAAATTATTTCATTTTTTGACTATTTGGCCCCGACTTGTATTTTGGAAGATCTCGGATTAATGAAGGAAGTGTCATCTCTAGTGCTCCAAAAAGGATGAAACTTTGTGGGTAGCTTTAGTATGTCCAATAAGGCCGGGAAATACTAAAAAACGGGAATTTTGAGGACAATAGGATACACTCACCGCGTGTGATTTGCAACGCGGCCTAACGTGTCGGACCCCTAAAACCTGACCCCGGATGCTCCAAATTGTCTAGTATTCGTCGTGCATGTTTCATATGGTATTTGAGGTTGATTGGGCTGAAAAAATCCGGGTTTCGAATTATTTCATTTTTTGACCATTTGGCCCCGACTTGTATTTTGGGCGATTTCGGGTTAATGAAGGAAGTGTCATCTCTAGTGCTCCAAAAGGGATGAAACTTTGTGGGTAGCTTTGGTATGTCCAATAAGGCCGGGAAATGCTAAAAAACGGGAATTTGGAGGACAATACGATCCACTCACCGCGTGTGATTTGCAACACGGCCTAACGTGTCGGACCCCTAAAACCTAACCCCGGGGGCTCCAAATGGTCTATATTCGTCGTGCATTTTTCATATGGTATTTGAGGTTGATTGGGCTGAAAAAATCCGGGTTTCGAATTATTTCATTTTTTGACCATTTGGCCCCGACTTGTATTTTGGTCGATTTCGGGTTAATGAAGGAAGTGTCATCTCTAGTGCTCCAAAAGGGATGAGACTTTGTGGGTAGCTTTGGTATGTCCTATAAGGCCGGGAAATGCTAAAAAACGGGAATTTGGAGGACAATACGATCCACTCACCGCGTGTGATTTGCAACGCGGCCTAACGTGTCGGACCCCTAAAACCTGACCCCGGGGGCTCCAAATGTTCTAGTATTCGTCGTGCATGTTTCATATGGTATTTGAGGTTGATTGGGCTGAAAAAATCCGGGTTTCAAATTATTTCATTTTTTGACCATTTGACCCCGACTTGTATTTTGGGCGATTTCGGGTTAATGATGGAAGTGTCATCTCTAGTTCTCCAAAAGGGATGAAACTTTGTGGGTAGCTTTGATATGTCCAATAGAGCCGGGAAATGCTAAAAAACGGGAATTTGGAGTACAATACGATCCACTCACCGCGTGTGATTTGCAACGCGGCCTAACGTGTCGGACCCCTAAAACCTGACCCCGGGGGCTCCAAATGGTCTAGTATTCGTCGTGCATGTTTCATATGGTATTTGAGGTTGATTGGGCGGAAATAATCCGTGTTTCGAATTATTTCATTTTTTGACCATTTGGCCCCGACTTGTATTTTGGGCGATTTCGGGTTAATGAAGTAAGTGTCATCTCTAGTGCTCCAAAAGGGATAAAACTTTGTGGGTAGCTTTGGTATGTCCAATAAGACCGGGAAATGCTAAAAAACGGGAATTTGGAGGAAAATTAGATACACTCACCGCGTGTGATTTGCAACGCAGCCTAACGTGTCGGACCCCTAAAACCTGACCCCGGGGGCTCCAAATGGTCTAGTATTCGTCGTGCATGTTTCATATGGTATTTGAGGTTGATTGGGCTGAAAAAATCCGGGTTTCGAATTATTTCATTTTTTTAACCATTTGGCCCCGACTTGTATTTTGGGCGATTTCGGGTTAATGAAAGAAGTGTCATCTCTAGTGCTCCAAAAGGGATGAAACTTTGTGGGTAGCTTTGGTATGTCCAATAAGGCCGGGAAATGCTAAAAAACGGGAATTTGGAGGACAATACGATCCACTCACCGCGTGTGATTTGCAACGCGGCTTAACGTGTTGGACCCCTAAAACCTGACCCCGGGGGCTCCAAATGTTCTAGTATTCGTCGTGCATGTTTCATATGGTATTTGAGGTTGATTGGGCTGAAAAAATCCGGGTTTCAAATTATTTCATTTTTTGACCATTTGGCCCCGACTTGTATTTTGGAAGATTTCGGGTTAATGAAGGAAGTGTCATCTCTAGTGCTCCAAAAGGGATGAAACTTTGTGAGTAGCTTTAGTATGTCCAATAAGGCCGGGAAATACTAAAAAACGGGAATTTTGAGGACAATAGGATACACTCACTGCATGTGATTTGCAACGCGGCCTAACGTGTCGGACCCCTAAAACCTGACCCCGGGGGATCCAAATGGTCTAGTATTCATTGTGCATGTTTCATATAGTATTTGAGGTTGATTGGGCTGAAAAAATCCGGGTTTCGAATTATTTCATTTTTTGACCATTTGGCCCCGACTTGTATTTTGGGCGATTTCGGGTTAATGAAGGAAGTGTCATCTCTAGTGCTCCAAAAGGGATGAAACTTTGTGGGTAGTTTTGGTATGTCCAATAAGGCCGGGAAATGCTAAAAAACGGGAATTTGGAGGACAATACGATATACTCACCGCGTGTGATTTGCAACGCGGCCTAACGTGTCGGACCCCTAAAACCTGAACCCGGATGCTCCAAATGGTCTAGTATTCGTCGTGCATGTTTCATATGGTATTTGAGGTTGATTGGGCAGAAAAAATCCGGGTTTCGAATTATTTCATTTTTTGACCATTTGGCCCCGACTTGTATTTTGGGCGATTTCGGGTTAATGAAGTGTCATCTCTAGTGCTCCAAAAGGGATGAAACTTTGTGGGTAGCTTTGGTATTTCCAATAGAGTCGGGAAATGCTAAAAAACGGGAATTTGGAGGACAATACGATCCACTCACCGCGTGTGATTTGCAACGAGGCCTAACGAGTCGGACCCCTAAAACCTGACCCCGGGGGCTCCAAATGTTCTATTATTCGTCGTGCATGTTTCATATGGTATTTGAGGTTGATTGGGCTGAAAAAATTCGGGTTTCAAATTATTTCATTTTTTGACCATTTTGCCCCGACTTGTATTTTGGGCGATTTCGGGTTAATGAAGGAAGTGTCATCTCTAGTGCTACAAAAGGGATGAAACTTTGTGGGTAGCTTTGGTATTTCCAATAGAGCCGGGAAATGCTAAAAAACGGGAATTTGGAGGACAATACGATCCACTCACCGCGTGTGATTTGCAACGAGGCCTAACGAGTCGGACCCCTAAAACCTGACCCCGAAGGCTCCAAATGTTCTATTATTCGTCGTGCATGTTTCATATGGTATTTGAGGTTGATTGGGCTGAAAAAATTCGGGTTTCAAATTATTTCATTTTTTTACCATTTTGCCCCGACTTGTATTTTGGGCGATTTCGGGTTAATGAAGGAAGTGTCATCTCTAGTGCTCCAAAAGGGATGAAACTTTGTGGGTAGCTTTGGTATTTCCAATAGAGCCGGGAAATGCTAAAAAACGGGAATTTGGAGGACAATACGATCCACTCACCGCGTGTGATTTGCAACGAGGCCTAACGAGTCGGACCCCTAAAACCTGACCCCGGGGGCTCCAAATGGTCTAGTATTTGTCGTGCATGTTTCATATGGTATTTGAGGTTGATTGGGTTGAAAAAATTCGGGTTTTGAATTATTTCATTTTTTGACCATTTGACCCCGACTTGTATTTTGGGCGATTTCGGGTTAATGAAGGAAGTGTCATCTCTAGTGCTCCAAAAGGGATGAAACTTTGTGGGTAGCTTTGGTATGTCCAATAGAGCCGGGAAATGCTAAAAAACGGGAATTTGGAGGACAATACGATCCACTCACCGCGTGTGATTTGCAACGCGGCCTAACGTGTCGGACCCCTAAAACCTGACCCCGGGGGCTCCAAATGGTCTAGTATTCGTCGTGCATGTTTCATATGGTATTTGAGGTTGATTGGGCTGAAAAAATCCGGGTGTTTGAATTATTTCATTTTTTGACCATTTGGCCCCGACTTGTATTTTGGGCGATTTCGGGTTAATGAAGGAAGTTTCATCTCTAGTGCTCCAAAAGGGATGAAACTTTTTGGGTAGGTTTGGTATGTCCATTAAGGCCGGGAAATGCTAAAAAACGGGAATTTGGAGAACAATACGATCCACTCACCGCGTGTGATTTGCAACGCGGCCTAACGTGTCGGACCCCTAAAACCTGACCCCGGATGCTCCAAATGGTCTAGTATTCGTCGTGCATGTTTCATATGGTATTTGAGGTTGATTGGGCGGAAAAAATCCGGGTTTCGAATTATTTCATTTTTTGACCATTTGGCCCCGACTTGTATTTTGGGCGATTTCGGGTTAATGAAGGAAGTGTCATCTCTATTGCTCCAAAAGGGATGACACTTTGTGGGTAGCTTTGGTATGTCCAATAAGGGCGGGAAATGCTAAAAAACGGGAATTTAGAGGACAATACGATCCACTCACCGCGTGTGATTTGCAACGCGGCCTAACGTGTCGGACCCCTAAAACCTGACCCCGGGGGCTCCAAATGGTCTAGTATTCGTCGTGCATTTTTCATATGGTATTTGAGGTTGATTGGGCTGAAAAATCCGGGTTTCGAATTATTTCATTTTTTGACCATTTGGCCCCGACTTGTATTTTGGGCGATTTCGGGTTAATGAAGGAAGTGTCATCTCTAGTGCTCCAAAAGGGATGAGACTTTGTGGGTAGCTTTGGTATGTCCTATAAGGCCGGGAAATGCTAAAAAACGGGAATTTGGAGGACAATACGATCCACTCACCGCGTGTGATTTGCAACGCGGCCTAACGTGTCGGACCCCTAAAACCTGACCCCGGATGCTCCAAATGGTCTAGTATTCGTCGTGCATGTTTCATATGGTATTTGAGGTTGATTGGGCTGAAAAAATCCGGGTTTCAAATTATTTCATTTTTTGACCATTTGACCCCGACATGTATTTTGGGCGATTTCGGGTTAATGAAGGAAGTGACATCTCTAGTTCTCCAAAAGGGATGAAACTTTGTGGGTAGCTTTGATATGTCCAATAGAGCCGGGAAATGCTAAAAAACGGGAATTTAGAGGACAATACGATCCACTCACCGCGTGTGATTTGCAACGCGGCCTAAAGTGTCAGACCCCTAAAACCTGACCCCGGGCGCTCCAAATGGTCTAGTATTCGTCGTGCATGTTTCATATGGTATTTGAGGTTGATTGGGCTGAAAAAATCCGGGTTTCGAATTATTTCATTTTTTGACCATTTGGCCCCGACTTGTATTTTGGGCGATTTCGGGTTAATGAAGGAAGTGTCATCTCTAGTGCTCCAAAAAGGATAAAACTTTGTGGGTAGCTTTGGTATTTCCAATAGAGCCGGGAAATGCTAAAAAACGGGAATTTGGAGGACAATACGATCCACTCACCGCGTGTGATTTGCAACGAGGCCTAACGTGTCGGACCCCTAAAACCTGACCACGGGGGCTCCAAATGGTCTAGTATTCATCGTGCATGTTTCATATGATATTTAAGGTTGATTGGGATGAAAAAATCCGGGTTTCGAATTATTTCATTTTTTGACCATTTGGCCCCGACTTGTATTTTGGGCGATTTCGGGTTAATGAAGGAAGTGTCATCTCTAGTGCTCCAAAAGGGATGAAACTTTGTGGGTAGCTTTGGTATGTCCAATAAGGGCGGGAAATGCTAAAAAACGGGAATTTAGAGGACAATACGATCCACTCACCGCGTGTGATTTGCAACGCGGCCTAACGTGTCGGACCCCTAAAACCTGACCCCGGGATCTCCAAATGTTCTATTATTCGTCGTGCATGTTTCATATGGTATTTGAGGTTGATTGGGCTGAAAAAATCCGGGTTTCAAATTATTTCATTTTTTGACCATTTTGCCCCGACTTGTATTTTGGGCGATTTCGGGTTAATGAAGGAAGTGTCATCTCTAGTGCTCCAAAAGGGAGAAACTTTGTGGGTAGCTTTGGTATTTCCAATAGAGCCGGGAAATGCTAAAAAACGGGAATTTTGAGGACAATACGATCCACTCACCGCGTGTGATTTGCAACGAGACCTAACGTGTCGGACCCCTAAAACCTGACCACGGGGGCTCCAAATGGTCTAGTATTCGTCGTGCATGTTTCATATGATATTTAAGGTTGATTGGGATGAAAAAATCCGGGTTTCGAATTATTTCATTTTTTGACCATTTGGCCCCGACTTGTATTTTGGGCGATTTCGGGTTAATGAAGGAAGTGTCATCTCTAGTGCTCCAAAAGGGATGAAACTTTGTGGGTAGCTTTGGTATGTCCAATAAGGGCGGGAAATGCTAAAAAACGGGAATTTAGAGGACAATACGATCCACTCACCGCGTGTGATTTGCAACGAGGCCTAACGAGTCGGACCCCTAAAACCTGACCCCGGGGGCTCCAAATGGTCTAGTATTTGTCGTGCATGTTTCATATGGTATTTGAGGTTGATTGGGATGAAAAAATCAGGGTTTTGAATTATTTCATTTTTTGACCATTTGACCCCGACTTGTATGTTGGGCGATTTCGGGTTAATGAAGGAAGTGTCATCTCTAGTGCTCCAAAAGGGATGAAACTTTGTGGGTAGCTTTGGTATGTCCAATAGAGCCGGGAAATGCTAAAAAACGGGAATTTGGAGGACAATACGATCCACTAACCGCGTGTGATTTGCAACGCGGCCTAACGTGTCGGACCCCTAAAACCCGACCCCGGGGGCTCCAAATGGTCTGGTATTCGTCGTGCATGTTTCATATGGTATTTGAGGTTGATTGGGCTGAAAAAATCCGGGTGTTTGAATTATTTCATTTTTTGACCATTTGGCCCCGACATGTATTTTGGGCGATTTCGGGTTAATGAAGGAAGTTTCATCTCTAGTGCTCCAAAAGGGATGAAACTTTTTGGGTAGGTTTGGTATGTCCAATAAGGCCGGGAAATGCTAAAAAACGGGAATTTGGAGAACAATACGATCCACTCACCCCGTGTGATTTGCAACGCGGCCTAACGTGTCAGACCCCTAAAACCTGACCCCGGATACTCCAAATGGTCTAGTATTCGTCGTGCATGTTTCATATGGTATTTGAGGTTGATTGGGCGGAAAAAATCCGGGTTTCGAATTATTTCATTTTTTGACCATTTGGCCCCGACTTGTATTTTGGGCGATTTCGGGTTAATGAAGGAAGTGTCATCTCTAGTGCTCCAAAAGGGATGAAACTTTGTGGGTAGCTTTGCTATGTCCAATAAGGCCGGGAAATGCTAAAAAACGGGAATTTGGAGGACAATACGATCCACTCACCGCGTGTGATTTGCAACACGGCCTAACGTGTCGGACCCCTAAAACCTGACCCCGGGGGCTCCAAATGGTCTAGTATTCGTCGTGCATTTTTCATATGGTATTTGAGGTTGATTGGGCTGAAAAATCCGGGTTTCGAATTATTTCATTTTTTGACCATTTGGCCCCGACTTGTATTTTGGGCGATTTCGGGTTAATGAAGGAAGTGTCATCTCTAGTGCTCCAATAGGGATGAGACTTTGTGGGTAGCTTTGGTATATCCTATAAGGCTGGGAAATGCTTAAAAACGGGAATTTGGAGGACAATACGATCCACTCACCGCGTGTGATTTGCAACGCGGCCTAACGTGTCGGACCCCTAAAACCTGACCCCGGATGCTCCAAATGGTCTAGTATTCGTCGTTCATGTTTCATATGGTATTTGAGGTTGATTGGGCTGAAAAAATCCGGGTTTCAAATTATTTCATTTTTTGACCATTTGACCCCGACATGTATTTTGGGTGTTTTCGGGTTAATGAAGGAAGTGACATCTCTAGTTCTCCAAAAGGGATGAAACTTTGTGGGTAGCTTTGATATGTCCAATAGAGCCGGGAAATGCTAAAAAATGGGAATTTAGAGGACAATACGATCCACTCACCGCGTATGATTTGCAACGCGGCCTAAAGTGTCGGACCCCTAAAACCTGACTCCGGGGGCTCCAAATGGTCTAGTATTCGTCGTGCATGTTTCATATGGTATTTGAGGTTGATTGGGCTGAAAAAAAATCTGGGTTTCGAATTATTTTATTTTTTGACCATTTGGCCCCGACTTGTATTTTGGGCGATTTCGGGTTAATGAAGGAAGTGTCATCTCTAGTGCTCCAAAAAGGATAAAACTTTGTGGGTAGCTTTGGTATTTCCAATAGAGCCGGGAAATGCTAAAAAACGGGAATTTGGAGGTCAATACGATCCACTCACCGCGTGTGATTTGCAACGAGGCCTAACGTGTCGGACCCCTAAAACCTGACCACGGGGGCTCCAAATGGTCTAGTATTCGTCATGCATGTTTCATATGGTATTTGAGGTTGATTGGGCTGAAAAAATCCGGGTTTCAAATTATTTCATTTTTTGACCATTTGGCCCCGACTTGTATTTTGGGCGATTTCGGGTTAATGAAGGAAGTGTCATCTCTAGTGCTCCAAAAGGGATGAAACTTTTTGGGTAGTTTTGGTATGTCCAATAAGGCCGGGAAATGCTAAAAAACGGGAATTTGGAGGAAAATACGATCCACTCACCGCGTGTGATTTGCAACGCGGCCTAACGTGTCGGACCCCTAAAACCTGACCCCAGGGGCTCCAAATGTTCTATTATTCGTCGTGCATGTTTCATATGGTATTTGAGGTTGTTGGGCTGAAAAAATCCGGGTTTCAAATTATTTCATTTTTTGACCATTTGGCCCCGACTTGTATTTTGGGCGATTTCGGGTTAATGAAGGAAGTGTCATCTCTAGTGCTCCAAAAGGGATGAAACTTTTTGGGTAGTTTTGGTATGTCCAATAAGGCCGGTAAATGCTAAAAAACGGGAATTTGGAGGACAATACGATCCACTCACCGCGTGTGATTTGCAACGCGGCCTAACGTGTCGGACCCCTAAAACCTGACCCCGGGGGCTCCAAATGGTCTAGTATTCGTCATGCATGTTTCATATGGTATTTGAGGTTGATTGGGCTGAAAAAATCCGGGTTTCGAATTATTTCATTTTTTGACCATTTGGCCCCGACTTGTATTTTGGGCGATTTCGGGTTAATGAAGGAAGTGTCATCTCTAGTGCTCCAAAACGGATGAAACTTTGTAGGTAGCTTTGTTATGTCCAATAACACCGGAAAATGCTAAAAAATGGGAATTTGGAGGACAATACGATCTACTCACCGCGTGTGATTTGCAACGCGGCCTAACGTGTCGGACCCCTAAAACCTGACCCCGGGGGCTCCAAATGGTCTAGTATTCGTCGTGCATGTTTCATATTGTATTTGAGGTTGATTGGGCTGAAAAAATCCGGGTTTCGAATTATTTCATTTTTTGACCATTTGGCCCCGACTTGTATTTTGGGCGATTTCGGGTTAATGAAGGAAGTGTCATCTCTAGTGATCCAAAAGGGATGAAACTTTGTGGGTAGCTTTGGTATGTCCAATAAGGCCGGGGAATCCTAAAAAACGGGAATTTGGAGGAAAATTCGATACACTCACCGCGTGTGATTTGCAACGCGGCCTAACGTGTCGGACCCCTAAAATCTTACCCCAGGGGCTCCAAATGGTCTAGTATTCGTCGTGCATGTTTCATATGGTATTTGAGTTTTATTGGGCTGAAAAAATCCGGGTTTCAAATTATTTCATTTTTTTACCATTTGGCCCCGACTTGTATTTTGGGCGATTTCGGGTTAATGAAGGAAGTGTCATCTCTAGTGCTCCAAAAGGGATGAAACTTTGTGGGTAGCTTTGGTATGTCCAATAAGGGCGGGAAATGCTAAAAAACGGGAATTTGGAGGACAATACGATCCACTCACCGCGTGTGATTTGCAACGCGGCCTAACGTGTCGGACCCTTAAAACCTGACCCCGGATGCTCCAAATGGTCTAGTATTCGTCGTGCATGTTTCATATGGTGTTTGATGTTGATTGGGCTGAAAAAATCCGGGTTTCGAATTGTTTCATTTTTTGACCATTTGGCCCCGACTTGTATTTTGGGCGATTTCGGGTTAATGAAGGAAGTGTCATCTCTAATGCTCCAAAAGGGATGAAACTTTGTGGGTAGCTTTGTTATGTCCAATAAGGTCGGGAAATACTAAAAAACGGGAATTTGGAGGAAAATACGATCCACTCACCGCGTGTGATTTGCAACGCGGCCTAACGTGTCGGACCCCTAAAACCTGACCCCGAGGGCTCCAAACGGTCTAGTATTCGTCGTGCATGTTTCATATGGTATTTGAGGTTGATTGGGCTTAAAAAACGGGAATTTGGAGGACAATACGATCCACTCACCGCGTGTGATTTGCAACGCGGCTTAACGTGTTGGACCCCTAAAACCTGACCCCGGGGGCTCCAAATGTTCTAGTATTCGTCGTGCATGTTTCATATGGTATTTGAGGTTGATTGGGCTGAAAAAATCCGAGTTTCAAATTATTTCATTTTTTGACCATTTGGCCCCGACTTGTATTTTGGAAGATTTCGGGTTAATGAAGGAAGTGTCATCTCTAGTGCTCCAAAAGGGATGAAACTTTGTGGGTAGCTTTAGTATGTCCAATAAGGCCGGGAAATACTAAAAAACGGGAATTTTGAGGACAATAGGATACACTCACCGCATGTGATTTGCAACGCGGCCTAACGTGTCGGACCCCTAAAACCTGACCCCGGGGGATCCAAATGGTCTAGTATTCGTTGTGCATGTTTCATATAGTATTTGAGGTTGATTGGGCTGAAAAAATCCGGGTTTTGAATTATTTCATTTTTTGACCATTTGGCCCCGACTTGTATTTTGGGCGATTTCGGGTTAATGAAGGAAGTGTCATCTCTAGTACTCCAAAAGGGATGAAACTTTGTGGGTAGTTTTGGTATGTCCAATAAGGCCGGGAAATGCTAAAAAACAGGAATTTGGAGGACAATACGATATACTCACCGCGTGTGATTTGCAACGCGGCCTAACGTGTCGGACCCCTAAAACCTGACCCCGGATGGTCCAAATGGTCTAGTATTCGTCGTGCATGTTTCATATGGTATTTGAGGTTGATTGGGCGGAAAAAATCCGGGTTTCGAATTATTTCATTTTTTGACCATTTGGCCCCGACTTGTATTTTGGGCGATTTCGGGTTAATGAAGGAAGTGTCATCTCTAGTGCTCCAAAAGGGATGAAACTTTGTGGGTAGCTTTGGTATTTCCAATAGAGCCGGGAAATGCTAAAAAACGGGAATTTGGAGGACAATACGATCCACTCACCGCGTGTGATTTGCAACGAGGCCTAACGAGTCGGACCCCTAAAACCTGACCCCGGGGGCTCCAAATGTTCTATTATTCGTCGTGCATGTTTCATATGGTATTTGAGGTTGATTGGGCTGAAAAAATCCGGGTTTCAAATTATTTCATTTTTTTACCATTTTGCCCCGACTTGTATTTTGGGCGATTTCGGGTTAATGAAGGAAGTGTCATCTCTAGTGCTCCAAAAGGGATGAAACTTTGTGGGTAGCTTTGGTATTTCCAATAGAGCCGGGAAATGCTAAAAAACGGGAATTTGGAGGACAATACGATCCACTCACCGCATGTGATTTGCAACGAGGCCTAACGAGTCGGACCCCTAAAACCTGACCCCGGGGGCTCCAAATGGTCTAGTATTTGTCGTGCATGTTTCATATGGTATTTGAGGTTGATTGGGATGAAAAAATTCGGGTTTTGAATTATTTCATTTTTTGACCATTTGACCCCGACTTGTATTTTGGGCGATTTCGGGTTAATGAATGAAGTGTCATCTCTAGTGCTCCAAAAGGGATGAAACTTTGTGGGTAGATTTGGTATGTCCAATAGAGCCGGGAAATGCTAAAAAACGGGAATTTGGAGGACAATACGATCCACTCACCGCGTGTGATTTGCAACGCGGCCTAACGTGTCGGACCCCTAAAATCTGACCCCGGGGGCTCCAAATGGTCTAGTATTCGTCGTGCATGTTTCATATGGTATTTGAGGTTGATTGGGCTGAAAAAATCCGGGTGTTTGAATTATTTCATTTTTTGACCATTTGGCCCCGACTTGTATTTTGGGCGATTTCGGGTTAATGAAGGAAGTTTCATCTCTAGTGCTCCAAAAGGGATGAAACTTTTTGGGTAGGTTTGGTATGTCCAATAAGGCCGGGAAATGCTAAAAAACGGGAATTTGGAGAACAATACGATCCACTCACCGCGTGTGATTTGCAACGCGGCCTAACGTGTCGGACCCCTAAAACCTGACCCCGGATGCTCCAAATGGTCTAGTATTCGTCGTGCATGTTTCATATGGTATTTGAGGTTGATTGGGCGGAAAAAATCCGGGTTTCGAATTATTTCATTTTTTGACCATTTGGCCCCGACTTGTATTTTGGGCGATTTCGGGTTAATGAAGGAAGTGTCATCTCTAGTGCTCCAAAAGGGATGAAACTTTGTGGGTAGCTTTGCTATGTCCAATAAGGCCGGGAAATTCTAAAAAACGGGAATTTGGAGGACAATACGATCCACTCACCGCGTGTGATTTGCAACACGGCCTAACGTGTCGGACCCCTAAAACCTGACCCCGGGGGCTCCAAATGGTCTAGTATTCGTCGTGCATTTTTCATATGGTATTTGAGGTTGATTGGGCTGAAAAATCCGGGTTTCGAATTATTTCATTTTTTGACCATTTGGCCCCGACTTGTATTTTGGGCGATTTCGGGTTAATGAAGGAAGTGTCATCTCTAGTACTCCAAAAGGGATGAGACTTTGTGGGTAGCTTTGGTATGTCCTATAAGGCCGGGAAATGCTAAAAAACGGGAATTTGGAGGACAATACGATCCACTCACCGCGTGTGATTTGCAACGCGGCCTAACGTGTCGGACCCCTAAAACCTGACCCCGGATGCTCCAAATGGTCTAGTATTCGTCGTGCATGTTTCATATGGTATTTGAGGTTGATTGGGCTGAAAAAATCCGGGTTTCAAATTATTTCATTTTTTGACCATTTGACCCCGACATGTATTTTGGGCGATTTCGGGTTAATGAAGGAAGTGACATCTCTAGTTCTCCAAAAGGGATGAAACTTTGTGGGTAGCTTTGATATGTCCAATAGAGCCGGGAAATGCTAAAAAACGGGAATTTAGAGGACAATACGATCCACTCACCGCGTGTGATTTGCAACGCGGCCTAAAGTGTCAGACCCCTAAAACCTGACCCCGGGCGCTCCAAATGGTCTAGTATTCGTCGTGCATGTTTCATATGGTATTTGAGGTTGATTGGGCTGAAAAAATCCGGGTTTCAAATTATTTCATTTTTTTACCATTTTGCCCCGACTTGTATTTTGGGCGATTTCGGGTTAATGAAGGAAGTGTCATCTCTAGTGCTCCAAAAGGGATGAAACTTTGTGGGTAGCTTTGGTATTTCCAATAGAGCCGGGAAATGCTAAAAAACGGGAATTTGGAGGACAATACGATCCACTCACCGCATGTGATTTGCAACGAGGCCTAACGAGTCGGACCCCTAAAACCTGACCCCGGGGGCTCCAAATGGTCTAGTATTTGTCGTGCATGTTTCATATGGTATTTGAGGTTGATTGGGATGAAAAAATTCGGGTTTTGAATTATTTCATTTTTTGACCATTTGACCCCGACTTGTATTTTGGGCGATTTCGGGTTAATGAATGAAGTGTCATCTCTAGTGCTCCAAAAGGGATGAAACTTTGTGGGTAGATTTGGTATGTCCAATAGAGCCGGGAAATGCTAAAAAACGGGAATTTGGAGGACAATACGATCCACTCACCGCGTGTGATTTGCAACGCGGCCTAACGTGTCGGACCCCTAAAATCTGACCCCGGGGGCTCCAAATGGTCTAGTATTCGTCGTGCATGTTTCATATGGTATTTGAGGTTGATTGGGCTGAAAAAATCCGGGTGTTTGAATTATTTCATTTTTTGACCATTTGGCCCCGACTTGTATTTTGGGCGATTTCGGGTTAATGAAGGAAGTTTCATCTCTAGTGCTCCAAAAGGGATGAAACTTTTTGGGTAGGTTTGGTATGTCCAATAAGGCCGGGAAATGCTAAAAAACGGGAATTTGGAGAACAATACGATCCACTCACCGCGTGTGATTTGCAACGCGGCCTAACGTGTCGGACCCCTAAAACCTGACCCCGGATGCTCCAAATGGTCTAGTATTCGTCGTGCATGTTTCATATGGTATTTGAGGTTGATTGGGCGGAAAAAATCCGGGTTTCGAATTATTTCATTTTTTGACCATTTGGCCCCGACTTGTATTTTGGGCGATTTCGGGTTAATGAAGGAAGTGTCATCTCTAGTGCTCCAAAAGGGATGAAACTTTGTGGGTAGCTTTGCTATGTCCAATAAGGCCGGGAAATTCTAAAAAACGGGAATTTGGAGGACAATACGATCCACTCACCGCGTGTGATTTGCAACACGGCCTAACGTGTCGGACCCCTAAAACCTGACCCCGGGGGCTCCAAATGGTCTAGTATTCGTCGTGCATTTTTCATATGGTATTTGAGGTTGATTGGGCTGAAAAATCCGGGTTTCGAATTATTTCATTTTTTGACCATTTGGCCCCGACTTGTATTTTGGGCGATTTCGGGTTAATGAAGGAAGTGTCATCTCTAGTACTCCAAAAGGGATGAGACTTTGTGGGTAGCTTTGGTATGTCCTATAAGGCCGGGAAATGCTAAAAAACGGGAATTTGGAGGACAATACGATCCACTCACCGCGTGTGATTTGCAACGCGGCCTAACGTGTCGGACCCCTAAAACCTGACCCCGGATGCTCCAAATGGTCTAGTATTCGTCGTGCATGTTTCATATGGTATTTGAGGTTGATTGGGCTGAAAAAATCCGGGTTTCAAATTATTTCATTTTTTGACCATTTGACCCCGACATGTATTTTGGGCGATTTCGGGTTAATGAAGGAAGTGACATCTCTAGTTCTCCAAAAGGGATGAAACTTTGTGGGTAGCTTTGATATGTCCAATAGAGCCGGGAAATGCTAAAAAACGGGAATTTAGAGGACAATACGATCCACTCACCGCGTGTGATTTGCAACGCGGCCTAAAGTGTCAGACCCCTAAAACCTGACCCCGGGCGCTCCAAATGGTCTAGTATTCGTCGTGCATGTTTCATATGGTATTTGAGGTTGATTGGGCTGAAAAAATCCGGGTTTCGAATTATTTCATTTTTTGACCATTTGGCCCCGACTTGTATTTTGGGCGATTTCGGGTTAATGAAGGAAGTGTCATCTCTAGTGCTCCAAAAAGGATAAAACTTTGTGGGTAGCTTTGGTATTTCGAATAGAGCCGGGAAATGCTAAAAAACGGGAATTTGGAGGACAATACGATCCACTCACCGCGTGTGATTTGCAACGAGGCCTAACGTGTCGGACCCCTAAAACCTGACCACGGGGGCTCCAAATGGTCTAGTATTCGTCGTGCATGTTTCATATGATATTTAAGGTTGATTGGGATGAAAAAATCCGGGTTTCGAATTATTTCATTTTTTGACCATTTGGCCCCGACTTGTATTTTGGGCGATTTCGGGTTAATGAAGGAAGTGTCATCTCTAGTGCTCCAAAAGGGATGAAACTTTGTGGGTAGCTTTGGTATGTCCAATAAGGGCGGGAAATGCTAAAAAACGGGAATTTAGAGGACAATACGATCCACTCACCGCGTGTGATTTGCAACGCGGCCTAACGTGTCGGACCCCTAAAACCTGACCCCGGGATCTCCAAATGTTCTATTATTCGTCGTGAATGTTTCATATGGTATTTGAGGTTGATTGGGCTGAAAAAATCCGGGTTTCAAATTATTTCATTTTTTGACCATTTTGCCCCGACTTGTATTTTGGGCGATTTCGGGTTATTGAAGGAAGTGTCATATCTAGTGCTCCAAAAGGGATGAAACTTTGTGGGTAGCTTTGGCATTTCCAATAGAGCCGGGAAATGCTAAAAAACGGGAATTTGGAGGACAATACGATCCACTCACCGCGTGTGATTTGCAACGAGGCCTAACGTGTCGGACCCCTAAAACCTGACCACGGGGGCTCCAAATGGTCTAGTATTCGTCGTGCATGTTTCATATGATATTTAAGGTTGATTGGGATGAAAAAATCCGGGTTTCGAATTATTTCATTTTTTGACCATTTGGCCCCGACTTGTATTTTGGGCGATTTCGGGTTAATGAAGGAAGTGTCATCTCTAGTGCTCCAAAAGGGATGAAACTTTGTGGGTAGCTTTGGTATGTCCAATAAGGGCGGGAAATGCTAAAAAACGGGAATTTAGAGGACAATACGATCCACTCACCGCGTGTGATTTGCAACGCGGCCTAACGTGTCGGACCCCTAAAACCTGACCCCGGGATCTCCAAATGTTCTATTATTCGTCGTGCATGTTTCATATGGTATTTGAGGTTGATTGGGCTGAAAAAATCTGGGTTTCAAATTATTTCATTTTTTGACCATTTTGCCCCGACTTGTATTTTGGGCGATTTCGGGTTAATGAAGGAAGTGTCATCTCTAGTGCTCCAAAAGGGATGAAACTTTGTGGGTAGCTTTGGTATTTCCAATAGAGCCGGGAAATGCTAAGAAACGGGAATTTGGAGGACAATACGATCCACTCACCGCGTGTGATTTGCAACGAGGCCTAACGAGTCGGACCCCTAAAACCTGACCCCGGGGGCTCCAAATGGTCTAGTATTTGTCGTGCATGTTTCATATGGTATTTGAGGTTGATTGGGATGAAAAAATCAGGGTTTTGAATTATTTCATTTTTTGACCATTTGACCCCGACTTGTATGTTGGGCGATTTCGGGTTAATGAAGGAAGTGTCATCTCTAGTGCTCCAAAAGGGATGAAACTTTGTGGGTAGCTTTGGAATGTCCAATAGAGCCGGGAAATGCTAAAAAAACGGGAATTTGGAGGACAATACGATCTACTAACCGCGTGTGATTTGCAACGCGGCCTAACGTGTCGGACCCCTAAAACCTGACCCCGGGGGCTCCAAATGGTCTAGTATTCGTCGTGCATGTTTCATATGGTATTTGAGGTTGATTGGGCTGAAAAAATCCGGGTGTTTGAATTATTTCATTTTTTGACCATTTGGCCCCGACATGTATTTTGGGCGATTTCGGGTTAATGAAGGAAGTTTCATCTCTAGTTCTCCAAAAGGGATGAAACTTTTTGGGTAGGTTTGGTATGTCCAATAAGGCCGGGAAATGCTAAAAAACGGGAATTTGGAGAACAATACGATCCACTCACCCCGTGTGATTTGCAACGCGGCCTAACGTGTCGGACCCCTAAAACCTGACCCCGGATGCTCCAAATGGTCTAGTATTCGTCGTGCATGTTTCATATGGTATTTGAGGTTGATTGGGTGGAAAAAATCCGGGTTTCGAATTATTTCATTTTTTGACCATTTGGCCCCGACTTGTATTTTGGGCGATTTCGGGTTAATGAAGGAAGTGTCATCTCTAGTGCTCCAAAAGGGATGAAACTTTGTGGGTAGCTTTGGTATGTCCAATAAGGGCGGGAAATGCTAAAAAACGGGAATTTGGAGGACAATACGATCCACTCACCGCGTGTGATTTGCAACGCGGCCTAACGTGTCGGACCCTTAAAACCTGACCCCGAATGCTCCAAATGGTCTAGTATTCGTCGTGCATGTTTCATATGGTGTTTGATGTTGATTGGGCTGAAAAAATCCGGGTTTCGAATTATTTCATTTTTTGACCATTTGGCCCCGACTTGTACTTTGGGCGATTTCGGGTTAATGAAGGAAGTGTCATCTCTAATGCTCCAAAAGGGATGAAACTTTGTGGGTAGCTTTGTTATGTCCAATAAGGTCGGGAAATACTAAAAAACGGGAATTTGGAGGAAAATACGATCCACTCACCACGTGTGATTTGCAACGCGGCCTAACGTGTCGGACCCCTAAAACCTGACCCCGAGGGCTCCAAACGGTCTAGTATTCGTCGTGCATGTTTCATATGGTATTTGAGGTTGATTGGGCTTAAAAAACGGGAATTTGGAGGACAATACAATCCACTCACCGCGTGTGATTTGCAACGCGGCTTAACGTGTTGGACCCCTAAAACCTGACCCCGGGGGCTCCAAATGTTCTAGTATTCGTCGTGCATGTTTCATATGGTATTTGAGGTTGATTGGGCTGAAAAAATCCGAGTTTCAAATTATTTCATTTTTTGACCATTTGGCCCCGACTTGTATTTTGGAAGATTTCGGGTTAATGAAGGAAGTGTCATCTCTAGTGCTCCAAAAGGGATGAAACTTTGTGGGTAGCTTTAGTATGTCCAATAAGGCCGGGAAATACTGAAAAACGGGAATTTTGAGGACAATAGGATACACTCACCGCATGTGATTTGCAACGCGGCCTAACGTGTCGGACCCCTAAAACCTGACCCCGGGGGATCCAAATGGTCTAGTATTCGTCGTGCATGTTTCATATGGTATTTGAGGTTGATTGGGCTGAAAAAATCCGAGTTTCAAATTATTTCATTTTTTGACCATTTGGCCCCGACTTGTATTTTGGAAGATTTCGGGTTAATGAAGGAAGTGTCATCTCTAGTGCTCCAAAAGGGATGAAACTTTGTGGGTAGCTTTAGTATGTCCAATAAGGCCGGGAAATACTGAAAAACGGGAATTTTGAGGACAATAGGATACACTCACCGCATGTGATTTGCAACGCGGCCTAACGTGTCGGACCCCTAAAACCTGACCCCGGGGGATCCAAATGGTCTAGTATTCGTTGTGCATGTTTCATATAGTATTTGAGGTTGATTGGGCTGAAAAAATCCGGGTTTTGAATTATTTCATTTTTTGACCATTTGGCCCCGACTTGTATTTTGGGCGATTTCGGGTTAATGAAGGAAGTGTCATCTCTAGTACTCCAAAAGGGATGAAACTTTGTGGGTAGTTTTGGTATGTCCAATAAGGCCGGGAAATGCTAAAAAACAGGAATTTGGAGGACAATACGATATACTCACCGCGTGTGATTTGCAACGCGGCCTAACGTGTCGGACCCCTAAAACCTGACCCCGGATGGTCCAAATGGTCTAGTATTCGTCGTGCATGTTTCATATGGTATTTGAGGTTGATTGGGCGGAACAAATCCGGGTTTCGAATTATTTCATTTTTTGACCATTTGGCCCCGACTTGTATTTTGGGCGATTTCGGGTTAATGAAGGAAGTGTCATCTCTAGTGCTCCAAAAGGGATGAAACTTTGTGGGTAGCTTTGGTATTTCCAATGGAGCCGGGAAATACTAAAAAACGGGAATTTGGATAACAATACGATCCACTCACCGCGTGTGATTTGCAACGAGGCCTAACGAGTCGGACCCCTAAAACCTGACCCCGGGGGCTCCAAATGTTCTATTATTCGTCGTGCATGTTTCATATGGTATTTGAGGTTGATTGGGCTGAAAAAATCCGGGTTTCAAATTATTTCATTTTTTTACCATTTTGCCCCGACTTGTATTTTGGGCGATTTCGGGTTAATGAAGGAAGTGTCATCTCTAGTGCTCCAAAAGGGATGAAACTTTGTGGGTAGCTTTGGTATTTCCAATAGAGCCGGGAAATGCTAAAAAACGGGAATTTGGAGGACAATACGATCCACTCACCGCGTGTGATTTGCAACGCGGCCTAACGTGTCGGACCCCTAAAACCTGACCCCGGATGCTCCAAATGGTCTAGTATTCGTCGTGCATGTTTCATATGGTATTTCAGGTTGATTGGGCTGAAAAAATCCGGGTGTTTGAATTATTTCATTTTTTGACCATTTGGCCCCGACTTGTATTTTGGGCGATTTCGGGTTAATGAAGGAAGTTTCATCTCTAGTGCTCCAAAAGGGATGAAACTTTTTGGGTAGGTTTGGTATGTCCAATAAGGCCGGGAAATGCTAAAAAACGGGAATTTGGAGAACAATACGATCCACTCACCGCGTGTGATTTGCAACGCGGCCTAACGTGTCGGACCCCTAAAACCTGACCCCGGATGCTCCAAATGGTCTAGTATTCATCGTGCATGTTTCATATGGTATTTGAGGTTGATTGGGCGGAAAAAATCCGGGTTTCGAATTATTTCATTTTTTGACCATTTGGCCCCGACTTGTATTTTGGGCGATTTCGGGTTAATGAAGGAAGTGTCATCTCTAGTGCTCCAAAAGGGATGAAACTTTGTGGGTAGCTTTGCTATGTCCAATAAGGCCGGGAAATGCTAAAAAACGGGAATTTGGAGGACAATACGATCCACTCACCGCGTGTGATTTGCAACACGGCCTAACGTGTCGGACCCCTAAAACCTGACCCCGGGGGCTCCAAATGGTCTAGTATTCGTCGTGCATTTTTCATATGGTATTTGAGGTTGATTGGGCTGAAAAATCCGGGTTTCGAATTATTTCATTTTTTGACCATTTGGCCCCGACTTGTATTTTGGGCGATTTCGGGTTAATGAAGGAAGTGTCATCTCTAGTGCTCCAAAAGGGATGAGACTTTGTGGGTAGCTTTGGTATGTCCTATAAGGCCGGGAAATGCTAAAAAACGGGAATTTGGAGGACAATACGATCCACTCACCGCGTGTGATTTGCAACGCGGCCTAACGTGTCGGACCCCTAAAACCTGACCCCGGATGCTCCAAATGGTCTAGTATTCGTCGTGCATGTTTCATATGGTATTTGAGGTTGATTGGGCTGAAAAAATCCGGGTTTCAAATTATTTCATTTTTTGACCATTTGACCCCGACATGTATTTTGGGCGATTTCGGGTTAATGAAGGAAGTGACATCTCTAGTTCTCCAAAAGGGATGAAACTTTGTGGGTAGCTTTGATATGTCCAATAGAGCCGGGAAATGCTAAAAAACGGGAATTTAGAGGACAATACGATCCACTCACCGCGTGTGATTTGCAACGCGGCCTAAAGTGTCAGACCCCTAAAACCTGACCCCGGGCGCTCCAAATGGTCTAGTATTCGTCGTGCATGTTTCATATGGTATTTGAGGTTGATTGGGCTGAAAAAATCCGGGTTTCGAATTATTTCATTTTTTGACCATTTGGCCCCGACTTGTATTTTGGGCGATTTCGGGTTAATGAAGGAAGTGTCATCTCTAGTGCTCCAAAAAGGATAAAACTTTGTGGGTAGCTTTGGTATTTCCAATAGAGCCGGGAAATGCTAAAAAACGGGAATTTGGAGGACAATACGATCCACTCACCGCGTGTGATTTGCAACGAGGCCTAACGTGTCGGACCCCTAAAACCTGACCACGGGGGCTGCAAATGGTCTAGTATTCGTCGTGCATGTTTCATATGATATTTAAGGTTGATTGGGATGAAAAAATCCGGGTTTCGAATTATTTCATTTTTTGACCATTTGGCCCCGACTTGTATTTTGGGCGATTTCGGGTTAATGAAGGAAGTGTCATCTCTAGTGCTCCAAAAGGGATGAAACTTTGTGGGTAGATTTGGTATGTCCAATAGAGCCGGGAAATGCTAAAAAACGGGAATTTGGAGGACAATACGATCCACTCACCGCGTGTGATTTGCAACGCGGCCTAACGTGTCGGACCCCTAAAACCTGACCCCGGGGGCTCCAAATGGTCTAGTATTCGTCGTGCATGTTTCATATGGTATTTGAGGTTGATTGGGCTGAAAAAATCCGGGTGTTTGAATTATTTCATTTTTTGACCATTTGGCCCCGACTTGTATTTTGGGCGATTTCGGGTTAATGAAGGAAGTTTCATCTCTAGTGCTCCAAAAGGGATGAAACTTTTTGGGTAGGTTTGGTATGTCCAATAAGGCCGGGAAATGCTAAAAAACGGGAATTTGGAGAACAATACGATCCACTCACCGCGTGTGATTTGCAACGCGGCCTAACGTGTCGGACCCCTAAAACCTGACCCCGGATGCTCCAAATGGTCTAGTATTCGTCGTGCATGTTTCATATGGTATTTGAGGTTGATTGGGCGGAAAAAATCCGGGTTTCGAATTATTTCATTTTTTGACCATTTGGCCCCGACTTGTATTTTGGGCGATTTCGGGTTAATGAAGGAAGTGTCATCTCTAGTGCTCCAAAAGGGATGAAACATTGTGGGTAGCTTTGCTATGTCCAATAAGGCCGGGAAATGCTAAAAAACGGGAATTTGGAGGACAATACGATCCACTCACCGCGTGTGATTTGCAACACGGCCTAACGTGTCGGACCCCTAAAACCTGACCCCGGGGGCTCCAAATGGTCTAGTATTCGTCGTGCATTTTTCATATGGTATTTGAGGTTGATTGGGCTGAAAAATCCGGGTTTCGAATTATTTCATTTTTTGACCATTTGGCCCCGACTTGTATTTTGGGCGATTTCGGGTTAATGAAGGAAGTGTCATCTCTAGTGCTCCAAAAGGGATGAGACTTTGAGGGTAGCTTTGGTATGTCCTATAAGGCCGGGAAATGCTAAAAAACGGGAATTTGGAGGACAATACGATCCACTCACCGCGTGTGATTTGCAACGCGGCCTAACGTGTCGGACCCCTAAAACCTGACCCCGGATGCTCCAAATGGTCTAGTATTCGTCGTGCATGTTTCATATGGTATTTGAGGTTGATTGGGCTGAAAAAATCCGGGTTTCAAATTATTTCATTTTTTGACCATTTGACCCCGACATGTATTTTGGGCGATTTCGGGTTAATGAAGGAAGTGACATCTGTAGTTCTCCAAAAGGGATGAAACTTTGTGGGTAGCTTTGATATGTCCAATAGAGCCGGGAAATGCTAAGAAACGGGAATTTGGAGGACAATACGATCCACTCACCGCGTGTGATTTGCAACGAGGCCTAACGAGTCGGACCCCTAAAACCTGACCCCGGGGGCTCCAAATGGTCTAGTATTTGTCGTGCATGTTTCATATGGTATTTGAGGTTGATTGGGCTGAAAAAATCCGGGTTTCAAATTATTTCATTTTTTGACCATTTGACCCCGACTTGTATTTTGGGCGATTTCGGGTTAATGAAGGAAGTGTCATCTCTAGTGCTCCAAAAGGGATGAGACTTTGAGGGTAGCTTTGGTATGACCTATAAGGCCGGGAAATGCTAAAAAACGGGAATTTGGAGGACAATACGATCCACTCACCGCGTGTGATTTGCAACGCGGCCTAACGTGTCGGACCCCTAAAACCTGACCCCGGATGCTCCAAATGGTCTAGTATTCGTCGTGCATGTTTCATATGATATTTCAGGTTGATTGGGATGAAAAAATCCGGGTTTCGAATTATTTCATTTTTTGACCATTTGGCCCCGACTTGTATTTTGGGCGATTTCGGGTTAATGAAGGAAGTGTCATCTCTAGTGCTCCAAAAGGGATGAAACTTTGTGGGTAGCTTTGGTATGTCCAATAAGGGCGGGAAATGCTAAAAAACGGGAATTTAGAGGACAATACGATCCACTCACCGCGTGTGATTTGCAACGCGGCCTAACGTGTCGGACCCCTAAAACCTGACCCCGGATGCTCCAAATGGTCTAGTATTCGTCGTGCATGTTTCATATGATATTTAAGGTTGATTGGGATGAAAAAATCCGGGTTTCGAATTATTTCATTTTTTGACCATTTGGCCCCGACTTGTATTTTGGGCGATTTCGGGTTAATGAAGGAAGTGTCATCTCTAGTGCTCCAAAAGGGATGAAACTTTGTGGGTAGCTTTGGTATGTCCTATAAGGCCGGGAAATGCTAAAAAACGGGAATTTGGAGGACAATACGATCCACTCACCGCGTGTGATTTGCAACGCGGCCTAACGTGTCGGACCCCTAAAACCTGACCCCGGATGCTCCAAATGGTCTAGTATTCGTCGTGCATGTTTCATATGGTATTTGAGGTTGATTGGGCTGAAAAAATCCGGGTTTCAAATTATTTCATTTTTTGACCATTTGACCCCGACTTGTATTTTGGGCGATTTCGGGTTAATGAAGGAAGTGTCATCTCTAGTGCTCCAAAAGGGATGAGACTTTGAGGGTAGCTTTGGTATGTCCTATAAGGCCGGGAAATGCTAAAAAACGGGAATTTGGAGGACAATACGATCCACTCACCGCGTGTGATTTGCAACGCGGCCTAACGTGTCGGACCCCTAAAACCTGACCCCGGATGCTCCAAATGGTCTAGTATTCGTCGTGCATGTTTCATATGATATTTAAGGTTGATTGGGATGAAAAAATCCGGGTTTCGAATTATTTCATTTTTTGACCATTTGGCCCCGACTTGTATTTTGGGCGATTTCGGGTTAATGAAGGAAGTGTCATCTCTAGTGCTCCAAAAGGGATGAAACTTTGTGGGTAGCTTTGGTATGTCCAATAAGGGCGGGAAATGCTAAAAAACGGGAATTTAGAGGACAATACGATCCACTCACCGCGTGTGATTTGCAACGCGGCCTAACGTGTCGGACCCCTAAAACCTGACCCCGGGATGTCCAAATGTTCTATTATTCGTCGTGAATGTTTCATATGGTATTTGAGGTTGATTGGGCTGAAAAAATCCGGGTTTCAAATTATTTCATTTTTTGACCATTTTGCCCCGACTTGTATTTTGGGCGATTTCGGGTTAATGAAGGAAGTGTCATATCTAGTGCTCCAAAAGGGATGAAACTTTGTGGGTAGCTTTGGTATTTCCAATAGAGCCGGGAAATGCTAAAAAACGGGAATTTGGAGGACAATACGATCCACTCACCGCGTGTGATTTGCAACGAGGCCTAACGTGTCGGACCCCTAAAACCTGACCACGGGGGCTCCAAATGGTCTAGTATTCGTCGTGCATGTTTCATATGATATTTAAGGTTGATTGGGATGAAAAAATCCGGGTTTCGAATTATTTCATTTTTTGACCATTTGGCCCCGACTTGTATTTTGGGCGATTTCGGGTTAATGAAGGAAGTGTCATCTCTAGTGCTCCAAAAGGGATGAAACTTTGTGGGTAGCTTTGGTATGTCCAATAAGGGCGGGAAATGCTAAAAAACGGGAATTTAGAGGACAATACGATCCACTCACCGCGTGTGATTTGCAACGCGGCCTAACGTGTCGGACCCCTAAAACCTGACCCCGGGATCTCCAAATGTTCTATTATTCGTCGTACATGTTTCATATGGTATTTGAGGTTGATTGGGCTGAAAAAATCTGGGTTTCAAATTATTTCATTTTTTGACCATTTTGCCCCGACTTGTATTTTGGGCGATTTCGGGTTAATGAAGGAAGTGTCATCTCTAGTGCTCCAAAAGGGATGAAACTTTGTGGGTAGCTTTGGTATTTCCAATAGAGCCGGGAAATGCTAAGAAACGGGAATTTGGAGGACAATACGATCCACTCACCGCGTGTGATTTGCAACGAGGCCTAACGAGTCGGACCCCTAAAACCTGACCCCGGGGGCTCCAAATGGTCTAGTATTTGTCGTTCATGTTTCATATGGTATTTGAGGTTGATTGGGATGAAAAAATCAGGGTTTTGAATTATTTCATTTTTTGACCATTTGACCCCGACTTGTATGTTGGGCGATTTCGGGTTAATGAAGGAAGTGTCATCTCTAGTGCTCCAAAAGGGATGAAACTTTGTGGGTAGCTTTGGAATGTCCAATAGAGCCGGGAAATGCTAAGAAACGGAAATTTGGAGGACAATACGATCCACTAACCGCGTGTGATTTGCAACGCGGCCTAACGTGTCGGACCCCTAAAACCTGACCCCGGGGGCTCCAAATGGTCTAGTATTCGTCGTGCATGTTTCATATGGTATTTGAGGTTGATTGGGCTGAAAAAATCCGGGTGTTTGAATTATTTCATTTTTTGACCATTTGGCCCCGACATGTATTTTGGGCGATTTCGGGTTAATGAAGGAAGTTTCATCTCTAGTGCTCCAAAAGGGATGAAACTTTTTGGGTAGGTTTGGTATGTCCAATAAGGCCGGGAAATGCTAAAAAACGGGAATTTGGAGAACAATACGATCCACTCACCCCGTGTGATTTGCAACGCGGCCTAACGTGTCGGACCCCTAAAACCTGACCCCGGATGCTCCAAATGGTCTAGTATTCGTCGTGCATGTTTCATATGGTATTTGAGGTTGATTGGGTGGAAAAAATCCGGGTTTCGAATTATTTCATTTTTTGACCATTTGGCCCCGACTTGTATTTTGGGCGATTTCGGGTTAATGAAGGAAGTGTCATCTCTAGTGCTCCAAAAGGGATGAAACTTTGTGGGTAGCTTTGCTATGTCCAATAAGGCCGGGGAATGCTAAAAAACGGGAATTCGGAGGACAATACGATCCACTCACCGCGTGTGATTTGCAACACGGCCTAACGTGTCGGACCCCTAAAACCTGTTCCCGGGGGCTCCAAATGGTCTAGTATTCGTCGTGCATTTTTCATATGGTATTTGAGGTTGATTGGGCTGAAAAATCCGGGTTTCGAATTATTTCATTTTTTGACCATTTGGCCCCGACTTGTATTTTGGGCGATTTCGGGTTAATGAAGGAAGTGTCATCTCTAGTGCTCCAAAAGGGATGAGACTTTGTGGGTAGCTTTGGTATATCCTATAAGGCTGGGAAATGCTAAAAAACGGGAATTTGGAGGACAATACGATCCACTCACCGCGTGTGATTTGCAACGCGGCCTAACGTGTCGGACCCCTAAAACCTGACCCCGGATGCTCCAAATGGTCTAGTATTCGTCGTGCATGTTTCATATGGTATTTGAGGTTGATTGGGCTGAAAAAATCCGGGTTTCAAATTATTTCATTTTTTGACCATTTGACCCCGACATGTATTTTGGGCGATTTCGGGTTAATGAAGGAAGTGACATCTCTAGTTCTCCAAAAGGGATGAAACTTTGTGGGTAGCTTTGATATGTCCAATAGAGCCGGGAAATGCTAAAAAATGGGAATTTAGAGGACAATACGATCCACTCACCGCGTGTGATTTGCTACGCGGCCTAAAGTGTCGGACCCCTAAAACCTGACCCCGGGGGCTCCAAATGGTCTAGTATTCGTCGTGCATGTTTCATATGGTATTTGAGGTTGATTGGGCTGAAAAAAATCTGGGTTTCGAATTATTTTATTTTTTGACCATTTGGCCCCGACTTGTATTTTGGGCGATTTCGGGTTAATGAAGGAAGTGTCATCTCTAGTGCTCCAAAAAGGATAAAACATTGTGGGTAGCTTTGGTATTTCCAATAGAGCCGGGAAATGCTAAAAAACGGGAATTTGGAGGTCAATACGATCCACTCACCGCGTGTGATTTGCAACGAGGCCTAACGTGTCGGACCCCTAAAACCTGACCACGGGGGCTCCAAATGGTCTAGTATTCGTCGTGCATGTTTCATATGGTATTTAAGGTTGATTGGGATGAAAAAATCCGGGTTTCGAATTATTTCATTTTTTGACCCTTTGGCCCCGACTTGTATTTTGGCGATTTCGGGTTAATGAAGGAAGTGTCATCTCTACTGCTCCAAAAGGGATGAAACTTTGTGGGTAGCTTTGCTATGTCCAATAAGGCCGGGAAATGCTAAAAAACGGGAATTTGGAGGAAAATACGATCCACTCACCGCGTGTGATTTGCAACGCGGCCTAACGTGTCGGACCCCTAAAACCTGACCCCAGGGGCTCCAAATGTTCTATTATTCGTCGTGCATGTTTCATATGGTATTTGAGGTTGTTGGGCTGAAAAAATCCGGGTTTCAAATTATTTCATTTTTTGACCATTTGGCCCCGACTTGTATTTTGGGCGATTTCGGGTTAATGAAGGAAGTGTCATCTCTAGTGCTCCAAAAAGGATGAAACTTTTTGGGTAGTTTTGGTATGTCCAATAAGGCCGGTAAATGCTAAAAAACGGGAATTTGGAGGACAATACGATCCACTCACCGCGTGTGATTTGCAACGCGGCCTAACGTGTCGGACCCCTAAAACCTGACCCCGGGGGCTCCAAATGGTCTAGTATTCGTCGTGCATGTTTCATATGGTATTTGAGGTTGATTGGACTGAAAAAATCCGGGTTTCGAATTATTTCATTTTTTGACCATTTGGCCCCGACTTGTATTTTGGGCGATTTCGGGTTAATGAAGGAAGTGTCATCTTTAGTGCTCCAAAAGGGATGAGACTTTGTGGGTAGCTTTGGTATGTCCAATAAGCCCGGGAAATGATAAAAAATGCGAATTTGGAGGAAAATTCGATACACTCACCGCGTGTGATTTGCAACGCGGCCTAACGTGTCGGACCCCTAAAACCTGACCCCGGGGGCTCCAAATGGTCTAGTATTCGTCATGCATGTTTCATATGGTATTTGAGATTGATTGGGCTGAAAAAATCCGGGTTTCGAATTATTTCATTTTTTGACCATTTGGCCCCGACTTGTATTTTGGGCGATTTCGGGTTAATGAAGGAAGTGTCATCTCTAGTGCTCCAAAACGGATGAAACTTTGTGGGTAGCTTTTTTATGTCCAATAACACCGGGAAATGCTAAAAAACGGGAATTTGGAGGACAATACGATCCACTCACCGCGTGTGATTTGCAACGCGGCCTAACGTGTCGGACCCCTAAAACCTGACCCCGGGGGCTCCAAATGGTCTAGTATTCGTCGTGCATGTTTCATATTGTATTTGAGGTTGATTGGGCTGAAAAAATCCGGGTTTCGAATTATTTCATTTTTTGACCATTTGGCCCCGACTTGTATTTTGGGCGATTTCGGGTTAATGAAGGAAGTGTCATCTCTAGTGATCCAAAAGGGATGAAACTTTGTGGGTAGCTTTGGTATGTCCAATAAGGCCGGGAAATCCTAAAAAACGGGAATTTGGAGGAAAATACGATCCACTCACCGCGTGTGATTTGCAACGCGGCCTAACGTGTCGGACCCCTAAAACCTGACCCCGAGGGCTCCAAAGTGCCCTGGTGGAGTCCCTAGAACCAACAACGGAAGGAGCATTCGACTGAGATTAGATTAGTGGGTAGCACTTGTTGAATTTAGTATTCGTCGTGCATGTTTCATATGGTATTTGAGGTTGATTGGGCTTAAAAAATCCGGGTTTCGAATTATTTCATTTTTTGACCATTTGGCCCCGACTTGTATTTTGGGCGATTTCGGGTTAATGAAGGAAGTGTCATCTCTAGTGCTCCAAAAGGGATGAAACTTTGTGGGTAGCTTTGGTATGTCCTATAAGGCCGGGAAATGCTAAAAAATGGGAATTTAGAGGACAATACGATCTACTCACCGCGTGTGATTTGCAACGCGGCCTAACGTGTCGGACCCCTAAAACCTGACCCCGGGGGCTCCAAATGTTCTAGTATTCGTCGTGCATGTTTCAAATGGTATTTGAGGTTGATTAGGCTGAAAAAATCCGGGTTTCGAATTATTTCATTTTTTGACCATTTGGCCCCGACTTGTATTTTGGGCGATTTCGGGTTAATGAAGGAAGTGTCATCTCTAGTGCTCCAAAAGGGATGAAACTTTGTGGGTAGCTTTGATATGTCCAATAGAGCCGGGAAATGCTAAAAAACGGGAATTTGGTGGACAATACGATCCACTCACCGCGTGTGATTTGCAACGCGGCCTAACGTGTCGGACCCCTAAAACCTGACCCCGGATGCTCCAAATGGTCTAGTATTCGTCGTGCATTTTTCATATGGTATTTGAGGTTGATTGGGCTGAAAAAATCCGGGTTTTGAATTATTTCATTTTTTGACCATTTGGCCCCGACTTGTATTTTGAGCGATTTCGGGTTAATGAAGGAAGTGTCATTTCTATTGCTCCAAAAGGGATGAGACTTTGTGGGTAGCTTTGGTATGTCCTATAAGGCCGGGAAATGCTAAAAAACGGGAATTTGGATAACAATACGATCCACTCACCGCGTGTGATTTGCAACGCGGCCTAACGTGTCGGACCCCTAAAACCTGACCCCGGATGCTCCAAATGGTCTAGTATTCGTCGTGCATGTTTCATATGGTATTTGAGGTTGATTGGGCTGAAAAAATCCGGGTGTTTGAATTATTTCATTTTTTGACCATTTGGCCCCGACTTGTATTTTGGGCGATTTCGGGTTAATGAAGGAAGTTTCATCTCTAGTGCTCCAAAAGGGATGAAACTTTTTGGGTAGGTTTGGTATGTCCAATAAGGCCGGGAAATGCTAAAAAACGGGAATTTGGAGAACAATACGATCCACTCACCGCGTGTGATTTGCAACGCGGCCTAACGTGTCGGAACCCTAAAACCTGACCCCGGATGCTCCAAATGGTCTAGTATTCATCGTGCATGTTTCATATGGTATTTGAGGTTGATTGGGCGGAAAAAATCCGGGTTTCGAATTATTTCATTTTTTGACCATTTGGCCCCGACTTGTATTTTGGGCGATTTCGGGTTAATGAAGGAAGTGTCATCTCTAGTGCTCCAAAAGGGATGAAACTTTGTGGGTAGCTTTGCTATGTCCAATAAGGCCGGGAAATGCTAAAAAACGGGAATTTGGAGGACAATACGATCCACTCACCGCGTGTGATTTGCAACACGGCCTAACGTGTCGGACCCCTAAAACCTGACCCCGGGGGCTCCAAATGGTCTAGTATTCGTCGTGCATTTTTCATATGGTATTTGAGGTTGATTGGGCTGAAAAATCCGGGTTTCGAATTATTTCATTTTTTGACCATTTGGCCCCGACTTGTATTTTGGGCGATTTCGGGTTAATGAAGGAAGTGTCATCTCTAGTGCTCCAAAAGGGATGAGACTTTGTGGGTAGCTTTGGTATGTCCTATAAGGCCGGGAAATGCTAAAAAACGGGAATTTGGAGGACAATACGATCCACTCACCGCGTGTGATTTGCAACGCGGCCTAACGTGTCGGACCCCTAAAACCTGACCCCGGATGCTCCAAATGGTCTAGTATTCGTCGTGCATGTTTCATATGGTATTTGAGGTTGATTGGGCTGAAAAAATCCGGGTTTCAAATTATTTCATTTTTTGACCATTTGACCCCGACATGTATTTTGGGCGATTTCGGGTTAATGAAGGAAGTGACATCTCTAGTTCTCCAAAAGGGATGAAACTTTGTGGGTAGCTTTGATATGTCCAATAGAGCCGGGAAATGCTAAAAAACGGGAATTTAGAGGACAATACGATCCACTCACCGCGTGTGATTTGCAACGCGGCCTAAAGTGTCAGACCCCTAAAACCTGACCCCGGGCGCTCCAAATGGTCTAGTATTCGTCGTGCATGTTTCATATGGTATTTGAGGTTGATTGGGCTGAAAAAATCCGGGTTTCAAATTATTTCATTTTTTGACCATTTGGCCCCGACTTGTATTTTGGGCGATTTTCGGGTTAATGAAGGAAGTGTCATCTCTAGTGCTCCAAAATGGATGAAACTTTGTGGGTAGCTTTGGTATGTCCAATAAGGCCGGGAAATGCTAAAAACGGGAATTTGGAGGACAATACGATCCACTCACCGCGTGTGATTTGCAACGCGGCCTAACGTGTCGGACCCCTAAAACCTGACCCCGGATGCTCCAAATGGTCTAGTATTCGTCGTGCATTTTTCATATGGTATTTGAGGTTGATTGGGCTGAAAAAATCCGGGTTTCGAATTATTTAATTTTTTGACCATTTGGCCCCGACTTGTATTTTGGGCGATTTCGGGTTAATGAAGGAAGTGTCATCTCTAGTGATCCAAAAGGGATGAAACTTTGTGGGTAGCTTTGGTATGTCCTATAAGGCCGGGAAATGCTAAAAAACGGGAATTTAGAGGACAATACGATCCACTCACCGCGTGTGATTTGCAACGCGGCCTAACGTGTCGGACCCCTAAAACCTGACCCCGGGGGCTCCAAATGTTCTAGTATTCGTCGTGCATGTTTCATATGGTATTTGAGGTTGATTGGGCTGTAAAAATCCGGATTTCAAATTATTTCATTTTTTGACCATTTGGCCCCAACTTGTATTTTGGGCGATTTCGGGTTAATGAAGGAAGTGTCATCTCTAGTGCTCCAAATGGGATGAAACTTTGTGGGTAGCTTTGATATGTCCAATAGAGCCGGGAAATGCTAAAAAACGGGAATTTAGAGGACAATACGATCCACTCACCACGTGTGATTTGCAACGCGGCCTAACGTGTCGGACCCCTAAAACCTGACCCCGGTGGCTCCAAATGGTCTAGTATTCGTCGTGCATGTTTCATATGGTATTTGAGGTTGATTGGGCTGAAAAAATCCGGGTTTCGAATTATTTCATTTTTTGACCATTTGGCCCCGACTTGTATTTTGGGCGATTTCGGGTTAATGAAGGAAGTGTCATCTCTAGTGCTTCAAAAGGGATGAAACTTTGTGGGTAGCTTTGGTATGTCCTATAAGGCCGGGAAATGCTAGAAAACGGGAATTTAGAGGACAATACGATCCACTCACCGCGTGTGATTTTCAACGCGGCCTAACGTGTCGGACCCCTAAAACCTGACCCCGGGGGCTCCAAATGTTCTAGTATTCGTCGTGCATGTTTCAAATGGTATTTGAGGTTGATTGGGCTGAAAAAATCCGGGTTTCGAATTATTTCATTTTTTGACCATTTGGCCCCGACTTGTATTTTGGGCGATTTCGGGTTAATGAAGGAAGTGTCATCTCTAGTGCTTCAAAAGGGATGAAACTTTGTGGGTAGCTTTGATATGTCCAATAGAGCCGGGAAATGCTAAAAAAGGGGAATTTGGAGGACAATATGATCTACTCACCGCGTGTGATTTGCAACGCGGCCTAACTTGTCGGACCCCTAAAACCTGACCCCGGGGGCTCCAAATGGTATAGTATTCGTCGTGCATGTTTCATATGGTATTTGAGGTTGATTGGGCTGAAAAAATCCGGGTTTCAAATTATTTCATTTTTTGACCATTTGGCCTCGACTTGTATTTTGGGCGATTTCGGGTTAATGAAGGAAGTGTTATCTCTATTGCTCCAAAAGGGATGAAACTTTGTGGGTAGCTTTGGTATGTCCTATATGGCCGAGAAATGATAAAAAACGGGAGTTTGGAGGAAAATTAGATACACTCACCGCGTGTGATTTGCAACGCGGCCTAACGTGTCAGACCCCTAAAACCTGACCCCGGATGCTCCAAATGGTCTAGTATTCGTCGTGCATGTTTTATATGGTATTTGAGGTTGATTGGGTGGAAAAAATCCGGGTTTCGAATTATTTCATTTTTTGACCATTTGGCCCCGACTTGTATTTTGGGCGATTTCGGGTTAATGAAGGAAGTGTCATCTCTAGTGCTCCAAAAGGGATGAAACTTTGTGGGTAGCTTTGATATGTCCAATAGAGCCGGGAAATGCTAAAAAACGGGAATTTGGAGGACAATACGATCCACTCACCGCGTGTGATTTGCAACGCGGCCTAACGTGTCGGACCCCTAAAACCTGACCCCGGGGGCTCCAAATGTTCTAGTATTCGTCGTGCATGTTTCATATGGTATTTGAGGTTGATTGGGCTGAAAAAATCCGGGTTTCGAATTATTTCATTTTTTGACCATTTGGCCCCGACTTGTATTTTGGGCGATTTCGGGTTAATGAAGGAATTGTCATCTCTAGTGCTCCAAAAGGGATGAAACTTTATGGGTAGCTTTGATATGTCCAATAGAGCCGGGAAATGCTAAAAAACGGGAATTTGGAGGACAATACGATCCACTCACCGCGTGTGATTTGCAACGCGGCCTAACGTGTCGGACCCCTAAAACCTGACTTCGGGGGCTCCAAATGGTCTAGTATTCGTCGTGCATGTTTCATATGGTATTTAAGGTCGATTGGGCTGAAAAAATCCAGGTTTCGAATTATTTCATTTTTTGACCATTTGGCCCCGACTTGTATTTTGGGCGATTTCGGGTTAATGAAGGAAGTGTCATCTCTAGTGCTCCAAAAGGGATGAAACTCTGTGGGTAGCTTTGGTATGTCCTTTAAGTCCGGGTGATGCTAAAAAACGGGAATTTAGAGGACAATACGATCCACTCACCGCGTGTGATTTGCAACGCGGCCTAACGTGTCGGACCCCTAAAACCTGACCCCGGGGGCTCCAAATGTTCTAGTATTCGTCGTGCATGCTTCATATGGTATTTGAGGTTGATTGGGCTGAAAAAATCCGAGTTTCGAATTATTTCATTTTTTGACCATTTGGCCCCGACTTGTATTTTGGGCGATTTTCGGGTTAATGAAGGAAGTGTCATCTCTAGTGCTCCAAAAGGGATGAAACTTTGTGGGTAGCTTTGGTATGTCCAATAAGGCCGGGAAATGCTAAAAAGGGGAATTTGGAGGAAAATTAGATACACTCACCGCGTGTGATTTGCAACGCGGCCTAACGTGTCGGACCCCTAAAACCTGACCCCGGGGGCTCCAAATGTTCTAGTATTCGTCGTGCATGTTTCATATGGTATTTGAGGTTGATTGGGCTGAAAAAATCCGGGTTTCGAATTATTTCATTTTTTGACCATTTGGCCCCGACTTGTATTTTGGGCGATTTCGGGTTAATGAAGGAAGTGTCATCTCTAGTGCTCCAAAAGGGATGAAACTTTGTGGGTAGCTTTGATATGTCCAATAGAGCCGGGAAATGCTAAAAAACGGGAATTTGGAGGACAATACGATCCACTCACCGCGTGTGATTTGCAACGCGGCCTAACGTGTCGGACCCCTAAAACCTGACCCCGGGGGCTCCAAATGGTCTAGTATTCGTCGTGCATGTTTCATATGGTATTTGAGGTTGATTGGGATGAAAAAATCCGGGTTTCGAATTATTTCATTTTTTGACCATTTGGCCCCGACTTGTATTTTGGGCGATTTCGGGTTAATGAAGGAAGTGTCATCTCTAGTGCTTCAAAAGGGATGAAACTTTGTGGGTAGCTTTGGTATGTCCAATAAGGCCGGAAAATGATAAAAAAACGGGAATTTGGAGGACAATGCGATCCACTCACCGCGTGTGATTTGCAACGCGGCCTAACGTGTCGGACCCCTAAAACCTGACTTCGGGGGCTCCAAATGGTCTAGTATTCGTCGTGCATGTTTCATATGGTATTTGAGGTCGATTGGGCTGAAAACATCCAGGTTTCGAATTATTTCATTTTTTGACCATTTGGCCCCGACTTGTATTTTGGGCGATTTCGGGTTAATGAAGGAAGTGTTATCTCTATTGCTCCAAAAGGGATGAAACTTTGTGGGTAGCTTTGGTATGTCCTATAAGGCCGAGAAATGCTAAAAAACGGGAGTTTGGAGGAAAATTAGATACACTCACCGCGTGTGATTTGCAACGCGGCCTAACGTGTCAGACCCCTAAAACCTGACCCCGGATGCTCCAAATGGTCTAGTATTCGTCGTGCATGTTTTATATGGTATTTGAGGTTGATTGGGTGGAAAAAATCCGGGTTTCGAATTATTTCATTTTTTGACCATTTGGCCCCGACTTGTATTTTGGGCGATTTCGGGTTAATGAAGGAAGTGTCATCTCTAGTGCTCCAAAAGGGATGAAACTTTGTGGGTAGCTTTGGTATGTCCAATAAGGCCGTGAAATGCTAAAAAACGGGAATTTGGAGGACAATACGATCCACTCACCGCGTGTGATTTGCAACGCGGCCTAACGTGTCGGACCCCTAAAACCTGACTTCGGGGGCTCCAAATGGTCTAGTATTCGTCGTGCATGTTTCATATGGTATTTGAGGTTGATTGGGCTGAAAAAATCCGGGTTTCGAATTATTTCATTTTTTGACCATTTGGCCCCGACTTGTATTTTGGGCGATTTCGGGTTAATGAAGGAAGTGTCATCTCTAGTGCTCCAAAAGGGATGAAACTTTGTGGGTAGCTTTGGTATGTCCTATAAGGCCGGGAAATTCTAAAAAACGGGAATTTAGAGGACAATACGATCTACTCACCGCGTGTGATTTGCAACGCGGCCTAACGTGTCGGACCCCTAAAACCTGACCCCGGGGGCTCCAAATGTTCTAGTATTCGTCGTGCATGTTTCATATGGTATTTGAGGTTGATTGGGCTGAAAAAATCCGGGTTTCGAATTATTTCATTTTTTGACCATTTGGCCCCGACTTGTATTTTGGGCGATTTCGGGTTAATGAAGGAATTGTCATCTCTAGTGCTCCAAAAGGGATGAAACTTTATGGGTAGCTTTGATATGTCCAATAGAGCCGGGAAATGCTAAAAAACGGGAATTTGGAGGACAATACGATCCACTCACCGCGTGTGATTTGCAACGCGGCCTAACGTGTCGGACCCCTAAAACCTGACTTCGGGGGCTCCAAATGGTCTAGTATTCGTCGTGCATGTTTCATATGGTATTTAAGGTCGATTGGGCTGAAAAAATCCAGGTTTCGAATTATTTCATTTTTTGACCATTTGGCCCCGACTTGTACTTTGGGCGATTTCGGGTTAATGAAGGAAGTGTCATCTCTAGTGCTCCAAAAGGGATGAAACTCTGTGGGTAGCTTTGGTATGTCCTTTAAGTCCGGGTGATGCTAAAAAACGGGAATTTAGAGGACAATACGATCCACTCACCGCGTGTGATTTGCAACGCGGCCTAACGTGTCGGACCCCTAAAACCTGACCCCGGGGGCTCCAAATGTTCTAGTATTCGTCGTGCATGCTTCATATGGTATTTGAGGTTGATTGGGCTGAAAAAATCCGAGTTTCGAATTATTTCATTTTTTGACCATTTGGCCCCGACTTGTATTTTGGGCGATTTTCGGGTTAATGAAGGAAGTGTCATCTCTAGTGCTCCAAAAGGGATGAAACTTTGTGGGTAGCTTTGGTATGTCCAATAAGGCCGGGAAATGCTAAAAAGGGGAATTTCGAGGAAAATTAGATACACTCACCGCGTGTGATTTGCAACGCGGCCTAACGTGTCGGACCCCTAAAACCTGACCCCGGGGGCTCCAAATGTTCTAGTATTCGTCGTGCATGTTTCATATGGTATTTGAGGTTGATTGGGCTGAAAAAATCCGGGTTTCGAATTATTTCATTTTTTGACCATTTGGCCCCGACTTGTATTTTGGGCGATTTCGGGTTAATGAAGGAAGTGTCATCTCTAGTGCTCCAAAAGGGATGAAACTTTGTGGGTAGCTTTGATATGTCCAATAGAGCCGGGAAATGCTAAAAAACGGGAATTTGGAGGACAATACGATCCACTCACCGCGTGTGATTTGCAACGCGGCCTAACGTGTCGGACCCCTAAAACCTGACCCCGGGGGCTCCAAATGGTCTAGTATTCGTCGTGCATGTTTCATATGGTATTTGAGGTTGATTGGGATGAAAAAATCCGGGTTTCGAATTATTTCATTTTTTGACCATTTGGCCCCGACTTGTATTTTGGGCGATTTCGGGTTAATGAAGGAAGTGTCATCTCTAGTGCTTCAAAAGGGATGAAACTTTGTGGGTAGCTTTGGTATGTCCAATAAGGCCGGAAAATGATAAAAAAACGGGAATTTGGAGGACAATGCGATCCACTCACCGCGTGTGATTTGCAACGCGGCCTAACGTGTCGGACCCCTAAAACCTGACTTCGGGGGCTCCAAATGGTCTAGTATTCGTCGTGCATGTTTCATATGGTATTTGAGGTCGATTGGGCTGAAAACATCCAGGTTTCGAATTATTTCATTTTTTGACCATTTGGCCCCGACTTGTATTTTGGGCGATTTCGGGTTAATGAAGGAAGTGTTATCTCTATTGCTCCAAAAGGGATGAAACTTTGTGGGTAGCTTTGGTATGTCCTATAAGGCCGAGAAATGCTAAAAAACGGGAGTTTGGAGGAAAATTAGATACACTCACCGCGTGTGATTTGCAACGCGGCCTAACGTGTCAGACCCCTAAAACCTGACCCCGGATGCTCCAAATGGTCTAGTATTCGTCGTGCATGTTTTATATGGTATTTGAGGTTGATTGGGTGGAAAAAATCCGGGTTTCGAATTATTTCATTTTTTGACCATTTGGCCCCGACTTGTATTTTGGGCGATTTCGGGTTAATGAAGGAAGTGTCATCTCTAGTGCTCCAAAAGGGATGAAACTTTGTGGGTAGCTTTGGTATGTCCAATAAGGCCGTGAAATGCTAAAAAACGGGAATTTGGAGGACAATACGATCCACTCACCGCGTGTGATTTGCAACGCGGCCTAACGTGTCGGACCCCTAAAACCTGACTTCGGGGGCTCCAAATGGTCTAGTATTCGTCGTGCATGTTTCATATGGTATTTGAGGTTGATTGGGCTGAAAAAATCCGGGTTTCGAATTATTTCATTTTTTGACCATTTGGCCCCGACTTGTATTTTGGGCGATTTCGGGTTAATGAAGGAATTGTCATCTCTAGTGCTCCAAAAGGGATGAAACTTTATGGGTAGCTTTGATATGTCCAATAGAGCCGGGAAATGCTAAAAAACGGGAATTTGGAGGACAATACGATCCACTCACCGCGTGTGATTTGCAACGCGGCCTAACGTGTCGGACCCCTAAAACCTGACTTCGGGGGCTCCAAATGGTCTAGTATTCGTCGTGCATGTTTCATATGGTATTTAAGGTCGATTGGGCTGAAAAAATCCAGGTTTCGAATTATTTCATTTTTTGACCATTTGGCCCCGACTTGTATTTTGGGCGATTTCGGGTTAATGAAGGAAGTGTCATCTCTAGTGCTCCAAAAGGGATGAAACTCTGTGGGTAGCTTTGGTATGTCCTTTAAGTCCGGGTGATGCTAAAAAACGGGAATTTAGAGGACAATACGATCAACTCACCGCGTGTGATTTGCAACGCGGCCTAACGTGTCGGACCCCTAAAACCTGACCCCGGGGGCTCCAAATGTTCTAGTATTCGTCGTGCATGTTTCATATGGTATTTGAGGTTGATTGGGCTGAAAAAATCCGGGTTTCGAATTATTTCATTTTTTGACCATTTGGCCCCGACTTGTATTTTGGGCGATTTTCGGGTTAATGAAGGAAGTGTCATCTCTAGTGCTCCAAAAGGGATGAAACTTTGTGGGTAGCTTTGGTATGTCCAATAAGGCCGGGAAATGCTAAAAAGGGGAATTTGGAGGAAAATTAGATACACTCACCGCGTGTGATTTGCAACGCGGCCTAACGTGTCGGACCCCTAAAACCTGACCCCGGGGGCTCCAAATGTTCTAGTATTCGTCGTGCATGTTTCATATGGTATTTGAGGTTGATTGGGCTGAAAAAATCTGGGTTTCGAATTATTTCATTTTTTGACCATTTGGCCCCGACTTGTATTTTGGGCGATTTCGGGTTAATGAAGGAAGTGTCATCTCTAGTGCTCCAAAAGGGATGAAACTTTGTGGGTAGCTTTGATATGTCCAATAGAGCCGGGAAATACTAAAAAACGGGAATTTGGAGGACAATACGATCCACTCACCGCGTGTGATTTGCAACGCGGCCTAACGTGTCGGACCCCTAAAACCTGACCCCGGGGGCTCCAAATGGTCTAGTATTCGTCGTGCATGTTTCATATGGTATTTGAGGTTGATTGGGATGAAAAAATCCGGGTTTCGAATTATTTCATTTTTTGACCATTTGGCCCCGACTTGTATTTTGGGCGATTTCGGGTTAATGAAGGAAGTGTCATCTCTAGTGCTCCAAAAGGGATGAAACTTTGTGGGTAGCTTTGGTATGTCCAATAAGGCCGGGAAATGCTAAAAAACGGGAATTTGGAGGACAATACGATCCACTCACCGAGTGTGATTTGCAACGCAGCCTAACGTGTCGGACCCCTAAAACCTGACCCCGGGGGCTCCAAATGGTCTAGTATTCGTCGTGCATGTTTCATATGGTATTTGAGGTTGATTGGGCTGAAAAAATCCGGGTTTCGAATTATTTCATTTTTAGACCATTTGGCCCCGACTTGTATTTTGGACGATTTCGGGTTAATGAAGGAAGTGTCATCTCTAGTGCTCCAAAAGGGATGAAACTTTGTGGGTAGTTTTGGTATGTCCAATAAGGCCAGGAAATGCTAAAAAACGGGAATTTGGAGGACAATACGATCCACTCACCGCGTGTGATTTGCAACGCGGCCTAACGTGTCGGACCCCTAAAACCTGACCCCGGATGCTCCAAATGGTCTAGTATTCGTCGTGCATGTTTCATATGGTATTTGAGGTTGATTGGGCGGAAAAAATCCGGGTTTCGAATTATTTCATTTTTTGACCATTTGGCCCCGACTTGTATTTTGGGCGATTTCGGGTTAATGAAGGAAGTGTCATCTCTAGTGCTCCAAAAGGGATGAAACTTTGTGGGTAGCTTTGGTATGTCCAATAAGGCCGGGAAATGCTAAAAAACGGGAATTTGGAGGAAAATTAGATACACTCACCGCGTGTGATTTGCAACGCGGCCTAACGTGTCGGACCCCTAAAACCTGACCCCGGGGGCTCCAAATGGTCTAGTATTCGTCGTGCATGTTTCATATGGTATTTGAGGTTGATTGGGCTGAAAAAATCCGGGTTTCGAATTATTTCATTTTTTGACCATTTGGCCCCGACTTGTATTTTGGGCGATTTCGAGTTAATGAAGGAAGTGTCATCTCTAGTGCTCCAAAAGGGATGAAACTTTGTGGTTAGCTTTGGAATGTCCAATAAGGCCGGGAAATGCTAAAAAGGGGAATTTGGAGGAAAATTAGATATACTCACCGCGTGTGATTTGCAACGCGGCCTAACGTGTCGGACCCCTAAAACCTGACCCCATGGGCTCCAAATGGTCAAGTATTCGTCGTGCATGTTTCATATGGTATTTGAGGTTGATTGGGCTGAAAAAATCCGGGTTTCGAATTATTTCATTTTTTGACCATTTGGCCCCGACTTGTATTTTGGGCGATTTCGGGTTAATGAAGGAAGTTTCATCTCTAGTGCTCCAAAACGGATGAAACTTTGTGGATAGCTTTGGTATGTCCAATAAGGTCGGGAAATACTAAAAAATGGGAATTTTGAGGACAATAGGATACACTCACCGCGTGTGATTTGCAACGCGGCCTAACGTGTCGGACCCCTAAAACCTGACCCCGGGGGCTTCAAATGGTCTAGTATTCGTCTTGCATGTTTCATATGGTATTTGAGGTTGATTGGGCTGAAAAAATCCGGGTTTCGAATTATTTCATTTTTTGACCATTTGGCCCCGACTTGTATTTTGGGCGATTTCGGGTTAATGAAGGAAGTGTCATCTCTAGTGCTCCAAAACGGATGAAACTTTGTGGATAGCTTTGGTATGTCCAATAAGGCCGGGAAATACTAAAAAACGGGAATTTTGAGGACAATAGGATACACTCACCGCGTGTGATTTGCAACGCGGCCTAACGTGTCGGACCCCTAAAACCTGACCCCGGGGGCTCCAAATGGTCTAGTATTCGGCGTGCATGTTTCATATGGTATTTGAGGTTGATTGGGCTGAAAAAATCTGGGTTTCGAATTATTTCATTTTTTGACCATTTGGCCCCGACTTGTATTTTGGGCGATTTCGGGTTAATGAAGGAAGTGTCATCTCTAGTGCTCGAAAAGGGATGAAACTTTGTGGGTAGCTTTGGTATGTCCAATAAGGGCGGGAAATGCTAAAAAACGGGAATTTGGAGGATAATACGATCCACTCACCGCGTGTGATTTGCAACGCGGCCTAACGTGTCGGTCCCCTAAAACCTGACCCCGGGGGCTCCAAATGGTCTAGTATTCGTCGTGCATGTTTCATATAGTATTTTAGGTTGATTGGGCTGAAAAAATCCGGGTTTCGAATTATTTCATTTTTTGACCATTTGGCCCCGACTTGTATTTTGGGCGATTTCGGGTTAATGAAGGAAGTGTCATCTCTAGTGCTCCAAAAGGGATGAAACTTTGTGGGTAGTTTTGGTATGTCCAATAAGGCCAGGAAATGCTAAAAAACGGGAATTTGGAGAACAATACGATCCACTCACCGCGTGTGATTTGCAACGCGGCCTAACGTGTCGGACCCCTAAAACCTGACCCCGGATGCTCCAAATGGTCTAGTATTCGTCATGCATGTTTCATATGGTATTTGAGGTTGATTGGGCGGAAAAAATCCGGGTTTTGAATTATTTCATTTTTTGACCATTTGGCCCCGACTTGTATTTTGGGCGATTTCGGGTTAATGAAGGAAGTGTCATCTCTAGTGCTCCAAAAGGGATGACACTTTGTGGGTAGTTTTGGTATGTCCAATAAGGCCAGGAAATGCTAAAAAACGGGAATTTGGAGGACAATACGATCCACTCACCGCGTGTGATTTGCAACGCGGCCTAACGTGTCGGACCCCTAAAACCTGACCCCATGGGCTCCAAATGGTCTAGTATTCGTCGTGCATGTTTCATATGGTATTTGAGGTTGATTGGGCAGAAAAAATCCGGGTTTTGAATTATTTCATTTTTTGACCATTTGGCCCCGACTTGTATTTTGGGCGATTTCGGGTTAATGAAGGAAGTGTCATCTCTAGTGCTCCAAAACGGATGAAACATTGTGGATAGCTTTGGTATATCCAATAAGGCCGGGAAATACTAAAAAACGGGAATTTTGAGGACAATAGGATACACTCACCGCGTGTGATTTGCAACGCGGCCTAACGTGTCGGTCCCCTAAAACCTGACCCCGGGGGCTCCAAATGGTCTAGTATTCGTCGTGCATGTTTCATATGGTATTTGAGGTTGATTGGGCTGAAAAAATCCGGGTTTCGAATTATTTCATTTTTTGACCATTTGGCCCCGACTTGTATTTTCGGCGATTTCGGGTTAATGAAGGAAGTGTCATCTCTATTGCTCCAAAAGGGCTGAAAATTTGTGGGTATCTTCGGTATAACCAATAAGGCCGGGAAATGCTAAAAAACGGGCATTTGGAGGCCAATACGATCCACTCACCGCGTGTGATTTGCAACGCGGCCTAACTTGTCGGACACATAAAACCTCACACCGGGGGCTTCAAATGGTCTAGTATTCATTGTGCATATTTCATATGGTATTTGAGGTTGATTGGGCTAAAAAAATATGGGTTTCGGAACGTCTCATTTTTTGACCATTTGGTCCAGACTTCTATTTTGGAAGATTTCGGGTTAATGAAGGAAGTGTCATCTCTAGTGCTCCAAAATGGCTGAAATTTTTTGGGTAGCTTCGTTATAGCCAATAAGGTCGGGAAATGCTAAAAAAAGGGGAATTCGGAGTCCAATAGGATCCATTCACCACGTATGGTTTGCAACACGGCCTAACGTGTGGGACTCCTAAAACCCGACTCCGGGTGCTCCAAATGGTCTAGTATTCGTCGTGCACGTTTCATATGGTATTTAAGGTTATTTGGGCTGAAAAAATATTGTTTTCGAAATGTTTCAATTTTTAACCATTTGGCCCCGACTTTTATTTTGGTCGATTTCGGGTTAATGAAGGAAGTGTCATCTCTAGTGCTCCAAAAGGGCTGAGAATTTCTAGGTAGGTTCGGTATAGCCAATAAGTTCAAGAAATTCTAAAAAAGGGAATTCAGAGTCCTATAGGATCCACTCAACGCGTGTGATTTGCAACACGGCCTAACGTGTCGGACCCATAAAACCTGACTCCGAGGGCTCTAAATGAACTAGTATTCTCCGTGCAATTTTCATATGGTATTTAAGATTGAATGGGCTGAAAAAAAATGGGTTTTGGAATATTTCATTTTTTGACCATTTCACCCCGACTTGTATTATGGGCGATTTCGGGTTAATGAAGGAAGTATCATCTCTAGTTCTCCAAAAGGGCTGAAACTTTGTGGGTAGCTTCTATATGTCGAATAAGGACAGGAAATGCTAAAAAACGGAAATTTGGAGGACAATACAATCCACTCACCGCGTGTGATTTGCAACACGGCCTAACGTGTCGGACCCCTTAAACCTGACTCTGGGGGCTCTAAAAGGTCTAGTATTAGTCGTGCATGTTTCATATGGTATTTGAGGTTGATTGGGCTGAAAAAATATGGGTTTCGGAATATTTCATTTTTTGACCATTTGGCACCGACTTGTATTTTGGGCTATTTCGGGTTAATGAAGGAAGTGTCATCTCTAGTGTTCCAAAAGGGCTGAAACTTTGTGGGTAGCTTAAGTATAACTAATAAGACCGGGAAATGCTAAAAAAACGGGAATTTGGAGGACAATACGATCAGGTCACCGCGTGTGATTTGCAACACGGCCTAATGTGTCGGACCCCTAAAACCTGACTCTGGGGGCTCCAAATGGTCTAGTATTCGTTGTGCATGTTTCATATGATATTTGAGGTTGATTGGGCTGAAAAAATATGGGTTTCGGAACGTTTCATTTTTTGACCATTTGGCCCCGATTTGTATTATGGGCGATTTCGGGTTAATGAAGGAAGTGTTATCTCTAGTGCTCCAAAAAAAATGAAACTTTTTGGGTAGCTTTCCTATATCCAATAATACAGGGAAATGCTAAAAAAAAAGGAATTCGGAGGCCAAAACGATCCACTCACCACGTTTGATTTGCAACATGGCCTAAAGAGTTGGACCCCTAAAACCTGACTCCGGGGGCTCCAAATGGTCTAGTATTGGTCGTGCATGTTTCATATGGTATTTTAGGTTGATTGGGATGAAAAAATATGGGTTTCGGAATATTTTATTTTTTGACCATTTGGCCCCGACTTGTATTTTGGGCAATTCGGGTTAATGATGGAAGTATCATCTCTAGTGATCCAAAATGGCAGAAACTTTATGGGTAGCTTCAGTATAGCTGGTAAGGCCAGGGAATGCTAAAAAAAGGGAATTTGGAGGCTAATAAGATCCACTCACCACGTGTGATTTGCAACACGGCCTAAAGAGTCGGACCCCTAAAACCAGAATTCGGGGGCTCCAAATGATATAGTATTCGTCGTGCATGTTTCATATGGTATTTGAGGTTGATTGGGCTGAAAAAATATGGGTTTCGGAACATTTCAATTTTTTGACCATTTGGCCCTGACATGTATTTTGGGCATATTGGCTTAATGAAGGAAGTGTCGTCTCTAGTGCTCCAAAAGGACTGAAACTTTGTGGGTAGCTTCGTTATAGCTAAAAAGGCCAGGAAATGCTAAAAAATGGGAATTTTGGGGCCAATACGATCAGCTCACCGCGTGTGATTTGCAACACGTTCTAACGTGTCGGACTCCTAAAACCTGACTCCGTGGACTCCAAATGGTCTAATATTCATTGTGAAACTTTCATATGGTATTTGAGATTGATTGGGCTGAAAAAATATGGGTTTCGGAATATTTCATTTTTTGACCATTTGGCCCCGGCTTGTATTTTGGGCGATTTTGGGTTAATAAAGGAAGTGTCATCTCTAGTGCTCCAAAAGGGCTGAAACTGTGTGGGTAGCTTAGGTATATTAAATAATGCCGAGAAATGATAAAAAACTGGAATTTGGAGGCCAATACGATCAGCTCACCGCGTGTGATTTCCAACACGGCCTAACGTGTCAGACCCCTAAAACCAGACTCCAGGGGCTCCAAATGGTCTAGTATTCGTCGTGCAAGTTTCATATGGTATATGAGATTGATTGGGCTGAAAAAATACGGGTTTTGGAACATTTCATTTTTTGACCATTTGGCCCCGACTTGTATTTTGGGCGATTTCGGGTTAATGAAGGAAGTGTTATATCTAGTGCTCCAAAAGGGGTGAAATTTTGTGGGTAGCTTCGGTATATCCAATAATGCTGGGAAATGCTAAAAAAACAGGAATTTGGAGGCCAATACGATCAGCTCGCCGCGTGTGATTTGAAACACAACCTAACGTGTCGGACCCTTAAAACCTGACTTCAGGGGCTCCAAATGGTCTAGTATTCGTGGTGCATGTTTCATATGGTATTTGAGGTTGATTGGGATGAAAAATATGGGTTTCGGAGCATTTCATTTTTTGACCATTTGGCCCCGACTTTTATTTTGGGCGATTTTGGGTTAATGAAGGAAGTGTCATCTCTAGTGCTCCAAAAGGGCTGAAACTTTGTGGGTAGCTTCGGTATATCCAATAAGGCCGGGAAATGCTAAAAAACAGAAATTTGGAGGCCAATACGATCCACTCACTGCGTGTGATTTGCAACACGGCCTAACGTGTCGGACCCCTAAAACCTGACTCAGGGGGCTCCAATTGGTCTAGTATTCATCGTGCATGTTTCATATGGTATGATTGGGCTGAAAAAATATGGGTTTCGGAATGTTTCATTTTTTGACCATATTGCCCCGACTTGTATTTTGTGCGATTTCGGGTTAATGAAGGAAGTGTCATCTCTAGTGCTCCAAAAGGGCTAAAAATTTGTGGGTTGCTTCGGTATAGCCAATAAGGTCGGGAAATTCTAAAAAACGGTAATTTGGAGGCCAATACGATCCACTCATTGCGTGTGATTTGCGGCATGGCCTAACGTGTCGGACCCATGAAACCTGACTCCGGGGGTCGAAGCTTACCCTGGCCTAATAAACATGTCTTCTTGAGCTCTAAATTGGCTAGTATTCTATGTGTATGTTTAATATGGTATTTGAGGATGATTTGCCTAAGAAAATTTGGGTTTCGGATCATTTCATTTTTTGACCATTTGGCATTGCCTTGTATTTAGGGAAATTTCGGTTAATGAAGAAGATGCCATCCCTATTGATCCAAAAGGGCTGAAAATTTGTGTTTATCTTTAGTATAACAAATAAGGAGGGGAAATGTCAGAAAACAGGAATTTCAAGGCAACGACGCGCCACTTTCCTCGGGTGATTTGCATTAGGTCGAAGCTTACCCTAGCCTAAAAACATGTCTCCAGGAGCTCTGAATTGAGTATTTGAGGATGATTTGGCTAAAAAAAATCGTGTTTCGGAACATTTCATTTTTTGACTATTTGGCCTTGCCTTGTATTTAGAGCAATTTCGGTTAATGAAGAAAGTGTTATCTCTAGTGATCCAAAATGGATGAAACTCTGTGTTTAGCTTTGGCATAACAAATAAGGAGAGGAAATGTCAGAAAACAATAATTTCGAGGCAATGATGCGCCACTTTCCTCGGGTGGTTTGCATTAGGTCGAAGCTTATCCTAGCCTAAAAATATGTCTTTGGGAGCTCTTAATTGGCTAGTATTCATTACGTTTGTTTAATATGGTATTTGAAGATGATTTGGCTAAAAAAATTCGGGTTTTGGAACATTTCATTTTTTGACCATTTGGCCTTGCCTTGTATTTATGGCGATTTCGGTTAATGAAAAAAGTGTCATCTCTAGTGATCCAAAAAGAATAAAACTTTGGTTTTAACTTTGGTATAACAAATAAAGAATGGAAATGTCAAAAAAAGGGAATTTCAAGGCAACGACGCGCCACTTTCCTCGGGTTATTTGCATTAGGTCTAAACTTACCTTAGCCTAAAAACATGTTCCCATGAGTTCTAAATGAGCTAGTATTCAAATTGTATGTTTAATATGGTATTTGGGGGTTATTTGACTACAAAAATCCAGGTTTCAAAACATTTCATTTTTTGACCATTTGGTCTTGCCTTGTATTTAGGGCGATTTCGGTTAATGAAGAAAGTGTCATCTCTAGTGATCCAAAAGGGCTGAAACTTTGTGATTAGCTTTAGTATAACAAAAAAAAAGGAATTTCAAGGCAACGACGCGCCACTTTCCTCGGGTGATGTGCATTACATCGAAACTTACCCTAGCCTAAACACATGTCTCCGTGAGCTCTAAATGGGCTAGTATTCATTGTATATGTTTAATATGGTATTTGAGGATGATTTGGCAAAAACAAATCTGGATTTCAGAACATTTCATTTTTTGACCATTTGGTCTTGCTTTATATTTAGGGCAATTTCGGTTAATGAAGAAAGTGTCATTTCTAGGGATCCAAATGGGTTGAAAGTTTGTGTTTATCTTTAGTATAAAAAATGAGGGGAATGGTCAAAAGCTAGGAATTTTGAGACCACGATACTCCACTTTCCTCAAGGTGATTTTCATTAGGTCGAAACTTACCGTAGCCTAAAAACATGTCTCCGGGAGCTCTAAATGGGCTAGTATTATTTGTGTATATTTAATATGGTATTTGAGGATGATTTGGTCAAAAAGTTCCGGGTTTTGAAACATCTCATTTTTTTACCATTTGGCCTTGCCTTGTATTTAGGGCTATTTTGATTAATGAAGAAAGTGTCATCTCTACTGATCCATTATGGCTTAAACTTTGTAATTAGCTTTAGTATAACAAATAGGGGGGAATTTCAAAAAATAGGAATTTCAAGGCCACGACGCCTTACATTCCTCGGGAGATTTGCATTAGTCCAAACATACCATAATCCTAAAACATGTCACCGAGAGCTCCAAATGGTCTCGCATTCGTTGCGTATGTTTACCATGGTATTTAAGGATAATTTGGCAAAAAAATAATCCGGGTTTCGGAACATTTTGTTTTTATTTCCAATTGATCTTGCCTTGTATTTAGGACGATTTCGGTTAATGAAGAAAGTGTCATCTCTAGTGATCCAAAAAGGCTGAAACTTTGTGTTTATCTTTAGTATAACAAATAAGGAGGGAAAATGTCTCAAAATAGGAATTTCGAGGCCACTACGCGCCAATTTCCTCGGGTGATTTGCATTAGGTCGAAACTTACCCTAGCCTAAGAACATGTCTCTGGGAGTTCTAAACTGGCTAGTATTCACTGTGTATGTTTAATATGGTATTTGAGGATGATTTGAGTAAAAAAAATCTGGATTTCGGAATATTTGATTTTTTTTTACCATTTGGTCTAACCTTGTATTTAGGGCGATTTCGGTTAAAGAAGAAAGTGTCATCTCCACTGATCCGGTTGAAACTTTTTGTTTAGCTTTAGTATAACAAATAAGGTGTGGAAAGGTCAAGAAAATGGAATTTCGAGGCCACGACGCCCCACTTTCTTCGAGAGATTTGCATTAGGTCCAAACGTACCCTAACCCTAAAACTTGTCACTGGGAGGTCCAAATGGACTATTATTTGTTTTGTATATTTAATATGACATTTGATGATGATTTGACCAAACATCATGGTTTCGGAATATTTCATTTTTTTACCATTTGGCATTGCCTTTTATTTAGGGCGATTTCGGTTTATGAAGAAAGTGTCATCTCTACTGATCCAAAAGGGCTAAAACTTTGTGGTTAGCTTTAGTATAACAAATAAGGAGGTGAAACTTAAAAAATTAGGAATTTCGAGGTCACGACGCCACACTTTCCTCGAGAGATTTACATTAGGTCCAAACGTACCCTAACCCTAAAACAAGTCACCGAGAGCTCCAAATGACCTAGTATTCGTTGTGTATGTTTACTATGTTATTTGAGGATGATTTGGCCAAAAAATCCGGGTTTCAAAATATTTCATTTTTTTACCATTTGGTTTTGGCCTTGTACTTAGGGCGATTTCGGTAAATCAAGAAAGTGTCATTTGTAATGATCCGGATAGAATGAAACTTTATAGGTAGATTTGGTATAATAATTAGGGTGGGAAAATGCCAAAAATAGGAATTTTGAGGACACGAAGCCCCACTTTTGTCGGTAGTCTTACATTAGGTCGAAATGGACTTTCCCCTTAAAACACGACTTTTAGGGCTCCAAATATGCTAGTATTCGATGTGTATGTATTATATGGTATTTGAGATTTTTTGCCGGATAAAAATCCTATTTGCGGAACAGTTGATTTTTTTACCGTTTGCCTAGGCCTTATATTAAGGCGACTTTGGTTAATATCGAAAGTGTCATACTATAGCTATGAATGAGCTAAAACTTTCAACGAGTATTAATATTAAATTTTAGAATCATAGAATTTGTAGAATGGGTAATAATAAATTTATTTAAATTCAAAAAAAATTAAATATTATATATGTATATATTATAATAATTTCTTATTATTCTATGTTAATTATTTAACAATTCAGAAGAATTAGAAGAAATTAATTAGCTGATTGAACGGGTATTAATATCAAATATGTTTGAATTAAATAAATAGCACACAGCGGGTCTAAACTAGTTTCATATATATATATATATCTAATATATGTCTATAAGTGCACATTAAAGAGGACCCAATAAAAAAAGCTCATATTAGATAATAATTTTATATTATCTAAATTATGAACAAACACTTAAATTATGAAAAAACACTTGAAATTAATTGATGTATTAATTATTTTATGAGAAACATAATGCAAGGTAGTTATTAATAAGAAATATATATATATATAGTACGGATCAATTGTGCATAAGTCTTAGGGTGCACCTTGTACACAATTGTGGACCCTTGATCTTATAGGAATAGATGGCCTAGATTAAAAGGAATTTTTGCCTTTTTTTAATAATGAGAAGTGGGACCCACGGGCTAAATCAGCCTTATTCTCCACCTGTGCGCGTGTATGTACGAAGATAGTGTGTAATTCATATCTTTGCAAATTGGTGAGTCCCGCACACTAATTTTAAAAAACAAATTCCATTTTTTTAATTTATATATTTAACAAGGGTGTACATTCGGTTTTCATAGCAATTCAAATCAAGCTTTTCATTTTTATTTATTTACTTTTCTTTTAATGTAAAAAATAGTTTATCCATATCTTTTTTATTTGTAAAAATTGAGATTTAGATCAAAACAAACAATTAAATTGATTCACAATATCGATTGTGATGCAATATAGGGTGATGATATAAATTGTGTTAACCCATAAAAGCTTAAAAACCCATGTTATTATTCTCAAGAGTAAGTACAACGATCGGTTTTGGGTAAGCGGTATCAGTTGTAGTTAATCATCGCGCAAAAAAGCCCCTTTTCGTATTCGGTTGAATCGATCGATTTATCGCGCACATTAACCCAGGCGAGCCCAAGCGGAGGCAGATGCGAAGGCGCGAGCCCCTGGTAGTCCCGATGGAAGCCCAGATCTCACTCGCACCTATTCTCCTTCGCGCCGGCGTCTTCTGCTCGGACATCACCGCCAACTTTCTCCAATTCTAGATCTCCGGCATCCCCTCCTCCTAGTCGAATCCGCAGCCCCACACGCAATCTTGTTCTGGTCATGGTTGATTTTTCTGGATCTGGTATTTCATGTTGTCCTTTTGGTTGATTAGTTGTTAGATTGAAGGATTTGAAGCTTCTGATTTATCATTTTCGAGTTCAACTTGATTTTTAAATGTGTTCTTGGTGTCTAGTTTTCTTATTTGTTGGTTAGTTTTATTAATTTGGTTTGTAGTTATGTAGATCTGAGTACTTTTATGCTAGGTTATTTAGCTGTTTGAAAGCTTAGATCGGGATTTGGTCATTTGTGAATTGTAAACTTTTGAATTGTTCTTTTTTTTTTATTAGAACGATTGAAGGTTGTTGTTATTATAGGTGTTGTTGCTAGTTATCGAATTTTGTTATCAAACTTCGATTGCATATATGAATCTTATTTGGAATTCATGTCGAGGAAAGAGTCTCTAATGATTTATTCAGCATAATACAATTATTATTCAGTGAATTTCAAAAGATTATTCATTACAATTGTCATTTTTTTCAGGGAAATCTGAGATGGATAATTTTATTCGTTACACATGAAACATTATTCGGTAGGATACAAGCATTATTCGCTTAATTTCTAATGATTATTCGTTTATAGAAGACATTTTTTGTGATCGCAAAACATGAACTATGAGATTATTCGGTGAAATATGAAGCATTATTCGTATAAATTGTAAGTATTATTTAGAGATTTGAGATTTTTTATCTAAAATTGATTGACAAAAAAACATTGTTCAGTAACATGTGGTAAATGTAAATTATTCAATGGAATTGGTAATTTTTTTTACCTAAACTTGATAGTAAAAGAAAAAACATTTATGGCACGATTATAATTAAACAACTAAACACATTATTCGGTGAAATGTGAATCATTATTCGGTGAAATATAAAGGATTATTCGATGAATCTATAATGATTATTCGTTTGTAGAAGCCATTTTTTTCCTTCTTTACACATCAAATATGAGACGTTTTGGGAAAATTTCATGATTATTCATGTAACTCCGATTCATTATTCGGTAGAATATATTAAATTTTGTATGAGAAGCTACAACGATTAAAATTATCCTCTTAAATTTGATGAAAGGTGAAATGTGAAACATTATTCGGTGAAATTTCATGCATTATTCGACGAAATTAGGGGGTTTTGAATTTTGGATACTTAGGGTGAAAAAAACAAAAAATAAATGGGTCCCACAATAAAATAAAAAAATTTAAATATCAACTTGGTGCGAGCCCACCCAATTTGAAATGCAAATTCCGTATCTTTCAAAAAAGAAGCATTTGTGGGGTATGAAGAACACGCGCTCGATTAGTGGGTAAGTGATCTTTTTGAGCGGGTCCCACAACTTTTTCCAGCAAAATAAAAAAATCCCCTTTAATCATGGCCTTCCATTCTTTTTAATCAACGATCCAGATTTGTGCACAAGGTACACTATAAGAGGTGTGCACTCTTGAACCAAACCCTATATATATATAATCAATATATAATATACAAATATGCGAAGAAATGTTATTATTGAGAAAAAACTAAAAACGTGAATTAATTAAAAATTAAAAGTATATCTTTTACTATGATGAAAAAATGTTAAAAAATCAAAACGAATATAGTAAAATTCTTGAGGTGATGGAGAGAGAACTGAATATGATATGTAAATCGGTGCTTAAATTAGAACTCTTCTCTGAGGAGTCGATACTTTATACACGGTTAGCCACTCTCACCCCCCTCATCCCCCTCTTATTTATATATATCTTATGTTTTTGTATTGTTATAGACTGTTAACAGTGGCAGATCTAGGGAGCCTCGGGGCGGCTTCAGCCGCCCAAGCCTGGATGAAAAACGTGGGAAAATAAGAATTTTGAGGTCACCACACCCCACTTTCATCAAGAGTCTTGCATTTGCTCGAAATGGGCTTTCCCCCTAAAACAATATTTCGGGGGCTCCAAATGGACTAAGATTCGTTTTGTAAGAGTTATATGGTATGTGAGGTTGTTTTGGCCAAAACATCCGAGTTTTGAAGCAGTTGATTTTTTAACCATTTGGTTATACCTTATTTAAGTGAAATTTCGAACAAAGTTGAAAGTGTCATTTTAACAGATAAAGCCATCTCCAACAGATTCTCTAAAATTTTCTCAAAATGGGGAAACAAAATACACATTGTTCAAATTATTTTTGCTTCAACTCCAACAGTTTTCCCATTTTGAATATTTGGAAAATCATTTAGTTTGGAGAATGTTGTAAATTCAGGGAATCATCTCTATTCTTTCGGTTGCTTCTCCATTTTGAAGAATGTGATGGAGAATTTGTTGAACCAAAAAATGCCTTAAAATTTTCTAAAAAAACTCCAAAATTCTCAAAATAGGAAAACTATTGGAGATGCTCTAAGATTTCGGAAAAAAAAAATGAACCTTTTTTAACAAAAGATAAGATTTCGAAATATTTGAATAAAATTTGGCTATGTGAGTCAAGAAATCTTCCATACTCGCCATAGTCAACCCTTTCTCGGGCTCTCCTCATCCTTTAACTTAATTGTTTGTATATTTGATCGGATTTTTTTTTCTCTCATTTCGTACCCATCCGGTGTGTACAACTCCCGAATAATCCACAATAACTCAACCCCAATCCAGGTCGGCCAAATAGCAACTGGCAAGAACCTTATCTTTCTCTTCTTCCTGCTTTCTTTCTTGTTGGGGCTCCGTTCGGTGTAAAAGATCAAAATTGGCATGCAAAAATCTATTACTTTCTTTATGGTGTACAGTCTTTCTATCATAATCATAGTCATCATTTACAATCATATGTCCTGCAACTGCAATGATAAAGCTGCATACAGTCCAGAGCGCTGTACAATGAAACACAATATTCCGCAAGGCCTTCCCAGCCTTTGTTATCTCACACGCACAGCAGATGCACAAGAAAAACGAGCCAGGTGTATGTTAAAAAGTTTTTTTTTTTTAGAAAGGGAAGAGAAAAGAAAAGAAACGCCGACACTCCCATTATGTCCTGCACTCTCCATCCGTTCGCTCATAGAAGAGGATGTACCCATGCTCTGTGTTGCTGGAGTACTCCTGAGCTGATCCAAAGAAAGTTTGCACCGCAGACTCATCAATCATCTCTACATTCTCGTCGTCAAAGAACAGCCAGTGATTGTGGCTTTTCACAAGGCACACGTAATGCCCATGATTTGGTCCAGTACCCACATGCACTACAACAGCAAACAACGAGTACTCCGAGTCCACATCTTCCATGGTGTTGGTCAGTTTGAGCTCCAATGGAAAGACAACTCTGTAGGATAGCTTCTTGTACCTGCCAAGTTGCTCAATGTACTTGAAACGTTTGAGATGGATTACAAGGACATGAGGTGGTTTTTTTATCTTCATCCTCTTCTGAGCTTCTTGTAGACTGTACCAAGAGAAGGGGGTGTCATCCGCTCCAATACGTAAAGCGATAATTCAAATTTATTATCATCAACTTCTTCTAATACAAGAAATGACAACAGTTTAGTGCTCCATAGAAAGAAATGGGGTATGCCATTCAAGCCGAAACAGGGAATCTCTCTTGCAAAGAACCACTTGTGCAATATATAAAAACTCCTATAACATTGGCCAGTTTCTTTAACTGTCAGAAGAGAAGGCACAATGACAATTATTTGAGGGCTGTGCCAAGACATTCTTTTTTACTCCGTAGTTTACTCTTCTCCTTCAAAGACGATCTAGTATTTGATAAGTGACACAGAACGGCACAACATCATTCAATTTAGGCTGCTGGAAGTAAAGGGGTCATAATTCTAGGATCAATAGGATCTTATAATTTCCGATCCAGTTTGTGATTCTTTCAAGTCTTAATTTAGCATGCAATCTGAATCATTTGATGAACTTTTCACGGTAAAACTGAACCAGTCATAATCTAATAATTAATTACCTATAGCTAGGGGTGGGCGCGGGACGGTACAGAGGTCGTCCCGCATCCCATCCCGCGTAATTTTTGCAGGACGAGACCGAGATGGGATTTACTCTCTCTTTTTTAATCCCGTACGGGGCTTGTCCCTTGCGGGATGGACCGGGACGGGCCTTATCTCTCAAATAAAAAAGATTATAAAAAAAAATTCTTGTATATTTTGTGATTTTCAAAGACGTAACACATAGATCTATAATTTTTTTATATTTTAGAGGTTCCCCTATATATACATATATAATATAATATAATATAATATACGTGTGTGTATTGCAGTGGGAGCATTACAGTGTGTATATATATATGTACACACTATGTAATCTAATATATATAATATACAATATGCAATAGCACATACTGCATAACATACTGTATTATATATATATATATATATATATATATATATAACAGTGTGTGTGCGGGACGGGACGGGATTTGCGGGATTGGAATGGGTCGTCCCGCGTCCCGTCCCACATAATTTTTACGGGACAGAACATGGTTGCCGAATTCGTAGTTCGTTGAATTCACAAACGTCGTACGAATTCAAAATTCGCTCTTTGGAGAGAATTCAGTTCGTTGGGGAAGTCCACATGAGGAATTCGCGAACTAGAATTGAATTCGTAGAATTCAATTATAGTTCTATTCCCCTTCCATCTCCCAAAGATAGATACGATTTAGGACTTTATAAAAAAAAGGTGATGTTTTCTAATTAAAATTATAGGAGATTTTTCATAAATTTTATAAATTAGGGGTAAGTTTTGTAATTTTTTTAAAATCCTAACCCTAGTTGATGCAACTCTTCTTCTTCCACCCCTCGAACTCCCCTACCCCCCGTAAAGGATCTGATAGCCCTATCTCTTTCCACACTCGACCTCCCGACCTCCATGCCTCAACATTAAAGAATTACTGAAAAATCTAGCTCCTCTCTCTTCATTCTCTCGCTCTCTTTATGTGCAGCTTGAATTCGCCCAATCCAATGAATTCCAGACGAATTCAGGTGAATTTGTTCGCGAACGAGCTGTGAATTAGTTCGGGCGAACTAGTTCAGAATTCGCAGGGGGTGAGAGAATTTGACAACCCTGGGACGGGATTCACTTTTTTTTAAAATCCCACCAGGATCGGGACGGGAATAGGATTTGCGGGATTTATGCCCACCCCTACCAATAGCTGTGACCATGACTTCCATCTTTCAATAATCACTTAGTATTATTACAGATGAAAGTACCTAAACTTGAAAGAAGCGCAAAATTGATATCGGAACCACCAGGAAGCCACATTACAAGGATTAATCAGAAGAAAATACTAACCTGCAGCATTTGTCACAAAAGAATTTATCTTCAGCATTTAGTGTCTCTGTGGAGCTGAAGTTTTTGAGGCAGCTTGTGATTGAACTGTTCTGCTCAATATCCAAGCTCAAGTCAAAGAAAGTCTCGTCTCGTGCTGTAACAGTCTCACACCTCAGGCACTTTGTTTCATTTGTCAGTATACCCTGTATAGAAATCATTAAATCGACAGTCATCAGAACCTTCAACATTACATCACCTTAAAGTAAGAAAATTGATTTAACATCCTCCGATAGAATAACTTATGAATATGCGTCAAATTTTTTCATGTTCTTGCACACATTAATAATTGAAAGCACAGGGAGACCACAAAAGTTTATGATGCAGTTACAATGAGTTCACTGCTACACACAGCAACAGGAATATCCTTAATTCATGGTAACTGAAACACTAGTACAATGGTTCAATGAAAAGGGGAGGAAAGAAACAAGAAAGCATGTGTATAATTAGCCTAGCTGCATTATTTAAATAATACTAGCTGAATTCACCTGAAAATTTTTGTGAACCCAGGTAACCAGGGGTTCCCTTTGCGCACCGTTTGTTAGACCGTTCTTTGGTCCATTTGCGGTCTTTTCAGAGGATGAACTATCTGAGTTAGTCTTTGCATCTGAACTTTCTTTCTCGAGAATATCAACGAGCTCATTCAGTAAGAAATTCAAGAATTCATGTGCATCCTACACAAAAAGAAAAAGAAGATAAATACACACCTTTGCACAGAAATTTATTCATTAATTATTGACACTATTCTTACATACCTGATGCATGTAACCTCGGAAAAGTTCATTTTCTTTCCTGACTCTCTGAACAAAGCGTTTTGGAGCAATAACACCTGTTTTCTTCTTCTGGGAACTTATCTATAAGGATACCCAAAGCATTACATTGGTGGCACGGAAAAAAGGTAATGTCAGGTGAGCGCCACCAGATTTATGACATCAAGAAGTTTTAACTAATACTCCGTATAAACTAATAGGAAAAAACAAAATTTACTTCATGCAGAGTACAAAGATGATACGTCCTAAGTGGAGTGTCTTTCACCCTTTTATTAATCATTCTTCAAGATTAAAAAAATATAATGGTTGCATGGGTAGATAAAGTGTCTGCCTTAATTTTTATGAATCTCAAGAAGGGACCTGCTTTAAAAATTAGAATGACACCACTTGGTAATACTAAGCCACATAGAATGATTATTTTAATACTCCCTCCGTTCGGCAAAACTTGTCATTTTAGGGTGTTATTTTTGTTCAAAAAAACTTGTCATTGTAGGTATTTTGCCCTTCACTTTACAAAAATGCTCTTGATATGATTGATGGTTTGTTAGTTGTAGTTTTCGATAAAGTAAAAAAAAAAGGTAATAATTGAGGGTAAAGTAGTACATTTGTTAATTGCCTTAAAACTTGTGAAGGAAGCTAAAATGATAAGTTTTGCCGAACGGAGGGAGTACTATATTTCTTATTTTAACTTTCACACTATTAGGTAAAAAATCTAGTGGGGAAGAACGATTACATCATAATGCGCCTGCAATCAAACAAACAACCTTAAGATATTGTCCTACTGCAATTGCTACTCCCCCACTGTCCATATGGTTTACATGCATAATACCACACAAAACGAAATTTCTACCCTATATCACTTGGATAAATGTGTTATTACTACAATTCCCTCTCAAAACAATATGCAGCCCTTCAATTAGACCATCCACAATGGTTGTGTGCAAATGTGCAAATGTGCAAATGTGCAAATGTGCAAATGTGCAAATGTGTATTTTTTAGACATTTTTTAACTCCATTGGTTGTTTTGGGTGTGTGCAAATGTACACATTTGAACAGCAAATGTGCAAATTTGAGCCCTCCCCTATGTGCAAAAACTTTTACAAAAAGCAAGACAATTTCATTAATTGATTTTTTTATGATTTTATTTTCCTTTTTATTTTAAATGAATTGTATTTGAATAGTGTGTAAAAAATGCACATTTTACCAATGGAGCAAATTGTTAAAAAGTGATGTGTATTTTTACACATCTTGTGCAAATGTGTACATTTTACCCAAAACCATTGGGGATGGTCTTACATCCCTATTATAGTATAGTCAAACAACAACAACAACAACAACAACAACAACAACAACAACAACAACCCAGGATTTACCGCAATTACCATGGTTTGGGGACAGTATGTATGCACCCTTTCTCTGAACTAATCGAGAGATGGTTTCCGAGAGACCCATAGACAAAGTAGGCAAATCAAGAATAAGGAAAAACTAAGTGACAGAGAACAAACAGGGGCAAAGCAGGAAGAGCAATAAATCAAACAGAAGCAAAGACAGAAACATAAGCAAATTAACATAGAAGGCTAAACAACAGTGCTGCCCATGGCCATTTCTTCCGTGAGAGCCAGGAGAGCAAGGTCATGGCGAATTACCTTCATCCAACTGAGATTTGGGAGGGCAACTTACGGTTTATGTAGATGGATGCCCTGAATTGGGCTGTTTTGTAAACTACCAGTGGTCCAAAAAGCAGAAGAAATACACAATCATTTAACCATCTTCAAGCATTTCCTTCTTCAACTTCAAATTCCATCCTCAAATGTGATAAGAAGAATGTATAGGGACAACTATTTTTAAAAGAAACGCATCAAGGTTCAGTGGTACTAAATTACAAAAGTTATTTCAAAGGAATTATTATTTCGATAGTGTGCACACACAAAAGAAGCTCATAATAGCCTTCTAATGTACTATTACTTCGTCCGTAATTTCTGTTTTGATGAACTTGTGGTAAGACAGCCAATCATCATGATAAAGTAGATAAGAGGGAAAAGAATAAAGGCACATTGTCACTTAGCCAAAAAATACATAAAAGTTCAAACTACAAGTCACACAAAAGTTGGCATTCAGATACAGAATATCACATCACTATTTCAGAAGGAATTCAGAATATGTTTCATCCGGCACCATGACAAAAAGGATTCAAATGGAAAAGAACTAGCACTTTTCTTTCCCTATTTGGAAATCTAAACTTAAAGCCTACTTTACATTGCAATATTTGTGTTTTTGACAATAGATAATGATAAGACTAACAAGAGCACCATGTTCAAACAACTGCTTTCACACAATCCAAAGTTGCTTGGTCTCCAAAAAATAAAAAAGATAACTTACCTGAGTGAATAAATCAGCGAGACATGTAAGAAGATTCTCTTCAGCATCAGCAGGATTCTTGTTCTTCTCATAATACTCCAGTAATTTTTCACGAAATGGAACACAGAAATACAAAGCCTAGAAACATAAACCAAATTAGCAGAACATATAGGGAACCAGTTGTGGGTCCAAAGTAGCAAAAAGTTTTGTGCCTTTGGCTAAAATTCAGATTTTATAACAAAATGACTATAAGAAGAACTTCCATCTAACAAACGAACTAATCTTCTTGGGCTATACTTGTTTGATGCTCCCACGCACCCCTTCCCTAAGCTTACATGTTTTATCCGTCATAACACTGCCCTACCCCTGCTCTGCCCCTATCCTGTGTTATGCCCAACAACATTACTTCCAATGCATGAAATGAATTTATCAACAATCATTAATTCCTCACAGTACGAGACTAATATGAGCCCACAATATAATGCTAGAAGGAAACAACAAGGACAAAGTTTTAGAGTCTCTTAACAGTACACAAAAGCTGAAGGAAACAATAGGGTCGGAGTTTAAGAGCCTCTATCAAACAAAAGGCAAAGTGCAAAATTCCTTATACCCTTAAAATGATAAATTAAACAAGTTCCATTTTGGCCTCCTGTTCGGAATATGTACAACACGAAAACAAAAAATCTCATCCGTGTAGATGTCTCAAAAACTTAAAAATTTAATTGTCAATTGGGAACACTCTTGCAACAGCCTTTCCTTGCACCACCAGAAGGCAAAGCAACCCTAGATCATCCATTGCAGTCAATTTAGTAATTCCATCATTCCATTTCAAACACAAGGTGTTGATCTACATATGTTCGTACCAACACAGCAACACGTGAACGAGTCAAACAGGCCTTCCCGAGGCATTGACATCCAGCTCTACTTAATGAAACGGAAAGCAGAAACTTGCAGACTCATTGGTCAAAAACTTGCACAAAGCAGAAACTTGCACAGACCAGCGTGACCACAGTACAGCAGAAGCTTGCACAGCCTCAATAGTCAATTGAGAAGGGAGTGACGGAAAGATTATCCATCAAAGGAATAAAATGGACAAGGCACAGAAGCGGGGTTTCCCACGGAAACTAAGATTGCTCAAAACGGGGTTTTGATTTTAGGGTTACCGCCTAGACCAATTTTCTTCAGAAAATTGAAACCGAGTTCAGGAAGATATAGTCAAACTTATTACGGGTTAATATCTATAAAAAGCTCCAATTAATCAATCGAGAGAGGTAATACGCAAGGAAAGTTTTTTCGGATCAAACTTGAAAATCATCACGAACCCCTCCCTTGTGATTCAGCTAAACCCTAAAATCAAAAGGGAAGAAGAGGGAATAGCAAAATAATTAAGGGAAAGAATCGAATACGGAGAGGGTGGGATTAAGAAACCTGCAAGACGCTGTTGCAATAGCAAGTGTTGCCAAAATTCTCGAGGCCGAAATATCGCTCGCCTTCAGGGAACTGATCCCCCAATGCTTTCTCCAGCTTGGAACCCGCTGCCCCCATTCTCGCTTTTTCTCTAATTTTCTCTATCCAGGATCAATGCTTCTGCTTCTCTTTGACGTTCAATCCTCTCTCCCCCTCTCTCTTACTGCGTATTATTTTCTATTTTCTATTTTCTATTTTCAATTTCAATTATTATTAATGGAAATTGAATTGCCACTTTCAGCGAAAAATATTTTGGGGAAATAGAGGAAGAAAGCTTAGCTGCGAGAGGAATACACTATTCAGGTGCTTCTCTCGAACCCTTTTTTATCTTTCTATCTTTCATTATTTTATTTTATTTCCTTCATAGGACTTTTTTTTTTTGGGTTCCTACGTGTGTACCATTTTACATGCCCATTGTTCCTAGATCCAACTCTTCTAGCAACCTCTTAGATATTTCTTTTAATTAATAATAATTCGAAATAGGAGGCAAAACATCTGTATATCTATATATCTATATATATACATATATTAAAACCGATGCATTGTTGCCTACGTGGCGGCGCGTGAGTACATCTCGCAAAACTTTCTCCCCTCAAAAAGAAAATCTAATAAAAATAATTATTTTATTTTACTATTACTTCATATAATTGGAAAGATGGAATATCTTATAAAAGAGTAAATATTATATAAGGAAAAACAATACTATTTTTTTTTTTTGGTGAGCAAAAAGGGAGACAACAATTTCCCCAAAATAAACTACCCAGGCAATAAAAACAAGAGTTCAGCAAAGACTACAAAAGGCATGATCTAAGTTTATGCACCCCTGTGCATCAAACAGCAAAGAGACCTCGGCACCCGCCGGAGGACTCGGGAGAAAATGAAAACCAAGAGGTAATGAAAAAGCAAAAGAGGCGACCTCGTCCGCAACCGAGTTCGCCTCACGGAAAATATGACGAAATTGGACAGACCAATCTCTACTCAAGAAGCTATGGCAACTCTCCACCGGGATGTACATGGGGTGCGAGGGCTTAACCCTTCTCACAACGAGCTTGTAGAAGACTTCAGAATCTCTTTCAATCAAAACTTTCTTGAACCCATCTCCCAGGCCACCTCCAGGCCCTTCATGACACCCCAGCCTTCCGCCACCAACGCAGAGCATGAGCCAATGTTGAACGCGAAACCTCCCAACCATTCCGCATTTTCATTCCGGATCACCCCTCGTGCAGCTACATGGGTGTCCTCATGTGTTGCACCATCTGTACTCACCTTGATCCATTCCGACCCCGATCTCTCCCAACGGATTTCCTTGATAACCCTCTTTTTAGTTGTATTAGTAGGCCCCAATTTCTTCATCGCCACTTTGTATTCCCTTACCATTCTAGTACATTCCACAGCAGTCACTTGTTGCATATCTTTATCCTGGAACACGGCCGGATTTCGCCTCTTCCAAATTTTCCACATTGCTACAGCAAATAGCCCTATTTCTGCATTTCATTCTTTATTTGTGAATGGAAGCTAAAAAAGGTATGAACGAATCGTTGATAGTCTTATTCATTCCACTCATCACCATCCTCGATGCAGTCTCTTGATAGAATGTTCTCACGGAGCCGGGCAGCGAACGGGAAACCCCAAGAGTCGAGTCTCCTGTTCGCGCCAAAAACCTGCATCCAATAAATCTTAGCAGTATCACATTCTCTAAATAGATGTTACAGGGATTCATCAAAAGCATTACAAAGAGGACAGCGCGGAGAGGACCCGAAGCCTCTTCTCACACTATTAGTTGTAGACAATGTGTCTTTCCTATATATTTAACAAAACGATATTAAAATATTTTTTATTTACTCTTTTATAAGATAATATTAGTTGTAGATATATACTATATATTTAACAAAAAAACAATATTAAAATATTTTTTAAAATCAGTTATCTAATAAATGACATGAGATTCAATTAATTGTAGATTAGAAAAAAAATTTACCTTATAAATGTGAATTCTATATATATTTTGAGAGAATCTAAATAAAAAAATATTTAGATTTTTTATAATCGGTCAAATTAATTTTATTTATATCTATATTAATTGTATTAATGTATTCTCCGCACACGGGACGGGACCTACACTAGTGGTTAATAAATCGAGAGACCGTATAAAACGATAAACAAAAAGTCATCAAGAATGAGATCAAACAACTGAAAGTGAAGCTAACAAACAAAGATGGCAACATTCAGCGAGGCACCGAAAACGATGATGACTCTCATGTTGAAGAAGAGGTTGTGGGAAGTCAAACACCAATAAAGTAGCATTGCTGACCAACCGGCACAATAGGATACAATTTCATGCAGGAAGTGAAGACGATGCTTCAAAGGAACTTTTTTCTATTTCAATTCTTCCAATTTCCAATAAGATTTGTATTTCATAAATCAAAATTTGTGTTCGAAGGGAAACCAAAGCTTCCAAGAAAAGACACATTGTCTAAACTTTATCATTTTTTTTTACTTTTATCTTAAATTTAGTAAAAATAAATATCATAGTCAACAAAGAAACTTATCAAACAAGCCCAAAGAGAGACTTGCGAAACAAGCTCAACCTACTTTAGCCTTGGGACATCAATCAATACTGGCAACACCTTCGTTGAAGAGCCGAATGACGGAACACCAACAAAAGGTGAAGGAGGAAGACAATTGATGAAGAGAGACCATTGATCCAATAATAGATTCAGGTAAAAAAAATATAAGAATTGATTCATAAATAGTGGATGGTTTCTCTTTTGTTCAAGTTTGGGTGAATGAGATCCACCATGTAAAGTCAGTAGTTGTTCAAATTGGCGGGGTTTACCCTTTCTGTTCAAATTGGAGAGGTTGTCTTTCTTTCAAAGAATTGAATACTCCCTCCGTCTCAAAATACATGTCTTTTTAGGACTAAACACGGGAATTAAGAAATAGATTAAGTGTAATGATTAGATGTAAAAAGTAGGTTAAGTGTAATGATTAGACTTTGGTATTAGAGATATTTGTTTCTTTTTTTTCAATTTGTAAGGAGGAGAGTAGGGGTGATGTAAAAATTAAAGTAATGATTAGATGTAAAAAGTAGGTTAAGTGTAATGATTAAATCTAAAAGGACATGTATTTTTGACAAAATTAAATGGGCTAAAAAGACATGTATTTTGAGACGGAAGGAGTATTGTTTTGCAAAATAAAAGTAACAATCTGCATAAATTGTTTAGTGTTCATGCATGTAATAGTCATGAAAGGATCATTGAAGAGGAAAGGTTCAAATGACACGCAACATAGCACATGTGATTTTTACCATTTTACAAAAGTACTTATTGATTCAAAGAGTTTTTTCAATCGGTTTTGACAATGCCTCCGCCAACACAACTTCTATTCCATAATTAATCCAGTATTGTAGGCCTCAGATAGGAGTAAAATTTTCTCACATCTGTTGCGCACCTCATATTTTAAATTCGTGTGTTTAAGATGGTTTAGAATATTTACATCTTGTGGTTGAATCAATTCGATATGTTTTACGAAAACTTTAGCGAAGCAAGCAGCTTTGCCAACAATGGCACCACTTTTGCTGAGAAAACCAGATGCGTCCAATGAACTTCTCTTGGGATGTTTGCACCCGGTGGAACTCGATGTACAAAATAATTTATGATTCTTTTCTGTACAGGGAACGTCTTTTTGCTTTTGCCACCCAACACATCAAAGTTTCTAATGTTTTTTGAGATGTGCGGGTGGTCGCTCGAGATGTAATTGAGATTTTCAAAGTTTTCCATGACGCAACCCAAACTTTTAGCCATGCTTACATTCCTACATCAAACTCGTTTTGTTTTGTTGCCATGAACATCGCGTTAGCGCTAGGTGACGGGTTGAATGTTTCATCCATTTCCCAAGCCGTGTTAGAGATGCATCGGAAGTTGTTATATAAATTAACCGGTCTTCAAAAAAAATTTAGAAAACTATTTTACTACGTTGGAGGTCAAAGATGATCACGATGTTGCTAGAATTAAGGCTTTACTTGAAAAATTATATGTTCATTATACGAAAAACGCTAAATCATCTCACTCTCCTCCTCTTGAACCTTCCCATTCGAGTAATTCATCGCGCACTAGCATTACCGCACGAACTAAGGCCTTTGCCAAATATATCTTTGGCACAAAGAGGTCGAGCACCCAATCAAAGCTCGACGAATATTTGTCTACTAACTTTGAATTTCATAGTGATGAAGATAAAGAGTTTGCTTTTAAAATGGAGGGGTCGGGTGAAAAGGCAATGATTTCTAACTTTGCAGGTGATCACCCAATAGATACTTGGAGCTAGACCTGTCAAAACACAACCCGGCCAGGAAAACCCGACCAGTAAGCCCGGTAAATTCTGGGTCAAGACATGGATTTTTTGACCTAGGATTGTTTTTGACCCAAACACGAATTACTCAGTAATTCTCGGGTAAATCGAGTCGGATATTTTTTTAATTCCCACTCAACACGCAATGTGTTTGTGTTGTCTTTGTCTTGTTCAACTTCAACTTCTTCAATTGTTCAACCCTAACTCATAGTCGAGGTGCGTGCCATCGTCGTCCTTCTGCCATCGAGAGTCGTCATTGTCGTCCTTATGCCCATCGAGAGTCACCGTTGTCGTCCTTCTGTCCAACGAGAGTCGCGTCGTCGTCGTCTTTCTACCCGTTGAGAGCCGCGTTGTATCATCCTTCTGCCTGTCTCTAGTGGCGGATCTATGGGGGGTTTGGGGTGGTTGAAGCCTCCCTTAACCCGAAAGAAAAACGTAAAAAAAAAATATTTTTTTTGGATTTTTTTGGTAATTTCTACTAATTCTATGGATAAAAAAGTGAAAAATAAGTAAATAAAAATCATAAAGACATCTTAGCTTAGTTGGGAAGATGATGTATTTATTACTTTGAGGTCATTGGTTCAAGCTCCTTTAGCCTTATTTTTTTTATTATTTTTATCTCTTAGTTTTCTTCCACTAAAAATGCCTAATTAAATAACAAATTTCTAATTTTCTCTAATATATTTAAACAAAAATATTATGTCCTATATATAAATATAAAAAATATTTTTATTTTTCTTATAAAAATGACTATTTAAATCACAAATTTAAGATTTTTTATAATATATTTATAAAAAATAATTTTTAGATATACAAATACGTGATAAAAAAAATTTCAAAATTTTTTTTAGCCCCTCCTTAGGAAAATTTATAGATCGGCCACTACCCATTGTCGTCCTTCTACGCTGTCAAGGACCCTTCTCTCGCCAAGCCGAAGGACCCATCGGTTTTCCCTCTTCCACCACTACTGTCCACCGAGATGAAGAAGCTGCCCAGATTTGGACCATCCGGTATGTGGTAACTCATTTAAGTGATTTTTTTGTTTAGTTAGATATTATTAGGATAAAATTATATCCTTAGATAGAATTTATCAAATCTTCATAATATCTTATCATATCCTTGTAAACTCTATCTTTGTATATCTCTATCCTTGGAGACAAGGAAACCATGTGTACAAATACCTTATTCAATCAATGGAAAAATCAAGAAAACCTTTCATCACATCCTTGCAATATTTACATGGTATTAGCCTACTCTTGATCCTCACGATCTATATTCACCTTTCGCTTTCTCCTTTTACCAATGTCGACCGATTCCACCACCAATCTCGTCGGCGTCACCAGCGATCAGCCTGGCCACAAGAACGCCGACAATCTTCTCTTCGCGGCTGCAACGTCAGGCCCCATGCCTGCTCTGCAATTCCCGAACCTCAACGTTCGCCTTGATCGAACAAATTATACCCTTTGGAGGCACACCATCAAGTATGCCCTTGAAGCTTTCGGCATTGAGGACTTCCTGGACGCTAGCTCTCAACCTACCGAGAAGTTGTCAGCACCGTTTGGATCCACGGATCCGCCCCCACCTAATCCGGCTTTTGCCGAATGGAAGAAAAAGGATCGCCTGATCCTCCTTTGGGTCCGCACCACCCTCACGCCATCCCTCCTGGCTCATGTCGCTCATGCCCAAACAACACATGAGGCATGGGGCATCCTTGAAAGGATGTTCTTTCTTCAAAACTAGGGCACGTCTGATGCACCTCAAGCAACAGATGCAGAATCTCAAGAAGGGTATTCTAAGTATTCTTGATTATGTTGAAAAGAAATGCGGATTCTCCGATGCCTTGGCTGAGTGCTCTTACATCGTGCCCGACTTGGACTTCGTTGAGTGCATTCTCAATGGGTTGGATGCTTCTTATTTAGCCTTTCTTACTGCCTACAACATACAGACGGAGCCGATTTCATCAGATCAAATCCTTGGTCTTCTTCTGTGGGAAGAGGAGCGTATTACTGCCTCTTTTGTTCCTGCCAGTGACACCTCTCTCACGCCCAATGTCGCTAGCCGTGGGAACAAGTCATCACAGCCATCTCCTCGCTCAGATTCCGCTTCGACTGATCCTTCTCGACCTCGGCCTACTTGTCAAATTTGCACCCAGCTAGGCCATGAGGTGATCAATTGCTGGAAACGACTTAATACTAGTGACTTCCCACCCACAAACACCAACTCCAATCGACATGGTGGCTGCACTGGGTCTGGTCAAGGCAAAGGGCGTGGTCGAGGATCCTCGCAACAACCCATATAGCAGCACACCTCGGCTCCGTAAGAGCATCAGGCATATCAGTTGGGTCATCCTCTGTCCACCTTGGTTGATCCAAACTGGTACTTTGACTCTGGGGCAACAAACCATGTTACCTCTAACCCAGCATTCACCTACCTCGTGTTTACCTCGGAGAAAGGACCACTCTTCATATATGACATGAGTGCTTTGGTCATCCCCATCAGTCAGTTTTAGGCGTCTTGTATCTAGATTTCAGTTACCAGATTCCAAAAACGATCTTAAAGGTGTTTGTGAGTCTTGTTAACTTGGGAGGAGTCATCGACTCTCTCTCAATAATCCACATAAGTCTAGTCAATCTCCCTTTGAGTTAGTTTATTCAGATGTTTAGGGCCCTACCCCTGTTACTTCTTTTAATGGAAATTCATATTTCTTAATTTTTGCTAATGATTGCACAAAGTTTGTCTGGATTTATTTTCTCACACAAAAATCTCAGGTTCTCCACTACTTTCAACAATTTCAGAAGATGATTGAGACTCAATTCTCTACTAAAATCAAATAATTCCAGTCAGATTGGGGGTTGAGTACAGAAATGTGTCTACTTTCCTTGAGTCTCAGGGCATCATTCATCATGTCTCATGTCCTCACACTCAATCCCAAAATGGTGCCGCTGAACGCCGCCATCGGACCATTGTCGAAAAGGGTCTTGACATCCTCTCCCATGCCAAATTGCCACCCATGTTCTAGGAACATGCCTTCCATACTTCTGTCTACCTGCATAATCGCACCATCACCCCTATTTTGCATTATAAGTCTCCTATTTTGCAATATTTACATATATTGTCTACTGTACATTCTTGAATTAGCTATTGTCTCTGTGATTGAGGAGGTTGTTGTTGGTTTTAACTGCATCTATTAATTTACAATTGTTCAATTTAAGGGATTTTTTTTTTCAATTAGCTACTATTAGTTTTAAGTTTATGTAAGAACTAACTTTATTTGCAATGTGAAAGTGTATTATGAATATTTTGTCTCGATATTTACTTAAAAATGTAATTGCAATCATGATTTGGTGCACGTTGTCAAAGAATATTTATTGTAACTTTGCTAGTCAATATTTTATATTAATATTTTTTATTTTAATGTGATTATCATAAATTTTTATTGTAAAAAGTTAAAATTGACTAACTCAAAATCGACCTCAAAATGACCTGAAATCAAGCCAAACCCGGATTCGAGCCAACCCGGGTATACCCGAGACTCGTTTTACCTGAAACCCGGAGTGACTCAACCCGATAACCCCATTGACAGGTCTACTTGGAGCCCCTTGCTCAACCGTCATAGTAGAGCAGTTATTTAGTTGTGGTGGTCAAATTCTAAGGCTCTGTTTTTTTGGCGTTTTTAAGGGGTGGAAGGGATGGAGGTACCTGAATTTTTCCCACCTTGAGGGGGTAGGTGGACGGAGTGGCTCGAATTTGTATCCCCTTCTATCCACAAATGCTCTTAGGCTTGCAGAGGGGATTCAACAGCCAGGGGACACCGGTGAAGCTCGACGCTTGGGCTCTGCGCGTTAGAGGGGGGCGATGTCGGTGATGGTGGTGGAGCTCGACGCGTAGGCACTGCGCGTTGGAGGGGGCGTCGCTTGCGGTGGTGGTGAGGAGCTCTACAATATCATCTCGTTCGTCAGGCAATCCCCCTAAACTGAAGATCAATCTGGGAAATACTGTAACACCCAATTTCCAACATTTTGTACAGCTTTCTCAATCTTTTATGCAAAACCCTAATTCTAATTCAATTCTACCGATCTCCGGTTCTTCACCCCTTGTACTCTCTCTCTTCCAAATTTCTATAAAATTTGAAATTGATCTTCAGATTCACTAGCCCTGTCGTGCTCTTATGTTGAATTCATGGTTGTTCGGTGTTACGCGCAACTCTCTAAATTCATATGATGAGTTTCGTGGCTCTGTTGATTTAAAATTGACATATTGGAACTCCTTTACTTGCTTCTTCTGTTGAATTCTCGACATTCGATATTGTTTCGGTCTCTATTTTGCTCATCCGCGTGTTCTTTTACTCTGTGTTTCCACACTCCTTCGTCAGATCGTTTGTCTTCATCAATCTCTCTTCCTTGCTGCTCCCATCAATGGAGGATGACCAATCGGTCGATGAATTATTGGCTATATTAAGCCTTGTTTGGCTAATCAACAAAATGAGGTTGGGGTAAAAAAGGTATTTCACATTATAACCTTAACAAATAATCTTCCATTAGCCAAATACTTACAGGATACTTTTCGAAAATAATCTCCACCATTTCCACCCCTAAAAAATAATCTCCACTCTTTTTACCCTTAAAAATAATCTTCACCTCTTAAAAATCTCTCCGTATGAAAACACAGCCTAAGTGAGAAGAGATCAAGACTGCTTGCTTCACCTAATGGAAGAGGTCGAATATGAGAATTTAGAAGAATATCTTGTCTACCAAATTCAAGCTTGACAATGGATTCGAGTCAGAAGCTACATTAGTTGGGACTTGGGAGCTCTATGGATGGCGGAGTCACTTATGGCCAATCCTGATATCCCACTTACCCAATTCCATGTTGTTTTCCTTTTCACAAGCGCTTCCCAAATCGAAAGGATTATTACCATTAATACACTTCCATAAAATGACCGCACTATAACTACACTTCCACGGTATCCATTTTCAGATGTTCAAAGCAATGTTATTCATAGGCCGTTCCTGAAAAAAACAGTCCCGAGATAAGATTGAGACACAACATTGTCTAATATGACAACTATTTATCAAATTCGTTTTGAAGTGGCATCCCAAACGGAGACTTCAAGAAAAATATGCCTGTTACAAAATATCCACTTGATGAATGTCTCATTCATACGCATTATGATCAATACATGTAAATGAACCTTGGAGTAGCTATGCACTGCAAACCTTTATCCACAGATATTGTGAACCAAACCAACCTCTAAACCAACCCATGATAACCAATAACTTTCAGTAACTTGATCTCAAAATAACCTTCAACTGAAGAACACATTTGCTTAAAGTCCCTCAAACATTTGAAACAAAAATCTAACTTTCTCAGAAAAAATCAACTCCCAGTGTCTCCTTGACAGATAAAATTTAGACCATATATGTCATTGCTACCTGTATCAAATGTGAATGTGGAACACTTAAGTTGGCAGTACCCCTTCTGCTATTCTTGCGCAAGAACGCATAGAAATAATTCACAACTAGCTTCTTTATGAACCAGGAATCCTTCCTCGCCCTAATATCTCCGTGGCCAAGAAGATACACAACACCAGATTCTTTTGCTTTCCTTATAAAGGAAAGCTCCCTCTCCAGACTTTGTTCAGCATCTAGTATGTCAGCTGAAGACCCAAGCTTTACCTCCCCTGAGGTGCTTGCTTCAGAGATCTGCTTGCCTGCATCCTTGTACTCAGCAAGGAGTGGTGTACCGAGTGAGTACACACTACCATTGGGTGCAATAAGTACCCTTGATAAAGACTCATTATCTGAATCCATATCACTATCATCGCCATCACCATCACTTTCCAATGAACGCTCTTGGGCTTCCCGGCGTATAAATTTCTCCAAGCTTTCAATCAGCAGCTGCTCAAAAGTCTGGTGATTCTCTTTGCGGACATCTTTGTAACCGTATCTGTTAATCAGAGGAATCATAAACACGCTCATTACAAATTATACCAACTTCGGATATTCAGAAAAGAACATGCCTGTTATTCTTCTACACCATGTCCAACTCATAACTTGAATAAAGTGGAATGTTGCTACCAGCAGTACCTTATTTGTGTATTACCTACTACTAATAAAACCAAGCCAAATGTCGAAAGCAGCTATGAAAGTATAAAATGACACTTATTTTAATCCGAAGGGTAAAATCACAACTTCTGAGAAATGGAGGGAGTATTCTCTATCTGATATATTTCCAATTAACTCAGTTAAGGAACTTGAGATATTGAGAGGATGGCTCCACCAACAGGTCACCAATTGAACTACAGGTTCATAGAAGACGAACTCCAGGAATCTTTTAGTTCAACAAAAGTAGGAAGTCTTCAAATTGGAATTGTTAGATAAAAATAAAAGGTGAGAAACACTAAAATTTTGCAAAAGTAGAGGGAAGATTCCAAACAATCACTACACAGTTATGCTACAAGCTTGAGAGGATAATTCCTTGTCTCTCTCTCTCTCCGAGACAGTTTAAACCCACGTGTTTACTAAAAAGCAATGAAAGGTCAATTTTTTTTCTTTTTTCGCCCATCTTTTGGCAGAAAAGTAATCCAAATAAGAGCAAGAACAGTCTATATATGAGTATAAAGCTAATTACCTGGCGATGCAGCGAAACATGTGATAACTCTTAGGGCAGACACGTCGGAATAAGAACCTTTCATTTTGTGGGACCATAGGCACGGGAACATACTTTATGCAGACAAATATGATCATGGAGTGGACAGCAGGGAGATTAGTTAGAAAATGACCAAATATTGCAGGTATTCCTTTCACAAGCTCATTGTAAACCAAGCCGATTCCAGGAGCACGGACTGTCCCAAGATTGCAACCCAAGTCACGGAGCACATTCACTGACATCTTTTGCTTGACTTCAGTTTCATATTTGAGCTTACTCCCATAATTCCATACATACATTACAAGAAACATGACAATTGCAAATACTAGTATAATCCAACTACCATCACCCACGCTCCACAACACTGACGAAAAGAAAGTTAACTCAATCCCCATGAAGATAACCAGAAAAGCCAGAACAATTATGATATTTATCTGCCATATAAGAAGCATAACAAGGGTTACTAAAACTGTTGTCATCATCATTACTCCCAGCTCAGCAATGCCTGTCAAATAGAATCAAGATTAGAAAATGTGTTCCCGGAAAAGTATAGACAAAGTGCCTTAGATTAAACAGGCAGAAAACAATGCATGCAAATTGTAATAACAATAAACATCCCAAGTGACAGATGACTGACACTTTGGAGAAGAGGCAATAAATAACCATTCAGAGAGTAGGTAAAATCTAATTACCATAGGCGTTCCCAATCTCTGTAATGCTTGAAACTGCACAGACTAACACAACACAAGCTGCGAGCAGAAACCAGTTCAAAACTGGAATATAGATCTGACCCATAAATTTCCTTGACGTATGAATGATTTTGAGCCGAGGGAAACAGCCAAGGGCTGTTGACTGCTTTATGCATGAAAAGGTAGCTGTTGTCATTGCTCTGCTAGCAATCAAAGCAGCAACATTAGCAATTACAAAAACTGGCCAAAATGCTCCACCTGTAGTGAAATTTTACAACTGTAAGTGATAAATCCTTCCAGGAAGAGTTTCAACATAGAAGATAAAAGAGATGAAATCAAGCTCCAAGCAGAAAGATTGTTATGCATAGGAGCTCACCTGGGATAGAAGAATAGAATGCTTGAGAACTATCATCAGGATTCTGCATAAGATATGCAGCCTGTCCAAGATAACCCAGAAGAAGGCACGGAAATACAAGGCACACAAAAGTCAGCTGCAAAAAACAAAATAAGTCTATATGATCATCAAAAAAGCGACTTAACTGCTAGGTCAAAATATTATAACTGTAAAGATAAATTTCCCTTGCAAGCAACTTCACCTGAACTGATCTAACTGAAAAGTAGCAAAGATCAGCAAACATGGCCTCAGAACCTGAATCACCAAATTTTAAAAAAAATAAGAGCCGCTTCACCAATGAATTTAAGAAGGCAAAAAGACAAACTTCAAAGTAAAGTGCATTATCAGTCCATTAACTTCATTGGTAATCATAAACTAGTTCCCAACCTTATTAGTTTTGTTTTTATCTCACTCTACAAGTTATAATTTGCCCCAACAGAATCCCTAAATGCTTAAGAGTGGCTGAGATGAGAATGTTCTGCTGCAAACGAGGCTGGATAGAATCGGACATGTTGACATTAGGAGCAACGTCGGAGTTATGAGTATCGTGGATAAGCTGCGGGGGACGAGGTTGCGTTGGTTTGAGCACGTTCGGAGGAGACAGCCTTCAGCTCCGGTTCGTATGAGCGAGAGTTTAGTTTTGGGAGCTACCCGTAGGGGGAGAGGTAGACCGAAGAAGGGTTGGATGGATGTCATCAGACAAGACCTCAATCTTCTGAACCTATCGGAAGAGATGACTCTCAATAGAGACCACTCGCGGAGGTGCATCCGGGCGTTAGAAGTTTAGTGTCCTGTTCTCCTGTGTGGGGTCTATTGTTGCTATGCTTCTATGCTGCTTTTCTGACTTATTTCTTTATTGCTCTACGCCTCTACCTATTACCTTTCTGCCCATTTATTATGTTATTCTATTATTTTGGGTCTTTTGGAAACACTCTCTCGTCTAGGTCGGGGAAATAGTGCATAAATCCTGACCCAGACCCGCTTAATCACGGGATATACGCTTAATCGCAGGATATACGCTTAATCGCGAGATATACTCGGTTGTTGTTGTTGTTATCAGATTTATGGTCAAATGAGAAGATGTCAGTCAGGAACCAACATTGCTATATTAGATACTGTTAAAGAAGCTGGGGGCCTTATTACCTAAGGCTATGGGCTTTATTAGGACAAAAAAATAAGACTCGGGGGAAAACGAAAGATAATTACACAAATAAAGGTTAGGAACTGAAAATAAACTTCAATGTCATCACATCAGGTATATCATAGGCCTATACCCAGTAAACCTGTTGAGCCAAAAGAAAGACAAAAAAACTGCAAGATTATTAAACTATAATGTATTTTCTGTTTCTAAGCGAGAAGTGACCTATGAGAAGTGCACGCTCCACAGACTCGATGCACATACTTCTACAAAATGTTTGTGTGTGTGTGTTTTCCTGATACTGTGATACATACTTACCATGAGTATCCTTGATTAGTATTGATTTTTTAAATACAAATGATGAAATGAATGTGAAAACGCATTCAAAGTGCAATGAAAATTTGATATTGAAACGTAGTTTACTGCAAAATTGTCAAACTAACAGGTATGCGAGTAATTTCCTTCTCATAGATTTCCTAAAGGCTGTATAGCAAAATACAAGTGGATGACTGAGCATAGCTTGTCAATGAAGTGCTCTAGATTAAAGAAACTCAAAAGGATAATATGAAAAAAAATAGATCCTTCTGTGACTACGATAAAACATAAAATGACAACAAAAGGATGATTAATATGAACGCAAAACAATAGTTACTACTAATATATTTCTACAACGACAAAAAAATTAGTGAAACTCGCTTGGTTCATGAAGTGACCCTAATGTCACTGAACACTCCAAGTACAAACTACAAACTTAAGTGTCGCTTTTTTATTCATTGACTACTAGCACTCTTGGAAATCATCCTACTAAGAAAAACCATGACCAACACAAACAAAACTCCCTAAACTTCTGGAAGGAGTAAACAAATCTATAGAAGTACTATTAATCAAGACCGAGAAGTAATATTAGTAAAACAAACCTAAACAACTTGTTCATCTTAAGCCAATGCCCTTCCTATCCAAGGGTCAAGGCCATTTAGATAACTGTTATGTCAACATATAACTTAAACCCACGTCTCTCAACCTGCAACCCCCTAAATCATTAACCCCATTGACAATAGATCTTAAAATGAGCATGGACAACAGAGCTATGCAAAACTGATATCATATTAAAAAAAAGGAAATTTAAAGACTTTCATGTATCAGTCTGTGAATCTGATAAACTCTCAATGTGATGCTTTTAATCAGATCTCGGAGATAGATATACAGTTTGAATAGGAAAAAAAGTATATGCAGTCCCAGTTCTGAATGTCAGGAAACATTTGTTAGGATCTTCAGAAATCATTGAGAGAGGCTAGAGCTAAACATACCATTGCTAGTGCCTATAGTTCTCCACAAAGAATTGAAGTAATCATAAACAAGTACACAGAAACACCATTCATAATTCAGTAGTGGAGAAGAGTAAATACTAATTGATCTGTAGAACTAAACTGTTTGAAAAAAGCCAAGTCCAAAAGTAGGCATCACGGAAATAAAACAACTCAGCTCATATGCTTACCAGTCACAGCTAGAAGGCAACCTCCTAGAGCATACCAAGCCTTGATTGTATTCCTCTTGAAAAAGTAGTATATGTGAACAGGGTTAAATGCGCTCCAAACATTACTATCATATTTCATCAGGTTGTAAATCCCTATACCAGCAAGTGAGCAAAACCAGATAAATAAAGCAGGGCCGACAACAAATCCCATTTTGCTTGTCCCATATTTCTGCAAACTGAAGAGGATAATAAGAAATGCCACTGCAATCATCACCACTGCCTCTGTAAAAAAAAAATGCAGAAGATACAATGTCAATGCTGCTAGATAACCTCACTTACTAAAAATGTAAACTAAAAAGGTATGCTCAGCCTCAGACATAGCAGACTTTCTTCACTTCTATTATTGGAACTAGAGGGTCATGACACAAATCGACAGACTGGGAAAAATGATATATATCACTATATCAGCATCCCAGCATCTGCCTGAAATTTAAAAAGAAAGAAAGATGGACAAGAGGAGACAGAACTTAGAACCCATTAAGCAGTCCAAACCTTTCATGTGGAGGAATTAAAACTCTTAAGCAGTCATCACCATGTGTAAGAAAAGATTGCTTGAGTTAACTTCTAAACTAACAGATTCATAAACTTGAAACTGGATATGAACATAACAAGGAACGGATGTATTGTTTTCCTCTTAATGCATGAGCCTTGGGTTTGGCGAACTTGATGCAACCCCCTAGCCAGTAGTCCTAAACCAAATCTAAAAGGGTCTACTAAATGGCCCACAATCATGAATAAACATCAATCACTGAAAGGAAAGATCAGACTATATGGTGAAGATACAATTGAAGCTCTGGCTGACATATTAGTCATATCTCACCTTCCTCTATCCCAGATATGCCGACTTTAAGACCACCAACAGCAGAGACCACTGCATCAAAGAAGAAAACAAATGATACAAAAGTTATTCACCTAATGGTCCATGCTAATACAATTTTCAAATCTATTCACCAAAGCAAAAAGTTATGTCAGAAAGGATAAATGAAAATGAGGAAAAAACCAATCACATACATAGTCCATTCTATATTACATTGACAAACAAAAACAAAGGAATAAAAGACATAAGTAACATAATAACCTGACATTGCTGGGGTTACAACACCGTCTGCTATAACCATGGAGGTACCAGCCAAAACTAAAACCAGAAGAAGCTTTTTCAAAGCTAAGGAACTCTCAAGCCGTTCTTTAATCTTAAGTGACCTCTCAAGTTCTGCAGATGGAACTTTCAGTCTGAAGCTTGATATGCGAGCATCAGAAGGTAGCTGATTTGGGATTAGACTAACCTTGGCATGCCTACATATCAATGAGTAAAGAGCGAATGTACCACCTGCAGCATAACAGAAACAGACATATTTTATTAATAATGAAACCCAAAAAAAAATGCAGGAAACCCAAATATCAGAACAATTAACAACCTATGATTTCACTGGAGCCAAAAACGTTAAGCAAGGTAAAGAAAATGAAATGTGTCTGACAAGCAACATACCTTCTCCATCATCATTGGCCCATAAAACAACAAGCACGTACTTGAGCAGAGGGAAAAGGATTAAGGTATAGAGAACAAGGGACAATGCTCCAAGCACATCCTCCTTTCCATTGATAGGAGCCTTATTGAACATAACGCTAAAAGCATATAATGGACTAGTTCCTACATCGCCAAATACAACCCCAAGTGTTTGAAAGACAAGTACAACTCGCCTCCATGGGCCAAACTCCTGCAAAGGCAACCAAGGAATCATGATATTCATCAGAAGTATTGATTCAGCATGCCAAAAGAGTCCATCTCGATCAGAAGGGAAAGAATTCATAATTGAAGCTCAACATTTGGTTCCCTTTTATTGTCATTTCATTTAGGTGAAAGTTGATGTGAAATAGGAAATTAATGATGAGAGAAAAGAAAACGAAAAAGGAAAAAAGGAAAAAAGAGGGTGGGATGCAAGGAGAGAGACCTCAAAGTCATTGCGATGGGCGCCGGGGACCTCAAGAGCCTCGACATCGAAAGAATCAACTCTGGGACCGGTACGAATCAACCTCTGCTCAACATTATCCTCGTCCTCGGAATCCATATCTGCAACATCAGGCGATCCACCTCCGATGGGCTCTTCGTCTTCGAAGTCAGATTCGTCGTTGTCATCCTGATAAACCCAGCGAGATTCCATGGAATCAGTTTTGACCAAACCCTCCATCCTCTCCCTCTCCTCACCATCCTCCCCCATATCTGTCGAGCTATCGACTCTGCCACTGCACAGATCTCGAATTATTGACAATGGCGAAGGCTTGCAATCATGATGATAGAAAGAAACCCTAAAAAAATGGAGAGAAGGTTTATTTTTGGCTGAAACTTGCAAGAGAAAAGTGAGATTGTTTTTAAAGAGCTATTTGGGGGAATCGGGAGAGAGAAAAGGGAAGAGGAGGATCGGAGACTGGAGAGGCCGAGACTAGAGAGTGTGAGCGGTATTTCCCATTTCATTTCATTTCATTTCCCCCTCGGCCCTCGTCTCTTTTTTTTGTTCTTTTAAGAGCGTTCTTCCTATCGCCCTTTTTCATTTCCATTCCTTTTTAGTTTTACTTTTACCCGTATTCTTTTTTTTAAAAAAAAAGAAATAATTCGAAATCCCATATGACAATAGAAATCTGAAAAACGAGAGGCCGAGGGAACGACAGACGGACTAACCGTCATGATACAACCAAGGAAAAACAAAATACAAAGGGAAAAAGTCTGAATACAAAGGATCTCAGCAAAGAAGACCAGCAGAGAGACAGTCGAAGAAAATCAGGCGAAGACTATGAATGTCGAAAACATAGGAAAGTCGAAGTACAGACACGGCGTCTCGACGCCGGGGAGACAGAGGCAGAAACCCGTTGATGGAAAAGGCGTCTCCTGGGGAAGTGTTGATCAACAACGTTCCCACCACCTGGATAAGAGATCTTCGAGGATCACGAACACTGTCACGGTCAACTCGAATTGTAGGGCGCCCGAGACTGCAATTTCATCCGGAACTAAAAGTAGCCGCACACTAGAAACGACTCCACTCAGATAGACAACGAAAGCCAAGATCAAAGGAAATGGGTAATAGGATTATAAGCAAGTGAGTCGGAAGAAAAGATATAAGTCGGTATGAAATATATATATATAAACTCGTTGTTAAATCAAAAGAGAGAGTAATGGTAGCATAGTCATTGACCGTGTTTAAAAAAGAGGGGGATGGTGGGTGACGGGTTACGCCGAAGGGTTAGCCATATCCCAATTTAAATGGATTAAAGATATATATTAAATTGTATACCTTTCCATTTCCTTTTTCTTTTTCTTTTTTTCTTCTTCTTTTTTTTTTGTTTTTTTTTTGTTTGATTGGCTTGGCTTGGCTTGGCTTGGCTTGCAAGTACAGCACAGTACAGGCCACAGGGTTATAAGGCCTGCGAGAAGCCAAGGCGGTTCAAGCAAAAGCCCCTTGCACAGCAAGGTCCGACAGCAACCACCACAAACATGGTTGATGATCGAATGCAGCCCAGGCCGACGGAGAAGGAACTGCAGGGCGAAGCCGGATGGACGATCTTCAGGTGGAGCCAACGCCGGCGACATGGAATCAGCAAAAAACGTAGGCTCATGGTTCAAATTAGATAAGAACGTTTATGGATACAAGGTCCACGACCTTGAATCAGCAAAACCCCCCAAGAACATTGGGCATTTCAGACTGGAATCCAAGGGTTGCAATGGAAGAGGAGGAGCGTGCCCAAGATGAGGTACATCCTGCCGACGAACAAGCCAAAGGAGGACAGCCAGCAGCGACGGCCAGGAGGGCAAACCGAGGAAGAAGATGACGGTGATTGAACATGGTGGTGGTTGAGGAGGGTCGGAGGATGACAAACGTTTGGTCGGCGGCGATCGAAAGCAATCGGGATTGATAGAAGGATTAGTCAGATGTGGAGTTCTCCGGCCCCAATTGGGGGTTTTTTCCAAGCAGAGAGTTTTATATGTTGATTGAGTTGGTTAATATTGGTGGGGGTTACCCAAAGATTGTTTTGTTTTTTCCCAAAAATTTTTGTTGGGGTTGAGATTGCTCTCAGTTGTTCCCCGATGTTGGTGGTAGTGGTGGTGATCTTTTTTTGTTGGGGTTGAGATTGCTCTCGGTTGTTCCCCGATGTTGGTGGTAGTGGTGGTGATCTGATGGTGGTGGAGTATGGAGACTGATTTTGGTAGATTGGTGATTGTGGTGGACTGATTGTTAGATCTTGATTCTCGAATCGCTCATATTTACAACACCAAACACCATCAACGCCGCTACCACCGGGACCAAGGAGAAGAGGCCGGATCCGCCGGCAGCGGCGCTAACGGGAGAAGAGGTTGCGGAGAGGACATGTTGGGAATGGGGAGCCATGAGTAGGTGGTAGATGGGGTGGGAGGAGTCCGAGGAGATGGATTTTTGACAGTGGAGGTGAAGGTTTTTCCATTGGTAAAGGGTTGAGGTTTGAGTTTTGGGTTTAGAGAGAGAAGCTCTCGCTTCTCTCCTATCTACTGCCCTCTTTTACTTTTACCCGTATTTTTTCTTCTGAGGCCGGCTCACATCCTTCTACCTGCAGGTTATTTTTAAATATTCGTCTAGATTTTACTACTGTATATTAATTACTAGTATTTTTTACCTATAATTTTGCACATTTTGTTTATAAATTTTATTTTATTATATTGTATCTTTCCATTTTAGGTTGTGTATTTCACGGTTCGTCATCTGTTAACCTTGTCGGTCAGCAGATCCAATGACTAGGAAGCCGACCCGGCGGGTCGGCGTCGGTTTAAAAAAAAGGGCTAGTTTTTTTGTGACCGTGTAATTTCGACCGTTGTGGACCTTCATTTATAAATACCTACACTATCACTCATTTACTCACACATCTCTTCAAAAATCTCAAACATTAGTACTTAAGAGTTCAAGTTCAATGGCAACAAACGTTAGTGATTTCAACTATGACACGCATTTCCACCGTGAAGAAAAAATCTCTAGTAATGATTATTTCATGGCGGTTTGTCATTATTGTTCACAAGCCTATAAAATTAGGAACAATTTGGGATATGGCAATCTCAAGAACCACATTGAGAAGAAGCATCCCGATAAGTGGCCGAAAGGAGATAGCGAAGCAAACCGCTCATGAAATTGAGAGCATGAGCGTTCGTAATTGGGTCTTAATTGTTATCGACTAATGGTTATCTACCATCTATGTGTGTGAGTGTGTGACTATGATTATCAATTTATGAAGTATAATGTGTGTAAGGTGTAGTTTTATGTAGTTGTTTAATTGTTTGTAAGTTGTAAGTTCTTTTGTTCTTGTGCCGATGAATAATAAAAGACCCACGTCCGTTTAATCGTTGTTCATTTTTTATGTAGATTGGAGAAAATTGATTTATTTAATTATTAATCACCAATCTATCTCTTGTATTTTTATTTCAAAATACCAAATTGTAGAAACTCGATTTAATTTTACAAGAAGGAATCTAGCACATATATTTTTATTTCATGTTATTTTATTTATTTTTTAAGAAACAATAAATTTATAATTGTTATGTAGTATTTCATTTCTTTTATATAAAATAGAAGAGGAGAAAAAAATCACAAAAAATAAATACCTAAACACAATTAAAAAGAAAACAAACTAAAAGAAAAAAAAAATAGTCGTTGGACCCGCCGGGTCCAACGGCTACGAATCCGATCTTTGTCTCATAACGAATACAAAATCCAACGGCTAGAATGCCGACCCGACGAGTCGGTAACGGTAATATTTTTTTTTTACAGTTGGAGAGGGCCGAGAGGTTGCCTTCTTTGGATTAGGGTCGGTTTTTCACCCTATATAAACCCCACAAACCCCACCAAGTCGACCCACACCATCACACTCTCATCTCTCAATCTCATCATCCATTCTCTAATCTCCCGCTAATCTCTCGATCATCTCTCCCTAATCTCTCCATCCATCTCTTGATAATCTCTCCTAATCTTAAGTCTTATCTCTCCTCCATATCTCATTATACATTCATATTCATCATGTCCATGTTTCGAAGGATGGCAAGCGGCCGCAAGAGTGTGAACTGACCTAGCCGAAGCGGGGCCATGGCACCCGAGCCCCAACCACCATGACGGAGTGTTTGTGTTGCTAGCGGGTCTCGGAGGCCCCGAATCGATGAGGAGGAGGATGACGAGATCACCATCTCGGATCATCTTCCGGTCACCCCCAGCGGCGTCGCCAATGATCAAGCCACTCCTTCTACGCATCCAACCGCCGATTCCGGAGCAGCTCGGCGAGGTGATGCACCACCGGAAGAGGTCGCCCCGGAAGCTGATGACGACGATGCCAACAAATAAGAAGAGCTCTGAGCGGCGGTCTTCAAATATTGGTTCACGAAAGGTCCGATCCAACCAGATGAAAGTTGTAGGGCCCAGTGCAACTTCTGCACTCAGTCATACAAGCATCCGAAAGGGGGAGGATATGGCAACTTGAGGAGGCATGTCAAAAACAAGCATCTCGACAAGTACAACATGTCGAGCGGTCAGACGCAATTAACTGGGTACGCAACTTCTTCCTCCCAACCTCCTGGCTTATTTAGTTATGATTATACATATAGTAGTAACGTATTTGCGGAAATGATAGTTGCGGAAGGTTTAGCTTACAACTTTGCACATCATTTGCATTTTAACAACTGGGTGAGTAGGATGGTTAACCCCGCTTACCGCCTCATTTCACGTCAAACCTTTACGAGAAAAATTGAAAACGTTTGTATGTCGAAATAACAAATATTTGAATATTTTAAAAAACACTATGATTTGAAGGTTTCAATTTGTAGTGATATTTGGACCGATTATTGGCTTGAACCCTCTTACATGGGTATCACTTGCCATTGGGTTGACAACGAATATGTTTTACACAAGAGAGTTTTGGCCTTCCGCATGTTTGATGAGTCACATTCGGCATGTAACATTGCCCGTTTTATTTTAACTGTTTTACAAGAATACCAGTTGAACCAAAGAGTTTTTTCATTTTGACAACGCCTCCGCAAACACCGCTTCTATTGAATAATTAATTCAATATTGTAGCCCCCAGACTAGAGGTATATTTTTCCACATCCATTGCGCACCACATATTTTAAATTTATGTGTTCAGAACGCTTTAGATAATTTTACACACTTTGGTCGCACCTATTCGTTTTGTTCTCAAGGCCCTCTGGAAGAGCAAAACACTTCGTGACCAGTGGAAGGCCTTCTATAAGCAAAACAAGGTGAGACCAAAGAAATTTCCTAGGGATGTTTCTACTCGGTGGAACTCCACTTATTTAATGATTCACGAATCATATTTGTACAGAGAGCACCTTTCGGCTTTCGTTGCCCAATACATCGAAGGTCCGATGTTTTTGGTGATATTTGGGTAACGGCGAGAGAAGTCATGGAAGTTTTTAAAAAAAATTATAACGCCGCCAGAACTTTTATTTTGTTTACACCCCTACCTCGCATTTATTTTGTTTTACCGCAATGAACATTGCAATAGCCCTAAACGACAGGTTGCAGATATCGTCAATCTCTCAATCCGTGATGGAAATGAGGGCTAAATGGTTATCGTATTATACAAACATTCTTGATATTTTCCTCGTAGCAACGGTTTTCAACCCTATAATTAAGCTCACTAGTATTCAAAGTTTTTTGGAAAGCTATTATCCTATGTTACAGGTTCAAGATTCGCCCAATGTACTTGTTACAATTTCTAGGGTTAGAGAATTACTTCAAACCTTATATGATATTTATGCTAGCGGTACTCGTCCATCTCAACTGCCCCCTACATCCTCAACCTCGTCACGCACTAGCATTACTGCGCGAACGAAGGCTCTTTCCAGAGATATTTTTGGCACAAAGTGATCGAGGACCTCGTCGACCTCCCATTTGGAGATCGACGAATATTTATCTACTAACTTTGACTTTGTTGATATTGAGGCGGAAGACTTCGACGTCTTGGCATGGTGGAGTAGGCCAAAAAGATTACAATACCCCACTCTACAGGTAATTGCCCGTTAGACTCTAGGAGCACCATGCTCGACTATTGCGGTTGAGCAACTTTTTTGTCGGAGCAAACAGATCTTAACGGCACAAAGATCGACTATACTACCGGAGAACCTCGAGATGCAAGTACTACTGAGCGATTGGAAGCGGGCAAATGAAAGATGCTAAAGGAACCACCTCTCCACTGAATTAGACCCGGATGAAGGATTCGAAGAAGACACATCTATCGGGAGTTCAGATGGTGACGACGCCGGAAGGTAAGCGGGGATTCAAACAGGCAAAAGAACTACGTGGCTTTGATTCCTTTTCTTCGAAAGGATATGTAGGCAACTGGAAATGGTGCAAGCCCTTCTTCCCTCCATTTTTTTTCCCACCCGAAAAATGTGTTTTTTTAGATTTTTTTTAATTTAACTAAATCCGACCCGTTGACCCGGCGGGTTGACTCGTGATCCGTCGGGTCAAGTGACCCTTTGACCCGCCTACCCCACGGGTTCGGGTCGTGAGTTCTCGACCTGTGACCCGCCGAGTCAGACCAGTTGACCCGGCGAGTCCGACCCGTGGACAGGCCTACCTAGACCTCCAAAATGTTTAGGTTTACATATCCTCTCCCATCAACAAGATGTTTGTAGCTTCTATCTTTGTTCCAGAAGAATGATTTGTTTACAGGGTGATTATATGCACCCATGACAGGTGTTATATGCACTCTTTAGAACGGATCATAGATCCGCCCGTTGCAAGTTTAAAAAAAATATATGGACGGGTCTAGAATCCGTCCGTTATAAAAAAAATATATAGGACGGATCAAATGAAAAAGTAAAAAAAAAAAGAGAAAAAAGAAGGTGCAAAAGCAGCTTTTTCTTGTTTTTTTTTTAAAATCTTTTCACCCTTTTTTCTCTCTCTCTCTTTTTTCCTTCAACTTTTGCTCTCTCTTGATTTCCTTGCAACTTTTTCTCTTTTTTTTTTTTTATAAATTTATTAGGATCCATCCATGTATTTTTTTTAAAATTTACAATGGGCGGATCTATGATCCGTCCGTTTGAGTGCATATAGCATCTGTCTCAAGTGTATATAGCATAATCCTTTGTTAATTTAATTCATCCTTTTGTATTCTCGAGAGCATAAAGTTTTGCATCATATAGTATGGTTTATAGCCAGAGTGGATCTAATGAGAATTGCTCTATCTTGTTGGGAGAGAGAGTTTGTGTTCCATTTCACAAGTTGGAATGTTGTTCTATCAACCGTTTTTTCAAATGTATTCTTATTAACTCTTCCACTAATAATTGGACAACCCAAATATTTGTCGAGTGTCATCTGATTTGTAATGTGAGGTAATCATTGTATGTTTTGTTTTTGTTGGTTCAAAACTTCTAAGGTCATTTGAAATGCCGACTTGTGAAAGTTAACTTTTTATCCTGATATGCTACAATATTCTTCAATTACTTTTTTTTTTAACTTGGGTGCAAGATTCTTGTGATGCTTTTGCGAAAATTATCATGTTATTGCAAAAGAAAGGAAGTGGATTCACGTCTCTGATCTGGTAATTTCAAAACAAATTGTTTATTTGAGTTGTCATTGATCTTTTGGAGTTTTCTAGCAAGAATTTCAGCCCCTACAATGAAGAGAAGTGGGGAAATCGGATCTCCCCTGTCTAAGGCTTTTTTCTTGTAGAAAAACATCTGTTGGTCCATCGCTAACCAATATTGAGAAGGACATCGTTGCCACGCACTCCTCAATCCATTTCAAAAAGATTGTGTAGAAGCCAAACTTTCTCAATACTTTCAACAAGAACTCTCATTCCACTCTATCATAGGCCTTTGTAGTTTTGTTAATCGGTCTATACTGACTCGTGGAGTTCGCGTTGTCGCATTTTGGAATAAGGGATTAGTTGAGAATTAATTGGGCACAGAGGTCGTCAAATTTAGGAAAGTAATCTCAAATTTTGAAGAAGCCTTGTGATACTGAGATTTTTTGCTCTCCATCTTAGTAGTTCTAGGGTGGTGGTCGTCTAAACGGTGATGATGCTTAGTAATGATGCATTTGATCCATTTGTTGGTGTTGGTGGGGATTTCTCATAGTTCCACCGTAGCACTGCCACTACCATCGTCACCACCAAATACAATGAAAATATACTATTCTCCTACCACTGTAGCAGCAACCACCAAAAGGGAACAATCTAGATGACTCAAGTTATCTCTTTTTAGAAGAGTTGGGATAAGGTGATTAGACCAAACCTATCCGTTTTAGAACTCACTGAGGAGATACATGTGACAGGAGACAATGGAGGAGTGCTATTTGAGTCAACGAACACTAGTTGTGTGCTGCAATTCCCATATCGTGCTTTCCAACTACCACTATTTGCTTAAGCGCATCTTGTATTTTAGATCATAAAGTGTGTGTGCTTTCCTTTTAGATTCCCCTGTTTGATGCTTGTCGGTGTGGAGCCTTGTCCGCTTTTGTTGATTTGTCTTGGGTCACTCGACCTAATCAGGGAAAGGGTGCGTACATCTCGACTCCCCAGACCCTTCTTTGAGCGAGATATACTGGGATTGTTGTTATTTTTTAACGCTTATCAAGCTCTTATCAAGATAAATTTCTCTCTTGCACATTGCATATAATTTATACATAACTGCCTTCTGTCTTCATCCAAACGGCAGCCTTGATGAACACCACCACTTGTGTGGCGCCATTGGGAGTCTACTACACAAGCAGCCTAAGCTGAAAGCCTGAAACTGACTGATAGTATTCTCCAACACCCTAAAATCCCCATTTACAACTAATTCTAGCTACACTCATCAACCTTCCTAGTGGTTATCTTAAATGAGCAGACCATCGCTGGGCTTGGTGCACATATAAGTTAAAACAATAAAAGAAAAGAGAGCACAGAAACTCAAAAGGACAAATTGCAACTAAAGAAAGTCTTATCCTTGGTTACTGAGATTCATCAGAGCCATCATCTCCATATATAGATGCGCTGGTTTCCTCATCTGTGGTCTTATTTTTGGGTTTCACGGGTTTTCCAGAAGAAAGTTTTGCCTTCTTAAGAGGTTTTTTGACCTTCTCTGCCTGCAATTCCATCCCCTTTTCTGAAGGCTTCCTTCTTCTTTTTAGATGAGCAGCAGCCATGTCATCTTCTAATGTACAATTACCCATCCCTATGAACGCAACAACTCCATCCATTAGGAACATGAACAAGTAAAGTTTTAAGAGCAGCCAAGTTTCAGTCTAACAGAAACCTCAGAAAGACATAACTGCATCATTACTGTTACCTAATCAATCAAATGCAACATCTAGGTTCCAATTGGTTAGATGGAAACACAAAATCATATTCCTCTCGAAAGTTTCGTTTGTGCTTATTAGAAAACTTGCTTCCATGAATTTCATTTCAGTGTCGGTTTACTGTTTAGAATAAGATACTCATAAAATTAACTTTTCCATCCACCTACTGGATGCAGCCAACCTTGGAGATTATAAATCTCAGAAGCTAGCATTAGTCACGTACAAATTATCCAATGACTGAATACATCGTGGAGAATCACATTGATAACAACAAGATCATAAATTTGACAGTCAACAAACAAGCATTAAAAGAAAGTCAGCAACATTTATCTCTCGTCTGTACAAAATAGCATTCATAACACGAGTGATGAAAGGTTGCCACCAATGAGATCTCCAGCAACACGTCATAGGTACTAACTCAGAAACATACCAATGAAGACTCCAGAAATATAACACAATGGCTATATTCATTAATAGATAAAGGTGCAACTTCAATTAGCAAGAGTGTAGAATTTTACTTTCATTTGGGCTTGTTGCATGGTTTGCTTGCCCATTCTGTCCCCCTTCCGCTGAAAGAGGGGAGTCATAATGATTGTTTTCCAGTACCTTTGAGGAACTTCCCACATACATTTCATGCTGATCTGGAACATCAGGAGAAGGAACTGCAGGCAAGAAACGAAGTTCTTCCTGTGACATGTCTGAATCACTGCAAGCAGATTCCTTCTCAACTGTCATGATGTCAACATCCTCGTCTTCATTAACATCGGACTCTTTAACCTAAAAATATTTAAACATCATGTAAGAGCAAGAACCAAGCAACTTTTTGCACTACGAAAGAAGTAGACAAAGGGTGAAGCTCTAGTAAACAATTACCTTTTCGGTTTCAGGAATAATATCAAACTCATCTTCCCGTTCCACATATTCTTCATTCTCCTCAAGCTCCTTAAAATCAGGGGCAAAGGCACTCCAATTTTCTGTATAGTCTTTGGCCCATATGTAAATGAGGCCAGTCAAGGAAACAGAGGCAACGATGGGATGAATAGGATGCCAGGCCAAGTCAATCAAGGCTTCTTTTGGACCTTCAAGGATTTTTACTAGGTGGCCAGCCCTGTCCCATATGTAGATTTTGTGCTCTCCTTTGCTAGCTGAACCCCCAACTACCCACTCACCATCCCCACTAAAACAGGGAGCTTTCCAGTGAATTTTGGTAATAGAATCCTGAAACTCCCGGAATAGTACCAAGCATTTGGATCCAACTGCCCTCAGCTTCTCAACACCACTAACCTCATTCACTGTCTCTTCAATCTCATCAAGAGCTTTGATGCCGCTTTTCATTGGGAGGAGATTCTCATAAACTCGAATGGTCCTATCACTGGAGTTTGTAAGAAGATACTGCCCATTTCTACTGAATGAGATATTCTTAATAACTGCACCACCTGGAACAGAAACTATAGCTCGCACTTGAACGAGATTGTGGTCAATTACAAGCATCTCTCCCTTGGCATTTCCTAAGTAAACTAGATCTCCATATTTGTTGAAGCATGCAGCAGTCAAAGGGGCGTCAGCATCTGAAACTTTATTCCGTGAAGGCGGGGCTAGAGGAATCCCCTCTTCCGAAACTGAGGCAGGCAACACAATAATGCTTCTAGAGTTCAAATCAACCATCAAGGGTGCAGAATAGACAGGGCATGCCAGGCACATAGATGGAGTAGATGAACCAGGATGTAGACGAACATACAGTGGGGTTTTGTCCAAAGTTAAATGTGCTATCTTTTCCCCACTAAGCACGTCCCAGAGGATTAATGTCCTGTCTGCAGCACAGACAAGTATGCGGTGACCACCCTTTGACCAGCAGACGCTAGTTATAGCAGCCGCACACTGTTTATCCCGAAGCTCTTTGGAGATTCCTCTGGTAACAAAGTCCCAGATGACGCAGCTCCCATCCGAGCATCCAGCTGAAATACATTACACAAGTAATCAGGCCACAACTCAAGAAACAGCATCAACTAGATTTATATAGAACTTTTTAAGCTAAACTTCAATACACGAATCTCAGATAGATATTATGTACTTTAAAAAAAGTACTAAGAAGAACAAGCCTCTAGATAAATGTGGAAGGGCGATATGGATTTTAGCCTCAAGTTTGCTGAAGCCGCAAAAGCAGATGGCTATTCTATCAAAATTCAAAATCTCCCAGAGAGTTAGAGCAACACTGAAATTCCAAAATGGGGGTTATGATTCCCTTTACAAGTGGAATCTGGGGAGTACAAGGCAAGATGGCAAAGTGTGTACATTGAAGCACCCAACTTGCCCTATTATAGCTCCACCATAGAAGTCATTCACATGCATAGCCCTTGAAGGACAACTGGAGCTCACGAAACCAAGACAGAAAATAGAGAAAGCAGAAAGAAGGCAAATTGAAGAAGAAAAAGCATGTCCTTACTCCGAAACAAATAGGGTTTCAATGCAATGCAATGCCAATGCAAGAGGGAGTTGACGTTATGTAAAAGTAAAACTGGTGAGACTTTCGTACCAGCGAGAAGAGTGCCGCGTCGATTGAAAGCAATGCATTTCATAATGCCATGTTCCAGGTACTCCTCTATCACTTCCGGAAAATCCCCTTGCAACGGATCTGAGAAAACAAAATAATATTAGTGAATGAAGAAAGAACCCTTATCAATAGAGTACCAATTGGGTGGGAGACTCACCGATAATTGGGGCATTCATGGCGGAAGGAAGCACTGTAACAGAAGCAAGGGGAGAGAGAGAGCGAGAGGCCTAACTCCAGCGAATCCCTTGCCTGCTAAATAAGAATGCCGCTGGAAGGAAAGGCTCTGCTTTGCATTAGGAAGGCCTTGTTGGAGTCGGAGTCCAATTAGGGTTACGTCCTTCGCGCGAAAGACAACGAAGTCAAGTGAATCACTGACGAGGCAGTCGGTGAAAGAGAGGGGGTGGCGACGGGGCGGAGCGGTGGTCCGGGGAAAGGAGATCGACGGCCTCTGGGCTCTGGGATTGTTTTCTTATTTCAAACCCTTTGGATTGGGGAGATGAGTGGGGTAAATATTTCGTGAAAAGGGGATCCCATCAGTTGTGACGCTATGCAGTAGCTCACGGAACACACGGATCCCCTTTTCACGACCCGTGAAGGGTCTCCCACGAGTCATAGTACATCACTTGAGCTCTAAGGCTGAATCGACATGACTTGCTTCACAGTCACAACCCATCTTTTTGCTTGTCTCTTAACCCCCATCCGTTAGATGTAGGAATTTCAGCTCGAATCACCGACCCTTACCTAAAAAATAAGAATAAAGCTTGTGTAGATTTCTGAATCATAAATAATACAGAAATCACACAAAAGACAATTAAACTATTAGCTCGAATCACCGACCCTTACCTAAAAAATAAGAATAAAGCTTGTGTAGATTTCTGAATCATAAATAATACAGAAATCACACAAAAGACAATTAAACTACTCCAAAATGATGCATGAAACTAACCTAAATACACATGCAAAATATGCAAAACATATTTTTTCATGAAAATATAATTTTCTCATGAAAAAACATATTTTCAAAAATATTAAAATTGAAAAGATGATTATTTGATGATAATAGTTTTAATATTTTTTTAATTATGTTTTTTCATGATAAAATTATATCAATATATATAATTGGTTATTTATAACATAAATATAATTTATATATATTTATCATAAATATCTAACCTTATTATTTTTGTGTCAGTAAAATCATATTTAACACAAGACTGTCAACATATGACATATTCATGGGGGACATTTCTTTTTCCCCACTCGGAGAATTGTGTCCGCAATGGATAATTGTGATGCATTTAGTGATTTCAGACCCAAAAATTGGGGTTTTGAGAAAATAGTTTATTTCTAACTCTTTTAAGAGGACATCTATTATATCTATATAAAATACTAAAGCAGAGATCTGGTGCAATTCGCTTACGTGTCATTTTCTGGATTAAAACGGGGTTATTTTTGCATACGTGTCATATTGTGATTTAATTTTGATTATAAATATTCAACCTTATATTTTAATTAGTTAGAAAAACTATCTTTTTTTATCAAATAACCTATCCAATATTTGGTCAAATATTTTATATTTTATATCAAATTGAATATAATATTTGCGCTTTAAATTCCAACAACCGTTTATAGATTTAAAATTAGGTTTTTCCTGAATTAAGATTCATTATATATCATAGTTTTTATCCTATAGGTGCACTGAATAATTATATATCATAGTTTTTATCTTATAGGTGCACTGAATAATAAATATCAAATTTTTAAAAACAAAATATATACCTACTATCCTTATATATAGGCGTTCGAGTGAGAACCGAGAATCATGCATATATTTCGTTTTAACATAAAAAAAGTTGCATATTGTATCATAAAAAATTGAACATTTAATGTAAAACTTCAAACCCTAACGTAGAAATTAAATGAACAAAACTTGAACCCTTAGCATACAAAATTAAACCGATACAAATATTGAACCTTTAATTTTTTAGATAAAAAAATAGCCACATCAATGAATTTTTTTTCAAAATATTCACTGAAAAATAAATAATTAATAAAATATTCAAACTTTGAAAATACTTACAAAAATATTCATTTTTTGCAGGTGTAGCAGAAAAACGCGGTCTGAGGCCGCATTTTATTCACAAGGTGAAAAACTTAAAATTAGAGTAAATGGCCAGAAAAGAATTAATAAAGAAACGTGGTTTAAAACCTCATTTTTTTATAATTTTATTTCGGGTTGAAATGTGTAAATATGTAAAAAAAATTACCTAGAGAGTTTAATTTTTTTTTTTAATTTCCGAAAAATTGAAACAGAAGGCAGAGATAGGGACTCCGCGTCTCTTTCATTTTTTAATTTCCAGATAAAGGGAGGCCGGTGCCCGGAGACCACTAGAAGGCAGAGGGAGAGAGGCTGGTCGGGGTTGGAGGTCGACGGCCGGAGAGCTCAGGAGGTGCTGTCGGGGTCGGAAGTCGACGACAGGTGGCACTTGAGAGGGGACTCCGCCATCTGCTTCTCGATCGAGAGGTGCTCCGCCGCTTGTTGGTGGTCGAGAGAGGGCGGGAGTGATCGATGGTCAGAGCAGGAGGAAGGACAAGTTTCAATTTGTAAACCGAGAGGTCGGAGGAAGATGATGCCGGTCGGAGCGGGAGGTCGACGGCCGGTGGCACTCGAGAGGGGACTCCGCCACTGCTGCTCGATCGAGAGGTGCTCTGCCGCTTGCTGGTGGTCGAGAGAGGGCTCGAGTCATCGATGGTCGGAGCAGGAGGAAGGACTCTAGCTTCATGACATGGTAAATCTATCAAAATTAACACAGGCTACCATACTAATGAAGAACCCCACCCGAGAAATGGCAGATCAATGAGAGAAGTGATCGGAAATGAAAGTGATCGATTACCTGGAGAATCTTGTGCTTCCTTGATTGGTCCAGATCGAGCGAAGAATCAAGATCGATAGAAAGTTGAGAGAGAATGGAAAAAGATGAAACTACGGGCTTCAATTTTCCGGAAGATGGCGCGGAGTGCCGGAGTCCCTCTGCCTTCTGTTTCAATTTTCTGAAAATTAAAAAAAAAATAAAGAGACGCGGTTTGAAACCGCGTCTCTAGGTAAAAACCCAGTCCCAACAATGCACTTCTCGGAATGAGAAAGCGGTCTCAGACCGCGTTTTTCTGCCACACCTGCAAAAAAAATGAATATTTTTGTAAATATTTTCAAAGTTTGAATATTTTATTAATTATTTATTTTTCAATGAATATTTTGAAAAAAAAATCCACATCAATTAATAACCAAATAAAATTTTATCATCTCAATTAATGGTCTCACTTATTCTTATAAATATTCAACCTTATATCTTAATTAGTTTAAAAAACTTATCTTTTTAGATCAAATAATCTATCCAATATTACATCAATTGATAAGTTATTATCATTTTTGATAATATTCTGTTATAAATATTATAAATATTTATATTTATTTTTTTATAAATAGAAATAAAAATAGATTGCATTTACATATGAAATTTATGATATGTTCCTTTCTTTTGGATTTAATACGTCATCTTTTATTCTTTTAATCAATTAATATTTTTTTATTAAAAAGTATAAAATCTAGAATCAAGATAACAATATATTTTAACCATTTTTTAATAAGAGAACAAACATGATTAATCTAAACTCAAACATGTGTTTACATTCTAAAAAAATAACACAATTGAAGATTATATATTTACTTTATATGCAGTAGTAATTTATATTAATTCAAAGATGGTTTATATAATAAAATTTATTAACAAATCGCGCAATGGGCGAATAATAATACTAGTATATAATAAAGGAGAAGTCGGTTGAGACACATGACGACTTCTCCTTAATGATAGTTATATGAATCAATCACAATTTTTTGAAATAATCAATATATGCATAAGTTAAAATTTTATTCTAACTCTATTTAATTAATATATCTATATATGCATAAGATAAAATTTGACCCAATTTCATTAGATATGAATATTATTTGTATAAACCAATCACAAAATTTTAAAATAATCAATATATGCATAAGATAAAATTTTATTCTAACTTTATTTAATCAATATATCTATTTATGCATAAGATAAAATTTTAAATATTATTATATAAGATAAGATTTTAGAAGATATTAATCAATTTTAAATATTATTATATAAGATAAGATTTTACCAATTTTCGCTATATATGAACATATTTTTAGAAGATAATAACTTTATGAATATGAATATATAGAATATAAAAGGTTTTGGGTAAATTGAAATACTAAATAGCCGTGTAAAGGTTATCAACTCGTGGAATTCAATTTTTGTTAATATATATTTCCCCAATTTTTTTAGATATGGATATAATTTTGAAAGAGTTTAATCATAATTTTTTTATGGAAGATCTATAACTTTTGCGGATAAAGAAATAAAAATTTTCTATCTTGAAGATATTGATATATTTATGAGATATATTTTTGGACTTTATACATATATAATTATGGATAGATTTTTAGATTTTGTCCTATGTATTGTTTAGATTGTTAATGTTATTTCACAAACATTGATGTCTTCTCCCTTCTTTTTGGTATTGTTATTGCAGGTTATTTACGACTTTGTTTACAATTTTCTTGGTAAGCTTTTCGAAATAACGTGCTCATTTATTACAAGGTATGTTATCTTGTTGTTTCCACTAGGTAATATACACTAGCTTTTCATATGTTGTCAATAAAGTATAAATTTATTCAGATTTGAGAAATTATACCTTTTCATATGTTGTTTCCACTAATATACACTAGCAATGAGTAAGGAGTAAGACAGGAGTAAGGAAAAATTAGCTTTTATAGTAATTAAGTATAAATTCATTCAGATTTGAGAAATCAGAAATGGAAGAAATTAATAAATTAAATAAACGGGTTTTATCATCAAATTTATTTAAATTAAAAAACCGCACACAGTGCGGGTACTGAACTAGTTATGAAGTATTTACCTTATTGATTAAATTGCATATTTGAGACGGTTATTTATTTTGGATTTTTTTTCAAAGAAATAGTCCACGAATACATCTCGAAATTTCAAAATCCGCAAATTCTTTGCTTTTTAGGTAAAGAAACACAAGGTGGGTAAATGTCTGACAATGCACAAGTATCTCCCTAGAACTTAAAGTTCAATACTTTGGAGAGTAACTAGGCTATCCACGTGGCAGGTTGTGGAGTTTTTTTTTTTTTTCAATTTTACCCCCTTCCTTCCTTTGTATAGAGAACCCGTTTTTTGTTCTTCCATTCCTGCCCCTCTCTCCTTCCTTGCTCAGTAGCTCCACATTCTCTCTCCCACGATTTTCATTCTCCATCTCCTCTCCAACTCCCTCTTAATCACCAGAGAAGACCGAGGGGTTCAAAACCAGATCTAGCGCGAGGAGGGTTGCAGATTTGACTTGAAACCTTATGGATTTGGGAGATTTGGTGGTGGGTAGGTAAAAGGAGGTGGTGGAAACTCCGGTGGAGCATCGACGACCATTAGCCTCGCGGAGCTTGATTTTGAGGAGAACCCGGTTTCCATCTCAAATGGGGGGCTTCGACTCAAACACTCTTAGTAGGGGTGAGCCAGAGACATTCCAATCGAAGGTACGTGCCTCCAAGTAAGTACGTTCTAGTTTTTTTTTAAATGCGAATTTCATCCTCAAATTTCATATTTAATCCATTTTTAGGTGATTCTGGTTTAGGGCAAAATTTGTCTAGATGGTTTCTCTTGTTTAGGGCAAATTTCGTAATTACTGGAAAGTTACATTAAGTACGTAGCATCTTCAAAATCTAAAGGATGATGGCTTATATATGTGTGTTGTCATCTTTTCTGTTAAGCGAAAACATGACTTCTATCAAATATGCGTCATATAGATACAAAGTCTTTTCCATTGCAAAGGCCACCGTTTCTGAAAGACGAGGGTTGAGCTTTCCTATCAACGACTTTAAATTCGTCAACTTTGATGATATCAAGTGGAAATATTATAGACCCTGAATGTGTTATTGGTATTTATGTATATTTATTCCGGTTCATATAATTTTTGTGCTCTTTCTTGGGAAGTCTATTATCTTTGTTTCAGTTTATATGTGAAATAGTTTGTTCAGGTTTATTTTGTATGACATGTTATATATGTAACTTTTGTATATTATTATAATATGAAAATATAAATTTATATATAATGGTAAATATCATTATAAAAAATAGTTTACTAATCCCGTCGTAACGTACGGGTACTGTACTAGTTTATCCTAAAGGGGAAGAAGAAGAGGCCACCAATTAAATCCAGAATATCAAAATGGCATCATGACAATGCAAGCAATCCATTTCAAACAAGCCAAAAAACAAAGTTACATTTTGTAGCATCCACCCTCCTCATTCAAATACACAACTTTTGCTGCTCTCCAACAATGAATCTGCTAATCAAATTGCTGCCTCAGTTGCATCTCAGTCTCACTCTTCCAGGTAGAGTGAGATGATTGGCCCTTCATTCTCTTGTTTTTCTCTTTGTCTTTAACGGTTGATCCCTTCTTCTTTACAGCTTCCTCTGAAGGAGGACGATCATTGCATTCCGGACAAACTATTCCACGTGCATTCGAATAGGTTTTTGGTATCCCACATTGCAAGCACATCCTAACCCAACAAAGACGACAATCAACCAATATATAAATAATAAAGAAAAAGAGGGCATCTGTTCTGTTCAGGAAAATAAACAGATGGACAACAATGGAAAAAGAGACGTAGAGAGGGCACCTCAGCAGCTCAGAGGCATCTTTTGCATCTGGGTTGGTAGCGGTTAGGACTCGCTTAACACCTTCTTCAGGCTTAGTCTGACCAGAGGAGGATGGCGGAGGAACATTGCCCTCCATATCACTTCTCACTCGCTCACGTATGCCAACCAATTGAGCTTTGGCTTCCACCACAGCACCTATATATGCATGATCAACGATAGAGCCTGGTCTTAAGACTAGCAGTATATATATAATATAAATAGAGAGAGGATTTCTACAGCAAATGTCAACCAGCATGCCACACACAGGATCAACGATAAGAACTCGAATTTGCCCAATGATATCTCTATTTGATACACTGTCTCCAGAATATATTACAAATACAATTGGGTGGGTAACTAAGCCCGCACAAACACAAGTGGTAGGGTTGATTCACAAGTAATTTAGGAAGCTGAATATGATGAACTCAGGCTGAGGCTCAGCTACTTAAAGGAAACAGGTGAACCAGGAATACAGTACTATGATCTAGCTGCTTTTCTCAAATCTAAAGCACAACAAAATCAAAATTAAACAAACAAAAAAACAAAAAACAAATGATTTGCAGAGCCCGCAGCCTCAAAATTTGCACAGTTATTATCATTTCAATCAGCAGGAAACACAGTGAGCGGAGTTGAACAACTACGGGGTGGGGGGTTACCATACCTGAAGGCAGATCCTTCTTGTCTTTGCTTTTTCGCCGGCCCCGAAAAGCAGCACTGTCTCTGACATCGACCGAACTCTGCTCTTCTTCTACAGACTTGTTGAGAAATTGAGGGGGGCCTGAAATCTCCAAAAAAAAAAACCAACCAAAAAACAAACAAACGAGAAATAACTACAAAAACCAAAAATCAATCTCACGCCCAAATCAATTTTCGGTAGCAAAAAGTAGGACGTAGTACTTGGGAAAAGGCCTCGAAGGCGGACGGAAGCTCAGATCCGCCATGGGCCGGAGCGAGCACAGGGTTGAAGGAGGGTAAGCGTCGATCAGTATCATCATCGGAAGAGGATGAGAGTTGATCGGAGTGGTATGACGTTGGTTCTTCTTCGGCGGAAGAATAGCCCTGGAGAAGTGTCAAGCTCATCTTCTCTCTCGAGAAAGAGAAAGCTGTTAGCTCGTTCGTTCCCTCCCCAACTCCCCCTTGCTTTTGGCAGTCTCCTCCGCCTCCGGAAGATTGATGATTGAGGATTCAGCTCACAGGCCAAATCCCGACTACAAAAGTATTGTTTTTTATCTTTCTAGGGTTTGGGGTTGAATTTGGCTTTTTTTTTTAGGCGAAAAGCTGAACCTTGCAAATAACCACCCATTATATATAAATTGGTTGCAACTAACCACTCATACCCACTTTTCTTGTTAAACCTCACTTAAGTTAATAAAAAAAGACAATTATACTACACTTGTCAATCGGGTCATTCGGGTCAGGTCGTTTCGGATTTCGGATAAAACGGGTCTCGGGTAGATCCGAGTTGACTCGAACTCGGATTTGACTCAGTTTTTGGTCAAATCGGGTCGTCAATTTTTTCTTTTCAAATTAAAAAAATCATGATTTGGTAATTTTACAATAATTTTAAAATGCTAAAATTAAAGACGTGGTTCATAAGTTCTAGAACTTGTAATTATATCATATATCGATCTAAAATATTTTATTTTTATTATGTCTCGTAATTTTTAACAAAATTTTAAAATATATAATTTCATGCAATTAGTAATAAACATATAATTATTTTAATATTTTTTAGAGTTTTCATCTTCTTAAAAAATGTGTTGAAAAATAAAAAATCAAATACTATCAATTGGAAGGAGTATTACACAATACAAAAAAAAAAGTAAAAAAGTTGATTTTAAAATGAAAGATCAAGTGATTGTAATTATAAAATGTAATAAATTGTAATGTCCATAAAAAAAATTTAATCATATATAATTATAAATCAATCTGGTCACCAGGTCAATCGGGTACGGGTCCAAATCCAGATGACCCAGAAAATTACCGGGTTATCGAGTTCGGGTCGGAAAAAATTTTCGGGTTAAAATTTTTGGGTCTTGACCCAAAATTTTCCGAGCGTTCGTGTCGGGTCGTGTTTTGACAAGTCTAAATTATACCCATAACTTTTTAATGTTTTACATATTTCTTTATATTAGTCTCAACTAAATCAAATTTCCAATCTAATTAGCCAAATAGAGGTCCACGAACAAGACCCGATGACCACCAGGAGGTTCCAACAGAGGTCGTCATTGCTGGAGGCGATGAACAACAGGAGACTCTAGACATTCACCACCCTTTTTGTTTATAATTGGAGAAAACTTAATTAGATTTAACAAGAAAAGTGAATATGGGTGGTTAGTTGCAATCAATTTGTATATAATGGGTGGTTATTTGTAAATTTTTAAATAAGGGGTGGTTATTTGCAAACAACCTTGAATAAAGGGTGGTTTTATGTATTTTCACCTTTTTTTTAAGGTTAAAATGCATAAAACACCCTCTATTCAAGGCCATTTTCAATTAACCACCCTTTATTCAAAAGTTTGAAATTAACCACCCATTATACCAATACCTACAATACAAACAGGCCTGCAAATTAACCCATTTTTGCTAATTAACATATTCATGAATCATGATTTGTGTAACCTGAAATAAGCTTGTGTTGAATCAGCTGTAATGATATATGGTCTCGCTCTTGACATACAATACAATGTAGACTAATTTACAGCAATATACCAATTTAGCTGACTTTGCAAAAGGAGATAGAATTTTTTTTCAAATTAGCCAAAAAATAATTTTTTTTATAGCCAAGATTGTAAACTATTTTGGAAAAATTCCAAAATAGGGTAAAGTCGTTGTTTGAAACATCGACTTTACCCTAGATTTTAAAAAATAATAATATAATATGTAAGTCGTTGTTTGAAATAGAGACTTACTCTTTTTTTTTAGAAAAATATTTATATTAATGGTGAAAATACCGAAAGACGGGAAAAAAATATATACGGGAAGCGACTCTCCCATTTAATATTTTTTAAGGCCATCATGATTGAATAGGGAGAGAGGATAGGAGAGAGGAGAGAGACTGTGAGGGAGAGGGGAGAGAGAGTGGGCGGGCAGCGTAGAGTGGGGATCTTCTACCCCTAAGGTGTGACCCATGGTGCAACACAAAATTATTTTTGTTATAAAACAATGTTAAAAAAATTATAAAAATTATATTTAACTTACATGCACTCATATTCATACATTTATGAATTTTTCTCATAAAAAATTATGTTTAAAAAATTATAAATAATGAAAATATGAGTTCTTTTAGAAAATGATTTTTCTATTTTTCTATAAGATAATTTTTTATGAGAAAAATTTATAAACATATTAATATGAGTGTATATAAGTTAAATATAATTTTTTTAAACATTGTTTTATAACAAAAATAATTTTGTGTTGCACTATGGATCACACTCTAGGGTGTAGAAGATCCCCACTCGACAACGGATTTAGGGACAGGGCACCCTATATTCCCCTCCCCATCCCCGGAATTAAAGAAAAAAGAAAATTGCTTAAAATTTGAAAAACAAAAAAAAATTAAGTAAAAGGTGGGATTTTATGAGAAGACATAGGGAGACAGGGAGAAAAGAGGGATAACAGATCTGCTCTGGGTGGGCAATGGGCTATTATGGGATTTGGGAAGGGGGGGGGGGGAGAGAAAGAGGAGGGAGGGTTTTTTTTTTGCTTTTGTCAGAGAGTACTCCTGTCTTATTTTTTAAAAAAATAGGGAGAGTCGCGGTTTGTAACAACGACTCTTCTATATGTATTTTTTCTGTCTTTTGTTATTTTTTACATTAATTTGATTTTTTTTTAAAAAAAATAGTAAGTCGCTATTTCAAACAACGACTTATATATTATATTATTTTTTTAAAACTTTAGGTAAAGTCGATGTTTGAAATAGCGACTTTACCCAGTTTTGACTAAATTCCAAAATAGTTTGGGTTTTTGGCCATTTTCCTATTTTTTTTTTTGGTTTTTTTACTAATTAGAAAAAAAATTCAAGTAGATATGACATGGCGAAATTGCAATGCTAGAGGAAACATCATTTTTGCAATTTTTTTTAACCTATGGTAGTATGGTACCTAATTTCGTTTGTTTAAAATTTGACAATTCCATCGAATAATGTTTCACACCCTACCGAATAATGTTATATTATCTTTTTCCATCCAATTCAGATCAAAATTGATCAATTCAACTGAATAATTTGTCATATGATGAGTTTTTTTTTTGTCAATTAAAGAAACCTCAAATCTCTAAATAATACTTATAATTTATACGAATAATGCTTCATATTTCACCGAATAATATCTCACATTTCACTGAATAATGTTTTGTTTTATGTCTTCAAACCGAAGAGTCCATATTCTGAGGAATAGTAAAACATATTTCACCGAATAATTTACCAACTCATTACCACTAGTAACCAAAATTTGACACATACGTCTGAATAATTGACGAATAATGAATCAAAATTATGCATATCGAAAACCCTACCGGCCCACCCCCGGCCCCTGCCCACCCAACCACACCCCTCCCCCACCCCCCACCCCACCCTCACCCCATTGTCGGTTTCAATTTTTGTACTTTTCCGATCGGTCGTCCTCGCCTTCAACAAGCTCCACTGGTTCGACATCTACGTCGGGGATAGGGACATCGGCCGGATGCCACCATAACTGGTTTCTCCACTGGTTCAACATCAGACAGCACCCGTCCTATCTGACTCAAATCCAAAACCCACAACCTGGTTTATCTTGCTGTCAGACAACACTATAGAAGTAAACAAGAGACAACCACTAGCGGATACAGAGGTGGGCTTGTATGGGCTCAAGCCCACCCCAAACTAAAATAAAAATACATATATATATATATATATATATATATATATATATATATTGGAAGTATTAGTGTACATGTGTGTTAGATTGGTCTAGTAGTAAGGGAGTGTTTTGTTAATTCATTAGGTCTCATGTTCGAATCCCCTGTAGCACATTTTGTTTCTCATTTTCTTATTTTTTGTTTCATGTCCCAAGTTTAGTATATTTTTTTTATAATTTCATTAGAATATGGTTAGAATTATTTAAATAAAATTAGAATAGAATAATTACGCAAAGTTGTGAATGAAATTTAAATTGCCACAATTTAAGGTTTTTTTTCTCAATATTTATATAAATTATTTTATTTCTTATAAAATATCTCCGATAAATTAGTTTATTTCCACGTTGGCTCCTAACTTGCCCACCCCAATTTATTTCCTGGCTCCGCCACTGGAGACAACACCCTAGGGCTTGATCGAATTCAACCACAAATCGATTGTGAACAAGTTTCAATTTCACCAAAAATCGGGGGTTTACATAAAATTGAGAAGGAGAGAGAGGAGGAGAGGCTTACCGGCTGTGTGATGCTCGACGGGAAGACTCGGAGCCACCGCGCGCTCTGTAGGATAGGACACCGCTAGGCCTCCTGAATCGAACACTCACCTTCGCCGATGAGCAGGAACCTCTTCTTCGCCGTCCTTCACCTCTCGCCTCTCGTCGCCTCTGATTGTATCGACGCTCCGCCTTCCCACTGGACATTGCCGTGGCCGATGTACTTAGAGCTTCGCACGCCCAATCGCCACCATGATTTCAGGTTCTAACCAAGTACCAACTGCATAAAAAGCCAAAAGGTAGATTAGGGTTTTATTCAATTTTAACTACACGCGCTTCTCCCGCTCAATCAGAGCAATTGGGCCTTTTTTCACAATTTTTTAAAAAATTCCCCTATTAACGTGGCATTATCCTATCCTTCCATTTAATATAGATCGACGATCCAGATTTGAGCACAAGGTACACCCTAAGCCTTGTGCACAATAGATCCATATTCTCTCTCTCTCTCTCTCTCTATATATATATATAGGTAGGGTTCGGGTGAGAATTACGTACTCTTCCAGTGAGAAAGAAAAAAGTGATATGAGTGATTCACGTGTCCAAAAGTGAATTATAAATCAGCAGAAGCGCTGTCTTAAATTAATTAGTAACACTCAAACAAATTAATTAGTAATACCCAACTTGCACATGTACACGCGTCAATCATACATCATACTAATTAATTACACACGTCAATCAACACATCATACTAATTAATTGGAAAAACTACGTACACATATAGAAATTTTTACATGAACTTTTAAAATTATTTTTTGACATTTTCACTTGTTAAAAATTTTTAAAAATACATTTTTAAGTACAATTTAATTTTATCTACACATAGACACTCACTTTGTATGTGTTTTGTGGAAAAAAATAACAAGAAGTAGTTCATAAGGTTAACAAGAAGTGGTTCATGACTTTGTATGTGTTTTGCAGTGGTTCAATCATTTTACTCATAGTGGTTCAACCATTTACTCTTGGTGGTTTAATCATTTTACTCATAGTGGTTCAATCATTTACTCGTAGTGGTTCAATCCTTTTACACATAGTTGTTCAATTATTTAATTTATAATGGTTCAATCATTTTACTCATAGTGGTACAACCATTTACTCTTAGCGGTTCAATCATTTTACTCGTAATGGTTCAATTATTTTACCCGTGGTGGTTCAACCGTACTATACAGATAAAGCAAAATCAATAAGCCTGGGTCATCCTGTTGAGGTGAAGTGGTATGCTCGGATATCTTTCCGAGGTAATGAAGTAGGCTCGACTGCTTTTGTCGAGGTTATGTAATTTGCTCATAATAGCGTTTGCAAACTCCAATTATCCGCCAAAATAAAACCATAAACATACTTTCATGCCTTTTTGTTCTCCAAAACACTTTATCTAAATCTTGCGCTGATAGTTAAATATTTGAGTTATAAAACTAAGAACATCGAGTTTTGAGTTAGAGAAAATCAAGCTGGCCGGCGATGATGGATGCAAATCACGAGTTAAGTTATGAAGATTGTCAAGAACATAAATCAGAAACTAAAGATTTTGATATAAGTCATAATTTTGTTGCAAGTTTTAATTTGTATAGCTTAATAAATTTTGAAGGCGGAGAGTAAATATTATTTTCGTTTTCATTACTTATATTGATATTTAGTCGATCGACCTACTATCAAAACGTATAGAACATATGATACAATTATGATAATAAATTTTGAGGGAAGCAATTGAACTCCTACACTAAAATAAATACTCCGTAATATAATTAACTATGGTAGTTATATAAATAATATAATCAAATAAAACTACATCCTCGGTCAAAATTATTGAGCTCAAGTGGTTTCCTCGACTAGTTTTGCCGAGTTCCAACAAAATGCTCGACTAATACTATTGAGATAAATGCTCGACAATATTTTTTTAGATCCAAGTATCTCCTCGACAAATCCCAACAAGCGCCTTCCCCCCCTCCCAATAGATTTCAATCGAACAACCCTAATTACAAACATCTATCCAATTTCATTCCAATATATATTTATATCAATCGACACCCATAATACAAAAACCAACAAAAATAAAATAAACGATAGCGACAATCAAACAAAATACAACAATAATCAAATAAAACGGTCGCCTCTACCATATGCGCTGAGCTCCCGTCGTCGCCTTGGCTTGCATCGAGGTCAACAGATTTGCTTGGCTAACTAAAAATAAAATTAAACTACTAGATATAATTGTCTAAACCAATTTTTATTCTTTTCAGCCCCACTACTTGCAAGTTACAACAGATCTACTTGGTTGCCTTGAACAAGTTCCATGATGGAGCTCAACACATTTGACCGAGAATACACATTCAGCTCGATGAATTTGGCCAAGATACTCCTTCACCTATTATGAAAGACACGAGGTGTATCCAATGAAATCTTTTTCCATTTCGAAAGTGAAAATATAAAAACATTGAATAAAGATCGATTATTTCTACATCCACGATACATACTTACTAACAAGTAACAACAATCAACCAACAATTTTATCAATTCCAATCTCATTTTTTAAAACCCTAAAAACCCCAATTTCAGTCATATACACCTAAATCAAAACCAATTTAAATGTTCACTTTTACCTTTTTATTAATAGATTGACTGGAAACTTACACAAATCTTCCAAATCTCCCTAGAACTTAAAGTTCTATCCTTTCAAGCACTCTCAGCATATCCACGTGGAGGTTTCTCAGAATTTTCTTACTTTCCTTATTTGCCCTTCTCTTCCTCTTTTCTTTCTGAAAAACTGACGCTACGCTTCTCAGAATTTTTTTACTCACCTTCTCTACCTGCTCTCTACCCTCTCTCTACCCTCTCCACTCCTTCTCTACCCTCTCTCCCACGATCGATCCACGATCTGAAGCCTTTTTCTGATTTCATATGCCTCTTCTGAACGGTTTGTAATTTCTTCTCCGTTCATCGTAGCCTCCTCGCCTCATCTTCTTGTGCCGACGACGGAGCCCTTCACCTCGCCTCCCTCAAATTTCGCTCACGCCGCTCACGCCACTCACGCCGCCGTCTTGGTTGCTCTGCCCGACTGAGCATCCCAAAACAAGGTACACCGTGAGTTCAATTTCGTACTTGCTTTCAATTGTTTCAGTTCTCCATCCCTCGAGATGCAACTTAGGGTTTTAATTCTGCTTTGTAGATTCGAGGCCATGGCGAGGTCTAGCTTCTGCTGCACACGCCGTGGAGGTCATGGGCTTCACCTAATGCTCTGGCTCCGGACACGGCCGAGCACTAGCACCGATTCACGACGACGGCCGGAGAAGAGGGCGGAGGAATTGTCATAGAAGCGCCATATTTATGAGGGAGCAGGGGGCGTCGCTCGGAGAAGAGGGCGGAGGAATTCAAGGCACCGATCACCTGAGAGCGAAAACCACGGAGCCAATAGAGAGGGAGCCGTTCTCATCGTTGCGATCATCAACGAGGTAATCCTCCAACCTAATTCGTTCTTTTGCAACTTCTTTTTGTTGATTTGTGATTTCCTATGGGATGTATTGGTTTTGAATCCTATTCTTGTGCAGTTTATATTCGTACTAGATTCATGTTCCCTATGGGAGTCTTGATTCTCCTCTATTGCAAGTGATCTAATTTTATTTTTCCTTTTCTCCTTTACTGCAGCTGATCTCCATCATCAGGTATGTATTCCCTTTTGAAGCTATCAATTTGTCGAACATTAGGGATTCGAAATTTCAGGTCGGGAAATTTTGGCCCAATTTGAGTTCCAATTGGTCAATTGTGTTATTTTGTTGAGATATTTGATTTGTATTTCTGACCCTTCTGATCGAGTACTGAGTTGTTGCTCCTAACACTGAGATTTTCTATGAAGGGAAGCCAGTAAAAAGAGAAGATGAGGATAGACTAGATGAGGTTGGTTACGAAGATGTGGGTGGGGCAAGGAAACAAATGGCTCAAATTAGAGAACTTGTGGTGTTGCCAATTGAGGCATTCACAACTGTTCAAAACAATTGGAGTGAAGCCACCAAAAGGAATTTTGCTTTATTGACTCCTTGGTCGGGTAAGACTTTAATAGCATGAGTTGTTGCTTTATATCTGTTAGAGCTATCCTCGAGCAAGTCTGTCTTCAAATGTTAACATATTATTACTTGCTATATTCCGATGCTTCATGTTTGATCATTTTTTATTTGAAAGTTCTCTGTTTGGTTTGGAGTTGGCATGTTAGTCAAGTTGATCAAGGCATCTATTTCATAATTTGTTCTTCACAAGGGGGAGGTCTTGTGTTAGTTGATTTGGATGTCATTATTGAAATTGGAATTCGTAATTATTTCCTAAAAGTGTCGTGCATAATTTCTTGGACTAATTTCTTTTTGCCCCTTTACAGGGCTTGCTAAATGAGTAACTAGTCCTTAATGGCATGTTTTGATAGATTGTATAAATACCCAAGGCAGATGCTCATTGTGATTAGATGAAGAATATAATTTTTGACACACATGTAGCATCTATGTCAATTTTATTTGGTTGATGATCATGAGCTTTTTGACACACATCTGCAAATTTGAAAATTATGAAATCATGTTTTTATTTCTATTGCTGTATTTTTGTTTACAAAGCCATGAAACATTAGAATAATTTTTTAGGGATGGAAACCGATTTATGTCCCACTTTTAATGTTTAGCATTTGTGTTCCACTTTGAAAGCAATTATTTCTAGCACTATCAGTACTCTAAGACAGTTGATTCTATTTTCAAAGTCACAATATTTAACTTATAATGACAACAAATGTGAAACATAGATTAAAAAAAAAACAGATTCAAAGAAACACTTCCTACAATATGTTAAGCTATGATAGTTGACTAGAAAATTGTTTAAACTCAAAAGCACTCACACGTAGCTATGAGAAAAATAGATTAAAAAAATAGTTTCAGCTATGATAGATTTGAAAAAAAAAAGATTCAGCTAAAAAAATCCATGGAAATGTTTATTCTTTATTTTATCTATTGTGATAATCCTCTAATGATATGAAATTTGGGTCCATGAGTGCTTTTATCTAGCATTAGGCTGTGTTTGGCATCAGCTTTTAGGAGATGTGAGGAGATGGCAAGAGCTGAAAAAAAAATTTCATCTCGTTGGGTCGGTGTTTGGGCGAAGATGGATGGAGATGCGGACTGGAGGTGGAAGGGGATGATAGGAGATGAAAATCGCACAAAAAATCATCTCCCCGGGTGGAGATCTTTGGAGATGGTTGGCGATAAACCCTATATGATGGGCGTTTATGCCCTTGTGGTGAGCCGCCCCTTGTTGAAGATCTTCAGCAGTCACCCTCAAGAAGCGATACTCGCCATCGAAGGTAAGGTCTCTCTCCTCTCCTCTCCATTTCCGGCAACTGTTTTCCTCTCCTCTTCTCCCATCGACGTTCAATGTGGACGGATCTCGAGGGACTGCGGCCGTAAGCGGCGGCGGAGGAGCTGTCTGCTGCGTCCTAGGGTTCACGAAAGGGGCTCTGTCATCCCAACAAACGGGAATCGACGAAAGCCGACCCTAATCCCCCATTGATGAGCAGGGATTTGACATTTCCAAGCTTCCTCGTTCAATATTCAAACAAAGGCCGTTCCAAATCTTCCCCCTTTCGACATTGTACTGGCTCCCCTGTCCACAAAACACCCCTTCCCGTATCTGGAGGTGGGTAATGGAGGGAACCCCTTTTTTCATGCTATGTTGCTGCTTTAGAAAGAAACCCTAATTCGACATTGGAATCCATCAGTGTTGAAAGAAACCCCATTTCTATTCTTCCCCATTTCGACATTTCAAAGCTTCTTTGGATGTCCTCAAATTTGAAAGTACGACGTCGCCAACCTCGTTTTGAAACATAAGTTCACATCCGAGTAGAATCGTCAATGGTAGTCAAAACCTAGAAACCTCATTTCCCCTAATCAGTCGTCTAGAGCTGCATAAATGATTGTGAACTATGTTTGAATACAGTAGCTAAGCTTTGCATGCTGGTGAAGATGTGCTATGGTAAATCATAGTGTTGATAGTAAAACATACTAGGTACGATTTAAGCACCTGTGAAAACATTAGTAATCTTCTGTAAGCAAGTATGACAGACAAAACTTGGTTACATATGAACACATATGTACACAATTATGACAGACAGATGTTAAAACTTTTGTAATCTTATGTACACCTTGTCCTCATATGTTGTTGTTGTATGCCTTTGTAGTAACGATCATGGGTTCATCATTTGGAAGCTGGCCAAGCGGATGTCCGGAGAAATACCCGTGGATAGGAGGGGAGGAGAGGATCCCTCCGTGGTATGAGCAGGTAAGATGTAACTTCCACTCATTCCACCAGTAATGGGTAACATGAAAGCAACATGTGTGGTTATGTGTTTATGTAATATGTGTGTCTGCTAATTGTGTGTTTTGACCTCATACATGGTTGTACTTGATCAAACTACACAAACACATAGAAGTATACAAATAACCCTGTATGGGAATTTAAATTGAGGCTGGTTTTTTAATTTGAGAGTAAACATCATAATATTGCAGCAAACTGTATGGGTTAGGTGATGTTGATGAATGAGTTTCAATGTTGACTTCATTGCTAGTTTTTTAGCACCTTCAAAAAATTATTTCACAGGATGCTATGAGCTTGTGCAATATCTGTCTGCAATATCAAAATATTTCAGTTGTTTGCCTGCATAAATGCTAAAAAATATAGATAGAAAAATATAGATAGAAATAAAACTTTTGTAATCTTATGTACACCTTGTCCTCATATGTTGATGAATGTTTCGATACACATAAAATGCAGGTTTTTGCCTGCATAAAGATAACAGAAACCAGCTATTTATCATGACTTCTAGGACAGTCATATAGTTATTTTATTTTGTAGTTTTGTTAGCTGAATGTAGTTGGAATTCAACAAGTAATATGTACAACAACTTTCATGATTTTGATCCTAAACAAAACTTAGTCCTACTGGCAGGAACCAATTAGTTGAGAATCAGGCCTCTGCAGTTTCAATGTTCACTTGAGTTTGGTCTTTACAGGCATGCTGTTGTAGATTATGAAAACATGATGGAAGGTTTTATAAAAGGCTTGATGTTGTTGCAGTAACATGGGTTCTAATGTACTAGTGCTTCCTTGTCCTTTGTTGTTTTTGCAGGAGATGCAGGACTACGGGGAAGAAAGCTCCAACACTCGACGACAAGACATTGAGAATCGGCCACCCTTTGAGGAGATTCCGCAGGCGCCGGAGGACCCTCGTATTCAACAGCTGGAAGACATAGCAATGGAGCTGACGACGAGATTGTACGCTGCGGAGGCCATTGCCCAGCGCAATGGAGAGGAGCTGACGAGGGTCAACGACCTGAACAACGAACTAGCAGAACGCGTGTCTTCGCTATCGACCTATGCGTGCAAGGTGTGGGCGGACCTGGTGGCTACGAAGGGCAGAGAGGAGCGTAACAAGTGGATGTTCTTGGTGATGAGCGTCATTGCCATTGGCGCCCTCACGAAGAAGTAGACCTTGTCGTCGAAAGGCAAGCTTTTGTCAGTAGGGGTACGTGTGTAGATGCAGTTTCGTGAACCCCTGTTTGTATGTATGGTTTGATTTTGAGACAGCGTTGTGACTTCTGTATGCAGTCCCCTAACAAGGAGGTTTTTGGATGTCCGTAGGGGACCTGCAATGGGGTGAGGCAGGTATTCCGCCCCGGTGTGTGCAGCCCGTTTTGTACCATATGGTTGCATACACATATAACGATAATCTGTATGCGAACCTATGACGCCTTTGACATTAGTAGTTGTAGTTGACAGGCATGTATGTAATCATATGCCTTCTTCCATATGACTCTATGTTTGTCCTTTGAATGAAGTTGTTGCGTGCATATTTCGGATTTCGAACTGGATGACCATGTTAGGATTTTGAACTGGATGACCATGGTAGGATGATAACTGATTAACAAGAAAACACTTCAGTAGAAAGCAGAGAGTACCAACTACACACACCCCCGCGGACATTAAAACAGCTAATACGATACATATCGACCCGAGAATAGGCGCTCGTTTACGATCCGACCTACCCCCGATATTCCAATATCTACTTGCATACATATGCCCCTTACATACTGCGAAAAACAAAATGCACGTGCTACCGAACTAGATACAACGAATAACATACACCCCGATGTCCAAATTGATTGGCCACTATCGCCTAGAACGCCTGTCATTCCAGATTTGCCTCGCGATCTCGTCACGAAGTTGTTGCATTCCTTTCGGTTGGACCTCATCGTCATCGCTTGATGACGAAGCGGCATCCTCTTCATCGTCGTCTTCATCGTCGTCGGCCACAACATTGTCTTGGTCAGCAGGCTCCACGAATGAGCCTGAATTGGACTCGTCTACGGGCGAATCTAGTTCTCCGACAGAACGTCTAATGAAGTTATGCAGTGCAAAGCATGCGATGATAATGTCGACTTGCTTGTCCACCGGATACTTATGCATCGGTTTAGTAATCTTCCACATACTCTTGAAGATCCCGAAAGACCTTTCAACAGAACCCCGAAGTGAAGAATGTCGTTGATTGAAGGCCTCCTTCTCGTTGTCAGCCGGTTCTGTAACGAAGGCTGCCCTATGGTACTTCGTCTTCGAGTAGGGGATCATGTATCCCTCTCTCTCTGGGTATCCCTTGTCGCAGAGGTAGTAACGCCCGGGGGGAGGGTGGGGGAAATGCATGCTGGGGGTATTGAGTGCATGATCAAGGACACGAGCGTCATGCGCACTTCCCTCCCAGCCGGCCGATATGAAGGTGAAATTGAGGTCGAAGTCGCAAACTACGAGGACATTGAACGTCGTGATCCCCTTGCGGCCCCTGTAAGGCAACTGCTCCTCACGGGGTATACACGCTTCGATGTGCATCCCATCAAGCGCACCGATGCACCCCTAGAGCGTAAGTGGTATGGGTGAGACAACATACGGAAAAGTTGAAGGCATCCACATTTGACAGCCATACATCGTACCTTGAAGTATCGACTGTAGCGAGTGTCTTCCATGATTTGCTTAGGAATCTCGGTGAAGTTAGGGTCCACGGGCCTCAGGACGTCGCGAGCTAGTCCATCCCATCCGTTGTTTCGTCCTACAAGTGCATCCAAGACGTCTGATATTGCTTCGCTTATCGTCGATGTGGATCGTTGAAAACGCTCACACGTGTCCCGGAGCGACGCTCCCCATGCCATGGTGTTCACGAAGATCGCAACCTTCTCCATCAATGACATGTTGAAAGTGCCCCGCAACCTGTACCGGTGGTGGAGAATGGAGCAGAGGTTATGGAACACATGCTTCGGCATACGGAAAACCTGTACCGCCCGGAGGTCTGTTTCGTGAGAAAGGATGTCTTTAATCCACCGATCGCCCGTGTACTCCGAAATGTAGCATGGAACCTTGTGGACATGCTTGTAGTAATGAGCCGTCTTCTCCACTGCATCCAGATGGACAATTAGCTGCATGAACACCGCGTTCTTGTGGCGTTGCCGACGCCTACGCCGACTCATACGCCTATCCTCGGAGGTTTCTTCATCCATGCGCTAGTAGCTGCAAAGGGTGACACATGAGTGTCGTACCGATGATAACACACACACATAGGACATACAGTATGCAAATTCACACATGCAAAGTACAACACATGTAAAAGCTGTTATAGAAAATACACACTCTAAAAGATAACACCACACCGTAATCCATAATGATAGGACATCATCCACAACTATCGAAGATAGTTGCAAACATAAGCATAACTACAAGTCAATCAAAGCAACAGAAACAACGTCTTTGCAAAGATAAAAGGGTTCTTTCCGGGTGGTAGTTGTTAAAGGTCCTGGATGTAACTGTGGAAAACTTAAATGAAGTTTGCGACACTAGTGGAGTTGTGCTATTCCTCAAGGAGTCAACCGGCATCGTCGTCGGTCTCTAGATGTCCCCCCCGCTCTTTCGGAAATGATACTTCAGCCACGCAACTCGCACCTTGTTGCTTCGCTTGCACGCGAGGAACATCCTCGCCCGTTCAGGGTTGATCAATGCCTCCATTGCGAAGCACAACAACGGGCTCTCGTCTTCAATTAGTCCATCTGCGACCAGCCCGTCAAGCACCTCCATCACCTCTGACTCACGATCATCTGAAGTCTTAGAAACCTCGTCCTCCGCAGTCACGTACGCGAGCAACTTCTCACTAGTTTCCTGCACGACCTCCATATGCCGTTGGTACAATGTTGAACCGGACGACTGTCTAGCACTCCGTCGCTTGACGGATTGAGAACCCGATGAGCCAGACGCTCGCTTTTCGGACCTCGCTGGTAATGTGGTAGTTCCAGGTGCGGCTGTGGGGGGTGGTGGCACAGGGGGCACAGGGAGACCGTGGGTGCTCCCACGAATCATGTCCGGAAAGCGGGACAAGTCAAATCCATCAATGTTGTCATCGTCCCCCCCCAGGTCGAATTCAGCGCGGTGTCGCAGGTTGGTGGGAGTACTGTCATCGCAGATAGTCGATAGCGGAATAGGTGTGTCAGAAGGATCCATTGACGGAGCCACGCAATGCTGGCCCGTAGCCACCGTCCCTCCGAAAATCTGATCCCACAAGTCTTCGATGTCGGGAGGCACACCCTTCTTCCGCAGTTTCCGAAAATCTTCCTTCTCCTATAACATCAATGTAGCAATTGTTTATTTCATACGACAATCGTAAGCACACAACCTTCGTGTGACAACATATATGGTCAGATGCACAACATCACGAAATCACATAACTTACCTGACATTTTCTCTCCCACCATTCGTCGGTTGCGTTGATGCACCCTCGCTCGTAGTCCCAACCCAAGCCGGTCTCTCCGTGCTTCAAATCTTTCCAATCCTTCCATTTTTCCTTCATTCCCGCGTACTTGTTCTTCAGCGTGTTGGGACCGCATTTCTGACCAGTCATTTCCTCAAATTGAGTAGTTAACAACACCCAGCTGAACCCCTGATCTCTGCCGTATTTACGCTGATAGGCGATTAGGAGGTCCAAGAATAGCTTCAACATAGTCGGCGTCCATATCAATGTTTTTTCTTTATTGGCCTTATCCTTTTTAGGCTTCTCCTTCAATGGTGGTTTGCTTGTCGACGCCATAGATACTGGATGACAGCGAAAATGATGTTGTCGGGACCCCACAATTCAAACATATTACGACAAAAAACTAACACAAACTAATGACATCAATTACGGCAACCCCTACCATGTACAGTTCACATACCCCACAAACCCACTCCAACCACCCATTTTATAAGGCATCCAAACACCCTCTGTTTGATGTTATCTTCTGTAGTCATAAAATGGGTTATTACGCATCATAAGCAACCTTGACCCTAGTCATTTCGAATGAATTCTCTTGACACATACATGTAGGTACCATCAATGTCTATAATAGGTGAAGCTACAATTTTGTAAGGACTGACATACATAAACCAATGGCAGCAAATTCATATCAACTCATCTTCTTCTATCACTCTCGTTGCTACGTTTCTACACTCAAATCTCCGCTTATCTAGGTTGGGTTTTCCTTCATTTCAACACAGTTTCACAACCACAAATGAATCAGAGGGATGCTTGAACAACAACACACAGATTGCCAACAACCACTCAAGAACACGCATGCAACAACAAATGAAACACTTTTAAAACAAACACAAGTACTATATGTTCAATTCACCTACTGTGGACAATCAGATATTCGAAAGGCAACCCATTACCCTTTCACTGTCACAAGCACATCCCCTATTGTCGACAATCACAGGCCGAATTCCCCTAATATCGTCAAACCCCCCAACCAAATCCTCGAAAATCTGGTATTCCTAGCCTTCTTCCCTCCCTCCCTTACAACCAATCCCCCAATCGCACTCGAACCCTAAGTTGTTCAATTCACCTAACCGAATTGCTTCATCCTACAATTACTCGCCGATTCGGCTTGGATCCTCACATACCACTGCGTCCACGCGAATAATACGGTTGATAAGGAGGGAGAAAGAACTCACATACCCGTTTACTATCGCACCTCACCGTCGAGTCTGCTAGCTCGGTATGCTGATGCCACACAGTGGGGGATGCCGCCGGATGCTTGTCCAGCTGGTGCTGGATGTCCACGTTCGCCAGCGTCAACCTTCTATCCGCGACGGTGATGGTATACACAATTGGGAGGAGGTTCCTCCTTCTTCAATCGCCGTTATAGGTGCTTCAGATCCAGGAAAGGGAACTCAGCTGCTCGACCACCGACATTAATGGGTAATGGAAGGGTACATTTGTTTAAATGACGAGGGGCAAAATGGACTTTTCATTTACATATCATCTATTACCATCTCCTATACACCAAACACCAAAACGAGATTTTTTACAAATAAAATCTCCATCTACCTTCATCTCATTAATCTACAAAAATAATCTCCATCTCCTTTCATCTACCAACATCTAAAATAATCTCCAAAAAACCATCTACCGTCAAACACGACCTTAGTCCAGGGCTCCAGACATGTGCAAAGGATGTCGTCTTGTCCGAATCGGACACGAAGTATCGGATTCGTGATTTGTAGGGACTTTGTACCATTTATCATAAGGTAACTTCTAATATTTCATAAACATTATATTAACATATCATGATGTATTGGGCCTTGAATATGTCTCTTCTTAAGTTTCAACCGTCACACTATAGAGAAAATGTTGGAAACTAACCATCTAAAAAGGGAGTTTGCAACAAAAAAAAAAATTCCCGTATGAACCCCTTCATCATTAAAAAAATTGAGTGTTATTTTGTTTCATTATACTTTTTGGCCCGTAATGCCCTAGAGTACCACTTATCTGTCAGCTTCCTCAATGGCTTAAAAAATCAATAAATCATACATTTGGTTTGTGTACTATTATTTTCATATCCTGGACATTGATATCGAACACTGTTTGTAGAGTACAACTGGATAGCTGACTTCAAGAGTCTCTTTAAGCCAGTTCTTGCTTCAATATATTGTATGATTTGCTCCCCATAGTGTAGTATATGTCTATGATGTGCACTTTCTTTATGTAGATCCTAGAAAAGTACCTTCTTGTGTTTCAATTTTAAATTCACTCATCACACTTGTGTCGAGCTGTAGCAAGCGTTGCTTCTAATCTCTCTTGATCAGATTTCAATGGATAGGCTAATCAACTCCGCTTGATTTGGAATCGAATTCTAGGGGTTTTCAATTTATGTTCAATCGTTTTTGATTTGAGGGGGGGTGGGGGAATACTTTTTAGGTCCTTGAAAGCTTTGCTTTTGAGCGATAGTTTGATGCCAAGTGCTTAAGCTTTTGCTTATTTGGGTATTTCAGATTTTAATATGAACCAATTTTTTGTTCCTAGGGTCATGACTACGCCGAGCCATCGTAATTGATTGCCAGAAAGAGGAGTGGATGGCTTCTTTGTCTATTTTGTGGTAGTTCCTTTTCTCTTTTACCTTAATATGATCCAGTCAAGTGTCAAGGTTGAATTCTTTGTTCCCATTACTATATTTAAACATTTTTTTCTTTACAGGAGTTTCTTTTATTAGAAGAGGTTGTTAAAGCTTTAGAAGAAGTTTATCCTCAGAGGGAAAAGGTTGGAAAACATATCATTTGAAGATTTCCATGTTCTTTACTATTCTTCTTACCTTTTTCTCAGCATTGTTTTTCTGATCTTATTTGTGCAAATTGATCTATACAGGTCGAGACTTCTTGGGCTTTCACTGTTCTTGGATAATTGGCAAAAATCATATTGGGAATATTAGGGTATGTTCTTGTATCTTGATAGAAGTTTTGCTCATAAGATTTGGAATTGAATTACTTAATGTGGAGTTATCAATTATCCATGTTCTATCATAGGTTGATTGTTTCTATTTCAGAATCCAAATAGTAAGTTTCAAGAATCTACTCTGACTTACATGAAGGCCACCAGTTGTTTCAGTGTGAGGAGAGGGCCTTCGCAGCTGAATCCAGGCACAATCTCAATGTCTTACCTCTTGATGACATGGAAATCAGGAAGTGAATTTCAGTGAAGAAATGCTAAATGTTGTCGGTGATAGTTCAATTGCGAGAAAATCTGCAAAAACCGTAAAGAGGGTGTATAGTTTGAAAAGATTGAGGAAATTTCCCAGTAAGAAGAAATCTAGCTATCAAATTCAAGTGCTGATCTTAATGCGTTTCATGCAAGTGATGAACTCCCAACTACAGGAGATGATTTTGAGGTTTATCGAGATCGGGAAAGGGAAAGCACAATCAGATCGGCGCCAACAAGAGTGAAGCTGCTCAGGTCAGGATTGACCAAGCTTACAAGAGTTAGGAGCATGAACTTGTCGAGTAGGCGTTGTTCGAAATCCAGACTCATCAGGCTCCAATTTTCATGATAGATAATGAAGCAAATGAGGAACATTCGTTAGAAGTGAGTAAAGTTAATTTTTGTATTTTTTTATAGTTTACAAGAGCTAATTGTTCTCCCAGTCCAGAAAAATGTCAATAGGAAGAACTTAGCGCTTGAATTGAAACTGATTTGAAGCCTTCTATGAACAGAAAACCATAAACACTTCATTGAATGCATCTGGTTTGGAGCTCGTAAGGACTCTGTGGAAGATGCCAAGTTTAAGACTCAAAAGGCGACCAGTCAAGCAACACTCTAAACTTGCTGAATTGAATGAGAGGCGGTTTAACCTTGCTAGATATACCATATGAAACCTGTGGATTAATTCGATTAGATCATGAAAATATGAATTATATTTTTATAAATCTTGTGCGTCACAAGTGAGCGCCAGACTAGTATATATTTAATGACATGAGTAATTGCGTAAATAATTTACAAATCCCTTGCGTAACGCACGAATATTAGCATATTAATCAATGTGTTTAAATGATGTATAAAACATATTACGCAATTACTCCTGTCATTAAATAATACGATAATATCTGAAAATATGATTAGTGTACTTGGATTAATTTTAAAAATCCCGTGCGTGGCGCGCGGGTTATAGGCTAGTTCGGTTAAAAATGCATCCAATCTCCATGTTAACTATGACCTCGCAACAAATAAAGCGAAATCAACATGATCCTCTCTTTTAGGCTTTTATCAAGGTCTTGGGCCAATCTATAAATTTTTTAAAAACGAAAATGACTTGTTATGCAATTTGCTTAAATTTATCTTGTCAACAGTGGTTTTGACATCTTCCCAAAATAACCCTTAATTTTTTTGGTTCGTAGAGAAATGGGGAAAGAAATAGAAGGCGGAGAGGGAAGATGATAAGGGTTTAGGCTTTAGCCAACAAAAGCCCCTATCTTCCCTTCTTTCCTATCACTCTTCGTATTGCTTCAACGTTGCTACCGTAATAGCCCTTATCCTTTCTTCTCGAGTCTACTTTGTATGATCAGAACAATGTTTTAGACTTTTAGGGCGTCTTCTGCTCTGATTTTGACATATATTTTCTGTTATTAAAGCTTCGAGGTTGGATATGGCCGAGCAGTCGATTCGGGAATGGACCGGCATTCAGCAGTTCCCCGCCGCTACGCAGACTAAGTTGCTCGAATTATTGGGGAAATTGAAGCTTGAGGTTTAATATTTCCTTCCCTTTCCCTTTTTATTGTTCGTCCTGGTCATACAAAGTTAGGTGCTGATTGAATTGTTCATTTGATATGTCTTTTGTAACACTTTTGATTCAGAATGTTGCCTCTTTGACCATTCTCGTTATGGGAAAAGGAGGTGTTGGGAAATCATCCACTGTTAATTCTATTATTGGCGAGAGAGTGGTGCCTGTCAGTGCTTTTCAGGTAAATAATTTCTCTTTGGTCTCCGATATTAAGATGTCCGACTACTGTCCGAAGGAGTTGTTCATTTGTCCATTCCAATTTCCTTATTTTAGTTTACGGTCTTGTTTGTTTAAGCCATGTGAAATTTGCTATCGGATTTCATCTTCTTATGCAGCATGTTTAATCATCTAGTGCAGTTTTAATGTTTTACATATTTTTCATAGTATCAAAAGCTATTTTCTTTCCATGTTTCTGCATTGCTGTTTCTTGCTCTGTTGAATTTGCAAATGCAGGATTGTTTAGTATGCGTCAGGTATCGAATTGGAATCCATATGGCTATTAACCAACCCAATATCCATGGAAAGGCGCTTATGGGGAATGGATTTCATACCCATACTTTATACCCAACCCAAGAGGGGATATGACCCATTCCAAGAAGTAGTAGAGAGAAGAAAAGAGGGAGAAGTGGGGTGGGATGGTGGTGGTATGGGTGCGTGGTCAAAGTGTAAAATTTCTAATTTTACTCCAAAGTTCTATCCAAACATCCAATACTAGTACTCCATACCAGCACCCCATATGACTATACAGATATCCATATCAACTTTAACTAAACACCCTTTTAATGCCTTCTTGGGTTTTCCTTGACTTAGCAGGAATTTGTCCTTTTTAATATATATATATATATATATATATATACCTGTTGAATGTTGATCTGACATGATTCTTTTTAAATGATACTGATACATTTATACACTAGTCTGAAGGATCCAGGCCTGTGATGGTTTCACGTGCAAGGGCAGGATTTACATTGAATATCATTGACACTCCCGGTCTGGTGGAAGAAGGATATATTAATGACCGAGCACTTGAAATGATCAAGAGGTTTGTATTTCAGTAGTGCATTGTTATTTTGGGGGTATTCTCACCTGTATTTTTTCCCATATCAAGAATGTATTGTGTTAAAATTTCAGTTTAATTTTTTGCATTATTTTCATTTTTCCATCCATTTTCTTCTCTTTTTAGAGTAGTCATCTTGGCTGCTCCAAAACATACAACTATTTAAACTTTGGTAGTGGACATACCAAGGGAAACCCACTAAACAATTCTGTACTGTAACTAAAAAAGCGACGCTTAAGCGCTCGTTTCACGCTTTAAGCGTAGCACCACCCAAAATGCTTTGATATGCTTGAAGCGAGCAATGTCCATGAAGCGCCTGCCCCACTTGCTTAAGCGATGAAGTGACAAAGCAAGCACTTCATGGAAAAAAGCGTATTTTCAAATTTATTGATATTTTTTAGAAGTAAGCTCATGTTTTTGAAAGAATAGAGTTATTTTAAAGAACTAACGAGAGTAATAGTGGTATGGAGTTAATGAGGGAAGAGGTTGATGATGGAGTTGTTATGGATTTACAAAAAGGATATTGGTGATGGTGCTTTGCATGATGAGGGGGAGGATAGTAGCTCAGAATCTAAATAAGTTTACTACCTTGTATTTTGGTTTCACTAGTTTTCCTTTTGCTATGATCGTAGAAATATATTCGGAATTTTCGCCAAATACCCCTGAGGTTAAGGCTAATTCGTGTGGTGTACGAAAGTTTGACATATTTCGCCAGGTGCCCCTGAGGTTTTTATTATTTTCGCCGAATGCCCCCGAGGTTTTCATTTTTTTCGCCAGATACCCCTCTAACGAATTTGTTAACATTTTGGATGAAAATAAAAGAAAAGAAAATATTATTTCATTATTATTTTTGTAAGGTATGATTTGCACAATATCATGTAATTATAGTAACTAAATTATCTAATTTTATTTACACAATATCATTTTATACTACATTTTTTAACCAATGGGATTAATTCAAAACTTTTATGTAATAAAGTTAATATTAACTATACAATATTATTTCATTATGCATTATTACATAATATCATTTCATGCTATTTTTTAAAAAACCATGAGATTAATTCAAAAAATTTTTTTTTTAAAAAAATACATAGTTCCAAATATACGAATTCTTTTTTTTTTCCCGAAGCAACCTCTCTCTCTCTCTAGCTATGTGTGTGTATATAATGAAAACTATTTTTAATATATAATAATCTTAAGTTTTGGATTTTCACCCAATCAACCTAATCTACATAAATTTTCAAATAATAAAATTTTTAAATATTTTTTAACCAATGAGATTTACCTATTCCAACTATTAAATGAGAAATATTTTTGCTTAGATGCCATAATCATTTTAATTTTACAATTTCCTCCCAATCAACTAAAGCTAGAAAAAAAAAGCAAACTAATGAAATTTGTACACGTTTTTTTAATCAGTCTAGTTATATCAAACTATTAAATCATAAGCATATATTTTTATTATGTGTTATAACCGAATTTTTTTTCAAAATATTCAAAGAAAAATAAAAATTTACGAAAAAATGTACATCTTAAAAGTATTTACAAAAATATTCAAAATTTGCAGAAAACTCAGAGAAACGTGGTCTCAGACCGCGTTTCATTCATAAGAAATGAAATCTGGAATTGAAAAAAAAACAAACGAAAGAAACGCGGTTTGAACCCGCGTTTTATAATTAATTGTAGGTAAAACGCGGTTTCAAACCGCGTTTTATATTAATTTATATTTTTAAGTTAAAAAATTAAAAAAAAAAAGAAAAAGAATGAATGAAACGCGGCTCCGGCCGCGTTTCATTTGCAACCCAGAGCAACCTCAAATCAGATCCCCAGAGCACCCACAGGATCCCAATCTCTCAATCTCGGCCTCGGAGATGGTGGCGTCGAAGGAGGAGGAGGACCAGGGCGACGGAGATGGTGGCGGCGAAGATGCTGTCGATGATGACGATTGACGACGGCGACGGAGGACCAGGGCTTCGATCTCCGGAGAAGGTGGTGGCGGCAGGGTGCCCTCGTCAGCGGCGGACGCCTCGAGCCCAACCCCAAAACTTCCGGCTCGTCTCCGGCTCGAGTCCAACCCCCAAATCCCCAAATCTTCCGGCTCGAGCCCAAATCTCCAAATCTTCCGGATCGATGGAGATGGTGGGCATGGTGGACGGACCGAGTCTCTTGCTCCGGGTGGTGGACGAGGCTCCGGGCTCTAGCTCCTGGCTCCGGGCGCCGTCTTCCCTTCCCCTGGCTCGGGTGAATGGAAACGCACCATAACTGGAGAAGATGACTCCACCAGTGCACAAGCCTTCTTCAATTTTGACGAGATCGAGTGTCATTCTGGGTCCAATTTCCCGAAGCTTGACAGCGGCGACGACGGAGGCGGCGATGGTCTTCGGGAGGCATTGCAGCGGCGACAACGGAGGTGGCGATGGTCTTCGGGAGGCGGCGAAGATGGAGTCGAAACGTGGGACACCATTGATGAGGAAGAGGAGAAGGAGGCAGCGACGATGAGGGCCGCCATTGACGATGGAGGCGGCGACGATGGATGGAGCAAAGCTCCATTGATGGCGATCGAACTTTGATGGACGAGACAATGAAACGCGGCCTTAGGCCGCGTTTCATTCCTTTTTTCTTTTTTCTTTTAATTTAAAAATATTAATTGGTATAAACGCGGTTTCAACCCGCGTTTTACCCAAAATTAATTGTAAAACGCGTTTTGAAACCGCGTTTTTTTTGTTTATTTTTTTTTCCGCTTTAAGATATAAGTTGTTATGAATGAAGCGCGGTCTAAGACCGCGTTTTTCTGAGACCTCTGCAAATTTTGAATATTTTTGTAAATATTTTTAAGTTGTGAATTTTTTGTAAATTTTTATTTTTCTTTGAATATTTTGAAAAAAAATTCGTTATAACCACATTTATTTTAGAATTTTAACCCAATCAACCTATTCTACTTAAATCTTAAACTCATATAATTTTTACACATTTTCATAAATATTTTTATTATTTTTTACTTAATTATCAAATCTATTTTTTTCTATTTTATGTTAACATTTGATAATATTTTATTTAAATTTATCATAGTAATTTTATATACTTATAATTTTATTTTTATTGTCTAAAAAGAAAAATATGCACCATGGTGTGAGGATTGTACTAGTTTTCAACCAAAATGTTAACAAAATCGACAGAAGGGCATTTGATGAAAAAAATGAAAACCTCAAGGGCATTTGGCGAAAAAAATAAAAACCTCAGGGGCATCTGGTGAAATATGTCAAACTTTTGTACACCACGCGAATTAGCCTTAACCTCAGGGGCATTTGACGAAAATTCCGAAATATATTTATATATGGAATACCTCTTTTGCAATTATTCTTTAATATTCTTTGAGATCTATTACATACAGATTTGAAAGAATCCTAAAGGATACTAATGAGCTGGAGGTTGAATTTGCAGCTATGTCTTTATCATCAAAATCTATTTGACTAAAAGGAGTAGCATAATGTATTTTGAAAACATATATGTATAATGATATTAGTTTTATGTTTTAAATCATTACTAGCTTATGTTAGTATGCTTGTATATTCTAAAAACGCATTTTATAGAATTGGGTGCTTCGTCCATGAAGTCATAGCCTCATAGGTTTAGGTAATTTGCCATTTCTCTGGATTTAGAAGCTATGGCCTTTATTAGACATTGTAATGTACCAACTGTTGCATCTGTTGATCTTAATACAACTAAGTGGTTATATCTATCCGTGATCTGAAAGAGAGAGCTGTGGTTGGATTATGGTGGGTGAAATTTAATGCTCAGCTCGGTATTTTGTAGAATGATGAATGTTGGTTTTGATACAAGGTTATTGCTGGGGTTTTGAGGTGCAGGTTCCTTCTTAACAAGACAATAGATGTGTTGTTATATGTGGATCGTCTAGATGCCTATAGAGTGGATAACCTTGATAAACAGATTATCAAGGTCATAACTGACAGTTTTGGAAAAGGAATATGGCAACGATCTGCAGTTGTTCTTACACATGCTCAGCTTTCTCCACCTGATGCATTGAGTTATGAAGATTTTTTCACAAAACGGTCTGCAGCTATCTTAAATGTTGTTTGGGAAGGTTCAGGAATGAAGAAGTGGGAATCTTTTGTAAGTGTCTCTATCTAACTATATGATTTATCAATTCGTTAGGCTGTGTAGCTTCCTTTGCATAGCTCCAAAACAATTTAGGTATGATGAAAAGCAGGTTAGTAGTATGAATACGGGACGTTTATTCACAATTGGGTCAACATCTTGCCCCTAGCATTTACCAAACCAAAGTTTATACTTCTGCTAAAACTATGATAAATTGTGCATGGTCAACGGACTTCAGCCTGTTCTAGTATTTGTTTGATGGCAGCTACTTCTATTAATGAATTTATGGATATATTTGGTGCAATTCTAAAAACCAAGAGGGGTTGGCATTCTTATGGTTTGGTATGAATTTGGACCTTAATCTTTATTGCACGAGCATGTTGGACAAGGGAAAGGGTTCTTTACTTTATGTCTGTGAATATGCTCTACACGTCTTAGATCAGTGGATGTAAAAGTTTCTTGTATTATTAATTCTTGTACGAATATTGAAGTTAATGAAAAATCATCTTCAGGAATCCGCCATCCGTGTAGTTTTGGTTGAGAACAGTGGAAGATGCAACAAGAATGAGAATGCTGAAAAGGTTGATAAACAGATTCTTTTTTAATCTGTATTCTGAATTTGCCATCCATGGATTGGATAGTACATTTTTTCGTTCCTTTAAAAAATAAAATTACTTGAAGCTCACTTGTTTAGTTTTTTTACCAGATTCTTCCAAACGGGGTTGCATGGATTCCTAATCTAGTAGAAGTAATAAAAAATATAGTCTCTAATGGAAGCAAGGCTATTTTGGTTGACCAAAAGTTGATTGAAGGGCCAAATCCCAATCAAAGAGGCAAGATGTGGATCCCGTTAATTTTGGCATTTCAAGTAAGTTAATGAAATAATCTGTTTGTCAATTGGCTTGACCACATAATGTTTAGATGACATGTAATTGGTTGAACGTTGGCTCCAAGATGCTTGAAAGCCTTTAATATAATTTACAATGTTTATAATCGACCTTGTTTCATTTCTGGTTTCTTGGGCAGTATCTGTTTGTGATCAAGGGAATTCAAAGAGCAATCAAGCGAGATATTGCCACAGAACCTAGACAAATGTGGGAGGTCCGTGATCCAGGCCGCAGAATTTGATTGCTATGCGTATTTCATCCTTATTCCGAAGAAGAGCTAAGAAAGTACTTGTGTGCCGCCCCTTCTCCCATCATCTTGTGCAAGTAACTGATAGTCTGATTTATTGTAAGCAGTTTAGACAACCACTTGAGTTGCAGTGTTTCCTTTGGAAAAAGAAAGCACTAATCCCCCCCCCCCCCTTCCTTAGTTGGAGTTGGCACTGGCGGTGTTTCAGCGGCATCTGTTATTCTTGGTCCCCTGGTTTGGTTTGTTGTTTAGACTTCAGAGTTGAGATGAATGGTCTTTGTTATATTTTACTGCTCTTGAGTTTCGATTATTTTTAAGTTGAAATCTCGTATACATAAAATGTTATACTGTGCCACCATTCCCATTAGCTAATAATAATTGTAATAAAAAAAAAAGATAATGACAGTATCAAATTTGACAATATGGTATGCAGGTATGGTATGGTATGATAGTAGTGTTTTTTGAAACTGTAGTATCAAGTAATGAAGGAAATGCAGGTAAAAACGGGAGGGGAGGTAAAGGAAAAGTAAAGGGCAAAGGGACTGGTCTCATCTGTTGGCCATCTGCTGAGGACTGTTTTGACACAACAAGTATTCAAGGAATGCAACATCCCTCTACTATCTGATCAGATTTTCAGCTTCGTTGGCCGGAAACGTATCTCAACTCTTAATATTATCAGGGACTTTGTGGGTACCTCCCGGATGAGGGATATTGTGTCTGCTGGTGGGGGATTTGGTACTACAGAAATCAGCTTGCATTCGGAAACGTGCCTGTGGTAACAACTAAAGACATCCGAATGTTTCTCTCCTCAATGACACATAATTGGGAGGCAGCCAAGAGTCTTTGACTCAGATGAGGAGGGCTCATTGGAGCCTCGGCCGTTCAACGGGGTGCATGGTGTTTTTCCCCATCGAGGTCAGATTCAACAGCCTCACAGAATGGTCAAATGGGATAAACCTCCACTCGGTTTCTACAAATTAAAGTTTGATGGTTCGCTTCGAGGTGATGGCTCGGCCTCGTATGGCTTCGTTATCAGGGATGGTCCGGCCGCGATTCTTGATCGAGGGTGGGGGTAGTGTAATTCTTCCTCTTCCATTTTTGCTGCAGCTCTGGGTTTCCGACAAGGGGTGTTTCGAGCAAAGCAGTTGGCACTGGACAAGCTGCTTATTGAGGGGGATAATCTCCATGTGGTCAAAATGACTCTTAGGACTACTCGTCCCCTTGGAATATTGAGTTGCTTCTGTCAGACACAAAATTGGATCTCACTTTATTCTCTAAGGTTGTTATTCATCAAAATTTCAGGGAAGCGAATACTGTTGTAGATACTGGTTCAGAGTATTCCTGTCGACGGATGTTTGAAAGATGACACATAACTGAAAGTTTGCAAGGACGGTCTTGGACGTACTTCTGCCAGATGTCAGTAGTTTTATTCTAATTTCTTTCCTTGTTTAAAAGCAAAGGGTGGAGTAAAAGCCTATACATTATCTAATAGATGTCTGACGGCTATTAACGTCTTTTAAGGGGGTGTGGAAGTGCTTGTAGGAGATCGAGATGACGGATGTGTTTTCCATTGGTCTATCCCTAGTTTGTGTTTTGCTCTCCCATATATTTAGAGAAGGTAATCGGGTTGCAGACCGGCTAGCCCACTTTGGATTGGTCTCGAATCCCATTGATTAAAGATTTAATGCTGTGATCAACGATTTTAGGTAGTGGTACAATGTGGTTGATCACTACCAAATTTAAAATTTTTATATATATATATAAAATTATGCAGTGGGTGTACATTACAGATTTACAATCGGACCCGCCCGATTTGATTGAGGCATTGGCCCCATGGGCATAAGGGCAGTTGCAGTGTTGCAGACAAGTGAGTGGTTGGTACATTGATATTGTTATAGTTAGGGTTGGCAGTGGCAGAGGGTTATTTGGGCACCTGTAACTGTGACCAGCTAGCGAAACCTCCACCTCTTGTTTCTTTCCTTCTTTCAGGCATCTATCTGCTTAGCTTAGCCACAGAGTAACTGGTATTGTATCTATCTATCTATCTATCGGTCTATCCTATTCCTATCCTATCCATGTATTTTATTCATGGTTGATAGGACGCAACACTAGATTAGAAAACCCTTTGATTGATTTATTACAATTTACAAACCTGCTACTGCCAATAGCAGTGACTGCAAGTACCAGTAGTAAAGTAAATGCTACTGTTGGTTTATACTTGTAATATTAATAATATAACAAGTTTAAGGTTTGGATGTTAGATGTGTCACGCTACAAACAACTTCAGCTTACAAGGGGCAACTCTCAAGAAGAAGCCCTAGCTTTGCCCAGCAGCCTCTTCTTAACATCTACAGAGTATTCTCTATTCAAATCTCTCCCTTTGACCTCCCATTACCAATTTGACTACCCAATTCAATTCAAATCAAATCTCTGTTTTTCTTCACTCTTTTTGGTTTGGTTTTGGTACCATCTCCATCCATCGAGTGTTAATTAATTCACAACTCTTTTCTTTAATTAAGAGTAGTAGTAGATACAATACAATAGATAGGTAGAGATGGGCGAGGGTCGGAAGAAAAAGAAGAGAGGCGGTGCTAAGAGGAAACTAACCCCTGAGCAGGCACTCGCTCTCAAATCTGTCAAAGAATGGGTTTCGCTGCACTCTTCTTCTAATTGTCTTGCTGGTGTTGATGTTGATTTTGGTGATTTTCTTCCTCAGTCTCCTCCTCCTCCTCCTCCTCCCAAAGTCATCTTTGAATTGCATTCCCATTCCACCTGTAGCGATGGCTTTTTGTCCCCCACTGCCCTTGTTGAGAAAGCCCATCTAAACGGGGTTTGTCTTCCTCCTCCTCCTCCTCAGTTTCCTTCTTTTGTATTATTTCATTAACTTTTGCAGTGCAAGGTTTATCTTCCATTTGTGATTTGTGATTTATTATGTCTGTCAGATCGGCAAATTCTAATCTCCCCTTATTTTGAGTAATTGGTATTCACCTTAATTTGAATTTGGAGTTTGGACCTTTATTGTGTTATTATATTGCTTAGACAATAGACACTCATTATTTGTTCTTTCACACCTACATGCTTCATTTATGTTTCAGTTCACTGTCTTGTTTTAAAGTGAAATAGAATATAGTCCCCATTGAATCTTTCTTTACGTGTAACTATCTACATCTATGTCAACGTAACTCTTCCTTTTTTAGTACGGTGTCCCAATGCCATGACTTCATTACAAGGGGCTGTTCATCCAGTTTTAGAGTGGCTGATCATTTAGCTTCGTTAGCCTTTTCTTTTCTTTCTTTTATTTTTTCAACCTCCGGGGTTGTGTTTCTTGTTTTATTTCTCATGATGTTAGGAGTTTAACTATCCTTGCTTGATTGCTATGTAGCCACTTTTTATCCTTAATAAACTTGTAAGTGATCAGTACTGGCTCTCCTTTTGACCCCAAAAATCAAACCAAAACAAAAACTATATCTACTATCTATGATTCTATATCTAATACGAATTACGTTAATGTCCAACTTGTATCCGAAGAGTTAACCAATATTTGAAAATGTTTCTCATTTTTCCAGATCTTCAAGAGTTTACTGCTTGATATTCGTTTGTGTGCATGTGGATGCATTTTCAGATCTATTCTAGACACACTACTCTTTACTGCAAGTATATAGATGAGTGATTTACTTGTTACCTACCCTCAAAATAGGTGAAGGTACTTGCTCTTACTGACCATGATACAATGTCTGGTATACCTGAAGCCCTAGAGGCTGCGCAGAGGTTCGGCATCAAGATCATTCCAGGTGTGGAGATCAGTACAATTTTTCCTTTGAGGTTCGTGTTTAATGCTTAGCTTTATATATTCTTTTGAAGCAGTTTACCTACTAAGATAATGTAAAAAATGTCGTTCAGTTGAACTGCATTTTTAAAACTTGGTCTTGTTTGGTTTGCATTCTCAACATGCTGTGACCAGCTTATGTTAGCATTTTGTTTAGTTGCCTGTTCTGTAGAAGCAAAAAGGAAAATTAAGAAAGAGGTGCTTCTGTTTGATGAATAAAAAGAGAAGAGAACATATGCTACCAATTTCATTTTTGAAGAGCAAATAGCAGTTCTCTGAAGTCATAAAATAATGTATTTATGCCTTCTAGACTTGCCACAGACATCAGGATTTGATTCTCCAATTCAGCGATATCCTATTTGTCAACTTGTGCAGGAATTGATTAAATTTATTTTGGTATCTGTGTGGAGCATTTGAATTATCTGAGCCATGTCTTGGAGAAGTAAAATCACTTCTTTTCCTTTGAACAACCCACCTGAAAATTATCTTCTTCTGGATGATAGTAACTGTGATGAATGAAATGTCCACATAGATTCATATTGACTTATCAATGAAGTGATTGATTCTGATGAAATTGAATGGATGGACAGCGAGGATCCTGCATCTGAAGAACCAGTTCACCTTCTTGCATATTATAGTAGCTGTGGACCAACCAGACTTGATGATTTTGAGAAATTCTTGGCCAACATAAGAGATGGACGTTACCTCCGTGCCAAAAACATTGTTTCCAAATTAAATAGGCTGAAAGTGCCTCTCAAGTGGGAGCATGTTACAAGAATTGCAGGCAGTGGAGTTGCACCTGGTAGGCTGCATGTTGCCAGGGCACTGGTTGAGGCTGGTTATGTGGAGAATCTGAAGCACGCATTTGCCAGATACCTCTATGACGGTGGACCTGCTTATAGCAAGTGAGTACTTTTTGATATGGCAAGGATTTGAATGAAGACATGACTTTCAGTGGCATTTTGGTTGTTCCATAGGTAGTGTTGGAATCCACTGGAGTTTAACTCAGTCCGGCGAAAGCTCCTTTCAAGAAAGTATTAAAGATGTGTTGTAAGAAAGGATATTGAAGAGAATTGCACTTCTTTTACAAATATGCTCAGTTCGTCTTTTGTTACTCATGTAGGGGAGCTGAGCCTTCTGCTGAAGCAGCAGTTCAATTCATATGTGAAACTGGAGGTCTAGCAGTACTAGCCCATCCGTGGGCATTGAAGAATCCCATTCCAATTGTCAAGAGTTTGAAAGAGGCAGGGCTTCATGGGATTGAAGTTTACAGGAGTGATGGTAAACTAGCAGGTACCTGATTCTTCAAACCTTTGATAAATAAATAAATAAATAGTGCTTTATTGAGGTGCTCAGATGCGAATAACAGGGCATTTGATATTTTGAGAGGTGTATATGATGTGGTAGCAAATGATACAACTACTAGCTACAAGTGTAAAATATGAGCTCATTGCTCGGGGTAATCTCTCATCATTGTCAAGTTAGCAACCACACCTTTATGCCTAACTGTACCTCTGCTATCCAGCATTAGAATCATAGGATTAATTAATATACCTTGACTGGAGAATCTGTCCCCTGTCAGCCTCTTACCTTTTTTTTCGCTTTGCTCGACGACATATACAATACACAGCTGTGTTGTGTTATGCTTTGTAGCAGTTGTCATTTCTGTGCCACAACTTACATGTACGAGTTGTTACTTTAGTGAGCAAGTGCATCCATGCTTGATAAGAGTGTGGGTATAAGGGATTGCTGATTACCAAGGTGCTACTTAGTAGTGTAGCAGTAGCACAACTTACCCGATTTGATGATTTTGTTTTTCTTGGCATGGCTTCATGTCTAACAGTATACAGTGAGCTAGCAGAGAAGCATGGCCTGGTGAAGGTAGGAGGATCAGATTATCATGGGAGAGGGGGACAGAATGAGAGTGCACTTGGGAGTGTGAGCCTTCCAGCGGTGGCTGTGCACGAGTTTCTCAAGGTAGCTCGTCCTATCTGGTGTGAAGCTATAAGACAAGTCGTAGAGAGATATGGTGAGGATCCATCAGAGTCAAATCTGCAGCATATCACCAGGTACGAGAAGTCGAGAATTAGTCACGAGGCAGGTGGCGGTGGTGGTGGCAAGGAGATGATAGAGGTGTGTTTATCATCTTGGATGACCCAACAAGAAATCAAGGACACGGGCTTTGAAACCACAATGTTAAAGCTACGGCCACACTGAACATTAACTTAAGCTTTCCCTAGGCGGAGATTGTATTTGGAGGGACTGGTTTTTAGCCTCTTAGACCATGTGCAACCATGGGTTTTACTTACCTTATAGGTCTTAAAAAGTAAATCCATGGTTGCAAGCCAAACCTTAAGGGAAGAGGTTGAAAGGGGTTACCTCTTCCCTTTTATTTTTACTTTATCTTTTTTTTTAAACACACAAGTGAGCCACTACATGTTATTTTATATTTTTTTAAACACACAAGTGGGGAACAAGGTAACCTCATTGTTGCAAGGGTAACCTCTAAAGAAGAGGTAGAAAAAGTAAAAAATAATTTAGAGAAAAAAATATATGAGGTGGCAAATTATAATAAGAGGATAAAAATTGAAAAGGGGAAGAGGTAACCCCATGGTTGCACATGCTCTTACTCTTTTATTTTCAAGTTTCCACAAGCTTAGTTATTTTTTCATCCAACAATAAGTACGCCCTTCAAGTTCAATAGGAGGAGTTGCCTTGTATCAAAAAAAGAAGAAGAAGAAGAAGGACGAGTTCGATAAATCAACGCGTTTATTGCATACATCGCAAATTATCGTCGAATTGGACGTTGATCCATGTCTAATTCGATGTTGCTGAACTTCCGATTCGACGTTGTAGAACATCCGATTTGATGTTATACGAAACATTGTGTTAGCCAATCCAGCAGGCCTCAGTCGGGTCTGGGTAGGATCTGGACGTTCTATAGGATGTTGTGCAACGTTGCATCGGACATTATCATACAACGTTAAATATGACATTATAGTTCTAAGTGATAAAAAGGGATAGTTTGGCAACGTTGCATGGGACATTATAGGCCAACGTCAAATGATGACGTTGTAGTTATACTTGATTTTCATGAATCATTACTTGATAAAAAAAAAGAGAGAGGCATATACAACCTCACATTCAACGTTACTCCTTGTAATTTGGCCAAAAAAAAATCAATAATTGTACTAGTTATGGATGGGTTTTTTTTAGTGAAGATCCAGTTGAGGTTGATAATGATTTAGCAGGTTTTAAACAACAACTCTCAAAGAGATGGGTATTGAACATGATTTTTAATCCCAAAACAATACCCATTAGCTTCAACAGTTGTTGTAAATATTACATGATAACAAATGGTATTGATAGGTGAGAAATCAACGTCAATTGAAGAAGGAAGGATAAGGAGGCCCACAAGCACTGTACGTACAACCGTCCAGCGCTGGAAGCTTCCACGTGTCCCAATTCAAACAAGAAGCTAAGCTAAAGACGACGGAGTAGTTGTTATAAAGTCCTGGGCTGGACGGCAGTCGGCAGGACACGTCCAATTCATCAATTTACCGGCCGGCCGGACTATTATAGCTAGAATTAAGCTAAGCAAGCAAGCAAGCTAATTTATTAGCTAGCTAAAATAGCTATAGCTAATTCCTAATTGGATCGGGATCGATCATATCGGAGATGGATGATGAGGATTCCAAGGTGGTGGTCAAGTTGGTGGAGAATGAAGAGGTGTTTATCAAGCAGCTGGTGGATGACAAATTCCAACAGCTCGACTTGGATGAGGATGGCAAGCTCTCCCTCAACCAACTCCGCCCTGCAGTTGCCGATCTCGGTGCCGCCCTTGGCCTCCCTCCTCAGGGATCCGACCCTCAATCTGACCACATCTACTCCCAGGTACGGTCCATCAACTTAAATCTCAATTATCAACGTCTTAATAACTAATTAATTAATTAACTTGTGTATATATATATATATATATATATATATATATATATATATATATTATATAGGTGCTGAATGAATTCACCCATGGACATGGACATGATGGACATGATGGACATGGGGTTGGTAATGAGGATAAAGTGAGCAAGGCACAATTCAAAGATGTTGTTTCAGATATCCTGATAGGCATATCAGCTGCTGGACTGAAGCGAGATCCCATCGTCATCCTTCGGATAGACGGTGAAGACCTCCGAGATTTCTTAAGTAATGGCCCCACTTTTGAGGCAGAGTTGGCCTCCATCTTCTCACAGTCACAGGCTGACTCTCCCAACGCTTCTCTCCGTCATTACATTCTCAACGCTCTCCAAAACCTTGGTGTTGACCAAGGGTTGCCCCCTGCTTCAGATTCATGGGTAACTAACGGCCCCGACCGACCTTAATTAGCTTGCTACGTTACCTAATTAACGTTACGTTACGTACTGCCTAATATAATTGATAATTGATTCGACCAAAAAAAAAAATATATAATTGATAATTGATATGAATTGTTTGGTTTGTATTTGGTTAATTAATTAGGTTATGAGTAACCTGGTGGAGCCTGCTTTGCGTAGTATTTGGAATCAGCTACCGGTCTCTGAGGATGTGTTCTTCACTGAATTCAAGAGAGTAGCTGAGAATATAGCAGATCGCCTCAAGGAACACCCAGTTATTGTTGCACATACTCACAACAACTTTGATGGGGGTTCTATTAAGAGGCTGTTAGCTAACAGATTTGAACTCGATAAGGTACTCTATATTATATCACAAGTTACGTTCTATCATATATATATATATATATATGTATGTATGTTAACGTACGTACGTTGCTCGATTAATTAATTTGAATTCCATCAATCATATACTATATTAATTCGATCATATCGATCAGGTGCTGAATACGGCAATTGAAACTTTACCAGTTGCTAGAGATCGCCATGGGAAGATGTCAAAGGAGCATCTCCGTGTGGCACTGGATTCAATGGCTCCATCAGCCGGTTTACCTCCATATGGTGCTGTTGAAGAGGTAAGTATACGTTAATTTGCTTGCTAGCTAGCTGATCGATCGGGATCGACTATATATGTATATTATATATAGCCCCGAATTCAAATTCAATCGATCTTAATTAATTAATTGTAAGAATGTAGGTGAAATATATAATATAATATAATATATTGGACGTAGATGGATAAGGTGACCAACAATGTAGTGTTGAAGATGTTGGAGGAGGTAGATGACCGGAAGCTAACTTTGAAACAAGATGAGATGAAGAAGCTGCTCAAGGAGATCCTTGGGAGGATTATGCTTCAACTGGAGGGCAACCCCATCTCCATCTCCACAAACTCAGTTGTACACGAGCCTTTCGACTCCGATCCCCTTTATTCCTTGTTGCAGCCTCGGCCTCCACCAACGCCATCTTCATGATCATCAATCATCATCATCATCATCATCATCATCTATATCAAAATGGTAATTTAATATATCGATCTATGCATACATGTCTGAGTATGTTCAAGACTTTGTAGGCATATATATATATATGGCCGAATTGATCCAAGGTGTTCGGATTTCAGACTAGTAATTGCAAGTCCAGGCATCCAAAATCTTCACATATATATATATATGCTTTAATTAATTAGATCAGCGCGCAACACCTTCCATATTGCTTGGAAGAAGGGTTTTTCTAAGGTTATTCCAGACGGCTAAAATATCCAACTACACAACATTAAGCGTACTCATAGAGTCATGCAATTAAGACCCCATGACATACCCAACAAATTAAAATCACTAACATTAACATACATCAAAAGATGCAAGTACTCAATGGAGCCTAAAGACATGATCAGTCATCCTGAGCCTAGCCACCACCTCCACGAGCACCGATTTCTAGTCAAACGGCCAAGAGTTTCGTGCCTGCCATATGATATGAAATAAACAGCCGCTCCAAAACCAAACACACGAGCCTTGGCCAGGGCAACATCAATCGTGAAGGGGCACTCCAAGAAAAGATGGTCATAGGTCTCACTGTTCAGGAGCTAGCTAGGGGATTGAAGTTGGCGTCGTAATGCACTTTCTTAAAAACATGTTTAAACTTGATCCATCTCTCAATAGCTAGATAAAAAGCCTTAATATTGATAAACTAGACTAAAGAGGATTGTATAAATAAATAAAAACTCCCGATATTTATACTTAGGCTTCTTGTTAGCCTTAAATTTATTCCATGCAGGAGGGGATTGGAGATTTGCAAGGCAATGCAGATGCGATGTGGAGCTGCTTGGCTGGTTGTATTCACAGTAGGCCAAAAGGTGTTGGGGGTTCTCAAGGAGGACTAGGGCCTAGTAGAGGCGTAGCATGGTGGAGTGAGGAGGTGAAGGATGTGAAGGCTAAACAATTAGCATTCCAAAGATGGTTTCACAGAGGCATTGGTGACAATTGTGTGGAGTACAAATTCAGGTACAATGTCGCCAAGATGGAGGCCAAGCGAGCGGTTTCTAAGGCTAAAGACAAATCCTTTGAGAGTTTGTACAAGGCGTTGGACGAGAAGGGAGGGGAGCGGGTTCTTTATATATCGCTTAGTCCGACATAGAGAAAGATTGAGCAAAGACATCGACAATGTCAAATGTGTTAGAGATGAGAGTGGCTAGGTGTTGGTTGATGATGAGCGGATCAAGAGAAGATGGAAGAGGTACTTCTCAAAATTGCTCAATGAGGATTGCAACTCTTCGGATGGGTTCAGATCAGGTCGATTACGACTTTACCGGCGCATTTCGATTGAGGAGGTGAAGTGAGCTGTCTGTAAATTGAAGAAGAACAGAGCATCTGGCCCAGATGATATATCGGGGGACGTTTGGAAATGGTTAGGGGCCAAAGTTCTGGTTTGGCTAACATCTCTTTTCTATGTTATCCTTCGATAAGCTAAGATGCCTTCAAAATGGAGACTCGGTAAATTGGCCTCGGTATATAAGAACAAAGAGGATGTACAGAGCTGTAGTAACTATAGAGGTAACAAGCTGCTGAGTCACACGATGAAGCTTTGGGAGAGAGTTATTGAGGCGAGACTTAGGAGATTGGTTCAGGTCTCAGAGAACCAATTTGGCTTCATGCGTGACAGATCAGCTATAGAAGTTGTTCACTTGCTGAGGCGTTTGATCGAGATGCAGAGTTAGGAAAAAGAATCTGCATATGGTCTTCATTGATATAGAAAAGGCTTACGACAGGGTTCTGAGAGAGTTGCTTTGGAGATGCTTGGTTGAGAAGGGAGTGTCAGGGACGTATATCAGAGTTATCAGAGATATGTATGATGGTGCACTGACTAGCATTAGGACGTCGAGTGGAGATTCAAATTTCTTTCACGTTCGAGTGGGGCTTCATCAAGGTTTAGCTCTCGGTCCGCTTCTGTTTACTCTGGTTATGGATACTCTTTCTGCTTCGCTCCAAGAAGAAGTCCCTTGGTGCATGCTGTTTGCAGACGACATAGTGTTAATTGTTTTCCAGTACGTAATATATATAGGGACGGAGCCAGAAACTTATCGAAGGGGGGCGTAAATTTATACAAATTATTCAGTTCATTTTCGATAGATTTTTTTCTAAGTTTACTGCATCAAAACTATGATTTTTTAGTTAAAAGACGATGTTTTAGTTCAAAATAACATTTTTTTAGTTCAAAACAATGACATTTTTGCTCAAAACGACAATTTTTTAGTTAAAAACGATAATATTTTAGTTCAAAATTGTGTCATTAATTATTGCATATTTTTTCTTTTTAAACGAATTGAATAAAATGATGTCATTTTAGTCTATAACGACATTATTTTTCTCTAAAAAGACACCGTCTTGAAACCTAACGATTGATATGTAATTTGTTATTCTCTTAGCATATAATAGTGTGTAACAAGATATAAAAATTTTACACTTGTATAATTTCTTATCTGATGGTTGAATTTAGTAATATAATGTCTTAATTCCAGGCTTTTGGACTGAATTATATTATAAAAATATCAAGTTAAGAAAAAAATTCAAAGCATCGTGGTTTAGTAAAAGACATTTCAAATAATTAATCAAAGTTTAATTTTCAAACGTTCATATCTTTTTACTCGGGTATCGGATTGAGGCTTATAATATATCAAAACGAAGCTATCAACGAGTAGAACAAGTATAGGTAACTCGTCGGATGAAAGGAGGGGCGTATGCTCTCCCCCTTGCCCCTCCCTAGCTCCGCCTATGTGTGTGTATATATATATAAATTTGGTCATGCATTCCTTAAATTCGGTTGGCAGGGAATGCTGATCGATCGAGGTATTAATTAAGAACTGGGGATGGCTCCTATATTATAAATAAAACAAGAAAAGAGCTTGTAAATATAAATATAAATATATATATACATATATATTATCAACAAACAGAAGATTGGAAATCTTTGGTCTTACCACCAGTTTCATAACTATAAAGAGTGGAGTTGATTGAGCACATATGTTGTATGAAGCAATTAGCTAGCTAGCATGATCTTTTCGCTTCTTAACTAAAACCCACCTGACATTGATTGACAAAAATGTATATATATTAAACTGTCATCTGAGAGCCATAATCATAAATAATATTTGTCTCCTCCCTGCAAGTTCGATCAACACCTACTGCGGACCACCACACCTTGATCTCAGTGTATGCGACCATGTCAAAAGAAGCAAGCACAGGCAAAGCTACCATTCTCGCCCTAGGCAAAGCCTTTCCCCACCAGCTGGTGATGCAGGAGTTTCTCGTCGATGGCTATTTCAAGAATACCCACTGTGACAATCCCGATCTCAAGGAGAAGCTTACCCGACTGTGTATGCCCATCCCAACTCTTTTTTTACTCCCTCCTCCTTTTTTACTAGTGTCTAGCAGCTAGCTTCTATCGTTTTATTGCACTTTCATTTACCAAATTGTTACAACTAGCTGGAGAAAATATATATATATATATATATATATATATATATATATATATATATATATATATATATATATATATATATATTTATATATTTATATATAACGTTTGGCAGGCAAGATGACAACAGTGAAAACAAGGTACGTTGTCATGACTGAGGAGATCCTCAAGGAGTATCCGGAGCTAGCAATGGAAGGTCTCCCAACTGTGAAACAAAGGCTGGACATTTGCAACAATGCAGTCACCAAGATGGCAACCGAAGCGTCCCAAGCAGCCATTAAGTCTTGGGGTAGGCCCAACACAGACATCACCCACCTGGTCTACGTCTCCTCCAGTGAGGCCCGTTTGCCCGGTGGGGACCTTTTCTTGGCCAGTGAGCTCGGATTAAGACCTGAGACACAACGAGTCATGCTCTACTTCAACGGCTGTTCTGGTGGCGTCGCTGGGCTACGCGTGGCCAAGGACCTAGCCGAGAATAACCCTGGGAGCCGAGTCCTCCTAGCCACTTCAGAGACAACCATAATTGGATTCAGGCCCCCAAGCATTGAAAGGCCATATGATCTTGTAGGTGTGGCGTTGTTTGGGGATGGGGCAGGGGCCATGGTCATAGGCTCTGACCCTGATTGGAGCCTGGAAAGGCCCCTCTTTGAGCTCCACACGGCCATCCAACACTTTTTGCCCGGGACTGAGAAGATCATTGATGGGAGGCTGACAGAGGAAGGCATCAGCTTCAAACTATCAAGGGAGCTGCCACAGATAATAGAAGACAACATTGAGGGTTTCTGCGAAAATATCCTGGCCAGAATTGGGCTGTCCAAGGGGGATTACGGCAAAATCTTCTGGGCAGTTCATCCGGGTGGCCCGGCCATATTGAATAGAATAGAGCAGAAGCTTGGGTTGGGGCCCGAGAAGCTTGCTGCTAGCCGGAGAGCATTGGCGGATTATGGAAATGCTAGTAGTAACACGATTGTGTATGTGATGGAGTATATGATGGAAGAGAGCCTAAAGAAGAAGAAAGAGAACAGTGAAGGCCCGGGAGAGGAGAAGAGTGATTGGGGATTGGTGTTGGCTTTCGGCCCTGGGGTTACCTTCGAAGGCATTCTTGCCAGGAACCTTACTGTCTGATCTCATGTATGGCATTTGTTGGGTTCTCTTCCTTTTGCTGATTCCTCATCTTCTGACAAATGGAGTTCCATTTGTATGTATTGACAGTTAAATAATATCATCTTGAGCGATTATGACTTGCCCTACAATTAGAAAGACAAGCTTACATAAGAAAAGACTAAAAGCTTCCACTGCAATTAGGAGGACAAATTGAACGAGTTCCAATAGGAAGCAATCTCTCCCAGTTACTCAAGTTTCGTCTCGTACGAGAATCAAATCAACTCAGCAATCCGAAACCAGCCAGTACAGAGAGATCTAAAATCTAAGCAGGCTCCCGCACCCGTTCTTTCACAGATTTTGTCTTCTGCTGCTGCTACAAAGGACCCAACATTTCTAGACACATTTTGCATATTCCCATTTATAACATCCCATACCATCTTTTGAAATAAGGAGATCGAAATGTTCAACAACTTTCCCAACTCTGAAAGTGATTTGAGGAATGAAAATTAGAAGCTAAGATAATCACAAAGCCACTTATTCAGCAACAAATTACAGTAAATCAAAACTAAATGTCTGCATATCCCCACCATATACATTGTCATGATCTGTATGTATCAGAGTAACTAAGCCAAGTCAAGTCAAACGTAAACAGATATATTCTTTAGAAAAACGAAAGCATCCCCTCTGGGAACCCACCTCCACCTCACACCACACCAGCGGGAAGTCGAAGCACAAGCTGTCCTCCAACAACACTGTTAAGGGAAAATAAATAACAGATGAGATGATTAATAGCTAAAAATCAAAGCAAATGGAGAAACAGAGGGGGGAGGTTCAACCTTTTGACATAATAGTAACAGAAGTCGGCCAGGATGAAAGTTTGCACTATTTCAGAGAAAAGAACAAAGGAAGGCCATAATCCATACCCTAGAGCTGTTAACAAGTGCCCACGGGTATCAAGAACCTGGGAACCATTATGTAGAGACAGGATGTCAAGTAAAGCCACTCATGAGATACTTCTCAAAGTAACCAAGGTCTTGTTTGATATACAGGCAGGCAATTTAAAGGGGAAAAATGCTAAAGATGAGCCACGTCTTTTCAAGAAAAATTAAGAACTTGTGACATAAAGCAGAACTGTGCATATCCAGTCCTAACCAGTGGAAGAATGCAATAGTTCTTTCAATCAGAGCTGAACCCTAGAATTATAATTATGCAGACAGTCAAAGAACCGAAAACTATGCACTTCATCGTCACACTGCCATACCATATGTGTCTCCAGAAATAACAACTAAATCAGAATAATCTCACGCAAATTATACACTATATTCAGAGTTACAAAAGTGATGAAATTCAAATCCATCACATACGGAAAGCAGAATGACTGGTTTCAGACACAAAAGCAGTTTGTGTTGCAAATGTCAATTACTCGGTCATAAGAGCCTGTATAAGAAAATGTTATGTTTCAATTTTAGCATGGAGAAGATTGGATTAACAGATCGACCTCATGACTTGAATCATCTCAAGGAAATAAAGAATCAAACATTCAAACCTGAAGGACCCAATGTGCACAGCTCAAGAACCTTGCTACTCCAAGAGCAAACACATAGTGAGCAGTAAATGGTTCGACAATCTGCAAATCCTAGAAAATTAGAACACAAGCCTACAATAGCATGAAGGGTCTTTAGATTCTCTCTTCAAAAGCCAGTACCCTTGTATTTTGCATGACACGCAGCTGAGGCAAAACTGAAACAGCTTCCAGATACACGCAGAATGCCCACAAAATTCTGTTCAAGACATGGTGTGAAGTTGATGGATGCACTAGCAGTGCCAAAACAGCGCATGGCACCACCTATACCGATTGAGAGGCATCATGCAAGAACAGTACAATGGCACAAAAATAAGAAAGTTGAACCACGTCAATACATTCTCTTTTCCATTTAGCACAAAAAAATGGTCATGAAATGCATGAGAAAAAGGCAAAAAGAACAGGTAAAATGAAGGCATACCACATAATAAATAGCAAAGTTGTCTTTATCCTCCATATATGTTGACTTTAATTTAAAACGAATCATGTAAATAACCCACAAGGTTGAAACCAAGGTAGCTGAATCGAGCAGAGTGTGTATGTCATATTCCATCACCAAGCTGCAGTAGAGTCTAACTGCTAAAAAGATAGCAGTGAGGTCCTGCGACTTCAGTGAGAGACCTGCAATATATTCAAACAGTATGGAGTATGGACTTGATTCAGCTGTGAAAATTGCCATATTACTCATTAGTAAAAATAATATGTAACCACATATGAACAAATCCACCCAGAAACCAAATATGATACACTGAGTGAGGACATCCAGGAAAGTAGTAAAACATTAAAAAACGCAGCAGTGCACACAATTTATTAGAACTGAACTCCATACCTCTCCTTCTACATTGCCTTTGCAAGTGAAAGGCACAAATCCAACTGAGGGATTCAATCCCCTTGAGAAGGAAATATAAAGAAATTGAAAAGAACTGAAACAAAAAAGAAACATCAATCAACAATTTAAGGCAAGCATTGTCAGAGTGATTTGTTTCTAGGATAAAATGAGGACATAAAATAAGATGATCCCTCTTTTCTAGCTAGAAAGGTGATAGTCTTAGTAGTGATTTAGCCTTTAGGTTGTATCTTGCTACTTGACTATCAGATTGTTCATGCCACTTTAATCATATGCATCATGATCCATAAAATAAATCAAATTAAAAGGAAAAACCTACAAAATCCGCTCAAATTAGGCATCTCATATGAAAGATGATATCAGGTTACAGACTATAGTCTATAGATATCTCAACATAGCAAAGGATTGGAAAGATAAACTTATCAAGAAACAATTTTGAAGGGGCACAGTAGTATTAACCATCGCAGTAATCGTGAAAAGGTTTTAACAATTAAAACAAAAGAAGAAGGAAATGAGCAAAAGTGAAGACGTGTTGAAAAGAAAAGGCTACGATCCTAGAAAGGGTAAACGAGGAGAAAGGGAGAGACCAGTGCAAGTTTTCTCCTTGATGAGCTTATAGATGAGGACGGAGATGCCAATGGAGTGGACGGCCTCGGCGGCGACGAAGAGGTTGTCGTGATCGTGAACTATGAACCTGAGCAACACCAGTGCGGCCATAGCAGAAACGACGGCGAGGAAAGCCTTGACCTTTGGCGGCTGACGACGTATCCATGAGATGACTGTGTGGATCAGCCTCCGTTGTGGCCTCATTTCTGGTGAAGCAGAGCTGATACTGGTAGCAATCAATCACACAACAAATCAAGTGATTAACGAGCAAACCCAACACAAGGGCACCCACCGGCGCCGCAGCAGTTTTTTTTCCTGGTTCAAGTTTAACGATGATTTCGTGCCTTTCATATTACTCGAACTGTTTTGACCCCCCAAAAAAATATTACTCGTACTGTATAAAACATATTTTATATTCCCATCAACAGCAAATGGATTTCACATTACCATTTCACAATGGTTAGCTTAGCTGGCTTGATCCAAACAGTTGGTCAAAACAACTTTTAGGGTAATCAAGCTTGTCTAAAACTGCGTTTCAAATACCACCTACTCACTCTGAGTAAACAGATGGGCTCTCATCAATCATAACTTGATTTTGCAGCCATTTTGCTAAGCCCGTCTGAACTAACTATTTCATCCATTTTGGTCTATGTATCATGTATGCCTCATTAATTGTAAGTTCCAAATACAAGTACCAAGTAGAGGCAATTGACACATATTCAAACGTGTTCATTTGCACAAACCCAAAACAATCAATAGAGTTTAAAAAAATGTCTAAAAAGTACACATTTGCACATAACTATTGTAGATGATCTAAAGAGTATGTATATTTGATATAATTCGCAATGCAATCACCTATATTTCATGGATTATGAAAATCTTTACACTGAAAAAAACATTTTTTTAATAAATAAAACACTTTCATGTCTCATATTCTCATGAATATATGCATTATGTACACCAAAGAACAAAAAATGTGTCATGCTGCCTGCCACTGTTATTATTGGAACATCACCAGTTCACACTATATCATCAGCACATACGACAACTAAAATTCCATTTCCAACCTACAAATACTAAAAAACACGGCAGGGTTCATCTGTTGCTTGGTTTATTTGCTTAATGAAACTTCAATAGAACTTGAAACAGAAAAACAAAAGAAAAAAAGAAACTGCAATAGAACTAGGTGGTCCAAGAAGCTGATCTTTTAAGGAGAGGTTTCATCTGCTTGTCTTCCTCAATGGCCACCATCCCCACATGGGAAGGGTCATCTAGCATCATCTTCGCAACCAAGTACCCAGCAATGGACCAAGTTTGGTTCTTTCTTGCTTGCTTCCCAACATATCGGCCCAGCTTCCCATCATAGTATTCTGGCCAGTTATCATTCAGCAATCTAGCCTCTGCAAGTTCTATGGCATGTCTTGCAATCTGGGGTCGTCCCGTTTTTATGCAAGCCGCCGTCAGCAGCCACAACAGCACTGTTTTCACACAAAAAAATACACAATGTATCTGAAATAACCCTTTAGAAAAGCGTGTGTAATGAATATGACAATGTAGAGGCATACCAAAAGCAAATAGATGAGGAATTGAGCTTGTATAATCAGTGCACAAACTACAATAGCAGAAATTTACTGTTGACGTCTTTTTGGTTTTCTCTATCTACAAAGTATATTTGAAACACTACTACAAAGATATACGACTATACAAACACCCTTGAAAAAAAAGTTTTGGAAGTTGATTGCTCCAGAAGAAAAGCGACCGCTAAATATGGTGAGAATCACAATCAGAAGTTAGAAGTCAAGAAACCAGAAAGACACAGCAAATCCACATTTGCCCCAAATTGATCGAGCTTAGCTCAATTTTGTGCCCAACAGCACAGTAATTGTTCAAAAAGGCATGAACCAAGCAGGTCTCAGACAAAATGACACATGGAAACTCATTTAAAAAAAATCAAATGCCCAGAAAACAATATATAGGCATACCTGGCCAAGATCCACCATTATGATAACTCCATCTGGTATTTTTCGGGTCACATCCTGTCACAATTCTCCATTCATGACTTTCTAAGGCTGGATAGCAAACCTTCAGTGGCATCTCACCAACAAGTTCTTCCCACCTAGACTCAATGAGGTCCATGATAGCAGTGGACTGCTCAGCGGTTGCTAGGGAAGAGAGGATTGCAATACAGTTGCCCAGGCAAAACCAACGAACATCCATCTTTGCAGGGCTAACATTCCCAATGAAATAACCACCGCGAGTTGGCATGAAGTCGAAAACCCAGTCTGGGAGAGAATCTGGCATGACATTAAACTTGTTCACTGCAGTGTGAGAGTACTCCTCTGTTTTGTAGCGGTATATATCATTAAGCTGTTTAAAGTCTAGCCAATAGTAACTTCTCATGTGGAAGCTCAGGGCATGAAGACGCTTCACTATTCTCTCGACAAATTCTTTTCCCTCCTCATCTTGCTTCAACAAAATCAAGGCACACCTTAACGCCATGAAGAAAAGGGCTTGGATCTCAATTGGGTATCCATAAACACCCTGTACATAAAATTTTGAACAGGGTTAGATGTGCATGCAAACACTATGAACATTTTTTGAATGCTCAAGTGGGCTAAAAGACTCCAGAGCAAATATGAAATGAAAGATGCCCATGAATTTCAAATAAAAACGACCAAGGAAATTAAAGAATGATTGTATCCGTTCCTTAACTTTCTGTATTAAAATCACACACTTCATTGGGTATACAGAGCACTAGCATTTTGTAACCATAATGTGAAATTTCTACTGGAAATTACTATTAAAAAACACTGCTTTTGTAGCATATGTTGTGTAGGAGGATTATAGAGAACATTTTACTTTTCAAATTTCATTGGGAATAGGAAATAGAAACTGAACTTACCATTCGACGATCAATCATACAACAACCATCTGCACAAAGCAGTGTAGGAAATGTGTCAAACCCTTCAGACAGACACAAGCTGAGTATCAGGCGCATACCCTTCTGGCACTCGGGCATTTCAGCTAGGGAATAATCTCCAGTACTTTTTGTATAAGCGCGAAGCAACATGATCCACCAGAACCCTGAGTCAACTGGGGCAACTCTGCCTATTGCACTTTCACCAAAATCGGCAATTAAAGTTTCATGGTTTCTAACAGGATCGTGAAAAACCTTGAAGCTTGCAGGCATCACTCCTTCTCCTAGCTGAAAGCGGTCTATCTTTTTCTCCCATGATTGCAGGCGAAGAGTCTTCAGCAGGAAGTTTTTCACAATTTCAGGCTCGCCATTCATCAAAAAAGCAAAAGCACTTGGGACAAAATCTCTGACGAACACCTAGAAAGGCAACGTGATTTAGCTTAGTATCTACATACCTGACTTCTAACAAGAAATATAAAGGTAAACCGGATGCACAATGCAACTCACACATTGAACTGGATTCCAAAAGAATTTTCTAATAACAATGTAAACTTACTAATATTAGTCAAGGACACCTAGTACCAATTGTGGATCATAAATATTGACATAGTCATACTCAAACTGCTTAGAGGCAAAAAAAAAAAAAACAGGAAATATGCAGTCATTTGATTATTCATTCCCCTATTAAAAGACCCTTAGCATTCCAGGCGTTTTAGCTGAAGCACTAGGATCAGTGCACAATGTATACCAACAACCAATATAATTTGCTGATAAAAGTTAGCAACAGCCAAACAGATATTCACCTGATCATAATTAAGGTTTTCTTCAGAATTATCCAATGCTGCAATGGTCCCAACAGGCTGACCTCGAAAATAAACCAAAGACTGCCTCAATGCCTCCCAGGCTTCAGCAACTAATGGATGAGCCTCAACGCCAAGTAAAGATCTTGGTGTATTTATAATGGATCTCGGGGTAGTAAAACCGGACCTTCGGCCAGCCCCAGGAGAGATGGTATCAAGATGATCACCTAAGAGCGACAAATTATCAAGCCTAGAAGGTGGCCGCGGTAATAAGCCCAGAGAGAACTCAGTGAGTGACCTTTCATCAAATGATCTTTGTCTTTCCATATTCAATGGCCGTGGCCTGTCTGACAATTTTGATAAGTCAAACTCGTCCAGTTCTTCTACAGTGGATGAAGCATCAGCAGGTCTTTTGTTCTCATCAGCGAGGCTTGACATTGTAAGGAAGAAGACTGTTTTTACTTGTAGATACTGAAATATGCAATTAAAAGGACAAAAATGGATGAGCACCGAAATATAGAGAGAAAAGGGGGAATAACTCCAAAAAATGAGTAAGTCCAATATCTCACAATCCAAGAGTAACAAACTGAAAATAGTTGTTGGTACATTTTTTGTTTTGACGAGGCATTTCCTGTTGAAATGGCAAAACAGGGTTCATCACCACCCGAAAATTGGCCGTAAAAACAATCAACATTCAGATGATGGCAGGGGAAATTATAAATCCTGAAGGGAAATCCTAATGGAAGAGACGAAGGCACCAGGGATTATCTGAACATGCAAAATAACGAGAGAACAAGAATTCAGATGGAGGCGGCCCAGATCCGCCAATCACATCCCCAAATGTGAGTGGGATAAAAACCCTAGGAAGGTGAAGAAAGCGAAAAAAAATAAGGAAAGCACAAGAAACCTGAAATCAACAATCTTGGAGTGCAGGGGAATGAAAACTCACGAAAACAGAGGTATGTGTTGTGATTAGAGGATCGAACACACCTCCCCGAATCATGAAAGTCGAAGAGAAGAAAAGAAGCGGGAGAGGGAGAAGGAGCGAGCGGTCGCATCGTATGATTCGTATGATGGATGATAAATAAAAATGGGGAGGAGGGAGGAGAAGTGCAGTGGCGCATACACAAGGAATGGAATGGATTACCACTTACCAGAAGTAATTCTCCGGCAGTGCCGTCTCCTCTCGACGCGCCTCCCCTGATGATACAAATAGATCGGTACGGTACCCCGGCCAAATCCGCTCCGCTCCGCTCCAAATAGCGAATTATGTGTGCGTTTGGGAAGAAGAAGATGGTGGTACGTGTAAACTGAAGCAGAAAATGGGGGGTGGGGTGGGGTGGGGGCTCGACGCTTGAGGGGCAATTTGGAGCGCCTCCTCAGAATGGATGGGCGGGAGACGGAGAGAGAGACTCTCGCCTCGACTGCAGGGTGCAGCCAGTAAGTAGTACTGTAGGGCGCAGCTGCGTGCCTGCCAATGCCTGCGTCATACAACAACATTCATGCCCATGCCAGGGCCGGGCCGGGCCGGGCCGAGCTCTGAATGAATCTTGATCGCTACTTTGCCTTCGTTCGTCGTTTTCTTTATTTTTTTTTGGGGGTAGAATCTTTCGTCGTTTTCTTTTCTTCATTTGTTTGTTTATACAACACCCAATACGTCAGTACGTCCACGTTCCCATCCCTCCTCTTTCTGCTTTTCTTTTCTTTTTTTTCCCTTGTTATTTATGACATTACATTTTAGCTAGCGCATTTGCAGATGAAAACTATTCCCTCAGTTCGGCAAAACTTGTCATTTTAAGGTGTTATTTTTGTTCAAAAAAACTTGTCATTGTAGGTATTTTGCCCTTCACTTTACAAAAATGCCCTTGATATGATTGATGGTTTGTTAGTTGTAGTTTTCGATAAAGTAAAAAATGAGGGTAATAATTAAGGATAAATTAGTACATTTGTTCATTGTCTTAAAACTTGTGAAATAAGCTAAAATGACAAGTTTTGTCGAACGGAGGGAGTATTATAGAAAATCCTTGCGTAACCCCACAACCAATGGTTCAGAATAATTCGAGAAAAATACTTAAAAGAAGATCAAATATGGGATTACAAAAGGAAGAAAAATTCATCATGACAATGGGTCAATTTAATTGACCTAAAGGATGAGTTCTATGCTGGGCTCATCTGGCAAATTGGAAATAGAAAGACTGTAAAATTTTAGAAGGATAAATGGTTAAATGATGATAGAAAGCTTAAGGATCATAGACTATCCCATCAAATAGATGATCAAGAAAGAGTTGAAAACTACATCCTACCAAACAACACTTGGAATGTACAAAAGATACGAGAAATCCTACCTCCGGACCTTGTAGACATAATTACCAGCACCCCCTTCCTTCGCAGGAGATTGAAGATAGACTCTATTGGAAACCTAGCTCCAATGGCTGGTTTTCAACTTATAGCGCCTTAAAATTAATCACGAACTCCGATGACAATGAGACACAACTATTCCCTGAAATATGGAAAATTGAGTGCCCACCAAAGGTCGGAAATTTCTTATGGAAAATGGGATTGGATGGATTACCTACTAAAGTTAGATTGCGAAATAAAGGGATACATACGCCCGTGGAATGCATCTTCTGTAACGCGAGGGAAGAAGACGCTATCCAGCTCTTCATGGAGTGCCCGACAACTTTAAGAACAATTGGATCTATAGATAGAGATATTGAACAACGAATAGTAAATATTGACAAAAGGAGTCAAAGTATAAAGACCATAACAAATGCAATATTTCGACATCTAAACTCTGAACAAAAATTTATTTTGGCTTTCTCATGGTGGTGCATTTGGACTAAAAGAAACAAAATTATATTTGAAAACCAGAACTTACGAACAATAGATGAATTGGTAGCCCTAATCAAATACCACATGAAAAACTGGAAAAAAAACTAAACAAGATGACTCAGACGAAGAAGATCGAAACACCATGAGAACCAAACCCAAAAACAATCTTCGCAAGAGGAAGGCCATTAGATGGCGAAAACCTGAAATTGGCGTCTTTAAACTTAATTTTGATGGCGCTAAGTCTTTGACTGGTTCTACTTCTGTAGGCTTTGTAATCAGAGATGACGAGGGTAGGATGATTGCTTGCGATGCCAGTAGGTGTGGGCGCGTGTCAGCGCTCCAAGCTGAGGCTATTGGTTTGCAGCTCGGGTTGCTGGAAGCTCGGAGGCTGAGGATCCGAAGAGTTGCTATGGAGGGAGATTGCCTCGCGATTGTCAATGCGATCAATGGTGTTTGGTCGACTCCCTGGGAAATCGAAATTCTTATCTCAGATGCTCTTCGTCTGCTTCGCTTATTTGAGTCGGTTTATGTGTCTCACATCTTCAGGGAAGCGAACAGAGTCGTTGATTGTCTCACGCATTTGGCCTTGGAGTCTTTGATTCGTCGTCGTGGAATTCTGATTCAGAGTTTCAAACTTTCGTCCGTAGGGACGCTCTTGGGTGGTGGTACAACCGTGGTTGACACCCCCAAACTATCGCATGTATAATAAAAAAAACATTTTAGCTACCGCATATAGGGCTCGCAATTGGTACATATATTATCATATCAACCACGTATCGACTATATTAGTAACCACTATAATGGTAAATGGTAATCGATATGTTGGTAACCATCGTGATTGTAACCACGTGATGTTGGTAAGATAATGATAATGATATTTGAGATATCATATTTAGAATGGTTGTCGAGTATATATATATATACTCCTTATAATGGTATGAAGTTTCAAATTAATAGTAGTTTTTCACTTGTAATTTTTAATTGTTTTTTTGGTGAAAAATACCTATTTTACCCTCATAAATTATATTCTCATCTTATATTAACTATGTCCTTTTAAGTAATTTCTATCTTTTTTTTATAAAATGTCTTTTTTACCCTTAAGAGTTTGAATTTAAAAATATATTTTTTTATTTCAAGGTCATTTTATGTCTTTTTAAAATTATAAATTGTCATATTTCATCAATTTCACCTAACTTTATATTTTCTCTTAACATGCCCAAATTACTACTTGAAAGTTTTCTCAAATCAACTATACTTTATATTTTTAATTTAACTTTCCAAGTTACAATTACAAGATTTTCTCAAATCAACCATACTTTGTGTTTTTAATTTAACTATCCAAGATTCCAAGTTGTAACTTTAAGGATTTCTCAAATTAAACCGACTTTATATTTTTAATAAGATAATAATAATAATAATAATTATTATTATTATTATTATTATATCTTTTTTTTGATGTGTAATGATCAGGATTTTTGAACTCTATAGTTTTGGATTTCTTTTTGTTTTGATTAATAAACTTTTTAAAAGACTACCCTTCTTTATTTTTTTTAATTGAAAGACATCATTCTTATTACTTTGTAATTTTTGTTTTTCCTATAAAAATAACTATTTAAATCACAAATTTAAGATTTTTTCTAGGATGGATTGTGGCTACATAATATTTTTATAAATCATTTTAGGCTAAAAAAATAATATAGATATAAATAAAATATATAGATAGATTGTGGCTTATATAACTTTCTATAAATTGTGATAACATATTATTTTATTAATTTTTATCATATAATAAACCACAACGCGCCACATAAGAATTTTTATTATAAAATCAACCACAACGCATCAATAAAATGTTATGCATCGGTTTTAGTAAATGTATATAAATAGATAAATTTTCACGTATAGTTAAGTTTCACCCCAAGAAAATAGAATAGAGGAGCAACTTTAGATAGACAAATTAAATATCGATATCAAAGTAAACATTTAGATAGAGAAATTAACCCTTGTATTTATATAAAAAACTAAAAATAGGAGAACGTAAACATAAAAATAAAAAAAGGCACATTCAATTCACTCACTAATGTAGTAATATAGTATTGTATGTACAATTAGTGATAGTTCACATAACACAATCTTATTAGTTGGATTGTAGAAATAATCGATACATGCATTCCTCATAGAAGTCAATCATAAAGTCGTAACTTTTAGAAGCTCCCCCCCGAGAGAAAACTCAAGAGAGTTTCTCTCTCCTTCGGTCCTCTTCCGCCCCCAAAACCTTCTTGATGAAATCCCAAAATTTATCATCCTACTATCATCACTCTTACCAAATCAGGTTTGATTTGGTTGATTAATTGATCCCCAAACAACAAATTCAAACTCAGTTCCTTCAATTTGCTTTCCCTTTGGATTTTGGGGTTGGTTTGTGCAACCTTTGGTGTCGCTCCTCCGTCGACTCCTGTTTTGAGGTTCTTCGGTGCCGGTCGGCGTCGGATCTTGGCTCCCTCTTTCTGTTATTATCCCTCTCCTCTGGTCGCGCTCTTCCACTGAATTTGAATATCGTGCCCTTGCCGACACTTGCTCATATATCATATGGATTCAATCACTTCTCACTGAACCGAGGGTCCAACAATTAATGCAACTCATCATCTAATGCGATAATTTGGTTCCATAACCCTCAACTCCAATCCCGTTTTCCACTCAAGGATGAAGCATGTTGCACTAGCATACCATTTCGTCTAGCAACATGTCCATGACAACAAGCTTCGGGTGTCTTACGTTCTGACGAATTATCAAATAGCGAATATCCTAACAAAGCCTATTTGTCGCCCAAAGTTCACCACTTTCCTATTCAAGTTTGATCTCGCCTCACTGACGACCTTTCTTGCGGGGTATGTCAGAGATCAGACTCCTACATTTCAGGGCAGTTACATTTAGTGGATATTATTTACTTATCAGTCACAGTAAGTGGATGATTTGTCTCCACTACTTCAGCCATTGTCTCATTATTAGTTAGTAGTATCTATATTTAAATATCAACTCCATTAATGAGAAAGGTAATCAATAGGGATGACAATGGGGCGGGGACTCTACGATGCTCGCGACCATCGCGGGGACGGGGATGGAGAAATTAAATGGGGGCGGAAACGGGGATGGGGGACAAATTAATTTCCCGCGCGGGGATGGGGATGGGGATAAGAATATCCACAACTAAGAGTTTTCATTACTTTAAGGTAATTAAAAGGTAACCCTATGGTTGTAAGCAAAACCTTAAGGTGAAGAGAGGAAATGGGTTACCTTGGTGTGGAGAGGTAAATAGTATTTTGGACCATGTGTAAAAGTTGATGCTTTATTTATTTTTTATGTTTTTTTATTTAACTAATAATATATAATTGGTGGAAACTATATGATGAATATAGATAAATGAGAAAAAGGGGAGGATGAGGTAAACTCATGGTTGTGGAGTAAAAATATGAAAACCTTAAAGAAAGAGGTTGATAAAGTGAAAAATGGCGTCAAAAACTCAAAATATTAGAAGAGAGGGGAGAAAAAAATGGAGAAAAGGTAATCTTATAGTTGCGGATGGTCTAATAGTCCCCACCCCGATTCCCGCTCCGCCCCGCCCCGCCCCCGTTGGGGATTCCTGGTGGCCGGGGAGTAAGAAATTCCATTTTTTTAAAATCTTACCTATGTTTATATAATTTTTAACCTTATAATTTACATTTATGAAATATTATATGCAATATTTATATCATATTTTTAACATAACTTTAATAATATCTTATAATTTTCTATTAAATGGGGAAAAATCATGAGTTTCAAACGGGAAACCCGATGGGGAATGCAAACGGGGAAAATTATGTGGGGATGAAGATTCCCCGACGGGGACAGGGGCGAAATAATGTCCCTGAGCGGGGACAGGGACGAGAACGGGGAGAGTGTTCATAAACGGGAACGGCCCTAGTAATCAATGGTCAAAACAAATATCTATCTTTATTCTTTACACCAACATAATGATATGGAGAAAGGGAAGTAAGGAGATCTCGGTTCAATCCATTGCTTCTACCCCTTTTCTTGAGTGAAATATCAAAGATTTGTCCTACTTCCTCTGGGTTGAACCGATCGGCACAAGTCGATTTAGCGAGTACGAATCGATGACTCTTGCTGACTGGTGCACGTCCGCGGTTTGCCACTAAAAAGGCTTGGAATCTCCCAGGTGAAGTTTTGGCCCAAATTCAAGCAGCGAGAGTTTATTTTTAGTTTTTAATTGTTAAACACCAACCCCACCCCACGTCTCCAAACAGCAATACTCGATTGCCTCCCCCTCCCCTCCCCTCCGCCTCCACGACTTCCATGGTCGTCGTTGTCGTTGCCGTTGCCGCTGCAGCAGCCGCCGCCATATCCTCTACCCCGAATTGATCCCTCCTTCTCGTGTTTCCCTGTTTCCCCTCCCAAGGGATCAAGCTCGAGCTCCCTCTCGAGCATGTCCCTACCACCTCCTCCTTAACTATGCCCCATTCCTTATCTCTCTCCCTTCGCCCCATCTCCCGCCGCTTTTCCATCTCCTCCACCTCTTCCGCCGCTCTCCTTCGAACGACGACGGCGACAACCACCAGCGAATCTACCAAGAAGCCCGTCCCCCAAGAGCCCGCGCTCGTTAGGTTAAAGAAGGAGCGGGATCCCGATCGGCTATTCAACCTCTTCAAGGCCAATGCCCGCAACCGTCTTGTGGTTGAGAACAGGTATGCCTTTGAGGATACCGTATCTCGATTGGCTGGTGCCGGCCGATTTGATTACATCGAGCAGTTGCTCGAGCAACAGAAGTCCTTGCCCCAGGGCCGCCGAGAAGGTTTCATGGTTCGATTGATAACCTTGTATGGAAAAGTTGGGATGTCTAAGCAGGCTCTACATACTTTCTTTGATATGCACTTGTTTGGGTGTAAAAGGACTGTTAAGTCTTTCAATGCGGCGCTTAAGGTTCTATTAGTCTCCCATGACCTGGGAGCCATCGATTCATTTCTCCAAGAGGCTCCTTTCAGGTTTGGGATCAAGATGGATGTTATTTCGTTTAACATCATGGTTAGTGCGTTTTGTGAGATGGGGAACTTCGGGAAGGCGTATTTGATGTTGATTCAGATGGAGAAGTTAGGGTTAAGGCCAAATGTGGTCACCTATACCACGCTAATATGGTTCCTTTATAGGAAGGGTCAGTGGCAGATTGCCAACGGGTTGTGGAACCTCATGGTTAGGAAGGGGTGTTATCCCGTTGTGGCCACTTTTAATGCCAGAATCCATTTTTTGGTTAGTAGGGGTAGAGCCTGGGAGGCCAATGAATTGCTGGATTTGATGGAAAGCATTTCTCTGCAGCCCGATGAGGTTACTTATAATTTAGTAATCAAAGGTTTTTGCCGAGCTGGGTATCTTGATATGGCCAAGAGGGTCTATTCTGCCCTGCACGGTAGGGGTTACAAACCGAATGCTAAGATTTATCAGACTATGGTTCATTACTTATGTGAAAATGGGGAACTTGATGAGGCTTATACTATGTGTAAATGCTGTATGAATGATAATTGTTCTCTCAATACGGGGACTATTCATAAATTGATTCAAGACTTGAAGAAGAGTGGGAGGGTTGCCAAGGCAAATGTCCTTTTGGCCTTGTCTAGGAAAAAACATCCTCCTTTCCCTGATAAGGAGTTAGGGACTTTTCCTCCATCTTAGTAAGACTGTTTAAGTTCATGATCACTGGAATTCTCACGGTGACTGATTGGCCTTTTCTTCAACCAATAAAGGCATGATTGGATCCTGGTAAAAAATGGCCAGTGTACTTGGATTCTAGCTACATGACACGGTTGATCAGATGCACTTTTGGTATTTCAAGTTCCTAATGTGGCACACGTTGAAGGTGTTGGTGAGCTGTATCATACATTGCTGGTAAGAACTATCCTTCTTTCTATTTTGCCTCATGCTATTTGTTGAATGACTTGAATTGCATCCAGATTTATGCTTCTATATTCCCAAGTGTTAAGAGTGCATTATGAACTGTACAAATATGGATAAGACAAGTTATTTCTTCCACGCCTTCTCCCCCCTTTGAGGTTGATTTTTCAATGGAGGATTTAGTAAATATATTGATAATGTTGGACATTTAGGGTTTGTGAATAGTTTGAGGTGTGATAGATCACTATCTTTAAAGTGATATTCGTCCCCTTTAATTGCTATTAGGGTTTTAGACAAACTCACCTCTAGGATACAACAAAGCCCTATAAGAAATCTCACACAACAAATCCGAATTTCTTCTTGTTTTTCTCCTGTGAAGAAACATCTCTTTTATAGAGAAATTCTTCTGTAACTGCTAAGCAGTTAATTCAGTTTTTACGGTTAACGGAAGTTGGTCAATCTCATCCAAAAGGAAGAGATCACAACCATTGATCTATGACAAATCTTGACCACTGATTTCCATAAATCAGCACCAACCCTTGATTGAAATTAGTTATTTTATTAGTCTTATTTTTAGACTTTTACCAACAATCACCACCAAGTCTATAAATCAGACTTTTGCAAATAATGTCATACACAGTGAAAGTGTCTTTCAACTTAAACTTCCAATTAGTATAACTCTATCAAAGTGTAGACAGATTCAATGGTGGTTAGTTCCTTAAACCATTTCTCTTGTATCAACACTGGATAAAGCATACATATAACATTTCTCCTCTAGCCATCTTTACTTGAACATAAATTTCACAATTTTTATTTGAAGGATTAAAATCTACACTAATCATGCCATTTTTAGACATAAATTTTAAAGATCTAAAATTCACATGAGCAAGTCTTAAGTGACATAAATCAAAAGACTCAATAGTATAAACAGAACTAGAAGATTTATTTATAATACTCAGTTTGAACATTCCATTGCATGAGTATCCTTGCCTATGAACATTCCACTCTTAGTTAAAATCTGATTCTAAGACAACCCTTTTACCAACCTTACATAGAAGACCTGCAGAAACTAGGTTCTTCCTAATCTCAGGAACATGCAGAACATTTAGAAGTTCATGCTCTTCCCATAATTGAACCGAATCTAGATATTTCCCATTCCCACCTTAGCCACATCGTTGATGCCCATCCATCATCTTTCTCATAAGCCTTGTATTCTGGAAACTGGAAATATCATTGCAAATATAAACTGCAGCGCCTGAATCGTACCACCAAGCCTTAGTAATCATTGCTGCAGCCATGTTTAGTTCAATCACTATGCCAATTTGTAAGTCAAAAACCATCGCAACAATTGCAGACACCTCTTTGTCAGCTTATTTGTTTTCCATCTCTTGTTGCTTTTTCTTCTAGAATCTGCACTCTCTCTTGAAGTGTCCTAGTTTATGACAAAAGTGGCACTTGGGGTTTGGTATCATTGCCATCTTTCTTTGGCTTTCTGTTCCTGTTGTTGTTGGCCCCTTCGTTAGACTTCTTTCTCTTATTTCCTGCAGTCATGTTAGAGTATTCACGAACAACATTGTTGATCTTGGAGTCAGACTCAACTTGTTTGGTGTACTGTTTCCTGGTTTCTTCCTCAATTCTTAGATGCTTCTGAATTTGCTGTAAGGAAAGTTCCTCAGTGGTGTGCAGGAGTTTCTTCTTGTAGTTTTCCAAGAGTTAGGCAACTTAGCAATTATAGCCCCAACTTGCAAAGCCTTGGAAATGTCAATTTTCAACTCCTTGAGTCGATTGACAATACTCCGCAGATCATTAACTTGATCCATAACGAGTTTATTAGCATTCATAGTGAATTCAAAGTATTTCATGATGAGAGACTTATCTGTCCCTTGCTTTTCGTTGTTGTATCTTGCCTCCAAGGTTGTCCAAATCTCCTTCTTTCTCTGGTCCTTGATCTCCTGATTTCCGTCTTCTGTTGGATCTGGAATTGCCTCCAAATTGTCATCCACACATAAGAAATCTTCAGGGCAGTCGGTAGGAACATCATCCGGTCCTTCCAGCGGCTGTAGTTGGTTCCATCGAACTGATCAAGTTTGAAAAAGTCTTGATTCATCAGAGTAAGGGCTGCTTCTTGTGATCTGCCCTCCATGACAAAATATCACTTTAAAATTGTTGGAAATTTAGGGTTTATGAATCGCTTTGAGGCGTGAAAGATCACCATCTTTAAAGTGATATTTGTCCCTAGGGTTTCTGACAAATTCACCTCCTAGGAATAAGAAATCTCAGACAACAAATCTGAATTTCTTGTTTTTTCTCTTGTGAAGAAACATTTCTTTTATAGAGAAATTCTTCTAAAATTGCCTAGCAGTTAATTCAGTTTTTCCGGTTAAAGGAAGTTGGTATAAATCTCATCCAAAAGGAAGAGATCACATCCATTGATCTATGACGGTTCTTGACCACTGATTTCCATAAATCAGAACAAACGCTTAACTGAAATTAGTTATTTTATTAGTCTTATTTTTAGACTTTAACCTACAGATAAACAGATAATAAACAGATAATGTCCAGGCACAAAGGATAAGTTTCCTGTACAAGGGTCAAGGGCTGTCCTTGTCCCTGAACAAAGCTGCAATGCAGCTTTTTGGTGTTGAATACTCCCCTTCTTACTTAAAGGTTGAGTGCACCACAGTTGGACAGTCCTAAGTTTGTTATAATCCTTATCTTCTCCTTGCTAATTGTTTTGTATTCTGGCGTTGCCACTTTCTATTCTTGATGGCAACCTTTAGTGTGTTCCGTATTCCTTATCGTCTTTCATCATTCTTGTTCCTAATGCTAATTGGTACCATTGAAGACACTGATCCTCATTTCTAACAACTTGAAATTTTCCGGGAGCTGATAAAACAGAAACAAAGAGTTCGTCTTTGTCACATACATCTGGACGCGAATGTATTAGCACATTGGTTTGCGAACAATGCATTCAATTTAGTTGATCTTGTGGCATGGTATGACTCCTGTCATAGAGAGGTGAGGGATATTTATGTGCGCTTTATGTTGGGCTGGATATCAAATGTGCTTTGACCATCGTCTGCACTAAAAAAAAGTAACTAAACATGAAGTTCAAGTGTTCAACTTTTAAATTCCCTGCTTTAACAGCATAAATTAAATGATTCCGATTATTGAAAGTTTGGACCATGATTGTTGGTGTTATTTGTTAAGCAGGATAAATTAAATGGTGGGAGGTTTGGTTCCAAGTTCTGTAATTTTGTAATTTTCTGTGTTCGTTTACATATATGTTTCCATAGTATCATGTATTCCGTTTTTTTTTTTGACAAACACATTTGCTGTTAATGTTGGTTTTCATTTGTTGTATAGCCTTATCATATTGTAGATAATGGGAGGTTTGGTTGCTGAATTTTTGAAAGTGTATAAATTAGAACAAAATATTCTGCAACATTTCCCATTATTATCTTATAAACTTCAGAAAACAAAATATTCATGTATTATTTTTTGGTAGACAGTGTCAATTTGATGTAAATTAATTTGAACTATTTAGTTTTCATTGACATATATGTTTCTTATACTCATGCAGGGTCATATGTTGCCAAATTTAAAGCTTGCTGATCAACTTAAGAGATCAAATTGCTGACATTCTTCTCAACTATAAAGTTTCAAGGATCTATGTCAGCAGTATTATAGTGCTAATGCTAATACAACAATGGTGATATTCACACAATGGTATCATTGGCCATAAAGAGAAGTGCATAAATCAGCAAGTGCTTCAAATAGTGAGGATAATTCACTTTGAGAAGGATTTTATCAAGTAGGTTAAAGCTAGAAGGGGCTGCCTTGCCTTTTCAACGAGCTTGATCCTTGTAATGCTTAATCTGCGTTGCTTTCAGTCTGTTTTGCTAATTGCTACATGACTAAAGTAATGTCATTGCAGCACAGTTATGGTTTATGGGTACGCCATCTCAAAGCAAGCTGGTATGTCCAGGTTGCTCGTATGGATTGCGTAAGAGGATCATTTTTGGTTGGAATATTGCAATTTTGGGCCTTGATCACATACTTGGTGGGGTGGTCTTTCACGAAACAAAGGGTGCAAAGAAGAGACTCCAGGCGACTGGGCATCCATTCTTACTCCTGTTGGGTCAGATATTTGCACAGAGTTGAATGTAATCTTGCAGGAGGAGTTAATAGGGTGAATTCGAATGTCAAAGAATATCATAATCAAAGATTACATGATCATCAGTTTACTGTAATTTGATTCATTTAATTCTTTGATTGATGATCCTGTAATGTTTCCTTTATTAAACCGGTTACATTACCAGGGTATTTGATTTTGAACTGTTTTGGAAAACAATTCTTCTAATAAGCTTGAAAAAGGGGGTTTTGACTTTTGAGCAAACTTGGAACAGTGTAAGAATTATCCCAAATTTGAAATCTGTCATTTATCACTTATCAGGCAAGATTATAAACAATCTTGGCAGTTGGCAGTTTGGCACACTTGAATGTTTGCATAATAATACGTTATGTACTATGTAGTAGCGGAACAACTAACAACTTCACAAGCACAAACTTGCAGTAAATTATCAGCACCCAAGTCACCAACAACATACTATCCACCCAGCAACAGTAAATTCTTAGATCTATCAAGATCAAAATAGAATAAAGAGGGGATCTATTTTGACAGACAAATCAACTGTCTAGGAAGATAGATTGGAACTGTATCAACACAAGCAGCAAGATTATCAAACCAGCCACACCCCATGGTGAAGTCCTGCCTTCTGGCGGTGGACCGCAGTAGATGGGCTGTCGCCGACGCTGACGATCATAGAAAGACATGCCAAAACACCTCTCAGAATCCTCCATGGATGACAGCCATTTAACCAAAAAGATGATGGATATTGGTATTGCTAAAAGCACCCAATTAATATGCTCCTCTGCAGTGTCGACTGCGTCTCCATAAGAAGAGTACCATGAAATGCCTAGAAAGATGCAGATGACTGCTAAGATTACAAGGACTGGGTAAGGAAGAGGGCTCAGAGTGAACCCATCAAAGATGGAAGAGGAAGTGGGTGTGGTTCTTCCTCCATAATAGTAGTAGTACCCCATTGTGGTTAATTAGCAATGCAATGCTCCTTATTTTTTCAAGGAATTGAATTGAAGGCCCTTCCACCTGTCCTTGTCAAATTTATAAATTTTGTGATTGGGGTGGGGATGTGAGGGGTTATTGTCTGCGACAGCCACTTGATTTGGTTGCATTTTCTGAATCTGGGCTGTTGATTTGGAGATGAGGGCCATGGCCATTGCCCATTGGATGGTTGTGATTTATGATTGTGATGGTTGTTCCGAATGCAAGCATATAGGATTGTGAGAGTTGCAGTTTTTAAGTTAACCTCCTCCTCCTCCTTTTTACTCTTTACTGCTTAATTATGATATTATCTTTGATTTCCTGCTTTTGGATGGGTGGGTGGAGATGGAGGGTTCCACAATCCACACAATAGAAAGTAACTATGATTATTGTCTGGTTTTGAAGAATTCAAAAGTAGGAAGGTGCCCAAATAATTATTCTACACTACGGAGTATTTGTATTTTGTTTAATTGTGACTTGAAAACACATGAAATCACAAACCCCACAACAACCCACACCTCTCTTTCTTCAATTACCCTGCTCCTCTCCACCCTTCCAGCCTTAATTGCAATCCCATCCTCCTTCATCTTCAGTCTTCACACTTACATCACCAATTTTGATCCCAAATCCATTCACCTTGGATTTGAGGTAGAATTCCTTTTCTTTGTGTTGAGAATGTGAAGAGAACAAAAGAGTTCTCACATTGAAAATATAAAAAATCAAGTCTTAGTTAGTATATAAGTTAGTGAGTTACTTCTTTTATTGTCAATTGGTTTTATGAAGTAAGACTGATGTGCTCAAGTAAAATGAACTATAGGTGCACTGCATATCTACTTCTTTTGGATTTAGAGCTACGGGTGCACTGCACATATCTACTTCTTTTGGGATTTGGAGACAAACAAAAAGGGTATTGTAGAGGTGCTACATGGTGTTGCTTTGGGTTTAACCCAACTGCACGTATTGATTAAAAAGAATACAGTATTAATTTATTTGAGGGTGTTCAGGGTTAGTCCAAAAAGATAAGATCAATTGGTGGGCAGATACAGGCTTCACAGATGATAAGTTGAATAGGGAAGTAGCACTGTCATAGGTAGGGGGTAGGTGTTAAATCATATGGCTAAATTTATCAATTATTGATTTTGCTCAAGTTAAAGAGAGTTAGTTCCTTTCCCATATAGCTGTTTATCAATCTCTCTTCACGTGAAGAAGCTCTTCATGTGACTATGTGAGGGTGGAGAAACAACAACTACTGTTCATATCAAAGTGAAAGGTACACAAATAGCCAGCCAGAGTTTAACCAACAATCATGGTTATGATGCCAGTTTGTGGTTTCTCCCTGAATCATACGGTATTAATTGTAAATTGAACAAGATAGAAAGAACTTGCAACTCCTTGTACATGAGCAATGCAACACAGTGATTGATCTCCATAGTTTAGCCAACATGTTACACTAAAAAAAAGCAAGTATAATTGAAAATCAGATGCCTGCAGAGTACTATGCCAAGCAAACATATAACAAATGGCTTTCATAAGAAACCCAAGTACAAATCTGCGCTTGAATTGAACCTCTTACAAACCAGTCTCAACCAAAATTTAGAAGTAGCAAAATTGAAAGTGAAAATTGTCCTATAAAATAAACCCCAGAAGTTCAAATTACATTTTGCATTTTCTTCAATCCATATCCTAGTTGAAGTTCATTGTTGAATTCGCTAGTCTAGCTTCTTTTGGGCTTCTTTGCACTGACGGACTTTGCGGCATTGGACACCTTCCGAACCTCGCTTGCTTTCTTCATCTTAGCTCTATCTGCTTCACCCAGCTCAACCTTACTAGTTTCTTTCTTCCCCTTTGCCTTCAATTGCTTCCCCTTCTTTGACTTAGCTGACTTCTTCGGTTCTGGCACAGGCAATTCCACTTCCGGCTCAGCACCATCTACGGTATCATCAACATCAACGTCCAACTCATCATCATTATTCTTCTCCTCATCGAGTTCTTCATCGCTGACCAACATCTCAATTACATCATCCATATATCTAACTTCATGAATCCTGCCCTTCTTCGAAGATCCCTTGGAGCCCATTTTACTCGATACCACATCCTCTCCTCCTTCCTCTCTCCTTCTCTTCTTCTTCTTCTCCTCCACAACAGCACCAATGCTCTCCAGGCCAATAAGCTTCAAATTCACCTCAGGTACAGACTGATAAATGGGCAAAGCAACAGAATCTGAAAACTTCAAGTTGAGAGACCTCACATTATTCCACTTCTTAGGCACGGTCTCAGCCACCCCATTGATCACAGCCAACACATTCTCCACGATGTCTCCAATCGACATCGAAACCCTCGCCACCCTCACAGTGCTGCAAGTCCCCGTCTTCAAGTGCAGGAAGGCAGAACTGCACACCCTCTCGACCTGCTCTTTCCAGTTCTTGTTCTCCAAATCAACCGGCACAGGTAACTTCTTTTTTTGGAAGAAGTGCTTCCCGAGAAGCTTGGGGAGCAGCGGGATGATTCTTCTATCGGCCAAGAACAGATCGTAGGAATCTAAAAGCTTACGCTTGGCCTCGAAAGCCTTGTAGTCAGATTTGAGTTTGGAAAGCTTGATTACCTTGGAAACGGGGATCCCTTCGCTGGCTAGTTTGGCCTTGGCGTCCTTGGAGGTTGGGCGACGGTCGGGGCGGTCGTCGAGGAAGAGGCAGAGCTCGGAGCTGTGGGCGGCGGAGAAGAGAGGGTGTTTGAGAGGGATCTTATGGGGGTTGGTTCGGCCCTTGGGAGGGATCTTCTTCAGGGTTACAACAAGGTACAAGAACTCGTCGGATCCGAAAAGCTGGGGCTTTTCGGATTTGGAGTTACAATCCTTCCATTTGAGCAGAGCTTTGACTGCTTTCTCTACTGCTTCCCGAGGGATGGTCGGATTTGGGGTCGCCGTTGTCACCATTGCTGTATGCCTGTGTGAATGAAGATAGGGGCGGAGAAAGGAAGAAACAAACGGAGGCGAACGAGCAGAGGGTAGGAAATGGAAGTAGGGTTTTGCTCAACTTTTAAACCCTAATTTCTTCAATAAATAAATACGTAGTACGGAGTATTTTTTTTTTCTAGAACCGGGTCTAATTTTCGGCCTGTGCTGCTTTGACAATGAAACCCGGTCTAAATTTACAAGACGGCCTCGTTTACTAGTTGGCCTGGCCTGTAATTGCTTGCCGCTGTCGAATTGCAAAACCTCCGGAATACGATCAGTTGAAGGAAGTGGGGAGATAAGAGACAGGGGAAACATGGCGGGAATGGGAGATGGGTATGTGGGTACTGCGCAGGACGCTGTGAGGATAAGGAGGCTGGAGAAGCAGAGAGAAGCTGAGCGCCGTAAACTGGAAGAACTAAAGAGTAAGACCGCTTCCGTCAAGGGTCAGACCGGTCTCCTTCAATTCGGCTCCGGCACTTCCGAGGTTCCCGTCTCCTCACCCCCGCCCTAAACACTCCCCTTGTTCATTTCAATTTAGTTTCAATTTGATCCTCAACTGTTAATTGCACTGATCAATCCACTCCTGATTAGTCTAGGGTTTTCGGAAATAGGATTATGGGCCATAAGTTTTGGATTCCGATGTTCAATAGTCATTATGTATCGTTAGTCGTTACAGGTTAAATTGATTTTATTTTGAATTCCTGTGGAGTCTCTCAAGTCTCGACCCTTTTTTGTAAAATGAAGGCATTTTGGTTGCAAGATGAACCCTTGCAATTTTTCATTACATTTTCCTTTTGATGCTTTGTGTATATACATAGGCTTTGTTTGACAAACATTTACTTATCCCTTTTAACCATATATTATTCTTTATGAGCTCATTTTCAGTTCCTTATAAGAAACGATCACCTCCCGGCAAACGAATAAGTGTTTGACAGTGTGCTTTGTAATCACTTGCTTGGAAGAATGCTGTTATTTGGTAGAATCATTTTTTTTCTCTCAATAAACTGTACTGGGCAGTGGGTACATAAGTACCTCCTTGGCTTTTAGTGCTGTCTTTTGTGTGACATATGATTGAATTATAGTCGTGAATGGTTATTTTTCTGACTACATGTTTCATGTCTACTGTAAACGGATTCTCCAGATTCTTGAGACTGCATTTAAGAAGGAAACTATTGGCCTTGTCACCAAAGAACAATATGTCGAGAAGGTGATTCAGTGCTCTATCACAGTATCACATTAAATTTCCTCGCCTTTTTAATTCTTAATGAAGACTGGTCCATAATCACTTATTAATTTTAATTGTAGAGGGTTAATATAAAAAACAAGTTTGAGGAGGAAGAAAAAGAGAAACTTCAGAAGCTGCAACAAGAGTGAGTATACTGTCAGCCTTATGGTTACTTTTGTACCAGTCTGGTGCCCTTATGCTACGCTTGTAGGGATTGGTTAATCTATGTTGTATCATCCAGGGAAGCGGAACTTCAATTGCAAAAGCGTAATAAGAGAAAATTCAAAGGAAATTCCAGATTATCATTTGCTGAGGATATTGATACTGGAAACGAGGAAGAGGATGATGACAGTGGTTAGTCCTAAGTTCTTTTGCTAGGTTTTGTTTAAGTTCGTTTGCTAGGTTTTGGTTTTCTCATTGACAAAAAGCAAGCCTTCCTATATTCACGCTTTAACAATTTTTACAAGTTGAGTTAGGTGGACTTAGCTTAATATTAAAAATTAACTAGCATATGCTTATATGGAAGGTCACTTTTAGATATAGTTGTCTGAATGACACATATAATAATGAAAGTAGAGATGTTGCTTGACTGTGCTGATGTATATAGTGGTGTTTGATTTTCCTTGTGGTATGTTTTTTTTTCAAAAAATTTAATTTTTTTTATTATTTATCAAAATGTCTCCTGTTTTGACCATCCAACTTGTGACGTCTGGATGTATGTATATATCATGTGCGGCAGACTATATATGCTAGTTATTGCATTCTAACATCTGACTATATATGTATAGCTCATTAGCTTGGTCCAAAACTTTGTTTCTGACAAATTGCTCATGAAATGTTTGAGGAATATTCTAGAGCAAATTGTGATTACAAAAATAATAATTCTACAGCAAATTCTGATAAAAAAAATATTCTAGAGCGAACTTCGCGTCTTCAATTGATCCAAATCTGCTGGTGCTGCTTTTGGCAGATTATCAAGAACGGTCAAAGTTGAAACAAGGGAAACTTGGCAAAGATCCTACTGTTGAAACTAGCTTTTTGCCTGATAGGTATTTTGGCTGCTTTCTCTTCTCTCTCATATTTGATTCTTAATGCGAATCAACATTAGGATATTTATGTTTATTCAGTGAGAGAGAGGCACAGGAACAAGCTGAACGGGAAAGGTTGAAGGGACAATGGCTTCATGAGCAGGAGTTAATAAAAAGTAAGCATAAATTTTGCTTTTCATTGTAATAACTCTTTTTATCTTTTATGATTTTTGTGCATAGTCCTTTCAGACTTTCAGTTCTTGACTGATTTTTTATTTTATTTTTATTTTTATGTTTCAGATGAGCCTCTTGAAATTACCTACAGTTACTGGGATGGTACTGGCCATCGTCGTGCTATCCAGGTTAGTAGAGCTACGTAAGATATGTTGTGACTTTTGTGGTTTATAACCAAAGTGTGAAATTACCTAATATATTTTAGACTTTCTTAATTCCAAGTGACATTCTTTGATTTCTTTTCAGGTGCGCAAAGGTGATAAGATAGGAGATTTTCTGCGGGCTGTTCAGCAACAGCTTGCACCAGAGTTTAGAGAGGTTCGGACAACGTCTGTGGAGAATCTGCTTTATGTAAAAGAAGACCTAATAATTCCTCATGTAAGAAAGTCTTTTGAGCTTATATTTTTCTTATAGCTCCAAGTTCTTTCCATGCATATGTAAAATCTAAAATGCTGCTATTTCTGAATTTACAGCAACACAGTTTTTATGAGCTCATTGTGAACAAGGCAAGAGGCAAAAGTGGACCGGTATTTTCCCTTTCTTTCAGTGCTATTTTCATTCAAACTAAATTTCTTCTTCCAATTGATCTTTATCTCAGGAGGCTGAGAACCTTATAGAAAAAATTGTTTTTCAGTTGTTTTGATGAGTACTAGCATGTTAATGTGTTTTAGTAATTTAAGCTGTTTATATCACATTATGCAACACACATAAAGTACTAATTTTGATGAGCATTTTAATGGGTTATCTTTAAGCTTCTTCTCCAGTTGAATGCTTGTTTAGCTGTTTCCTGTGTAGCAATGGCAATGTTTATCTATGCTAAGGTGCTGGTTTAAACTTTAGAGGCCAATCCTAGTGTGCTTCCTTGAGGGGAAAATGATAGGTGCATAGTGTTTGCTAAAGCACTCTTGTTGAAAGTGGCACATTTTCTTTCTTAGATCTTAGTAGAGTAAAAAAGCTGATTTTGCTAGCTATTATTATTGGTTGATTCTCCTCAATGTTAAGAATGGAGGTCTATTGCCCAGACTAGCTGATCATCTTGTTCCTTATGTTGATTTTTGAACTAGTTTTAATCTTGAAGGTGTTGAATTTGTTGTAACAGAAGTTTGAAGAGTATGCTTATTCTCCCAGGATTAGATTTCTAATCTTGTTATCCCATCTTTTTTCCCCTGTGCAAGTCGGCGTTCGTTTGCCCAACAACATAAGAGCCCACCACCACCAAAATCTTTCCCCCCAGCTTCTCTTGTTCAATCAATTATTTACCTGTTTCCCCCTTCTCCATGGATTAATATCTGTACGATAGTATTGTACGTATTTTATATTAACTTATTAATGCTCAAAAAGTTATATTTCTTACCTAGAATATTAAATTTCATTTGCAAAATTTTAAAAATCTTGTTAACAAAACACAAATGTCAAAATTTTGCACTGGCCCCCCTAAATGATCGAGACGGCCCTGACACAAGGAGAGGTTCCCAGCTAGGGTAGTTAATGAATTAGTAAATTAGAGGGTTATCCAATATCGTCTATCCACGGATAGATTAAAGGTGTTTGTTGGTGACAGATGTACTACTCTAGGGTATATAAGGAGAGGAGGGGTTATTCCAGGAAGAAACGGCCATTTCTTGTAATATTGGCTTTTGCCTGAGGGCCAGTCAAAGCTTATTCTGAGTTTACTCAGCTGGTTTTGTTGAGTAAAATCCAGGGGTTCATCCCTTGGGATGTGGTTTATCTTGTGTGCACTGTGTTTTGGGTTCTTTATTTGATTTTCCATGGACTCCTTTTCCTCTCTCTTATCAGAATCTCATTTACTTGGGTCTAATTGAAGTGTTATTATGATGATATAACTGGTAGTGTACATTTTTCTATTCTAACCATCTGTCAATTCATGTGTGAACAGCTTTTCCATTTCGATGTACATGAGGATGTTAGGACAACTGCAGATGCGACTATAGAGAAAGATGAGGTACTTCCTTTTCAAGTTATTATTTTCCTGTTCTTTCAGAGTATCATTCTTCATTCCTCTCCTTACTTTACAGTCCCATGCTGGAAAAGTTGTCGAAAGACACTGGTATGAGAAGAACAAACACATATTTCCCGCGTCAAGATGGGAGGTATAAAGCTCTCTCCTTCTCTCCATTCTCACATTTTTATTCCAGCTTCTTCTTTCAAATAATAGGGACTCAAACTTCAACCAAAACCCAAATAGAGGACGCACCATAATTGCTTTTTACATTATTTGAGCACTGTTTGTAAGTTGAGATGGATTATGAAAAATGATGCAACAAAGAGGAGGAAAGGAAAGAGGAGTGAAGACTCCCCTTCACAGACAAACAAAGAATCACTGTGCTTGAAGCAAATATTCTAGTCACTAAGGAGGCAAACTGGGTTTATTTGGTTTAAGACATTGGATTTAACACGTGTCCTGGCCTTTGTCCCTTCGAAGCATGAAGGGCATATGAGCTTTGCTTTTATGAAGTTTGAAATGTCGCTGAATTTGTGTGAGGGGGTTGTTAATGTGCTCTGTGTTTGTGTTGGCAGATTTATGACCCGACAAGGAAGTGGGAACGTTATACTATCCACGGAGACTGAGTGAACTAAGGAAATCTGTTGTATGTTGCTTCTGATTTTGGTAAACAAGAACCAAGAGTGTATGTCATGTGCTCGGGTTTTTATTGTTTGTAGTAAACATTACAACAGTGGGAGGGAAGAAGGAATTTGTAAAAGGCCTCTTGCATCGTGTTACTGAAGGTCTCTGGAATTTGGCCAACATAAACAAAAGATTGGCTTGATTTTAGGACACAACCTTAGCAAAGCTCAATTTGTTGTTGTTGGCTTTGGGTTTACCCACTGGCCATTGCCATGGATGGATGGATGGATGGATGGATTTATTTATTTATTTATTATCAAGAGTTTCCCATTGAATTGATCATAAAACAAAAGCCAACCATTTTGAGTTGATGAACGTTGACTGGTTTAGTGGTTGATGGGCTGGGGATGCCGCGCACGATCCGATCCACATCCACCCACTGTTTGAATTCGTTCACCCCCGTATATATATATATATTAAATATAAACTGAACAATTAGCTTATGGTAGTGGAGGAGACATGCAACGCATGTGCATTTATTTCTTTTGTCATTTGATGTTTTGACAATATTTAACTTTACTATGTAAATGACGAAGCTGAGCTTGAGATTGTTGGACTTTTATATTTCCCTTTTCATTTGTCCTTTGAGTTTCTTGTACACGATCTCTGGTATATAGTTGCCTAGTTGGGAGGGAGTCGAAATGGTCCTTTGTTATGCATTTTATATATACACACACACTATGACTAAGCAACTTTGGAGACTCGTCACATAGACATATCGAATACCAACGGTCTTGTGGTTAGTGGCAGCTAGTGATGCAGTTGTGGTTATTGGCTATGGACAGCTAGTGATGATAAGATATATCGTAATCTTTCATATATAATAATTATTCAATTGAAAATGGAATTTGAGAAAAAAAATTACTCCGTATATCGGATAACTCTCGATCAAGTATCAAATCCTACATTGTGATATCGATCTCATGGAATAGAAGCAAAACGAGGAAATAAAAAGAAAGTAGTAGTTATAATAAATCAGAGCCAATTCAACTACTCAAAATTAAGAAGAGGATAATGGATTGTATTCAATTGTATATTCAGGTGAATCCACCGAGTACAAGATATATGAGTAACATCCTTGTGTTTCAAGAATCAGATCTTAACTAAAAGATAAGGCTTATCTAAGTAAATCTTGTACCTCCACAAATAATATATATTATAATAGTAGTAATTTTTATTATTTTTATTTATAAAAAATAGAAAGAAAAAAAAAAGAAGAAAAAGAGTAGTACTCCGTAGTAGACATTTGGCAAATTGCGCAGGCAGCCATCGAACATTTGTGTGAAAGGCGTGACTTTTCTTTTCCGTGGGTGTGTGTTTATAAGTTTCCTCCTCTTGCTTTTTGGGTTCAGTTCTCAGTTGACCCCGTTGCTCCCCTCTCTCCCCTCTCTCTACCTGCTTCCTGTCCAATGGAGTTTAGGGTTTTCTTCCTCGCTCTTCTGCTTCTTGCTTCTCCTTTCCTCCAAGGTATTTCGCTCTATTCTCTCCCTCTCTTCACTTCGTTTCTCGTTTCCCCAAATTTTCCTATTCAGTTTCTCGATTTTGAACCCTGCACATCTTACTTTCAAACTCCTCTCTGTTTTCCCTTTTGTCTTCCGCGAATTTCAGATCTATTCACTTCTATCTTTAGATCTGTGCCTGTCATGTCTGGATTTCATTGTCTTGTATTATTTGTTCCGGATCTCAGATTTATGTTGATCTATGCTGGCTTTTGCGAATCAATTTTTCGTTTGTTTGCTTATTCTGCCTTCTTCGACAGTTGCCAGATGTCAATCCGAGCAACAGGATGACGGAGCTTCTAACTCTGATGATTCTGGGGATCTCGGGATTGTGAACGAAAATGACGAAACCCCAATTTATGGAGATGAGAATTTTAGTCCGGCTACGGGTGTCGAAACTGTTTCCGTCTTCCCGAAGAACATCGGTAAAGGTAGATCTTAGTCAACCGATTGTTTGTTCTATAAATATGCAATTCACTCCATTGGATTTGCGTTACTTTGGATAGAGATTCAAGTTTATTTCTCCATTGTATAGATTTCTTATGAACGTTATGTTTCCACAGTGGTTCCAGCTGGTGAAGAGACAGAGCTCCTAGTTGGCATAAAATATGAAGGTAACATTTCTCCTTTTGATAGCCATGTTTTCGTTATTTTTTATTTTAGGGCACTCGTACCCTTGTAAACTATTGGTTTGACTTTTCACAGCAATTGGTATGTCTACTTTCTATGTAAAAGAATATCAATGACAATCCAATGATGGTTGATCTTTTAGTTGATAGATGTTATAGTTATTGCCAGTACATTAATACAGTAATGAAAACTTGTACCACCTGAACAAGTGTTCATGATCTGTTAGGAATTGGATTGCTCCTTTGATATAACACAAATCAACATGATAATTATATGGATCCGACATTTATCATTTCTCTTTTTGATAATTGTTTTACTATTATTATTAATTTAATGTGAAAGTGAGAACTTAGGAATGAAATTAAGTGTTGAGGTTATAATAGCAAAGAAATATTCTACTTGGACCTACTCTTATTAAATAGTATGCGGTGGCTTTAGAGCTTATATCTTACTTGCACCTTCTGTGTTTATTCATAGGGGATAGCAATCTAAATGTTGTTGCAATCAAGGCCAGTGTCCATCTCCCATATGATCATAGGATGTTGGTGCAAAATCTGACTGCACAGGTAACACATAATTTTCTTATAAATATTTTATATAGGTTTTTGTAGATTCATTAACTTTTGTGCTGTGAATAACATAGTCTTTCTTATACTTAACAACAACGATTTTGATGAATAGTTTCTAAATTGTGCCATATTAGTGAGTTCTGATGCAATGACACTATTCTCCGCTGTTGCTGGATTTGAAAATTATGAGGTTCTAAACCCATGTAATATGTTTCTCTGAACCCCTAATTAAACCTACGATGGGTAAGTTGGCCATGCCAACTAACAGGTCATTCATGCTGGTTCCTTTACACTAATGTTTTGACTAATTATCTTAAGGAACTAGAATACGACTATAAGGTGATTAATTTCTAGATTAATTAATGTTTGGGAATCCATGACAGGATGCTCCATGCAAATAAGAAATCAGATTCAGTGTCTTTTACCTCTCCGTGCATTATGTCTTATATTCCTGGACAACTTATTTAGCTTACTCCCTTGTAAATCTTGAGAAAAACGTATACTTTCCTTAATACTTGAGCCTTTTCAAGCTGTTGGTCACTTCACTCTGTTGAATTTTAGGTATTTAACAATGCATCTGTGCCGCCCTCAGCTCAAGCTACATTCCCATACATATTTGCAGTCAGCAAATTCTTGCAGGTAACTGTCTCAATGATCCTCTTTGTTTCTTGTGAAGTATGTCTTGTGCATATTATTAAATTATGGAATGCATTTGTAAAGGCCATCTCATGCGTGATTACCGCTTAGCATTTCATCTATTCCTGCAGCCTGGGTCGTTTGATCTAGTTGGAACCATTGTCTATGAAATAGATGAGCAGCCTTATCAAAGCACATTTTACAATGGTACCATTGAGGTTATTGAGCCAAATGGTTTTGTTAGTGTTGAGACTCTTTTCCTGGCTATGCTTGGAATTTCCCTTCTTGGTGCTCTGGGGTTATGGATTCGTGGGCAAATCCAGAATCTTTCAAAGGTATTTATAAGTTAAACTATTATGTTCAACTATGCATTCATTTTATTTTATTTTTTTATTATTTTTTTTGGTGGGGGGGGGGGGGGGGTGGGGTGTTGTACTGTGTAAGGAATAGGAGCTTAACACCAATTTCCAAATGGGAATGTTGACTTTTGGTGCCTCGTTTTCTGTTAACTCTATGTTTATGGGCATGCAATATTGGAAGGATTGAGCAGCACTTCAATTTATGATCATATGTTTCTACTGCTCTTTATTTGTTTCCGATTTGTTGCCTTTTTGCAGCTTATATACAAGTAACGAGTTTGTGGTGTTGAAATTTCTGTACGCCTTTCTTTGGTTTGTAGGTTGAGATGTGTGTTTGGTGGGGGTGGGGGGTTACATTGCAGTGTTGTTGCTGTAACTTTTAAAACTGAAGGAATAATTTGCTGTAGACACGAGGAAGATGTTTTTATTTGCTCTGACCATTTTGCAATTGCATGGGGTTTAAAACAGAAATCTAAGAGGGCTCCAAAGGTGGAAGTTGGGACACGGTCAACAGATGCCTCCATGGATGAGTGGTTGGAGGTGTGTATTTTACTGCATTTCACTCCAGACTAGTATTATTTTCATAAAGCTCCAGACTATTCGTAGTTGTTCATGGAGGCTGTGGTACATCAGTATCAATATATAGCTAAATATCTCATGTGTTCCTGTTTTGTGGTTCAGGGCACTGCTTATGGTCAGTCACAATCGAACAAATCAAAGAAGAAGAAGTGAGCTGTAATGTTCTTTGAAGTTAACACCACAATGAATGTTTGTGCGGGGAAGACTCTTGTAACTTGAGATACTACTCATTTGGAGATTATTAAGAGCACGAAAGTTGGTTTTTTTTTTGTTAGATCAGAGTAAGGCATTCCTTCCTAGTTTAGAATGCAGAGTATTTTACTTGTTTTGGAAGATGCCAGGACTTGGAAAAAACAAGGGCTTTTCTATATCCCAACAGCTGATCAGATACATGGTTGAGAACCTTTGAGGAGCACTATTATAAAAACAGTAACTCATCCTTTTTCGTTTTCGCTACAAGAAGAATGTGGCTTGCAGATTTATGTGTTTTCTGTAAACTGTGAAGTTGTGTATACATACATATACAGGGTAGTCGATGGGCTTCTGAGTTGTGATTATAAATCGTAGGGGCATTCAGGCATATAAAATTTATCAAGGGTTGCGTGCTTGGAAGCATTTGAAGCTCCTAGCCGGGGGGGGGGGGGGGGGGGGGGGGGGCCTTCATCCGTGCTCCTTTGTTCTTGATCTATAACAGGCTTTACCAGAAAATGGCATTAGAGAGGAGTTTCAGCTTTTATGCTTTTGCTTCAATTTAATCACACTTAGGCCTTGTCTCAAATTTTAGTTGTAAAATTTGTATGATCATAAGGGACTAAATTCGGAAAGTTAAACATTAACGGGTATTATTTGCACTTGCACACAATGAATGTTCACTCTGATTCTGAGCCATTACTGCAGGCTAAGGTTTTTCACATTTATGGCATCTTATTCTTTTTTATTGATAAGAGTTAAATGTGGTTGGTGTTTGATATGATTTTACTTCTCATTTGTCCGCATCAGTTAAAAAGTAGTAGAAATTTCAGAAACCCTTTCACCTTATCCTTTGTCCTATTCTATCCTTTTTAAGGAACTGACCTTTGTTTTAGTAAAAATAAATTTATACTCTGTATTGTTGCGAATGTTAATCCTATGTCGTATGATCAACGAGCAAGTGTTTGCCTAATGTGTGTGTTTTTAATCTTACGGAGATGAATAATGGATATTAAATAAAATCATACACGCGGTTACTTGTTTAATTTTAGACAAATGATCGAGAGAAGTATATAACCAAACCAACAAAAGAAGAGCATTAATTGTGCCAAAAATTAAAAATAATACTAAGCTACTGGAGTATTTACTAGTAGGAGGTAGGGAAGAAGCTGCTTTCAAAGTCTTGACTCTTGAGTGTGTTTCTTATCACAATGAACAGACAATTAATAATAATATAGAAAAGGGCGCATAAATGGCATGAAAAGATAGGTATTTTGGCAATGAGTATTAAGTTGAGTAATAATATATATAGAGTTGTTACTTTTTGGGTACCACCTCTATTTTTCAAGCTGATGGAGCGAGCTTTTAATTAATTTGTTGATGTGACTATTTGCCCCCAAAATGAACTCATGTTATGTTGTTGACGCTATTGAGACTTGGAGGTCAAGCTGCAACGTTACCTAAATATATTAATGTAGTTTCAACTGCTAATTTTGGGCTTCATATATACGGACTATATATTATATATAGATGTTCTAATTAAGTTGATATATATATATAGTTGTGATTTTGAAGTATATGGCCGGTTTATATATTAGAATCTGCTATCTACGTTACCTATATTAATTTAATTTGTCACCCACCATATTAATTAAAAAGTAATGGATGGCGTGGACAGCTCGAGATATTAATTATAGATCAATCCAATTGCATGAACAACGTTACCTATTACTTTATGGGCCTTACTACTAAAATATATAAACAAAATGATCGAATTTAATTTAAAGATTATATATGCAAGGCTTTATTAAGTACAGTATTAATCAATTGCTGCAGTCATTTTAGATTATTAGTTATGTCTTGAAGAGGAGACTATTAGTTATGTCACACATGAGTTTAAAATTGTTAAGCTGAGACAGTGAGATTCTTCATTGGAAAATTTTGTTCAAATATCCATTTAGAATGTCTAAGTAAATAAATGTCCATTTTGAAATGATAATGAGGTAAATATCCATAATTTTAATTAATCCCCAAACTACCCTTATTATAATTAAATTCCCAAACCTCATCCCTTTCCCTTGCAGCCACTAATTCTATTTCTCTCTCTTGTATCCAATCTTAGCCACTGTATGCGACATCTTTGCCCCTCCGCTCACCTTAGCAACCTCCTCCACTTTAGTGCCTTTTTTTAGCTCATCGTCATCATCATCAGCCAACTTGTTCAGAGGTCCTTTTGAGTGAGGGTATGAAGCTTCAGATTCGTTTTCTTTAATTTCACTTCTTCTACATATCTAGGGTTTGTGATTGTTTCGTTTAGTGCAACCTTGCTTGTGGATTTTAGGTTTTGCTGTTGAAACTTTCGAGATTACATTACATAATGGCTTAGATCTAGGGGGATTTGTTGTTGTTAATTTTGTTTTTTTGGTGATGGAATTGGTTTACTGGAATTTCTGGGTTGTAATTATGCTTCGAAAATTGCTGGTGAATTGCTTTGTTGGAGCAAGTGTTTGAATTGGATGAATATGACGATGGCTCCCTCAGGTTATTCTTCTCGTTCTCTCATGTTCCTTGCTCATCTGCTTCTCCTCTTTCTCTCAGGTTCTTCTCCCAACCATAAACTTCGCCTTCTCATTCTCTCCAGGTTCAGCCTCTTTGCCTCTTTGTTCATCGCTTGAGTCCGAGCCTTGGATCCCATCTCCTTCTTGGCTTCTCCTTTTCTTCAGGTTCGTCCTCTTCGCATCCCCATCCGATTTCAACGTGGTTTGTATCCATTTGCATCCTGAAATTTATGTTTTTTCACTTTAATTATTTGTTTCAAATTCAGTTTTAGTTCAGTTAGTAGCTTTTGATTTTTCATTTTAATTTCAGCTTATAATTTTGTGGCTCACTGTCTTTTCTATATCCTCAAGCTCTACCACCATCGCTGCCACCATCGATGTAGGAGAAGGGGGCAGGGTAGGCAATTGGGTGTTGTGGGGCAGCATTGCCAGGGAGGTGACCTCCTTCAGGCTCTCCAAGATGTTGAAGATGTCATCAGCGTCCCCGAACATAGGATCGTTAAACCACTTGCATAGACTACCTACAAACTCTCAACTCCGCTCAAGGTGAGATATAGGTAAAGATTGAGATCGATGAAAGGGACGGAGCAAAATAATCAATGAAAAGAAAGGGAGGGAGAGAGAGAGAGGGCGATTTCTTAAGGAGGGATTTTACTTCTAAAAGCTTCCTTTGAAATTTTGGGTGAGGTGTGTATCAATGTCACCATGTACGTATGTATGTGTACCTTTCAATTTTAGGTGACAATTTTGAGTGCAACTTCAATAATTAGTTTTTCAATTATCAATTGATATAATGTCCTTTATGTGAAACTATTCAATTAATTTGCTTTGTGTTTTCTTTGTAGTAATTGCTTGATAATGTAGGTGCCAACATCATGGAAAAAATTTCGGTGATTATAATTATGTACGTCACGTCAATAATTTTTTATGGGTATCAATTTTCTGTCTTTAGGAGCTTTGTCGCCATTTCGCAAATTGTGTTTGGTGATAGTATTACTTTATTTATTATTTGTCAAAATGCTCTTCTTCAAATGAAGTTGTATTTGGTGATAATAACTGATTTTGTAGATTCATTTGTGTTTGGTGACAATAACCGTAAATTGTGTTTGGCGACAATAGTTGCTGACAGTTTTTGTGCTCACTACCATTTTTATTTTGTGATAATTTATTTATACATGTTATGCTAACAATAATTGAGTGATGACATTATTTGGTAATAATAGGTGGTGAAAATATTTTGATGACAATATTTGGTGGCAGTTAGTGGGATCATTTCAATGACAATTGTTGTTGACAATCATTGAAATTATTTTAAATGGAAATCTTTAGTGACGCTGTTTTATAATTGGTGATAATGTCTGATGACAATATTATATAGTTGGTAAAAATGAGATCACTGCCAGTTTCATTTCGTGACAATTTATTTATACATGTTATTATGCCAATATTTGAGTATAGTTTCATTTTAAAATACGTGTTGATAACAATACCTTTGTGATGTATAATGTTATGTTGACAATTTTTAAGGTTACAATATCATGGTCACAATATATTGACATCAACCTCGCCGGTAATAGTTGACACCAACAATTGTTATCAGGAAAAAGAAAATCAATTGTCACTAGAAAAGATTTCCTCTAACTGTCACCGGAAAAAATAAAATATCACAAAAAAAATAATTGTCACCAAAATAATTATCACAAATATGTATTGAAATAATATTTAGTATGGTAGCGGCAATTTTTGTGGTTACATGGTTGGTGACAAATATGTATTGAAATAATATTTTGGTGACAATTTCGATGAGAGAAACTAGTCACACTTTTAAAAATTTATTTGGTGGCAATATTTTGGTGACAAAAGTGAATTAATATTAGGTGACAATGGTGATGACATTAGTACTGTACACAAATTTTAGTTTGGTGACAATGTTTTGTAGTTGGTGAAAATAAGTTGGTGACGCTATTTTGGTTACAATTTCAGGTGAGAGAAACTAATCAAACTTTTAAAATTTTATTTGGTGACAATATTTTGATGATATATAATATGGTGGTGACATTTCTTGTTATGTTGGCATATTTTTGTTAGCATTAATAGTTCAACGTTTTAAAATATGGGTTGATAATAATCACTTGGTGATATATAATGTCACTGTGACAATTTTTTAAGGTTATAATATCATGGTGACAGTATATTGTCATCAACCTCGTCACTAACAGCTGTCACGAGAAAAATCATCTATTAGTAGAAAAATAATAATTTTTCACCGGGAAAAAGTGATACTGACAACTGTCACTAGAAGAAAATCAACCATAAAAAAATCTGTCACCAGAAAAAAAAATCAATTGTCACCGGAAAAAAAAATCCCTAAATGTCCCTAGAAAAAATAAAATGTCACCAAAAAATCATTTGTCACCGAAACAACTGTCACCAAATAATATAGTCAACTGTCACCGGAAAAACTGTCACCAAAGGTAGGCATGGACCGAAATGGTCAATGTTGACTAATCAAGTCAAAACTAAAAAAGGTCAACGGGAGAAGGATGGAGGGTTAGAGAAGAAAGGGTAAAATTGTCATAAATAGGCATTTAGTTAATTATAAAGGAAAGTGGACATTTACCTAATAATCTCTTCTCATATGGATATTCACCAAATTTAACCTTCTTCATTCCCGTTATTATTATTATTCAAAACAGATTTGCATTTCTGTTTTTATAAATTATTGGAAGGTCAATTCAATATATATATAGAGAGGTTAGTTCCGCTATACACAACCCTTATCATGTATCATGTATGCAAAAATTATTCGTTTGTTTTTACATAATTATTCATCTGTAAAAAAAAGTGTAAAAAATGTAAATTTTATTCTAACGAATAATCGCCCAATACCACCGAATAATTTCATTCCACTGAATAATCTTCCAATATCAACGAATAATCAGAAGTTACTTTTAATCTCATCCGTTGATCTTCTTAATTTAATAACCCAGATTTATTAACATGATACACAATAAGAGTTGTGTATATTTGATCTATTGGTGTGTATGTATATATATAATGGATACGGAAACATCATACTCAAACTCATTAATTAAGGATATGTTTAGTTTAAGGAATAACTACTTAATTACTGTGAGTCGATTCCATATGTATCTATCTATCTATGCACGTAAGTTGCAACAAATTATGAGGCTATACTATAACCATAAAATTCAATGTCTTCTACTTAACTACCTGTCTTATTATTTCTACTTACCAATGCAATATATTATATATATACTGTAGGAATGTATACTCAACTGTCAAAGTCCGGTGGAATATTCACACATTAACTTAATGTATTACATACTTGTATATATAGCTTATGTAGGGATTTCACCTTTCATTTGTATTTTATTTTTACTTTATATATTATGAAATTAATGTAGAATATATACATTCCATTCCTTGGTATAAAAAAAATCAATATGGTCCGTAACTTAAAAGTGTTACATTCTTGTAAAGTTTACAGCTCTTTGTGTGTGTATATATATATACCGGCCTTGGATGCATTCAAATTAACCATATATATGTATGTCCTCAATATATAATACGTACCGATGCAGATTTTTTTCAGGAAAATGACATTTTTACAAACTGTGAACGTATATATATATACACATCTAGAATTTTAGATTGAATTTATTTATTTATTACTATATATATAATAATAAAGACTAGAATTCACCTTTAAAAACAAAAACTTATTGAATATAAACCCAAATTTATTTTAGAGGAGTCGATTATGTCTCTCATCATTCTCTTATAATTTCCCCTTTCAATTATCTCATCATGTAGACTCACAAAAATGAAACGATTATTAACTTAATTGTTATACAGTATAAAATATTTGATTCATTTTGTTTCCATTCCCTAGTTTTAATTTGTAGGTAACAAATTAATTAACAAATGAACCCGTGAACTATATATATATGTATATGGTCTATGGAGTCCTTGTAAACCAGTATTGATTTGTATACAACTTTTAGTATTCGTTGAGGAATTAATACAGTACTCTCATAGTCTCATGCCAATTAAAAACCGGACTGTTATCGGCCACACCTTTTACTATATAGAACGTAGATATATGCATGATAATGAGCTATATATATATATATATATATATATATTTTTTTTTTTTTTTTCCAAAATTGTTATAAAGTGAGCATGTATATTAATTAGATTGGTTGGCATTTGAATTGGTAGATAGCTAGCTAGGGTACGTAAGTATATATATGCTGGCATCAGGCATGGACACATATATTAAAGATGACACCCTTGTGCTTGTGCTTGTGCAGCTAAAGCTTGTTAAAGTGACCATTAGGACCACCCTTCTTAATTACCCCTTCCATCATGTACACACAATCACTTGAATATATATATATATATATAAATATTTCAACGAATTTAACAGTATGAGTCCGTCGCTTAACAATCACTTAGAATAAAAAAATTACAAATTACATTGGGGCGACGAACTCATATCAAGTTATCTAGTCGCTTAGAATGTCAGGCGACGAACTTAGTAGTTTTTATCATCGTCTCAAATCACTTTTTTATTTTCAACAAAATCATGACCTACACATTGGGGCGATGAACATATATCAAGTGAACTGGTCGCTTAAAATCTCTCACGACGAACCTATGTCAATTGAGCTCGTCGCTTAAAATATCTTCTATTTTTTTTAAAATCACATATATATTACATTGGGGCGAGGGACGTAGTGGTCACCAAAAATATGAAGAGACGAAGAATATCGGTCCATACATGTTCAATAGACGGAAGATAATATTTTACATTGGGGCGACGTAGTGGTGACCCTAAAAAGGGGAGTCTTGCAGACGAAGCAAGACGGGAATTACCTTAGTAAATTCTGTCTTGAGTTTGGAAGTTACCTTGCTGATGGAAGATAATATTTTATATATATCTTTATTTATTTTTTAATTAGATATACTTTCCCTAGAAATTAGGATTACTTTTATATAAAACCCTTTTACCGATTGTAATCAGGGCACGCTATTTTTTGGAATTCAGAAAACTCAAGCACCGCGCTTGAAACTTCTCTCGTTCTCTTTCTTCTTGATTGTGGATTTGATCAACCCCAAAGTCTGAAGGTGTTGATTTATCTCTCTGTTTATCTATTCTTGCGGACTAGGTAATCTAGGAGAAAATCCCACGTCCTCTTCATTTGAAGACAGGCTTCGATCAAGTTATAGGAGGATGTCTTTTGTTCCGGACGTTATACCGACGAGTGGTTCAATCTCCTAGGTATAGCCATCCGGCCAATTGGTTGCCTTCAAACCCTATAACCCTTTTATTTATTTTTTTCAATTTTGTCAGCGTCTTTAACATCAGTTTTGTCCGAAACCGTTGTCTTTTCTATTTTTCACATCATTCGCAGAATCTGTCAAATTTCTAATTCGGTTTGTTCTTGTGTTTGCGAGCCATTGTTGGAACGATCCGTTAACCCCGCATCACGGTAAACTACCAGTTTGATGAGAGTCATGACACTGGAGGTATTAAAAACCCAAAACCTAAGGGGTTTTTGGGGCCGCGAAGACATAAACCTCGACTGCGCGGGTGGTCAAAACCACCCTTTGGGGTTTTCAAACTAAATTTTGATGGATCCTCTCTTCAAACAAAGGAAAGCAGTGCTGGGGTCATCATCTGGGACTGGCAAGGAAAACCAATCCATGTGGCTTTCAAAAAGCTTGGTCTCAAATCCCCACTTATGGCCAAAGCTTTAGCGCTTAGATTGGGCGTTTCGGAAGCAAATAAACTCCAAATACAAAACATACATATAGAAGATGATTCAAAAATCATTATTGATTATCTACAAAATAAAATGACATGCCCTTGGGGAATTGAACTAATAATGTCAGACATCCAGATCATGATAAATTGCATAAGAAAAGTATCATTTTCTCATGTACCCCGTGCTGGCAACAGAGTGGCTGACAAGGTTCCACACCTTGGCCATTCTGCTTCGGGGTCTTCTGTCATCTTAAATAAAGATCTTAGAGATCTCATTCGTAAGGATGCTCTTGGATAGGGTTTTCCTATCCAAATAAAAAAAACCCGCATCACTGACACTCGTTGCCTGAATACTCTCGGGATGAATTCAATGCGATGAAATGTCAGGCAACGAATGTTCGTCGCCTGAATGTCACAACGACTAAATCCCTTATCAGGCGACGGTTGGGGTTCGCCGCGCGCATGAACGGTAATATGGCGTAGTGAGAGCATGTCCAACAGCTTCCCTAAAACAATCTCCAAAATAGAAAACTATAAGTCAAATATTTTGAAAATTTTTTGACCCCATTACAAAAGTTTCCCCATTAGGGAATGATCTTCATATTTTCTATCAATTCTCTATTTTGGAGAATGTAATAGGGAAGCTTTTTGACCAAAAAACTATTCCAATATTCTCTAAAAAATCAAGATGGAGAATCTTTTGGGCTTGCTCTGATTGATATATGTGTCCGTCGGATCTAACTAGGTAGTTCCATCCATTAGAAATGTAGGTCAGTTAGTGCCAGCAGTACGTAACATGCTGCACAGCATGTATTAGTTATAGGGAGTAATAATTAAGCAAGCCAGCCATCATAAATTATTAAGAATTACATATACATATATGAAGTAGCTAGCTTTTATTTTTTTTTTTGGATCGAAGTAGCTAGCTTATTATACTGGTTGCAATAGTAAAAAGGGATATTGAATTGAATTGAAGGTGCATTAATGCGGAGCAGATTAAGTAGGTTTGGAATTTGGAGGTAGACAGTGCAGTGGCCGCGCCGGGACGTCTCGTAATCCACCGGCCCTGTTAATGTATGTACGTTATTATCTCCATCTGTTACGTACGTACGTAAATCAAAGGCCAATTCGATCAAGGTGTAATTATATTAATTAATACGTGTATATTTACAGTTCCAATTATAAGATCCCTAGCTAGCTATAGCTCTAAATTAAATTAACCGATCCATCGACGTACGTACATATATACTACTTAAGTATATACCATAATCGAATTAATTAAGCTTCTTGTTTGTTTGTACGTTAGGTAGGCGCGCACACCGACGTACGCCTCCGCCCTCTGCCGCAATTTAATAAATTTGATCACATATATGATCCCATATCCATCCATCCATATCGATAAATTCCTAACTACAAAAAAAAATACTCAATTTTTTTAAAAATATATATATATATATATATATATATTTTGTTTTGAATTAAATTTAAATAAATGGGACCCCAAAACATGTGAGCCCCTTAACTGCTGTGTCGGTAAGGCTTAACTACTTTTATCACCGGGATTAAATACAATGTGAGTGTAAAATGTGAATTATAGAGATCCTTTGGAGCTAGCTATTTAAGTGCTTGCCTTTCCCCTCTTCTCTCCCATGCCATCGATCCTATATATATATATGCATGCTTCTTCATTCTTATTAATATATCCATCCATCCATCTGTTAGCTAGCTAGCCAGATCGAGGATATATCATATCGGAAGCTAGTAAACAACAACGTAACTAAACCACCCAATGTTATTGTTGTAGCAGCTGGCCACAGTTAAATTATATGATGATGAGGATGAGGTTGTTTCTATGTTTGGTTTTGGGGTTGTTAATTATTGTATGTGCAGGGCCCTGCCATGCTGCTTCTTCTGATTCTAAGTCCTCCTCTTCCACTACTGTTCAAGTTATTGGTGCTGCTGAATGTGCTGATTGTCTCTTCAAGAAGATCAATCCCACCCATGCCTTTTCCGGTACGTCCTCCCATCCTATATAACTAGCTCCGATATATATATATATATATATATATATATATATATATATATATGATCCTCCCTTATTTATATACCCCACCCATATATATCATATATATGTATATGTGCATTGCCATCTCTCGATCGATCTACCATTTTATATTCATATGCGTGCTGATCGATCAATAAAAAATGAAAACATCAGGGGCATCTGGCGAAATATGTTAAACTTTCATACACCACGCGAATTAATATTAACCTCATGACCAATTGGCAAAAATTCCGATAATTAATTTGATGATCACTACAAAAATATATAATTTGGTGCGCGCGCATGCATATATATATATATGCAGGACTTGGAGTGACCATTGACTGCAAGGTTGGGAATACTGGAGGAGATGTTAAAAGAAGAGGGTATGGAGAGGTTGACAAACAAGGCAAGTTCTCCATCTCCCTTCCCACTGAAATCCTCTCCCAAGATGGCACCTCCAGCTTCAACCTCAAGGAGGAGTGCTACGCTCAGCTCCATGGTGCTTCCGGAATCCCATGCTCTGCTCACAACGGCATTCAATCCTCCAAGCTCACCCTTCTCACTACCACCACCACTAGCAAAAACATCGGTAAGGTGACTTTCAGCCCCTCCAAGAAGCTCAACTTCTCATCGGAGACGTGCACTTCTGCCTTCCTTTGGCCCTACTACAAGTATCCACCCCTTCCCAAGTGGCCCAAACACCCTAATTGGTTCAACAAGCCTTTCCCCAAGTGGCCGGATCACCCTTGGTTTCACAAGCCCACGTTCCCTTGGAAGAAACCTTGCCCTCCTTTCTTCAAGAAGCCCCTCCCTCCTCCTATCTACAAGTCTCCCCTCCCTCCCGTCTATGTCAAGCCTCTTCCGCCTCCTGTCCCCATCTACAAGAAGCCTTGTCCGCCACCAGTTCCGGTATACAAGCCACCAGTTCCGGTATACAAGCCACCAGTCCCAGTGTACAAACCACCAACCCCGGTGTACAAGCCACCAACGCCAGTGTACAAAAAGCCTTGTCCGCCACCAGTGCCAGTATATAAGCCACCGGTCCCAGTATACAAGCCACCGGTCCCAGTGTACAAACCACCAACCCCAGTGTACAAGCCACCAACACCAGTGTATAAAAAGCCTTGTCCGCCACCAGTGCCAGTATACAAGCCCCCAACCCCGGTGTACAAGCCCCCAACCCCTGTGTACAAGCCTCCAACCCCTGTGTACAAGCCACCAACCCCGGAATACAAGCCCCCAACGTACAAGAAGCCCTGTCCACCCATTTTCAAGAAGCCTTTGCCACCTATTCCACAGTTGCCTCCGATTTACAAGAAGCCTCTACCCCCTCTTCCACAGTTACCTCCGATCTACAAGAAGCCTCTCCCACCTCTTCCACAATTCCCTCCAATCTACAAGAAACCACTGCCACCTCTTCCACAGTTCCCTCCGATCTACAAGAAGCCGCTGCCGCCTCTTCCACAGTTCCCTCCTATCTACAAGAAGCCGTGCCCTCCTATCATCATTCCTAAGATCCCTCCAAAGTACTTTAAGCACCCCAAGTTCCCTTTTGTTCCTCCTCATCCTTAAATTATGAAGATGAAGACGAAGACGACGAAGACATCATCATCATCATATAGATTCCATGTATTGCATTTTTATCCTATAAATTGCTTAATTTAATTTCAGTCCATCGAACAAGATTGATGAATGTACTATATATAGGTCGAGATCCGTTCCAAATAGGCTCGGTTCAGACTTGTGTGATTAGTTTGTTTTTTTTTTTGCACTGCTCTATCAAATAATCGTACGTGTTCATTTGTGTATTAATTAAGTTGATAGATTACTGTACGTGTGTGATCAATCGATCGATTTCTAGTCCAAACCCGGGACCAGACCGAAATTTCCGGGTCAGACCAGAATTGGACCGTATTTTGTTAAAAAAAAAGAAGCAAGAAAAAAGGAAAAGGGAGTGCGTGCCTAATGTGACCAACCCTAACTCATTTCACCGAAAGTTTCATGCCTCTCTCTTCGCTTCTTTAGTCTTCAGTTCAAGCACTCTCAGACCTCTCTCTCTCTGTGTGTAATTTGTATCGTGCCTTACCACTAGTCGGCCCTCGTGCCCGCGTCATGCCTCATCAGTCGGCCTCGATCTCGCGCCGCACCGACCACCATCAGTCGCACCGCCCAGTCACCCACAGTAGGCCTCTGCCTCTCTCTTCACTCTCTTTTAACTTTCAGATCTAAGTTGTTTTATGTATATTTTCACATATCTCATAAGATTCAACAATGGAGGTTGATTCTTATGATTAAGGGCAACATGTACCTGAACCTTCAGTGAATCAACAATGGAGGAACCCGAAATGGAGAGATAAGAGAGAAGAAGTAACACAGTATTTGGAGGAAACTCTCCTGTAAAACTTATTCTGTTATGTACAATCTATGGGCTATATATACAGCCGAGGGTTGTTCTGTACAATGGACCCCTTATTGTTACAACTGACTCTAACTAACCTACGCACCTAGACTGACGTCACTCCTAGCTTGAGCTCATATACTCTACACCCCCCTCAAGGTGGACGTGTGTGATAAAACACAAGACCCAGCTTGCAGGCTAGAAAGATGTGTTGTTCTGTGCCTAAAGCTTTGGTCATAATATCAGCTATCTGCAAATGCGAGGGCACATGAACTGTGGAAAGGAACCCATCCAACTACATATACATTATGTGTAATTATATGTATGATGTGTCTAGGTGTATATATATAAGAAAAATCGTAAAATGTTATAAATCTATATATGTTTCGGCTTTGAAAATCGTAAAATATATAGGAATTTTGGATTTTTTAATAATGTTTTTTATTTGAGGGACAAGGCCCGTCCCGGTCCCGTCCCGTCCCGCGAGGGACAAGGCCCGCGCGGGATTGAAAAAAAAGTAGTTAATCCCGTCCCGCAAAAATTACGCGGGAGGGGACGCGGGACGACCCCCGTCCCGTCCCACGCCCACCCCTAGAAAATACAACGTTTAGCAGTGGCATCAAATTTATGCCTATGAGACTTAGGCACTAGAGCAAAACAAAGGCAACCCATAACCTTAAGATGACTGACCTCAGGAGGCTTATGAAAGAGGCATTCATAAGGCGACTTCCATTGCAACACAGATGTTGGCATTAAATTGATAAGAAACATGGCTGTAAGAATACACTCTCCCCAGAACCTGATGGGTAACCCAGCCTGGAACCTAAGAGCCCTTGCAATCTCAATCAAGTGGCGATGTTTGCGTTCTACACGCCCGTTCTGTTCTAAGACATAAGGAGCAGCTCGTTGATGGATAATCCCTCTACCCGAAAAGATATCAGCAAGTCTGGCTTGAAGAAATTCAGAGCCATTGGCTGTACGAATTTGCTTGACAGAAACTGAAATTGATTGTCCACAAACGCAAGGAAATTAACAATCAACTGGAAGACTTGCTCTTTAGTGCGAACAAGAAATGTCCAAGTGCACCTAGAGTAGTCATCCATAATGGTGAGAAAAAACCTCCCACCACACAAAGAAGGTACCCTGAAAGGCCCCCATATGTCCATATGCAGCAAATCAAAGGCATTAGATGCACGAGAACAACTCTTGGTAAAAGGAAGCTTGTGATGTTTAGAAATCACACAAGTATCACACCGAAAATCAGCTAAAGACGCCCGATTACAACCATCCAAGTGCAACATTTTAGAAACAGGCAAATGACCCAATCTCTCATGAATCAATCTTATACGATCACATTCTGAAATACCAACAAAGGAGTTCATAGTAGACTCACAATTATTAGAAAATCCTGCATTATTTGAAGGAGAAACCATGTAGATCTTCTGGTGTTGAGAACGACACGCAAAACCATCAAAATGATAGAGACCATCCTTCCTAATCCCAATAGCAACAGCTCTCTTAGTTGAAGTATCCTGAAGCACACAGTGATTTTTGAAAAATAAGAAAACTGAACCATCATTGTCCAGAAGCTTAGACACAGATAACAAGTGATGATGAAACGAAGGCATGAACAAGACATCCAAAAGAGTAATTGAATCTGTGAGAATCACAATCCCTGCATACTGAACAGTTTGCACTGCTCCATCTGGAAAACTAATGTGGATCGGATTCTCAAGGGGCTTTAGATCCACAAACAAACTCTTATTAAAGGTGATATGGTTTGTAGCCCCTGAGTCAATAATCCAACTCTGCCCCTTCCCATTCCCTCTATCATTCAAAGACGTAGCAGTGAGATTATATGCAAAGTTCACGGAACCATGATTGTCCTCAGGTGCTTTACCACGCACTTTTCTGACAGCTTCAGCAATTAAAGCATTGATCATGTGTTCGTCGGGCACCATCCTCTCTGCTCCAGCTGTTTGCGACTCTGCATCCACTAGAGGATGCTCCATTTGACTTCTGCCAGCCACATCCTTAATGTTTGCTACGAACTTTCCCCCATCATTCTTCACTCCTCCCTGAGCCTTAAGCTCCTTGTACCAATCAGGGATGCCAACTAATTTGAAGCAAGTCTCACGGAGGTGGCCTTTCTCCTTGCAGTAAGAGCACTGACGATCCATTTTCGCCTTCTTGTAGTCCCTTTTGGAATCTAAGTTCTTGCCAGAAGATTGGCCCTTCTCATACTTGGAGTTTGAAAATCGACCTGCAGCCATAACATCATGCTGAGGTTGAGATGGCCTGGATGTAATCTCCTTCTGTCTCTCTATTTGAACCACCATGTGAAAAGCTCTATTAACCGAAGGCAATGGATCCATAGCTAGTATGCTATTGCGAATGTTCTCAAATGGATCATTGAGACCCATGAGAAACTGCATAAGCTGTGTCGTAGCTTCCCTATCAAGCAACTTCTTCAAAATCAGACAAGTACATCCTTTAAGAACTCCACACATACATACTGGAATCCCTTGCAAGGACTGGAGCTCATCCCAAGCTCTCTTCCTCTTCCCATAGTAAGCAGACACTGATAGATTCTCTTGTTTAATATCACCAATTTCTTTCTGAAGCTGATACACAAGCGGAGCATTGGACTCAGAAAATCTTTCCAAGATTTCATCCCAAAGCTCCTTAGCCGAAGTAACATACATGAATTGCTCCGCTATTTCTAGTTTCATGGAATTAACAACCCAGCACATCACCATGAAGTCACATCTAATCCACTTTTCAAGATCTGCAGATCCTTCCTCAGGTCGACAGCAAGTACCATTAATGAATCCCAGCTTAACCTTCGCTCCAAGCGCCATCCTAACAGCACGACTCCAACTGAGGAAATTATTTCCAGAAAATTGAACCGCAACAAGAGTCATTCCTGGATGATCGGAATTGTTCAAATGCAGCGGATCTGTAAATGTCATGGTCGGAACAGCTACTCGTTGATCGACGTTCATGTTTGATCCTGTTTGTTCAGACATGCTACACGCAAATTGCTAGATCAAGAAGCAGTAACATCACAAACTCACAAAAACAGAACTACTGGTGACAACACCAAAAATAAACGACGCAGATATCAGATCAACAGACACACAAATCGTCAGAAAGCGAAAATACGAATCAGCGGAAAACGTTCAACAACAATTGGAGCAACCACACACCAGATCAGGTCCTCCAAACCTCAAATCAACCAGATAACACCAGAAATCAAAAAATAAGAAGCAGATCTCATGACATAATGACAAAAGGAACACAAACACAAAAACGAAACTCAGAGTAACATGAGATCAAAATTGTGAAGTCCTGATCACGTAAACCAGTCGATTTCCGCTCTACGTGAAATCGCTTGCTCTGATACCATCATAAGATTCAACAATGGAGGTTGATTCTTATGATTAAGGGCAACATGTACCTGAACCTTCAGTGAATCAACAATGGAGGAACCCGAAATGGAGAGATAAGAGAGAAGAAGTAACACAGTATTTGGAGGAAACTCTCCTGTAAAACTTATTCTGTTATGTACAATCTATGGGCTATATATACAGCCGAGGGTTGTTCTGTACAATGGACCCCTTATTGTTACAACTGACTCTAACTAACCTACGCACCTAGACTGACGTCACTCCTAGCTTGAGCTCATATACTCTACAATATCGATGTCGATTTTAGTCTAGATTTGGAGAAGTCATAAACATTCAAGTCTAAGATTTAAGAATCTTATCACGGTTTTAAATCTAGGGTTCGAGAAATTTCAATTTGTAATATTCTCATAATGTAGATATGTATACACTTGTTCTAGATCTATCTGAAACTATAATCTACTCAGATTAATCGCTTGACTAAACCCAAGCTACTAACTGGCTAGCTAGGCATGCTATTAAGCCTCATTTCTTTTTGATATTTCCTTTTTAATTTTCCAAGATGTACTTAGTGCTCAAAATCAAAATGAATCTATTGTTGTGCTTTAAGAGGAATCATTCCGAGGAAACTATCAAAAAAGATAAAACTGAAATTGATCTGATGGGCTATGAATCACTGATAGAGTTTTTCTTTTATGACCTTTGAAGCGTGAAAGGAGTTGGAGAACATACAAGAGACCTGGTGTTGATGTTTGGAAGACTTATCTCAATTCTTTGAGATTGTTATATATTCTGACCAGCTAGGGTCGGCCCTGAGACATTTGGGGCCTAAGGCGATGTGAGAAAATTGGAGCCCTTTATCGAAAAATATAGTCGCATTTTTTAACGGAAAAAACACTGAAAATTCATTTAAACAAAATATTGTAATCATTCAAATAAATATTAAATCACATGTATGTGTAATATTCTTACTGAAGATAAATTTAAACACTTCATCAAACCAATTGGATTTCATCTATTGATTATCAGATGACTGCAAACACCAAGAGGCAAGAGAGGAGAGTTGAGGCTGTTGGGTAATTTTGATTTTAAGATAACTAAATGGTACAATTTTAACAATAATTTTATCCACGCCAACAACAAAAAGAGATAGAAGAGATTGCAGAATGATTATCGTTTAGCAAAGAGAAGACTAAATATAGTATGGTGAACTGGTAATTTTGATTTTTTCTTCTTCCTCTTTTATTGAAATTTAAACCCTAAAACTTGAAAAGCATCATTTTAACATTTGATTTCAATCCGTTATTCAAAACTAGGGCCTTTTAGCCGAGTATGTGGGCTTCTTTTTTAATGATATTTACACGTGAGCCTCCATTTCTATTTCAATCCTAAATCTTGAAAAGCACTACTCCAATATTTCTATTTGTTTAAAAAAAAAAGCAATTCAACTAATGGAAGGTTAGTCTTTGACCCCCCAAAAAAAAGCACCCGTTTATCCGTTGTTAGCTTATTTATTCGTGTTTGTGAGCTTTGTTGTTTCTTCTTCATGATGGGTTGCTGGCTACCGATGTTGTTCAACCTCTCAAAGTTTGAAACAATGATTTATCTGAAAACTCGAATTTTGAAGCTTGTAAAAATAAAATAAAATTGAGGGAGCGCACCCAATATTTGTTGTTGTTGGATTCTCCACGTCCTAATTGGGCTTTGGCCCATTTCCTAATTGGACTGATATGTTTTAAATAACGGTGAGCTCCTCAATACAGGGTCCTTTTTTGACTAAGGCATCGTAAATTAATTGAGTATGATTTGTACTTTTTGAGGCACTAGTTTGTGTTAGTTCGATTCCTCCCTTTAACATTGCTCCGCATATATAAAATTATAAATGATGCTGCCTTTATTAGGTCAGCCACAAATCGTTGCTTGTCGAGAATCCAACAAATTGTATTTGACTATTTGCTTTTGTTTTGCGTTGGCCGAGCAACGATTCTTTCTAGCCCGCGGCTGGCCTCTGTGGACCTACACCGGCCTACTCGCACTCACTCACTCACTCAAAAGCCCCCGCTGTAAGTGCTACTTTCTACGCCGCACCCCCACTACACTACACAGTCCTCCTACTCGGACTTACATATTACTCCATCTATCCGAAAATAAATGATGTTTTACTTCTATACACGTAGTTTTAGGAATTAAAAACTATATAAAATCTTATTTATTTTAATTAATTTTTTTCATAGTTTAATATCTATTAGTAATAAGTATTAAATTGTGAAAAAAAATAATTAAAATAAATAAGATTTATGTAGTTTTTAGCTCCTAAAACTATATGCACAAAAGTCAAACATCATTTATTTACGGACAGAAGGAGTATTATTTAGAGATTTCACATTCATAGCTATATTTCAAACGATGCTCTTCGTGTTTTATTTTTTTGTTGTACATCTCACCGAGCAGCGACAACATTTTTTTTCTTTTTAAAAAAATTTCATAAAATTTTATGTGTTTTCTCATAGATTATAATTCAACATATTTACAGTAAAACAAATTGTGCAAGCGGGATTCAGGAGGCTTATTTTTAACTCGGAAAGTCTGTGGCACACTCTTATCACACGCGTTTAGAATGCACCCATTTGAATGCATCGCAATTCACAACTCACCACCCTAACATTGCCTCATAAGACCACGCAAATCGTATTCCATGCATATATTTCACATTATCAATACTATACAAGTTAGGATAACTATAAGCGATTTCAAATCAAGACAAAGTTAAAAAAATCCAATTGCAAAATATTTGATATATATGGATGTGTTTAGTTTATTTTTGTCATCTAGTTATCTACTGTATGCTAAAAATAACGCCAAAAGCTTTCATGATCGACAATGCACGAGCGATGTCAAGCTGCCACTACCACAATGCCAATGGCATTAATACTGGAAGGACGTGATTTCAACCACTTTATCTTGGGTGAAAAATTAAGGTTTATCTTGTTTCTTATCATTGGGTCTAGCTAATCGACGTAAGTCGGTTACTTGGTGTATAAGTGTATAACTCTTATCGGTTAGGACACGTAGATTTAGGATGTCATTATAAAAAAACAAAATAAGCAACTAGTTTAATAAAAGTACAGTAAATAATATTTATTCAACCTCGTTAAAATTATACACCGAAAATGTTAATTTCAATGTCCAAGGAGATTATTTGGATGTGTTGATTTTTAACCTATACTAAATAGCTTACGGAGGAGTATTGTTATTTTAGATGGTCATTCTGAGTTCTGACTTATCATGTCCCAAGGAGATGTTTGTATAGTTTATAAAAATAAAAATAAAAAAAATCCAAAAGCATATTCCACTGACCATAGTTAGATCCATAACTATAGTTCAAATCTTGGATCCATCAACGGTTGAGGTTCACTCATGTGAAGATATTGTTAACCCGGAGGCCGGAGGGGTGGGAGTGTGGGACTCCTCTATTTATACTCTCTAGTCTCTGCAGTAGTTCTCCCCATCCCTCTCCATCGAACGCTTAACAAATCCTTCCCTTCCCAGATCTGATGGCCAACCCTAGGGTTTACTTCGACATGACCGTCGGCGGCCAGCCAGCCGGCCGTATCGTCATGGAACTTTACGCCGACGTCGTCCCCCGCACCGCCGAGAACTTCCGCGCCCTCTGTACCGGCGAGAAGGGCGTCGGCCGCTCCGGCAAACCCCTCCACTTCAAGGGATCCGTGTTCCACCGTGTGATCCCCGGATTCATGTGCCAGGGCGGCGACTTCACCAGAGGCAACGGCACCGGAGGCGAATCCATCTACGGCTCCAAGTTCGACGACGAGAACTTCATCAAGAAGCACACTGGCCCAGGCATCCTCTCCATGGCCAATTCAGGTCGCAACACCAATGGATCTCAGTTCTTCATCTGCACGGACAAGACGGAGTGGCTCGATGGGAAGCACTGCGTGTTCGGCCACGTCGTGGAGGGGATGAATGTGGTCAAGGCCATTGAGAAAGTGGGATCTGACAGCGGGAGTACCTCCAGGCCTGTTATGATCGCTGACTGTGGCCAACTCTCTTGAATTTCCATCTAAGTATGCGTGCATTCTGTTTGTGTTGTTGATGCGTGCTCTATTGCTTGTGTGTCTGATCTTCATCTTCATCTGGTGTTGATGTGGTTCTTGTTAGTGTGTGTGTTTACATGAACCGCCATTAATAAGATAGGTATGCCTGCTGTATCCCGTTATCGCGGGCACTAGCAGCAGCACTATTGACTGACGATGATATGTTGCTAAGCCTTTTTATTTGATGGACAATTTGGCAATAAAAAATTAAAAAAATCCCTAAAATAGTTAACTTTGTTTGATTACTCGATCTTGAAGTGTTTTTCCCAATTTTAAATTTTAATCGATCGCATCGGAAATCATTTTGGCCCTTTTGGTTAGGGTGGCGTGCTATCAAAGTGGAAAAAATATTCCAATTAAAAGGGGATCAATATCATTAGAAAAAATCACAATAAAACCCAAAAGTCCTAAAGTCCTGGATGAGATGAGACCCTAGAGTCCTAGACTAAAAGTAAAAGCATGGTTCATTGTATTTGTATGCCTCTGCTCCCAACCCAATGACTCTTTAAGGTTGACCCTAGCTTAATGCACCATGCCATCTATGTAATGTAAATGTAGTATGTCTTTCTCCCAGTCTAGTGATTTCATGTCCTTTCTGCTACAAGCCTACAACCACTTGCAGTTGAATAGTTGATGCTTGAAGTGGCCCATAAGAAGATAGGCCCAAATCGAGAATAGTAGTACAGTACTGTTTCAGGGAGCGATTGAATTTGAGAGAGACCAACCGATTCCGTCGTTTTCCCCATTAACACCTCATTATGTTTTTTAGATCTTAACTCTTGATTGATATCGAAGAAGAGTCCACTCTTCTTGCTTTAAACAAAGAGCCACTCGTCGTTTGTTGATAGGCAAGCTCCGATGGAAGAGGCAATTTGACCACTCGAGCCTGGAGTTCTTCCCCAAAATCAGCGATCCATCAATCTAGCTAGCTATTGGCCCATCCTCGTCAGCTCACCCACCCACCCCCTTCTGATTTCGCACCACTGTATCGCTGGCACTCCATCTCATCTATGCTCCTCCTGATTGAATCTTCTTCCGTCCGACTTCTCCATGACTCTCTCCCTTTCTCTCTCTCTCTCTCTCTCAAAATAATAATTTCGTGTTGATTGAGTTCATGCGTTTGTGATTCAATTGATTATATGCCGGAGATCCAGTTTATGTTTTCAATTTGCGTGACTGAGAGGAGCGTGGGATTTGATCGGATTGTCCGACCAAGCAAAGTGATTCGGGAGATGGTGTCGGAGAATACCATAGGGTTGATACTTGCGGTTTCGTCCAGCACCTTCATTGGAACTAGCTTCATCTTGAAGAGAAAAGGTCTCCTTCGTGCTGCTGCCTCTGGCACTCCTGCAGGTATAATTCATTCTTCACTCCCCTCTTCTTTTTTATTCTAAAATAATGCAATATAATTCATAATCACCAATTTGGTTTGTGCTAATTACTTGCTCAACTTGAAATATTTGGTAGAGAGAATTCACCTTTGTGAGGTTGTTATATATTCAGGATTCCTAATTGCCCTTAATTGATCAATATGGAGTTCCTTTTGTCTATCCAGATTTCCAAAGGATTATTTGATTGGCCCCTTGAGATTCTTCCCAAGGCTTGATCTTAAAGCTATCTTTTGTTTTGGGGATGTTTATTTGATGCCTCATTTTAGTGTTTGAACTTATAACCAACGGTACTTTGGAAAGTGGCTTTTGCTCCATTGCTGCTTGTGTTACATATTCGTCAGAACCGCTTCTATTGACAAGTAACAGAATTCTAATATGAAAGGGTCGTATGAAACTGCTAAAAGTGGCTTGTGAGGTGTCATATTTCATTTTTTCTTGTGATACGTGATTTTCAATTTTGTGTTTGAAGAAACAATTTTGTGTTTGAAGCAACAAAACGTTAGGTTAGGACCGTTAACTGTTAGGTCCATTACTCAGCTAAACTGCTCAACCTTAATATCATCATTGTACTGCAAGTTTAATCAAGGATCTATATTATCATGTGACTTTGTTTTACCATTTTGTATCATTATTGGAGAATGTTCATCGGATTGTTGCTCAGTCCTTTGGGTCTGGTTTATGCAGGATATGGAGGTTACACATACTTGCTAGAGCCACTGTGGTGGGCAGGCATGGTAACAAGTGAGTATGAAATTTCAGAAATGCAGTTTATCTATCCTTAATAATGATTTTGTATCTCTCTTCTTTTTTTTTTTTATCAGTTCCAAGCCCTACCCATTTTTTGACATATGACACTTTTAAATGCAACTCTGAACCTGAAGTTTCCGAAGAATAATCCTCCAACTTATTCTCCTTTTCTGATGGATTTCTTTATGGAATCAATATTATTTTGTTGCTATTGTTTCTGGGAGATTCTTACTCTTGATTTCTATATTTTCACTGTACAGTGATTATTGGAGAGGTTGCTAATTTTGTGGCATATGTCTATGCTCCAGCAGTTCTTGTGACACCACTTGGTGCACTTAGCATAATAATCAGGTAACATGGATTTCATGAGCTCTCTTTTGTGTTGACCTCAAGATTTAACTCACAGTTGACACATGACATTTCTCAGTGCTGTTTTGGCACATTTCATGCTTAAAGAAAGCATGTCACTATTAGGTGTCATGGGTTGTGTGTGCTGCATTGTTGGTTCCGTCGTGATTGTTCTACATGCACCTCAAGAAGAATCACCAAGTTCTGTTCTAGAAGTTTGGGAACTTGCAACTGAATTAGGTACTTTCAGCTAAATGTTATGCTTAAAACTCAAGATGTAATTACACCATAGTCCCTTGTACTCACATATTTTACTTTGTCTTTCTTTTCTATGTTCAACAGCGTTTTTAGTTTACGTGGTGGCTTCAATATCCATAGTAGCAACTTTGATTTTGCACTTTCAGCCACGCTATGGACACTCAAATGTGCTCGTGTACTTGGGAATTTGTTCTTTGATAGGTTCATTAACAGTATGTTTGTTGATTTGATTCTCTGAAGTTTGTTATGCCATTATAATGTGGGTGATTTGCAATATTAACCCATTTTAAATCTCGCTTTGCGAAAAATAACCCATTTTTCCCCCAAAAAAATTGCAAATATAACTTGTGTTGAAGAGAAGAGGTTGACTTCACCCTTTCAAAACATAACTTTTATTTTTGCTCGATGGGTGATACATTTACATGTCATGTAGCATAAAAATTTGTTTCATTGTTTATAAAAGTCTCTGGCTTCTCTTATTTATTTATGTATTTATTTATTTATCATGTCATAAATGAGAAGCTATGTTTTGAAAGGTTAAAATGGGCCTCTCCTCTTCAGGAAGGACTATTTTTGCAAACTTCAGAAAAATTGGTTTTTTTTTTGCGAAGTGCCTCTTATAATGGGCATTGTGCCAATTCTTCATTATACTCAGTAGTTTACTTGGTACTGTGCAGGTTGTGAGTATAAAGGCTATTGGGATTGCTATAAAGCTTACACTAGAGGGGACAAACCAGTTTGTATATGCACAGACTTGGTTTTTTCTAACCGTAGCAGCAATCTGTGTTGTCACACAATTGAATTACCTGAACAAGGTTGATATGATCTTTTGCTTTTACTACCTGTTGGCTTTGACACTAAGTCAGATATTAGTTATCTCATATCCATGAGAAATTCTGTTGGTGTATCATTCTTGCAGGCTTTGGATACATTTAACGCAGCTATTGTATCTCCAATATATTATGTGATGTTCACAACCCTCACCATTGCTGCAAATGCAATAATGTTCAAGGTACTTGCCTTTGCTGAATTTAAGGTGCATCCTTTTTCATTAGATATGGGAGCTCATGTTGCGCCTTTTGCATTTTTTTCTCAGGATTGGTCAGGGCAGGATGCCAGTAGTATAGCATCCGAAATATGTGGATTTATAACTGTATTGTCAGGCTCCATCATACTGCATGCAACTAAAGACCAGGAACAGGCCAATTCATCGAGTAAGCTTATTCTGCTCCATCATATTGCATTTTTTTTTAATTTCTGTTTTGTGTTTTGCTTTTGGGCACAAGCCCACAACCAACTTGCTTTCTAGCTGAAGCGATAATTCAACTCCATTCAGGGCCGAGAATTTGGAATGAAACGGAGGATGTGCAGAAGAGTCCTGAAGCTGAGCACCTCATTGCTCTGCATAATGCTGACTATTTTAAATGAGTAGGTTGAGGTGATTCTCAGGTGGCTATCTTCGATCTAATTTACCGGGAAAGCAAAGAGGGCTTGCTCTAGCTTATCGGTGTTGCAAGGAGCAGAGCCGTTTCGGTTAAACAAAGGTGGTCATTGAGGTGCACACCACACGTTGGGAGCTTGTCAGAGCTGTTTCCTTAAGCTGGAAGGTGGGTTGTTTTATGGTCGGAGACTATGAATCAGTAGCTGGCCTTGGTGGCAGATAGTTCTTTCTCATTATTATTTGTCCCTGTCATTTGATGCGCTTGATTTCACTTTGGCTTCTGTGTGTTTGTATTTTGTATACAATGGAGTGTTGTGAGTTGCCCACCCTCCTTAATGGAAATGAGAATCGAAGAATGGGGAGAAGAAGATTGCTGAGGAAGGAGAATCAGGTGCTTGATTTGATTTCTAATGTTAATAATGCAATATTGTGCCATATAAATCATAATGAATGGACGTTCAAATAAACCTTAAGCCCATAGGTAAACTCGTCTCACGACTTCATTTAGGGTCAGGGGAATGAGCCTCTCGATTACAACTTACAACAAGTTATGATATTCTGTACAACTTATGCAAACAAAATATTTTCATCATAAACTATCGAAGATGTAGAAATGCGACAAGATTTTTTTTTTTTTAAAAAAATCTACAGTCTATTCGGATGACCCACTATTATGATTTATAATGCAAAATAAGACGTTATAATGTGTTGTAATGCAATACCGTACATTATAATTCATAATAGCTGGTTATCTAAACGAATCCTGCAACACTCTAACGAAGATTGTTGTTTTTGCTCTAAATTTTACAATCTATATACATATACTAAAATTGATGCATAGTGTCCTACTTGGTTTGTTGTGATTGATTTGATAATAAAAAAAATTCCATCAATTTATTTTTATTAAAATAATATGTTATCATAATTTATAGAAACTTATCCTAAGGCAAAATCTATTTACATATATTTTAGTTCATTGATAAAAATATAAATCAAACTAGTTCATAACGATACTTACCAAAATATTAATAGATCAATATTTGGTAGTTTTATTTTATTTATATCTATATTATTTTTTGGTGGAAATAATTATTTATATCAAAATTAATTATTTGATAGATGTTATTTATTTATATCTATGTTATTTTTTGCTAGAATTAATTATATATATAATTAATTATTAAAATATTTTAAAATATTTTTCAATTATTAAAAAATTTGGAGTGTATCTTAGGAAATACCGTAATACGGAGCATTGGAAATTTGCATTCAAAATAGAAGAAACTAGTATAATTCCCACGTCATGACACGATTTTTAAAAAGAAAAATTAATAATTAAATAAAATAATATTATATAATTAAATAAAATATTAGTTTAATATTTTGAATTAAAATTATAAGAAGAAAGTAAGAAACTCATAAGAGAAGGTATATTATGATCATTCAAAATGGTCTCCATTGTTATCAAGATTTATAAATAGATAAGCTGTACTGGAGTATAAAACCTATTGATTATTTTAAATATAAAAATTAATTATAAAAAGTAAAAAAAGTGGTTAATTGAAAAAAGAGTTTTAAGAATTTATATAAACTAGTGCAGTACCCGTGCGTAACGCACGAGATTTATAAATTATTTTATGCAAATATACCTATTATAATATAAATACAATAATGACATATCATATTTTGATAATTTTATTATATTAAAAAATGAACAAATGTAAAAATGACATTAGTTAGATTTTAAAAAAATTATATATTTCATTCAAAATTTTCGTCCATCTATATTTCATATTCTATATAAAATAAAAATATTTATTTGGTGTTTCATGGCAAATCACATCATTAAATTAGATAGTTATATATAATAAGTGTATATAGTATTTTATAAATCATGTGCGTGGCGCACGGGTATTGCACTAGTTACACCTTAGAGCATATCTTCAAAAACATTGAAAAAAAAAACTCATAGGATGTAGATATAGACAATTGAAATGTTGAAACATGCCAAATACAATAAGGATTACCTTGGTGGTGGAAAAAGACAGAATCTGAGCATTTACAGATTGCCTAGCCGATGCTGAATGGAACAAACCTACTACTTTCATGATCCTACCGTGTAATATTACGTGCATTAATGGGGATTAGTGGGATGTGATTGAATTCAACAGTTCATTTGTGTGAATGGCACGTCCCTGGGTGAAGTAATTTTAATATTAAAAATGTTAAAAATCTATCAACATATCATATATATTGGACCTTTATTTGTAAGTTTAGTAAATTATTAAGAATATTATTAAATTAAGGGATGGATAGTTAAATTTCGGTGTTTGATTAAATTTTTTGTGTGTATTACGATTCGAGAGATAAAGTGAATAAACATATAAGCTACTGAGAGTGGGCAAAAAAATAAAACAACAACACTAAGAATCGAACTCGGGACAATTGAAGAAACACATGACTTATCTTCATCTTAACACAAATTGAGCTTGCTAAAATATCAAAGAACATATTACAAAGAGAACTAATTTAATCACATAATTCAATAGTCAGGAAAACTAATTTGTTCAGTCTACGGTCCATCCCCACAAAAGAAGATGTTGCACCACGGTAAAGCCCACTTACCTACGAAGAATAAATATGACAAATAGTTATTACAAAGAGAACTAATTTAATCACACAATTCAATAGTCAGGAAAACATATTTGAAGTTGATTTAAAAATTCTCACTATGAAATACAAATAATAGCAAAGTCAAGCATATGGAATCAAATAGAAATAAATCTAACCAATTAACCTTTATTTTAAATTGGATCATTTTATATCTTCTTCCTAAGATATCATCGACCAAGCATGTTTATACTATAGGCATTCCTATTCACAATAATATAGAACTATATCCCTAATTTATAAGCACTTATTAAGATGTTGGATAGCCAATAGCCCCTTAGAAACAGAGGTAGTGTAAAAATGAGCAAATATCAGGAGAATAGCACATTGTGTTCAGATTTAGGTATATTACGACTAGGTTAGTGCAGGGATTACCCAATAATTATTCATATATGTTCATCTTCAAAGATGTAGTTCAGAGAAGTATACCCCTTCACACTTAAATATCCTAGCAGCACAATGCAACCCGTTCATGTACTTCATCCCCTGTATATATGATTTGTGCTTTTGCAGCTTTACCTAGAACAGGTTAAAAACTCCAATAGTGATCCTTCCCATATATAAGTCAGCAATCATTACATTAAGGAAAAAAAATTTAATAATGTATCTATCCTTGGGGATGAAATTTCTGTAGGATAAAGATAACTGACATAGAAAGAGGTACCAGCAAAAGGCACTCCTTCAGAGGTGCAAGCGGCTAAACAACTAATTCAAACACTAAACAGCAAGTCTGTTTTTAAGTATGATATGAAGCTATTAAAGTTGGCACTAGATCAAACTCTACGTGGAGGAAAAATAAACCTAGGAGATAAAAAGGAAATCTTATGCTTATAACTTACTTTAGTAAGTTCCCCAGCCCTAACAAAATTCTAATTAAAATGCTTAACACTAAACTAAATAAAAAATGAATGGTGCTAGATTACATTGAAGATCATGAGCATCAGGTGTTAGCTGAATTCATGCAAGGAGATGCAAGAGCTAAGGTGATAACTAAATTCATGGAGGAAACAATACTGAATTCATGCAAAGAGATGCAAGAGCTAAGATGTTGGTTAAATTCAGCAGCCCCCACCTTCGGTAGCAGCATAACGTGGTTTCATTGCGCCTTTATCTGTCATTTTCCTTATCTCAACAGCACCAGCAACCCTTGCCCTTGCAACTCCCTTGTTACACACACTGCCATCAGCCTCCTTACATATAGCACCTTCAGTACTCCTTCCTCTAATTCTGTTTCGCATATTACTACCATTTTCATGTGAGGCTCCATTCTTTTTTTCCTGTCTTACATCCTGCTGTCATGATTATGCTCTCATTTTCCTTTGCTTTTGCTGTCAAGCCAGAACTCCCCTCGTCCTTCCTCATCTCCATTGCCTTCTCATCTTGTAATCCTCCTTTTGTGCCAATAAGAGCAGGGCCCCTAACCTCCAACAACAGAGCAGTAGCAGTGCCTGCTGCAGAACCGGTCCCTTCCTAACATTTTTTTTTCCTGAAGAACGACACCCTCTGTCCCATGCCCTCATGTGATTAAACCAAAAAAACATTATGTGAAATTATAAGAGGAACTCAAATAAGAATTCACAAAAATATTGTTAAAAAACATGAAATTTAAAATCATTTAGCATCCCTTTGAACTTGATTTCTTATTGACAATCAATATTTCAGCAGCAAGTAATTATCAATCTAAAGTTAGTGAATAAAGATTCACAAGAAAATTGTTAAAATAAAGCCCTTAAAAATCACAAGTGATTATCAATCTAAAATTAGTACATAAAAATCTCAGTTGTTTAATAAATATTTTCATTTCAAGTAGATGATTCATATTCTTGCTAGTTTAAGGTTTGAAATAACCTGAACTTTTCAGAAAAAATAAAATAAAATGAACTCGTAAGTGTACAAGGGAGGGGTAACTAATCAGCCACTCACCATGGTAAGAAAACCAATGGTCTCTCTCCTAACTCTACATGATTTAAAATAGTTCTACATGAATGAAAAGAGTTGAAGACATTTAATACCCAATTTAATGATCAATGAAACCATAAAGAGAAGTTACATATATATATAAACTAAATTATACTTAACATTATAAAACAAAAGTATAGAAATACCTAGGATTATGGGTAGAGAAGTCAAAACACAAGCATCTTTCATAATTGTAAAGAAGTCAAAACTGTAAAGGTGTGTCGGAACTTGGAAGTAAATGGCATAAATGGATACTTACATCATCTATAAGAATGGAACAAACCAAGAAGACCCTACACCAACACCACCACTCCTCCATTGTTTGGAACATAATCCTAGGTATTTCGGGTGCCACTGATAAACCAAGACAATGAAATATCACGACACCAAACAACCAAATTTTACACCAACAAACCTCTTCCTCAGTTCCACAGCGAAAAGCAACATCATCGTAGTTAATTTCGGGTGCCACTGATAATCCAGTACCATGGAAAGCCACCATTCTTTTCTCCCCAATTTCCTTTTCAACCTGAAAAGAAGTACCTTGAGCAATCATATGGTGATAAGAAAAGACAAGGAGTAAGATGAACGTCACCTCTATATGAATGTTTCAGAATCAAAAGATATCAGATTTCCAAAGTGAGAAATTACTTGCAATAGATGCCAAGTGACAGACAACCCAACAAAGCCAGCACCAAGCACAACACAACTGAAACCCCCAAAACAAACAAATACTTGAAATGACCGCAAGCAACTCTAGAAATTCTATTAGAAATCTTATAGCAATTTCAGAAAATCTATCAGCGTAAGCAATTTCAGAAAAATATATCGAACAGAAAAAAAAAACATCAGGAGCGGGCGAACAACAAAAGCAAATCGAATAGGAAATTTCAGAAAAACCGAACAGCAGAAGCAAGCGAAAAACCCCAATCGAACACCCTATCTAATGTGTTTTAACTAATCAAATAGCAAATCGAACATGAAATTGAAAAGGTACTTGAATCTAAATTGAGCAGGTTGTGAAGAACAACAACCAAATTCAGAAACAACAAATGGAAAGCCTAAATCTATGTAGGCAAAAATCGATCTGTCTTCATACCTCTCGCTATAGTCGCTGGTGAGCCTTCTTCGTCCTTCCCCCTTCACCTTCTTTCTTTCTCGATGGTCGAGCCTCGCCCTCTCGTAACCATCGGGGCTCCTCCCAACGACACCGCTCACAAACCCGGACGTCGGAAGCTGAGCCTACATCGACCTTCCTCTCTCTAGACCTCTCTGGAGCCACCACCTAGCCCCGGTTCCGCCCTTTGTCCTTCCTTCTTTCGATTGGTTCAGATCGTTCCTGCCGAGTGAAGGTGGGACTGCGGAGGTGAGACCAAACGGGTGAACATCGAGACTGGAGCTTCCAGCCGGCCGCTGCTCCCGCTGGCGAGCCGCTTTGACGAGACGGTTCCAGTTATCCCGAACCCTAGCCATCCCTACGCCCTAAAGCGGGAAAAGGGTAAAAGGAAAGCAAAACCCTAGAACTTCGGTTCAAAATCAGGGCAGCTTCAGACCATTTGAGAGCCACTGGTTAGAATGTGGGTGAATATGTGATTTGGATGGTGCCGAGGAGGGAGAGATCTGTGAATGGCGAAGGATTGAACAGACCGTAGAGTTGAAGAGGAATGGTGTTCAGTTTTGAGAAAGAAAGAAGAAAAGAAGGGCAAAAAAGGTAAGAAAAAAAAATCAGAGAAGGCTACACGTGTATACCTGAGAGAGCTTCAAAGGATAGAACTTTAAGTTTTAGGGAGATATAGATAATATAGATAAATATACAGTAACAGATAGAAATGGATTATATTCCAATTTTTCGTCATATTTTCAGGGAATCTAATGCAGTTGCAGACAGGATTGCGCGTCTGGCTTACTGCTGCCCTGCCGATGAGAGCTTCGCAAATGATCAAGAACTCCGTGTTCTCATCCGTTCGGACGCCCTAAGAAAGAAGCCGGTCTTGCTTCCAAAAAAAAAAAAAGATTACATTCCAATTTAAAGTTGCTATTCATGTTATGGCAATTTGTAATTCCAAATTGGGGATGCTGACAACTCAAGCACAGAACAATACCATAATAGTACGACGACGAGAGTATCGAATCTGAATGTAGACTGGTTCTCCTACCACAAGTCAGCCATAACAGACCACTCATAAACTCTTCAAAGAAAAAACAGAGACCCAACACACAGAATCAGAATCAGAATCAGAAGAAGAAGAGATCCAAACCTTCCAACCATGGCTGCCACTATTTCCTCCTCTGTCTGGGGCATCAAATCCAAGCCCGGTGCCTGGGCTCTCGATTCCGAACAACACGAAGACGACCTCATGCGCGACCTCCAATCTCACCCTCAACCCCCCTCCTCCGACTTCCCCTCCCTCTCTGCCGCCGCTGCCACCAAGACCAAGAAGAAGAAGCCTCAGACCCTCTCCCTCGCCGAGTTCTCCACCTACTCCGCCCCCAAGGCCTCGCTCGAGCTCCTCTCCCTTCCCACCGGGCCCCGCGAGCGCTCTGCCGAGGAGCTCGAGCGCTCCCGCAGCGGCTTTGGTGGCGGATTCAGGAGCTACGCTTACGATTCCGCCAATCCTAGGGGCAATTCCCGCGCTGACGACGGCCTTTCCCGCGCTGACGAGGCTGACGACTGGTCCAAGGCGAAGAAGTTTACCGGCGCAGACGCCGACAGGAGGGACAAAGTTGGCTTCTTTAACTCATCGAGGGCCGACGAGGTCGACAATTGGGCTTCGAATAAGAGCTTCGCCCCTTCTGAGGGGAGGAGAGAGAGACGTATGGGGTTCGATTTGTCCTCCAACGCCGCGGATTCGGACAACTGGACAAGGGACAAGGGGGATAGAAGCGTTTCCAATGGCCCCCGATTCGAACGAGAGAGGAGGGGGGTAGGGTTTGAATCCTCCGGGGCTGCTGGTTCGGACAATTGGCTGAAAAAGAAGGAGACCAATGGAGGAGGGGTCGATGCGGGGAGGCCAAGGCTGAACCTTCAGCGCAGGACTGTGTCGGTTACCAATGAAAACGGAGGGCTGGAGGTGAAGCCTAAAGGATCCAATCCGTTCGGAGAGGCGAGGCCGAGAGAGGAGGTTTTGAAAGGTAAGGGGCAGGATTGGAAGGAGATTGGTGACAAGTTGGAGGCCCTAAAAGCCAAGGAAGAGGCTGGCAATGGATCTGAGCTTAGGAGGAAGGGGTTTGGGATGGGGAGGAATGACTCATTCAAGGATGATTTGATGCACAAGACAAGTTGGAGGAAGGAGGAAACAGAGATTGCTCAACCTGCCAGGTTAGTTTCAATTCAATCCTGATCAGTAATCCAGTTAACTGTGTAGATTGATATTTGCTGAATTCCTGCGCTTTACAGTTTCACTGACTAGATACTGGATACAAGAAGACTCTATTGTGCTTGACAGTTTGTTTTTGCTTTGCAGATGTAGTTAGCTAATTTCTTGAAATTGATATTTGAGTGATTTGGCATTACATTTGTTCTGTATCTAAACCTTACCTTTTCTCTTGGCTTGGATTATTACTTATTAGTTGTGCTGATAATGTTGAGAATGGAGATGCTGACAAGGCTGTGGATGGTGCTGCTGAGAATACAGAGAATGGAGGTGCACAGAAGAATTGAATTGCAGATTTTTTTTTGTGTTCGGTTGTGGTTCAGTGGATGACATAGTTTGACATCCAAACACATACCTGAATTTAGGAGGGAGCTCAATTGGATTTTCCTCTATTCATTGCGATTTTGATTAGGTGACAATTTTGGTAGAAGTGCTGAACATTTGCGATTGTTATAGACCCAAGGTCTGTCTTGGGTGAGGAATTTTTTTAGAGTTACTTATTTGCATCATTTATACAGTTTTGCTTGAGAGAATTTTGTTGGCATTTGAGCTTTTTGCATTTGGCGTGACATGATTGTATTCACGAGTTAAAACTTAAAACCAGTTAACGAAGAGAGTTTCTTGCATTTGACGTGACTAATGTTTGATGTGTTTTCCTCTTATTTCGATGAAGCCTATTCATTTCATGTTTTCCTTTCCCATTAATATTGATGAATGATGGCACTAACCTACAACATTTAGCAGGAAGTGTATTTCAAGAGGCCTTGTTTTTCAACAAGTGAATATGGCAACACTGCAAGATGACAAATATGATTGATATCTCTGGACAGTTTCCATAACTGATAGCATTTGTATAAACGAATATTTGTTATGACAAGGACCATAAAACCTTACAGAAACAAGTGCTAGTACTTGCTAGTATTGTAAAGGTGCTATAAATATTGAATCGCTTTCACATAACCAACCACTTTCACACAAGTGCAGAAACCAAATTTAGTCTGCAGTTTCCTCCCATAAGTGACTTGTATCCAATGGAAGCCATGAAAGTCAAGGACCGTTTGTCTGGCCTTGCCTTGCCCATCCTCCCCATTATCAAATTTGTAGGCTTGTATAGATTTTGAGTTCATAAATGCTCCTGACAATTGCAAACCCAATTTCAAATTTGCGACAACGGCTACCTAGAAACTATGTCCAATTGTCCAGTGTTCACACCATTGAACCTCAAACAACTGATCTGAAATGCCGGTGGGGGAGTTTCTTAAATGCTGAGTGCATTTTCTGCAAGGGGTAGATGCAAACCATACCCCTTTTCCTATCTTATATTTACTTACCAATTACCGCATTGAGATTAAAATAGCGTTGCATGTGTATAAAGTAGAGCAATATAACTTTGTTAAACGTGGAGTACATTTATGAAAAATTCACCAGCTAAACTAAAGTGGTTTACATTCACTGCTAACCTTGAAATGTAGGTGGGAGTTGGTCTACTTGCCAGTCTAAAGAGCTTCTTTGTCCATTTATTTCTCTCACATAATTATTCAGATTTTCAGAGAACCATTTTTCAGCAACTCATGGAAGCACGGCTTGATGATAGCATTAGCAGCTACGTCATTTAGTATGACTGTTTGGATACTCTACAGTCTATATACATTTCAATGCCGAGCCACCGACTCTTAACCCTCATAAATGGTAACAATGGGACAGTTGGGAGTTAATAAGGCATTATATTACTGAGAAACTTACTTTTCCCACCTGACATATATGTAAATGTAGCCTATTAAAGAAGCTGAAATCAGGCTAGTTGAAGTTGAATTTGAGGGTCACATTCTTCTTCTAATCAAAACACACCAATCCCTTCTCGCCATTCTTTTGCTGACTCCACTTGTTATTTGTCGCTTTTGTTGGAATTTCAGTGCCAAAACACAAGTATGATGCACTCTGTGATTGTGATTGTGAGGAGGGTTGTTTTGATGGCTCTTGTCATAGTAATGGGAGGTGCCATCAATGGCGCATATGGAGGGGCTGTGGTCAGTGGCATTGTCTTCTGTGACCAATGCAAGGATGGGCGTGTGTCCCTGTTTGATTATCCTTTATCCGGTATGATTCTCCATCCCCTTTCCTTCCTGTCTGTCATTCTTTATTTTTCAAATGCACTTACACCGCATTCATCCAAATCCAATGAAGAGAGTGCAACACCAATTGATGCATCATATGATGATGATGATGATGATGATGATGATGATGATGATGATGATGATGATGATGATGATGATGATGATGTTGTTGTTGTTGTTGGTTGTAACATGTAGGGGTTAAGGTTGCAATGCTATGCCCAGGGGTAGGGACTGACACCCAAATGGAAATAGTTGGTCAAGAGACCACAAACATGTTTGGAGGGTACACCATGAGATTTGATGGCTCCCCTGACTTGTCTGGCTGCTACACCCAAGTCAATGCTGCTTCTGGTGGCAATGGCGAAGCCGACTCCTCCTCTTGTCAGGCCTCTGCTGGGCCAGCCCAGTCCGTCAGGCTCACCTTCAGCTTCTTCGGGATGGAGTTCTATGCTGTTAATGTCCTGATTTCCCAGCCTGCTCAACCCGTGTCCTTCTGCCCTGCCTCCCATCCTTCACCTACAGCTCCGCCTGTAGCTCCGCCTGTGGCTGTGATCCCACCCACTCCTCCTGCTCCTCCGTCTCAGTCGTCGCCTCCCAAGGCCCCGGCATTCAGGCTGCCGCCTCTTCCTCCCTTGCCCCCTATGCCTCCCATGCCTTTCTTGGAGGCTTCTGCCTGCTCCCATGAGTAAGTCAAATGACTGGCAACACCTTCTCATCTTTCTCAAGTAATTTAAAAGGCTGTTTGTTCTGAATGGCAAATGTGCATTGTGTAGGTACTGGATGATGCCCGAGTACAGATGCTACTGGAGGGTGCTGAACCCAGACATGAAGATTGGACTTGTATTTGGCCCCTTGGCTGTCGAAAAGTATGGAACAGACATGACCTTATGGGAAGGCCTCCAAGGAAGGGCTGACCCTTACAGAACATTATTAAGGGAAAGCATAACCGCCCTTCTCAACTCCTACAACAGCTTCCAATTCCCATACACCTCTCTTGGAGTTGTCCAAAGCTTGAACTTGGCTTTAATGGACACCCCTCAGACCACCCTTCTAACCGCTTTGAGGTTCATGAGAGCTAATTCTGGATATAGTGATGCCAACTCCAATCCTTCTTGCAAACTCAAGTCTTGCAAATCCTAGATTGATGACATCTTAGCTAGTGATCCTCCAAATTAGTCTATATATATTTAATGATATGTTATACTGTGATATGGTTATCATATGTTGCTACTTACTGCTCAAGTAGCTACTCAGTTACAACTTACAAAGCATTGAGGCTTTTTATGTATTATATATATATATGATGTTTGGGTTTAAAAGAGTATACTGACTATTGACTCGGAGCTGCTGCAAGCACTTGCGCTCAAAATCACCTTTGTTCAATTCCTAAAACCATCTTTACTAAACAGTGACTCAAATCAAGGCCTAAATCCGAATTTAAAGGGCTCTTAAGAAAGACAGAGGGGGCGGCCTCCTGATCTTAGTTGCCTGCTCAAAGTCGTACGCAATTTCAATTAGCCTCGGCTCATAGCCCTTCAAGCCTCCAAAGCAGATCCCAAATGGTTGGCCATCATGGTTGTATCCAGCGGGAACATTAATCCCAGGGTATCCTCCAATGGCGAGAACAGTTGCAAAATCGGATCCAGGAGTCACAACCGCATCTAGCTGATTTTGTGTCATAATCTTCTCAAATCCATTCTTTGTAAGCTCTGCTAACTTTTGCAGAGCTCTCTTTGTGTCAGCATCCATACCATTTGTGGCCTCCGCAGCTAGCAAGATTTCTTGGCCATATTGTTCGATCATCTCCTGAAAACCAAATCAAGCAAACATTTTTAGACTATATTATAGCAAACAACTCTTAATTACTTACAGTATATTGCATCAGGACAGCATACAACTCATGGTGTATCTCTTTAGCTGGGTGCTTACCAAATCTTTGAATCTTTCGTTGAATGCGATCACATCTGACAGCGTTCTCACTGGAGAAGTAACGAGTCCTTTCAAGTATGAATTTAGGAAGACTTTGAACTCGACAAGCCACTTAATCTGAAGTCCATGATCATGTCAATGTCGGCTATTTCCAGATTGTCTATCAACACAGCGCCTCGCTGCCTTTTATTCCAAGAAGAGAAAGTGACCTCAGAAAGCCCAAGACAGTCATACAATATAGCTATGGAGAAAATGCAAGCACATATTACTACCTTAATGTTTGCAGGTGTTTCTTGAAAGCTGGAGCTTTTGCTGATCCTTTGGTGAAATTGAAGAAGGGATTTCTCACTATCCCCAATCGTTTCCCCCCTTAACCCATCAATCTTCAGAAACTGAGCATACCCGCTATCAGGTATGTACTTCAATGCATTTCTTGTTGCTTCTGCATCATAGGTGTCGAACCCAACAATTGCGTCGAGAACATAAACAGCATCCGCCACAGTTCTACATAAAGGCCTGCTCCATTCCACAACATTAGCTACTACTAAGCCTAATAAGTCATAACAAAGTATTCCAAGTTTGGAACTTACCCAATGGTGTCTTGTCTAGGAGATATAGGAATAACACCACCTTTGCTAGTGAGACCTAATGTTGGTTTGATCCCCACCACTTCATTGTGACTTGCAGGACACAGGATTGAGCCATCCGTCTCAGTCCCAATTGAAACAACAACCATGTTCGCAGCCACGGAGATGGCCGAACCACTGCTTGAACCACAAGGATCCGTTGATAAATTGTATGGATTCTGCTTAAATCATCAAATTCATCATCCATGCCAGAAGAAAACAGGTAACTTTATTCCTGATTGGACACAAATAACTGAATAAGGAAAATATTGGTGAAGTGAGAGACACTCTTACATGACCCTGGCCAGCCCTGGCGGACCAACCATCGGGAGCAGCAACAGTCCTGAAAGAGGCCCACTCGCTCATGCTGGCCTTACCAAGAATAACAGCTCCAGCCTCTCTTAGCTTAACAACAACCCCGGCGTCCCTCGGCGCCACAGAGCCCAACAAGGCGTAGGAGCCAGCGGTTGTGTTGAGCTTGTCTTTGGTTGAAATGAAGTCCTTGATGAGCACCGGTATCCCATGTAAGGGACCCAGATTAGTACAGGCCCTCTTCCTCTCCCTGTCACTGTCAGCCTCGGCTGCCTGGGCCAGCGCATCTGGGTTGACCTCTGTGACGCCTCTTAGAGTTGGATTCAGCTTCCGAATCTGCTTGAGGCACAGCTTGACTAGCTGTCTGGAGGTGAGCTCGTTTTGGATGAAAGCTGTTTGGATGTCTTGGATGGAGGCTTCTTCTAGTTCTAGGAAGGGGGAGTAGCTGCTGATTTGGGTTTGGGCTCCGGTGAGGTGTGGGAGGAGGGTTACTGTGGTAGTTAGAATCAGTAATATAACTGCTGTGGATGTGATTTTGGGATGCATCAGACATGGAGGGATTGGTAATGTTGAAGAAGCCATGACTTGTAGACTTGTAGTATGTTCTATCAGAGTTACCTACTAAGAAATCCAAGTCAACCCAGAATTGATCAGTACTTGAATTGAATGTGTTGCCTTTTGTTTTGAATACCCCTCGGTTAATGGTTGACCTCCATGCCCATGGAAATGGAATGGAAGTAGGTTGGTTGATTTCTTTTCTGCTTGTTGCATTTAAACAATTCCTAGGGTATGACCATTGCCAAGACTTTGTTAATATATATTCAAGTCGGACCAATCATGAATCATGTGTTGTCACTAAGAAAATATAAATACTCTTTGAAATAATCAAAGGGATAATGGTAATCAAACCTAGAATATCCATATAAAAGGGATATAAGGTGAGTGACATAATTCCTACTTATTCCAGTAACCACAAACCATGGATTAAATGAGTACTCAAAACTAGAAATAGTTTAGTGGACAGTGGCTACTTGCTTTTTTACTTTCACTTGCAAGTGAAGCTGTTGAAGAGGATTCAAAAATCAAGGCCTAACTCTGAGCTAGCTTTGGGAGGTATTAAGAAAGACAGAGAAGGTGGCTTCCTGATCTTTGTAGCCTGCTCGAAGTCATATGCAATCTCAATCAGCCTTGGCTCATAACCCTTCAACCCCCCGAAGCAGATTCCGAATGGCTGCCCATTCTGTTTATACCCAGCTGGAACATTTATCCCCGGGTATCCTCCAATGGCAAGAACTGTTGCAAAATTAGCTCCTGGAGTCAATACCGCATCTAGCTTCTTTTCTTTCATAATCCTCTCGAATCCGTTCTTTGTGAGCTCTGCTAATGTCACCAGATTTTTCTTCATGTCAGCATCCATACCATTTGTGGCCTCCGCTGCTAAGAAGATTTCTTGACCATATTGTTTGATCATCTCCTGAAAAATACACATCAAGCAAATTACTATTACAGTAGCCAAACATCCCAAACTCGTTATGCAACCCAAGGGAGGAGTATCTAAATCTATCTTAGCTTAGCAGGTTGCTTACCAAATCTTTGGACCTATTGTTGAAGGCTATCACATCTGACAATGTTCTCACTGGGGAAGAAACAAGTCCTTCCAAGTAAGAATTTAGGGCGAGTTTGAACTCGACAAGCATTGCCTTAATCTCCCCACTGGCTTCCAAGATTGTGTCTATGTTGGATATTTCCAGATTGTCTATCAGCACAGCACCTCGTCGCCTTATATATATATATTCCAAAGATAAGTGACTTTATAATTCCTTTTGGATTGAACCATTCATTATCATTTATTAAGATCGATCAACAATCCCGGACAACCTAGCTAGGCTGTCATAAATATATAAAAATGTAGGCATGTAAAATAATGCTTGCACAGAGATTAATAAGTACCTTAATGTTTTCAAGTGTTTCCTGAAGGCTTGACCTTCTGGTGATCCTTTGGTGAATTTGAAGAAAGGATTCCTCACTATCCCCAATCGTTTTCCCCTTATCCCATCGATCTTCAGAAACTGAGCATATCCTCCAGTCGGTATGTATTTCAATGCATTTCTTGTTGCTTCAGCATCATATGGGTCAAACCCAACAATTGCGTCAAGAACATAAACAGCATCTGCCACAGTTCTGCATATAGGCCTGCTCCAGTCACAAGCTAGTGTCAGTCCGTGGTGAGAAGAAAGGAGCGAACAAGCACACTTGGAGGGCACAATATGACACAGAAATATCAAGAAAGTAAGTATTCGAGGATTACCCAACGGTGTCTTGCCTAGGAGTAATAGGTATTACACCACCTCTGCCGGTAAGACCAACTGTCGGTTTGATTCCCACGACTGCATTGTAGCTGGCAAGGCAGAGGATGGAACCATCCGTCTCAGTCCCAAGCGAAACAGCTGCCATGTTTGCAGCTACAGAGATGGCTGATCCACTACTTGAGCCACAAGGATCGGTTGATATATTGTATGGATTCTGAAAAGCAATGGGAAGGAAAGCATGAGTAACAACTCTCAATGCATGCTTACCACCGGAATATATATATATATATATATATATATATATATATATATACACACAGAACTATGTAATATGTGCAGTTCAAGGAAAGGAAGGAGGTGATCTCAAATAAGTGTAGAGCTGAGAAGTTGACGCTACTCACATGGCCTTGGCCACCCCTTGCCGACCAACCATTGGGAGCAGCAACTGACCTGAAATTAGCCCACTCACTCAGACTAGCCTTGCCTGAAATTTGGTAGATTCTAATCAACTGATCGAACAGAGATACAGACAGATATGATGCATTTTCAAAGTTGATATATAATATATCGATCTGCAGATATACATATTCCATCATATATATATTACCAAGTATGACAGCTCCAGCCTTTCGCAGCTTGAAAGCAACCGCAGCATCTCTCGAGACCACAGAGCCCAGCAAGGCGTATGAGCCAGCTGTGGTATTGAGCTTATCTTTGGTTGCTATATTATCCTTGAGCAGCACCGGTATCCCATGCAACGGCCCGAGATTCGACCCATTCGATCTCTTCCTCTCCCTATCAGCCTTGCTTGCCTGATCCAATGCATTGGGGTTGACCTCTATCACACCTCTTAGTGTGGGATTGAGCTCCTTAATCTGCTTTATGTAAAATTTGACTAGTTGCCTGGAGGTGAGCTCCTTTTTGTGAAAAGCCTTTTGGAGATCGTTGATGGTGGCTTCTTGGATGGGGAAGGAGTTGCTGCTGTAGGATCCGGTGAGGCGTACAAAGAGGAGTGATGTAGTTAGTATCAGTAAGAAAGCTGTTGTGCTTGGCTGCCATAAAAGTATTAATACTGAGCTTGGAGTTGAGGAAGCCATGGTTGCTATCAGATTTAGCTGTACGTACAGAGAAAGAATATAATCCAAGTGAAGTCAAGGAATAATTGATCACAATACCAACAAAACATATGCATATATATATATATATATGGACCCATTCCGAGTCTTTCATTAATTATCTTGCTCTTGCTTTTGCTTTTGCTTTTTCTTTTTTAATATCCCTTAGGTCCTCCCATATATGATATATGGTCCCCAGCTCTTATCTAAAGATTCGTAGCCACTACCACAACAAGTCAAATAAAGTGTGGATCCTATGTTACTCTCCTTATACCCAACAATCACTCGGTGTATCATTCAATTATTTCAAAGATAAATCAATATCAATGTTGTTTATACATACGTAGAATAAAAGTATGTTTATATATGTTGAATATGTACCACACCCTTAATTGTACGTCATCCATACATACATGATACACCAAAATTAAATCCTGTGTACGTTTGAATCAAGAGAGCTAGAATAGGTGGATATGGCAAAGAAAATGGTGGGTGACGCCAGGGCCCATAACTGGGCGAAGACGGTTCACTCCGGCAAAGAAGCCACCAGCAGCCTTCCACAAGGGTTACTGGAAATATAAAAAACGAAAAGAAAAAGTACTTCCATGACACCGTCGGTGGGAAGAAGGGGGTTACTGGAAATATAAAAAACGAAAAGAAAAAGTGGAGGTGCGGGGAATCGAACCCCGTGCCTCTCGCATGCGAAGCGAGCGCTCTACCATATGAGCTACACCCCCAATTTTGTTAGTTTTTCTGCAGTAATATAAATAAACGTTTAACCGACACTAAATTGAAATTAACACCCCTTGATTTCAACTAAGTGCTTCGTTTTGTTTTCGTCTGATGAAGAAGTTTATAATGGAGAATGACACACACACACACATATATATATATATATATATATATGTAACGACATTGGAACATTAACATCGGATATTGTTTGAAGTATGGGCAATCAGTTTAATTAATTAAGGACGTGTTTAGTGTGGTAAGGAAAGCAACAATTGTATTTGTAGTTGTAGCCTTGTAGGTCAATTTGGATGTTGAACAAAATTAAGCGCGGGCAACTGCGGGCTTGATGAAATGATAGTCTTACAGATATGGGTTTCCGAAGTAGAACTTCTCCCGCGTGTTCCGATCTTTGCTTATTTCTTTCGAGAGGGAGATTCAGGTGTAATTAGTCCTTACAGAGTTACGTTATATTATGTACACAAATTCAGTCGGTTGATTGGAAGAAGATGGAATAACATGATTAAAAAAGTGTTTTGTCATTTTTTAAATAAAAAAAATGGTGCGATCCACCTAAAAAATCCTCACGCACTTTTTTTTACCTGATTTCGTTGTTTTTAAAATGTTTTGGTTTTTTTTACCTGATTTTGTCAATTTCGCTGAATAATGTTTCACATGTTATCGAATAATGTTATATTTTTTTTCCATCAAGTTCAGATCAAATTTTATCAATTCCACTAAATATTTATCACATGCTATCAAATAATTTTTTTTGGTCCATCAATTTCAGATAAATTTTTTACCAATTTCACTAAATAATATATGTTTCACATACTACCGAATAATGTTTGGGTTAAACATTATTCGTTGCCATGTAAAACATAATGCTTCAAAAATTTCATTTTAAAATTCAGAAACCCCGAACCTCTAAATAAAATATACTTAAGATTATGATTTATAAAATAATGCTTCATATTTCACTAATTAAATAATATTTCTCATTTTACCTTTCACCATATTATCGAGAATAATTGATGTGGTGTGGGGTTTCTGAAATGTCTCATAAAATTTCATAAATTATACCAAATAATGTACATGAGTTAATTGAATAATCATGAAATGTGTCATAAACATCTCATAGTTGATGTGGTGTGATTAAAAAAAAGTTGGTTTCTATAAATGAATATTAATCATTAGAGATACACCAAATAATGCTTGCATTCTACTGAATAATGTTTTATGTGTACACGAATAATAGTATCCATCTCAGATTTCTCCTACTGAATTTGCTATATTTTATAAATAATAAACATATTTAACAACTAATAAAGAAATTCGACAATCCAATTACACTTTTAACTGCCTCCATCTAACAGTTGTCGTCGGATCCTTCGATTACCGTCCAAATTACTTGCAATTGTCGGAAATAGTACATATGAAACATTATTCAGTGGAATACATATGAAACATTATTAAATCAACGGTCCAAATTGTCGTGAATAATGCTACGATTAAAAATTTGTGTGGTCTCTTAAATCCATTACAGATTAAAAATTTAACAATTGTCGTGAATAAACTTTCACATTTGAATACATAATGTTCATGATGGTGTTTAGAAACATATCAAAAAACTGGGGTCTATGTCAATTAAAAAGGTGAAAGGGTATTACAAACTCTTATTTGAGACAACACATTCAAATCAATTGAATTCAATCTACGATCCAAAATTTTTTTTAAATCATCGGTCCAAATTTTCTGATCGTCTATTTTCTTTAAATCAACGATTTTCTTTACAAGAGATTGGGCGGAGATGACCCAGACAGCTCACCAACTTCCCTTGTGAAAGCAAACCAACAAATGGAGAGCAAAACAGGAGGACAACCCCAACCCCACCCCACCCCACCCCACCCCCTACATATATTATTATCTTCCAAATAATTAATTCAGCATGACTAACTATGTGGAGTCTGGACTTCCGATTCTGGAGCTAGTACCACTAAACCAATTACTAAAGGAATAAGTAAGCTAGGTCCCACCAATCCAATTATTCAATTACCACTCGATCAAAAATTGAAATCGATGATGAAAGCCCCCTTCAATTCACGTTCACATAACATAAAACCAGTCTAGCCGTGTTTGGTAGTAGGTGGAGGTTATGAGGTTGGAGATTATGGTTTTAGAGGTTGTGGAGTTGGATGTGTGGAAGATAGAGCTTATTTTAAAAAAAAAAACCTGATTGAGTGTTTGGTGGTTATAAAATTTGTAAATGAATTTTAAGATGAAAATGTCTAAAATATCCCTACTCAGTCCCCTTCCCTATGCAATTGAGTTCCAATCGCAAAAAAAAAATAAAATAACACAAAAAAATAACCTCCCAAAGCTTGCCCCAAGCTTTTTTTTTGGCAAATTTAACCTTCAAAACCTCCACCTTAAACTCCATCTTCAAACATAAACCTCTTGCCAAACACATCTAATAATATAGCCTTCTTTTCGGGGCTTTTTTGACATCCCGTGTGGGAGGTTTTTGGTTGCATAGACTGAATACCATCACACCTTGCATAGCGTAAAGGATTTTGAATTTTCATTTTTTTAAGATTTTGAGATTTTCCGTGGATTAACCCCTTTGGAAAAAGTCACTAATTTGTCCAGATTATAAACTTTTGGAAAATGATTTTTTCGGGCATCGTCGAGCACGATTTTGCGAATCTCATCCCCATTAAAGTCGTATATCTTGAAGTTAGCTTTCCAACAAGTGCTCGAACTCGCCGATCGGACCAACGCGTCTCCTGTTTCATTGAAAATACCAAGCATGTGTCTGTGACTCCTATTGTAAGGAATATAACCTTCTTTTCGGGGCTTTTTTGACATCCCGGGTGGGTGGTTTTTGGTTGCCTAGACTGAATACCATCACACCTTGCCTAGGGCAAAGGATTTTTGATTTTCGTTTTTTTAAGATTTTGAGATTTTCCGTGGACTAACCCCTTTGGAAAAAGTCACTAATTTGTCCAGATTACAAACTCTTGGCAAATAATTTTTTCGGGCATCGTCGAACACGATTTTGCGAATCTCATCTCCATTAAAGTCGTATATCTTGAAGTTAGCTTTCCAACAAGTGCTCAAACTCGCCGATCGGACCAACGCGTCACTGATTTCATTGAAAATACCGAGCATGTGTCTGTGAATCCTATTGTAAGGAATATAGCCTTCTTTTCGGGGCTTTTTTGACATCCCGGGCGGGTGGTTTTTGGTTGCATAGACTGAATACCATCACACCTTGCATAGGGCAAAGGATTTTGGGTTTTCATTTTTTTAAGATTTTGAGATTTTCCATGGACTAACCCCTTTGAAAAAAGTCACTAATATGTCCAGATTACAAACTCTTGGAAAATGATTTTTTCGGGCATCGTCGAGCACGATTTTGGTAATCTCATCTCAATTAAAGTCGTATATCTTGAAGTTAGCTTTCCAACAAGTGCTCGAACTCGCCGATCGGACCAACGCGTCTCCTGTTTCATTGAAAATACCGAGCATGTGTCTTTGAATCCTATTGTAAGGAATATAGTCTTCTTTTCGGGGCTTTTTTGACATCCCGTGTGGGTGGTTTTTGGTTGGATAGACTGAATACCATCACTCCTTGCATAGGGCTAAGGATTTCTGATTTTCATTTATTTAAGATTTTGAGATTTTCCGTGGACTAACCCCTTTGGAAAAAGTCACTAATTTGTCCAAATTACAAACTCTTGGAAAATGATTTTTTCAGGCATCGTTAAGGACGATTTTGTGGATCTCATCTCCATAAAAGTCGTAGATCTTGAAGTTAGCTTTCCAAAAAGTGCTCGAACTCGCCGATCGGACTAACGCGTCTCCTGTTTCATTGAAAATACCGAGCATGTGTCTGTGACTCCTATTGTAAGGAATATAGCCTTCTTTTCGGGGCTTTTTAGACATCCCGGGTGCATAGTTATTGGTTGCCTAGACTGAATACCATCACACCTTGCCTAGGGCAAAGGATTTTAGATTTTCATTTTTTTAAGATTTTGAGATTTTTCGTGGACTAACCGCTTTGGAAAAAGTCACTAATTTGTCCAGATTAAAAACTCTTGGAAAATGATTTTTTCGGGCATCGTCGAGCACGATTTTGCAAATCTCATCTCCATTAAAGTCGCATATCTTGAAGTTAGCGTTCAAAAAAGTGCTCGAACTGGCCGATCGGACCAACGCGTCTCCTGTTTCATTGTAAATACCGAGCATGTGTCTGTGACCCCTATTGTAAGGAATATAGCCTTCTTTTCGGGGCTTTTTTGACATCCTGGCTGGGTGGTTTTTGGTTGTCTAGACTGAATACCATCACACCTTGCCTAGGGCAAGGGATTTTGGATTTTGATTTTTTTAAGATTTTGAGATTTTACGTGGACTAACCCCCTTTGGAAAAAGTCACTAATTTGTCCGGATTACAAAATGTTGGAAAATGATTTTTTCGGGCATTGTCGATCACGATTTTGCGAATCTCATCCCCATTAAAGTCTTAGATCTTGAAGTTACCTTTCCACCAAGTGCTCGAACTCAACGATCGGACCAACGCGTCTCCTGTTTCATTGAAAATACCGAGCATGTGTCTGTGACTCCTGTTGTAAGGAATATAGCCTTCTTTTTGGGGCTTTTTTGACATCCCGGGTGGGTGGTTTTTAGTTCCCTAGACTGGATAGCATCACACCTTGACTAGGGCAAAGGATTTTGGATTTTCATTTTTTTAAGATTTTGAGATTTTCCGTGGACTAACCCCTTTGGAAAAAGTCACTAATTTGTCCAGATTACAAACTGTTGGAAAATGATTTTTTCGGGCATCGTCGAGCACGATTTTGCTTATCTCATCCCCATAAAATTTGTAGATCTTGAAGTTATCTTTCCAAAAAGTGCTCGAACTCGTCTATCGGACCAACGCGTCTCATGTTTCATTTAAAATACCGAGCATGTGTCTGTGACTCCTATTGTAAGGAATATAGCCTTCTTTTCGTGGCTTTTTAGACATCCCGGGTGGATGGTTATTTGTTGCCTAGAGTGAATACCGTCACACCTTGCCTAGGGCAAAGGATTTTGGATTTTCATCATTTTAAGATTTTGAGATTTTCCGTGGACTAACCCATTTGGAAAAAGTCACTAATTTAACCAGATTACAAACTCTTGGAAAATGATATTTTCGGGCATCATCGAGCACGATTTTGCTAATCTCATCCCCATTAAAGTCGTATATCTTGAAGTTAGCTTTCCAATTAGTGCTCAAACTCGCCGATCGGACCAACACGTCTCCTGTTTCATTGAAAATACCGAGCATGTGTCTTTGAATCCTATTGTAAGGAATATAGTCTTCTTTTCGGTGCTTTTTTGACATCCTGGGTGGGTGGTTTTTGGTTGCCTAGACTGAATACCATCACACCTTGCCTAGGGCTAAGGATTTTGAATTTTTTTTATTTTTTTAAGATTTTGAGATTTTTCGTGGACTAACTCCTTTGTAAAAGTCACTAATTTGTCTTGATTACAAACTGTTGGAAAATGATTTTTTCGGGCATTGTCGAGCACGATTTTGCGAATCTCATCCCCATTAAAGTCGTAGATCTTGAAGTTAGCTTTCCAACAACTGCTCGAACTCCCTGATCGGACCAACGCGTCTCCTGTTTCATCGAAAATACCGAGCATATGTCTGTGAATCCTATTGTAAGGAATATAGCCTTCTTTTCGGGGCTTTTTTGACATCCCGGGTGGGTAATTTTTGGTTGCCTAGACTGAATACCATCGTACCTTGCCTAGGTCAAAGGATTTTGGATTTTCATTTTTTTAAGATTTTGAGATTTTCCGTGGACTAACCCCTTTGGAAAAGTTACTAATTTGTCCAGATTACAAACTCTTGGAAAATGATTTTTTCGGGCATCGTCTAGCACGATTTTGCGAATCTCTTCTCCATTAAAGTCGTATATCTTGAAGTTAGCTTTCCAACAAGTGCTCGAACTGGCTGATCGGACCAACGCATCTCCTGTTTCATTGAAAATACCGAGCATGTGTCTGTGACTCTTATTGTAAGGAATATAGTCTTCTTTTCGGGGCTTTTTTGACATCCTGGGTGGGTGGTTTTTGGTTGCCTAGACTGAATACCATCACACCTTGCCTAGGGCAAAGGATTTTGGATTTTCATTTTTAAAATTTTGAGATTTTCCGTGGACTAACCCCTTTGGAAAAGTTACTAATTTGTCTTGATTACAAACTGTTGGGAAATGATTTTTTCGAGCATTGTCGAGCACGATTTTGCCAATCTCATCCCCAAAAAAGTCGTAGATCTTGAAGTTAGCTTTCCAACAACTGCTCGAACTCCCCGATCGGACCAACGCGTCTCATGTTTCATTGAAAATACCGAGCATGTGTCTGTGAATCCTATTGTAAGGAATATAACCTTCTTTTCGGGGCTTTTTTGACATCCCTGGTGGATGGTTTTTGGTTTCCTAGACAGAATACCGTCACACGTTGCCTAGGGCAAAGGATTTTGGATTTTCATTTTTTTTTTTAAGATTTTTTGATTTTCCGTGGACTAACCCCTTTGGAAAAAGTCACTAATTTGTCCAGATTAAAAACTCTTGGCAAATAATTTTTTCGGGCATCGTCGAACACGATTTTGCGAATCTCATCTCCATTAAAGTCGTATATCTTGAAGTTAGCTTTCCAACAAGTGCTTAAACTCGCCGATCGGACCAACGCGTCACTGATTTCATTGAAAATACCGAGCATGTGTCTGTGAATCCTATAGTAAGGAATATAGCCTTTTTTCCGGGGATTTTTTGACATCCCGGGTGGGTGGTTTTTGGTTGCCTAGACTGAATACCATCACACCTTGCCTAGGGCAAAGGATTTTGGATTTTCATTTTTAAGATTTTGAGATTTTCCATGGACTAACTCCTTTGAAAAAGTCACTTATTTGTCCAGATTAAAAACTCTTGGAAAATGATTTTGTCGGGCATCGTCTAGCACGATTTTGCGAATCTCTTCTCAATTAAAGTCGTATATCTTGAAGTTAGCTTTCCATCAAGTGCTCGAACTGGCCGATCGGACCAACGCATCTCCTGTTTCATTGAAAATACCGAGCATGTGTCTGTGACTCTTATTGTAAGGAATATAGCCTTCTTTTCGGGGCTTTTTTGACATCCCGGGTTGGTGGTTTTTGGTTTCCTAGACTGAATGCCATCAAACCTTGCCTAGGGCAAAGAATTTTGGATTTTCATTTTTTTAAGATTTTGAGATTTTCCGTGGACTAACCCCTTTGGAAAAAGTCACTAATATGTCCAGATTACAAACTCTTGGAAAATGATTTTTTCGGGCATCGTCGAGCACGATTTTGTGAATCTCATCTTAATTAAAGTCGTATATCTTGAAGTTAGCTTTCCAACAAGTGCTCGAACTCACCGATCGGACCAACGCGTCTCCTGTTTAATTGAAAATATCGAGCATGTGTCTGTGACTCCTATTGTAAGGAATATAGTCTTCTTTTCGGGGCTTTTTTGACATCCTGGGTGGGTGGTTTTTTGTTGACTAGACTGAATACCATCACACCTTGCCTAGGGAAAAGGATTTTGGATTTTCATTTTTAAGATTTTGAGATTTTCCGTGGACTACCCTAAACCCTAAACCCTAAACCCTAAACCCTAAACCCTAAACCCTAAACCCTAAACCCTAAACCCTAAACCCTAAACCCTAAACCCTAAACCCTAAACCCTAAACCCTAAACCCTAAACCCCTTTGGAAAAGTCACTAATTTGTCTTGATTACAAACTGTTGGAAACCGATTTTTTCGAGCATTGTCGAGCACGATTTTGCGAATCTCATCCCCAAAAAAGTCGTAGATCTTGAAGTTAGCTTTCCAACAACTGCTCGAACTCCCCGATCGGACCAACGCGTCTCCTGTTTAATCGAAAATACCGAGCATGTGTCTGTGAATCCTATTGTAAGGAATATAGCCTTCGTTTCGGGGCTTTTTTGACATCCCGGGTGGGAAATTTTTGGTTGCCTAGACTGAATACCATCACACCATGCCTAGGTCAAAGGATTTTAGATTTTCATTTTTTTAAGATTTTGAGATTTTCCGTGGACTAACCCCTTTGGAAAAAGTTACTAATTTGTCCAGATTAGAAACTCTTGGAAAATGATTTTTTCGGGCATCGTCGAGCACGATTTTGCAAATCTCATCCCCATAAAATTCGTTGATCTTGAAGTTAGCTTTCCAACAAGTGCTCGAACATGCCGATCGGACCAACACGTCTCCTGTTTCACTGAAAATACCGAGCATGTGTCTGTAACTCTTATTGTAAGGATTATAGCCTTTTTTTTCGGGGCTGTTTTGACATCACATGTGGGTGGTTTTTGGTTGCATAGACTGAATACCATCACACCTTGCATAGGGTAAATGATTTTGGATTTTCATTTTTTTATGATTTTGAGATTTTCCGTGGACCAACCCCTTTGGAAAAATGCACTAATTTGTCCAGATTACAAACTGTTGGAAAATGATTTTTTCGGGCATTGTCGAGCACGATTTTGCTAATCTCATCCCCATAAAATTTGTAGATCTTGAAGTTATCTATCCAAAAAGTGCTCGAACTCATCGATCGGACCAACGCGTCTCATGTTTCATTGAAAATACCGAGCGTGTGTCTTTGAATCCTATTGTAAGGAATATAGCCTTCTTTTCGGTGCTTTTTTGACATCCCGTGTGGGTGGTTTTTGGTTGCATAGACTGAATACCATCACACCTTGCATAGGGCTAAGGATTTTGGATTTTCATTTTTTTAAGATTTTGAGATTTTCCGTGGACTAACCCCTTCGGAAAAAGTCACTAATTTGTCCAGATTACAAACTCTTGGAAAATGATTTTTTCGGGCATCGTTAAGGACGATTTTGTAGATCTCATCTCCATAAAAGTCGTAGATCTTGAAGTTAGCTTTCCAACAAGTGCTCGAACTCGCCGATCGGACCAACGCGTCTCCTGTTTCATTGAAAATACCGAGCATGTGTCTGTGACTCCTATTGTAAGGAATATAGCCTTCTTTTCGGGGCTTTTTAGACATCCCGGGTGGATGGTTATTGGTTGCCTAGACTGAATACCATCACACCTTGCCTAGGGCAAAGGATTTTAGATTTTCATTTTTTTAAGATTTTGAGATTTTCCGTGGACTAACCACTTTGGAAAAAGTCACTAATTTGTCCAGATTAAAAACTCTTGGAAAATGATTTTTTCGGGCATCGTCGAGCACGATTTTGCAAATCTCATCCCCATAAAATTCGTTGATCTTGAAGTTAGCTTTCCAAAAAGTGCTCGAACTTGCCGATCGGACCAACACGTCTCCTGTTTCATTGAAAATACCGAGCATGTGTCTGTAACACCTATTGTAAGGAATATAGCCTTTTTTTTCGGGGCTGTTTTGACATCACAGGTGGGTGGTTTTTGGTTGCCTAGATTGAATACCATCACACCTTGCATAGGGTAAAGGATTTTTTATTTTCATATTTGTAAGATTTTGAGATTTTCCGTGGACCAACCCCTTTGGAAAAAGTCACTAATTTGTCCAGATTTCAAACTGTTGGAAAATGATATTTTCGGGCATCGTCGAGCACGATTTTGCTAATCTCATCCCCATAAAATTTGTAGATCTTGAAGTTATCTTTCCAAAAAGTGCTCGAACTCGTCGATCGGACCAACGCGTCTCATGTTTCATTGAAAATACCGAGCATGTGTCTGTGACTCCTGTTGTAAGGAATATAGCCTTCTTTTCGGGGCTTTTTAGACATCCCGGGTGGATGGTTATTTGTTGCCTAGACTGAATACCATCACACCTTGCCTAGGGCAAAGGATTTTGGATTTTCATTATTTTAAGATTTTGAGATTTTCCGTGGACTAACCCTTTTGGAAAAAGTCACTAATTTGTCCAGATTACAAACTCTTGGAAAATGATATTTTCGGGCATCATCGAGCACGATTTTGCGAATCTCATCCTCATTAAAGTCGTATATCTTGAAGTTAGCTTTCCAATTAGTGCTCAAACTCGCCGATCGGACCAACGCGTCTCCTGTTTCATTGAAAATACCGAGCGTGTGTCTTTGAATCTTATTGTAAGGAATATAGCCTTCTTTTCGGTGCTTTTTTGACATCCCGTGTGGGTGGTCTTTGGTTCCCTAGACTGGATAGCATCACACCTTGCCTAGGGCAAAGGATTTTGGATTTTCATTTTTTTAAGATTTTGAGATTTTCCGGGGACTAACCCCTTTGGAAAAAGTCACTAGTTTGTCCAAATTACAAACTGTTGGAAAATGATTTTTTCGGGCATCGTCGAGAACGATGTTGCGAAGCTCATCCCCATTAAAGTCGTAGATCTTGAAGTTAGCTTTCCAACAAGTGCTCGAACTCGTCGATCGGACCACCGCGTCTCCTCTTTCATTGAAAATACCGAGCATGTGTCTGTGAATCCTATTGTAAGGAATATCGCCTTCTTTTCGGTGCTTTTTTGACATCCCGGGTGGGTGGTTTTTGGTTGCCTAGACTGAATACCATCACACCTTGCCTAGGGCAAAGGATTTTGGATTTTCATTTTTTTAAGATTTTGAGATTTTACGTGGACTAACCCCTTTGGAAAAAGTCACTAATATGTCCAGATTACAAACTCTTGGAAAATGATTTTTTCGGGCATCGTCGAGCACGATTTTGCGAATCTCATCTCCATTAAAGTCGCATATCTTGAAGTAAGCTTTCCAACAAGTGCTCAAACTCGCTGATCGGACTAACGCGTCTCTTGTTTCATCGAAAATACCGAGCATGTTTCTGTGAATCTTATTGTAAGGAATATATCCTTCTTTTCGGGGCTTTTTTGACATCCCGGGTGGGTGGTTTTTGGTTGCCTAGACTGAATACCATCACACCTTGCCTAGGGCAAAGGATTTTGGATTTTTATTTTTTTAAGATTTTGAGATTTTACGTGGACTAACCCCTTTGGAAAAAGTCACTAATTTGTCCAGATTATAAACTGTTGGAAAATGATTTTTTCGGGCACTTTCGAGCACGATTTTGCGAATCTCATCCCCATTAAAGTCTTAGATCTTGAAGTTACCTTTCCAACAAGTGCTCGAACACAACGATCGGACCAACGCGTCTCCTGTTTCATTGAAAATACCGAGCATGTGTCTGTGACTCCTATTGTAAGGAATATCGCCTTCTTTTCGGTGCTTTTTTGACATCCCGGGTGGGTGGTTTTTGGTTGCCTAGACTGAATAGCATCACACCTTGCCTAGGGCAAAGGATTTTGGATTTTTATTTTTTTAAGATTTTGAGATTTTACGTGGACTAACCCCTTTGGAAAAAGTCACTAATATGTCCAGATTACAAACTCTTGGAAAATGATTTTTTCGGGCATCGTCGAGCACGATTTTGCGAATCTCATCTCCATTAAAGTCGCATATCTTGAAGTAAGCTTTCCAACAAGTGCTCAAACTCGCTGATCGGACTAACGCGTCTCTTGTTTCATCGAAAATACCGAGCATGTGTCTGTGAATCTTATTGTAAGGAATATATCCTTCTTTTCGGGGCTTTTTTGACATCCCGGGTGGGTGGTTTTTGGTTGCCTAGACTGAATACAATCACACCTTGCCTAGGGCAAAGGATTTTTGATTTTCATTTTTTTAAGATTTTGTGATTTTCTGTGGACTAACTCCTTTGGAAAAAGTCACTAATTTGTCCAGATTATAAACTGTTGGAAAATGATTTTTTCGGGCACTTTCGAGCACGATTTTGCGAATCTCATCCCCATTAATGTCGTAGATCTTGAAGTTACCTTTCCAACAAGTTCTCAAACTCGATGATCGGACCAACACGTCTGTTGTTACATTGAAAATACCGAACATGTATCTGTGACTCCTATTTTAAGGAATATAGCCTTCTTTTCGGGTTTTTTTTACATCCAGGGGTGGTTTTTGGTTCCCTAGACTGGATAGCATCACACCTTGCCTAGGGCAAAGGATTTTGGATTTTCATTTTTTTAAGATTTTGAGATTTTCCGTGGACTAACCCCTTTGGAAAAAGTCACTAATTTGTCCAGATTACAAACTATTGGAAAATGATTTTTTCGGGCATCGTCAAGCACGATTTTGCGAATCTCATCCCCATAAAAGTCCTAGATCATGAAGTTAGCTTTCCAAAAAGTGCTCGAACTCGCCGATCGAACAAACGCGTCTCCTGTTTCATTGAAAATACCGAGCATGTGTCTCTGACTCCTATTTTAAGGAATATAGCCTTCTTTTCGGGGCTTTTTAGACATCCCGGGTGGGTGGTTTTTCGTTGTTTAGACTGAATACCATAAAACCTTGCCTAGGGCAAAGAATTTTGGATTTTCATTTTTTTAAGATTTTGAGATTTTCCGTGGACTAACCCCTTTGGAAAATGTCACTAATATGTCCAGATTACAAACTCTTGGAAAATGATTTTTTCGAGCATCGTCGAGCACGATTTTGCAAATATCATTTCAATTAAAGTCGTATATCTTGAAGTTAGCTTTCCAAAAGTGCTCGAACTCGCCGATCGGACCAACGCGTCTCCTGTTTCATTGAAAATATTGAGCATGTGTCTGTGACTCCTATTGTAGGGAATATAGTCTTCTTTTCGGGGCTTTTTTGACATCCTAGGTTGGTGGTTTTTGGTTGCCGAGACTGAATACCATCACACCTTGCCTAGGGCAAAGGATTTTGGATTTTCATTTTTAAGATTTTGAGATTTTCCGTGGACTAACCCCTTTGGAAAAGTCACTAATTTGTCTTGATTAAAAACTGTTGGAAAATGATTTTTTCGGGCATTGTCGAGCACGATTTTGCGAATCTCATCCCCATTAAAGTCGTAGATCTTGAAGTTAGCTTTCTAAAAACTGCTCGAACTCTCCGATCGGACCAACGCGTCTTCTGTTTCATTGAAAATACCGAGCATGTGTCTGTGAATCCTATTGTAAGGAATATAGTCTTCTTTTCGGGGCTTTTTTGACATACCGGGTGGGTAATTTTTGGTTGCCTAGACTGAATACCATCACACCTTGCCTAGGTCAAAGGATTTTGGATTTTCATTTTTTTAAGATTTTGAGATTTTTCGTGGACAAACTCCTTTGGAAAAAGTCACTAATTTGTCCAGATTACAAACTATTGGAAAATGATTCTTTCGAGCATCGTCGAGAATGATGTTGTGAATCTCATCTCAATTAAAGTCGTAGATCTTGAAGTTAGCGTTCCAACAAGTGCTCGAACTGGCCGATCAGACCAATGCGTCTCCTGTTTCATTGAAAATACCGAGCATGTGTCTGTGACTCCTATTGTAAGGAATATAGCCTTATTTTCGGGGCTTTTTTGACATCTTGGGTGGGTGGTTTTTGGTTGCCTAGATTGAATACCATCACATCTTGCCTAGGGCAAGGGATTTTGGATTTTCATTTTTTTTTATGATTTTGAGATTTTCCGTGGACTAACCCCTTTGGAAAAAGTCACTAATTTGTCCAGATTACAAACTATTGGAAAATGATTTTTTTCGGGCATTGTCGAGAACGATTTTGCGAATCTCATCCCCATTAAAGTCGTAGATCTTGAAGTTACCTTTCCAACAAGTGCTCGAACTCGATGATCGGACCAACGTGTCTCTTGTTACATTGAAAATACCGAGCATGTATCTGTGACTCCTATTGTAAGGAATATAGGCTTCTTTTCGGGGTTTTTTTGACATTCCGGGTGGGTGTTTTTTGGTTCCCTAGACTGGATAGCATCACACCTTTCCTAGGGCAAAGGATTTTGGATTTTTATTTTTTTAAGATTTTGAGATTTTCCGTGGACTAACCCCTTTGGAAAAAGTCACTAGTTTGTCCAGATTACAAACTGTTGGAAAATGATTTTTTCGGGCATCGTCGAGAACGATGTTGCGAAGCTCATCCCCATTAAAGTCGTAGATCTTAAAGTTAGCTTTCCAACAAGTGCTCGAACTCGTCGATCGGACCAACGTGTCTCCTATTTCAATGAAAATACCGAGCATGTGTCTGTGAATCCTATTGTAAGGAATATAGCCTTCTTTTCGGGGCTTTTTTGGCATCCCGGGTGGGTGGTTTTTAGTTGCCTAGACTGAATACCATCACACCTTGCCTAGGGCAAAGGATTTTGGATTTTTATTTTTTTAAGATTTTGAGATTTTCCGTGGACTAACCCCTTTGGAAAAAGTCACTAATTTTTCCAGATTAAAAACTGTTGGAAAATGATTTTTTCGGGCATCGTCTAGCACGATTTTGTGAATCTCTTCTCCATTAAAGTCGTATATCTTGAAGTTAGCTTTCCAACAAGTGCTCGAACTGGCCGATTAGACCAACGCGTCTCCTGTTTCATTGAAAATACCGAGCATGTCTCTGTGAATCCTATTGTAAGGAATATAGCCTTCTTTTCGGGGCTTTTTTGACATCCCGGGTGGGTGGTTTTTGGTTGTCTAGACTGAATGCCATCACACCTTGCCTAGGGCAAGGGATTTTGGATTTTCATTTTTTTTAAAATTTTGAGATTTTCCGTGGACTAACCCCTTTGGAAAAAGTCACTAATTTGTCAAGATTACAAACTATTGGCAAATGATTTTTTTCGGGCATTGTCGAGCACAATTTTGTGAATCTCATCCTCATTAAAGTCGTAGATCTTGAAGTTACCTTTCCAACAAGTGCTCGAACTCGAGGATCGGACCAACGCGTCTCTTGCTATATTGAAAATACCGAGCATGTATTTGTGACTCATATTGTAAGGAATATAGGCTTCTTTTCGGGGTTTTTTTGACATCCCGGGTGGGTGGTCTTTGGTTCCCTAGACTGGATAGCATCACACCTCGCCTAGGGCAAAGGATTTTGGATTTTCATTTTTTTAAGATTTTGAGATTTTCCGGGGACTAACCCCTTTGGAAAAAGTCACTAGTTTGTCCAGATTACAAACTGTTGGAAAATGATTTTTTCGGGCATCGTCGAGAACGATGTTGTGAAGCTCATCCCCATTAAAGTCGTAGATCTTGAAGTTAGCTTTCCAACAAGTGCTTGAACTCGTCGATCGGACCAACGCGTCTCCTATTTCATTGAAAATACCGAGCATGTGTCTGTGAATCCTTATGTAAGGAATATAGCCTTCTTTTCGGGGCTTTTTTGACATCCCGGGTGGGTGGTTTTTGGTTGCCTAGACTGAATACCATCACACCTTGCTTAGGGCCAAGGATTTTGGATTTTCATTTTTTTAAGATTTTGAGATTTTCCGTGGACTAACCCCTTTGGAAAAAGTCACTAATATGTCCAGATTACAAACTCTTGGAAAATGATTTTTTCGGGCATCGTCGAGCACGATTTTGCGAATCTCATCTCAATTAAAGCCGTATATCTTGAATTTAGCTTTCCAACAAGTGCTCGAACTCGCCGATGGGACCAACGCGTCTCCTGTTTCATTGAAAATATCGAGCATGTGTCTGTGATTCCTATTATAAGGAATATAGTCTTCTTTTCGAGGCTTTTTTGACATCCTGGGTGGGTGGTTTTTGGTTTTCTAGACTGAATACCATCACACCTTGCCTAGGGCAAAGGATTTTGTATTTTCATTTTTTTAAGATTTTGAGATTTTCCGTGGACTAACCCCTTTGGAAAAAGTCACTAATATGTCCAGATTACAAACTCTTGGAAAATGATTTTTTCGGGCATCGTCGAGCACGATTTTGCGAATCTCATCTCAATTAAAGCCGTATATCTTGAATTTAGCTTTCCAACAAGTGCTCGAACTCGCCGATGGGACCAACGCGTCTCCTGTTTCATTGAAAATATCGAGCATGTGTCTGTGATTCCTATTATAAGGAATATAGTCTTCTTTTCGAGGCTTTTTTGACATCCTGGGTGGGTGGTTTTTGGTTTTCTAGACTGAATACCATCACACCTTGCCTAGGGCAAAGGATTTTGTATTTTCATTTTTTTAAGATTTTGAGATTTTCCGTGGACTAACCCCTTTGGAAAAAGTCACTAATATGTCCAGATTACAAACTCTTGGAAAATGATTTTTTCGGGCATTGTCGAGCACAATTTTGCAAATCTCATCTCAATTAAAGTCGTAGATCTTGAAGTTAGCTTTCCAACAACTGCTCGAACTCGCCGATCGGACTAACGCGTCTCCTGTTTCATTGAAAATACCGAGCATGTGTCTGTGATTCCTATTGTAAGGAATATAGCCTTTTTTTTTCGGGGCTGTTTTGACATCCCGAGTGGGTGGTTTTTGGTTGCCTAGACTGAATAACATCACACCTTGCATAGGGTAAAGGATTTTGGATTTTCATTTTTTTAAGATTTTGAGATTTTCCGTGGACTAACCCCTTTGGAAAAAGTCACTAATATGTCCAGATTACAAACTGTTGGAAAATGATTTTTTCGGGGATCGTCGAGCACGATTTTGCGAATCTCATCCCCATATAATTTGTAGATCTTGAAGTTATCTTTCTAAAAAGTGCTCGAACTCGTCGATCGGACCAACGCGTCTCCTATTTCGTTGAAAATACCGAGCATGTGTCTGTGACTCCAATTGTAAGGAATATAGCCTTCTTTTCGGGGCTTTTTAGACATCCCGGGTGGATGGTTATTGGTTGCCTAGACTGAATACCATCACACCTTGCCTAGGGCAAAGGATTTTGGATTTTCATTTTTTTAAGATTTTGAGATTTTCCTTGGACTAAACCATTTGGAAAAAGTCACTAATTTGTCCAGATTAAAAACTCTTGGAAAATGATATTTTCGGGCATCGTGGAGCACGATTTTGTGAATCTCATCCCCATTAAAGTCGTATATCTTGAAGTTAGCTTTCCAATTAGTGCTCAAACTCGCCGATCGGACCAACGCGTCTCCTGTTTCATTGAAAATTCCGAGCATGTGTCTTTGAATCCTATTGTAAGGAATATAGCCTTCTTTTCGGTGCTTTTTTGACATCCCGTGTGGGTGGTTTTTGGTTGCATAGACTGAATACCATCACAACTTGCCTAGGGCAAAGGATTTTAGATTTTCATTTTTTTAAGATTTTGAGATTTTCCGTGGACTAACCCCTTTGGAAAAAGTTATTAATTTGTCCAGATTATAAACTGTTGGAAAATGATTTTTTCGGGCATCGTCGAGCACGATTTTGCGAATCTCATCCATTAAAGTCGTAGATATTGAAGTTACCTTTCCAACATGTGCTCGAACTCAACGATCGGACCAACACGTCTCCTGTTTCATTGAAAATACCGAGCATGTGTCTGTGAATCCTATTGTAAGGAATATAGCCTTCTTTTCGGGGCTTTTTTGACATCCCGTGTGGGTGGTTTTTGGTTGCGTAGACTGGATAGCATCACACCTTGCCTAGGGCAAAAGATTTTGGATTTCCATTTTTTTAAGATTTTGAGATTTTACGTGGACTAACCCCTTTGGAAAAAGTCACTAATTTGTCCAGATTAAAAACTCTTGGAAAATGATTTTTTCGGGCATCGTCGAGCACGATTTTGCGAATCTCATCTTCATTAAAGTCGTATATCTTGAAGTTAGCTTTCCAACAAGTGCTCGAACTCAACGATCGGACCAACGCGTCTCCTGTTTCATTGAAAATACCGAGCATGTGTCTGTGAATCCTATTGTAAGGAATATAACCTTCTTTTCGGGGCTTTTTTGACATCCCGTGTGGGTGGTTTTTGGTTGCATAGACTGGATAGAATCACACCTTACCTAGGGCAAAAGATTTTGGATTTTCATTTTTTTTCAAATTTTGAGATTTTCCGTGTACTAACCCCTTTGGAAAAAGTCACTAATTTGTCCAGATTAAAAACTCTTGGAAAATGATTTTTTCGGGCATCGTCGAGCACGATTTTGCGAATCTCATCTCCATTAAAATCGTATATCTTGAAGTTAGCTTTCCAAAAAGTGCTCGAACTCAATGATCGGACCAATGCGTCTCCTGTTACATTGAAAATACCAAGCATGTGTTTGTGACTCCTATTGTAAGGAATATAGCCTTCTTTTCGGGGCTTTTTTGACATCTCGGGTGGGTGGTTTTAGGTAGCCTAGACTGAATACCATCACACCTTGCCTAGGGCAAAGGATATTGGATTTTCATTTTTGTAAGATTTTGAGATTTTCCGTGGACTAACCCCTTTGGAAAAAGTCACTAATTTGTCCAGATTACAAACAGTTGGAAAATGATTCTTTCGGGCTTCGTCGAGAATGATGTTGCAAAGATCATACCCATAAAAGTCGTAGAACTTGAAGTTAGCTTTCCAACAAGTGCTCGAACTCGTCGATCGGACCAACGCGTCTCCTATTTCATTGAAAATACCGAGCATGTGTCTGTGAATCCTATTGTAAGGAATATAGCCTTCTTTTCGGTGCTTTTTTGACATCCCGGGTGGGTGGTTTTTGGTTGCCTAGACTGAATACCATCACACCTTGCCTAGGGCAAAGGATTTGGATTTTCATTTTTTTAAGATTTTGAGATTTTCCGTGGACTAACCCCTTTGGAAAAAGTCACTAATATGTCCAGATTACAAACTCTTGGAAAATGATTTTTTCGGACATCGTCGAGCACGATGTTGCGAAGCTCATCTCAATTAAAGTCGTAGAACTTGAAGTTAGCTTTCCAACAAGTGCTCGAACTCGCCGATCGAACAAACGCGTCTCCTGTTTCATTGAAAATACCGAGCATGTGTCTCTGACTCCTATTGTAAGGAATATAGTCTTCTTTTCGGGGCTTTTTTGACATCCCGGGTTGGTGGTTTTTGGTTGCCTAGACTGAATAACATCACACCTTGCATAGGGTAAAGGATTTTGGATTTTCATTTTTTTTAAGATTTTGAGATTTTCCGTTGACTAACCCCTTTGGAAAAAGTCACTAATATGTCCAGATTACAAACTGTTGGAAAATGATTTTTTCGGGGATCGTCGAGCACGATTTTGTGAATCTCATCCCCATAAAATTTGTAGATCTTGAAGTTATCTTTCCAAAAAGTGCTCGAACTCGTCGATCGGACCAACGCGTCTCCTGTTTCGTTGAAAATAACGAGCATGTGTCTATGACTCCAATTGTAAGGAATATAGCCTTCCTTTCGGGGCTTTTTAGACATCCCGGGTGGATGGTTATTGGTTGCCTAGACTGAATACCATCACACCTTGCCTAGGGCAAAGGATTTTGGATTTTCATTTTTTTAAGATTTTGAGATTTTCCGTGGACTAAACCATTTGGAAAAAGTCACTAATTTGTCCAGATTATAAACTCTTGGAAAATGATATTTTCGGGCATCGTCGAGCACGATTTTGCGAATCTCATCTTCATTAAAATCGTATATCTTGAAGTTAGCTTTCCAAAAATTGCTCGAACTCACCGATCGGACCAATGCGTCTCCTGTTACATTGAAAATACCAAGCATGTGTCTGTGACTCCTATTGTAAGGAATATAGCCTTCTTTTCGGGGCTTTTTTGACATCTCGGGTGGGTGGTTTTAGGTAGCCTAGACTGAATACCATCACACCTTGCCTAGGGCAAAGGATTTTGGATTTTCATTTTTGTAAGATTTTGAGATTTTCCGTGGACTAACCCCTTTGGAAAAAGTCACTAATTTTTCCAGATTACAAACAGTTGGAAAATGATTCTTTCGGGCTTCGTCGAGAATGATGTTGCAAAGCTCATACCCATAAAAGTCGTAGAACTTGAAGTTAGCTTTCTAACAAGTGCTCGAACTCATCGATCGGACCAACGCGTCTCCTATTTCATTGAAAATACCGAGCATGTGTCTGTGAATCCTATTGTAAGGAATATAGCCTTCTTTTCGGTGCTTTTTTGACATCCCGGGTGGGTGGTTTTTGGTTGCCTAGACTGAATACCATCACACCTTGCCTAGGGCAAAGGATTTGGATTTTCATTTTTTTAAGATTTTGAGATTTTCCGTGGACTAACCCCTTTGGAAAAAGTCACTAATATGTCCAGATTACAAACTCTTGGAAAATGATTTTTTCGGACATCGTCGAGCACGATGTTGCGAAGCTCATCTCAATTAAAGTCGTAGAACTTTAAGTTAGCTTTCCAACAACTGCTCGAACTCGCCGATCGAACAAACGCGTCTCCTGTTTCATTGAAAATACCGAGCATGTGTCTCTGACTCCTATTGTAAGGAATATAGTCTTCTTTTCGGGGCTTTTTTGACATCCCGGGTGGGTGGTTTTTGGTTGCCTAGACTGAATAACATCACACCTTGCATAGGGTAAAGGATTTTGGATTTTCATTTTTTTAAGATTTTGAGATTTTCCGTTGACTAACCCCATTGGAAAGAGTCACTAATATGTCCAGATTACAAACTGTTGGAAAATGATTTTTTCGGGGATCGTCGAGCACGATTTTGTGAATCTCATCCCCATAAAATTTGTAGATCTTGAAGTTATCTTTCCAAAAAGTGCTCGAACTCGTCGATCGGACCAACGCGTCTCCTGTTTCGTTGAAAATAACGAGCATGTGTCTGTGACTCCAATTGTAAGGAATATAGCCTTCCTTTCGGGGCTTTTTAGATATCCCGGGTGGATGGTTATTGGTTGCCTAGACTGAATACGATCACACCTTGCCTAGGGCAAAGGATTTTGGATTTTCATTTTTTTAAGATTTTGAGATTTTCCGTGGACTAAACCATTTGGAAAAAGTCACTAATTTGTCCAGATTATAAACTCTTGGAAAATGATATTTTCGGGCATCGTCGAGCATGATTTTGTGAATCTCATCCCCATTAAAGTCGTATATCTTGAAGTTAGCTTTCCAATTAGTGCTCAAACACGCCGATCGGACCAACGCGTTTCCTGTTTCATTGAAAATACCGAGCATGTGTCTTTGAATCCTATTGTAAGGAATATAGCCTTCTTTTCGGTGCTTTTTTGACATCCCGTGTGGGTGGTTTTTGGTTGCATAGACTGAATACCATCACAACTTGCATAGGGCAAAGGAATTTGGATTTTCATTTTTTTAAGATTTTGAGATTTTCCGTGGACTAACCCCTTTGGAAAAAGTCACTAATTTGTCCAGATTACAAACTCTTGGAAAATGATTTTTTCGGGAATCGTTAAGGACGATTTTGTGGATCTCATCTCCATAAATGTCGTAGATCTTGAAGTTAGCTTTCCAACAAGTGCTCGAACTCACCGATCGGACCAACGCGTCTCCTGTTTCATTGAAAATACCGAGCATGTGTCTCCGACTCCTATTGTAAGGAATATAGCCTTCTTTTCGGGGCTTTTTAGACATTCCGGGTGGATGGTTATTGGTTACCTAGACTGAATACCATCACACCTTGCCTAGGGCAAAGGATTTTAGATTTTCATTTTTTTAAGATTTTGAGATTTTCCGTGGACTAACCCCTTTGGAAAAAGTCACTAATTTGTCCAGATTACAAACTCTTGGAAAATGATTTTTTCGGGCATCGTTGAGCACGATTTTGCGAATCTCATCTCCATTAAAGTCGTATATCTTGAAGTTATCTTTCCAACAAGTGCTCGAACTCACCGATCGGACCAACGCGTCTCCTGTTTCATTGAAAATACCGAGCATGTGTCTCCGACTCCTATTGTAAAGAATATAGCCTTCTTTTCGGGGCTTTTTAGACATTCCGGGTGGATGGTTATTGGTTGCCTAGACTGAATACCATCACACCTTGCCTAGGGCAAAGGATTTTAGATTTTCATTTTTTTAAGATTTTGAGATTTTCCGTGGAATAACCCCTTTGGAAAAAGTTATTAATTTGTCCAGATTATAAACTGTTGGAAAATGATTTTTTCGAGCATCGTCGAGCAAGATTTTGCGAATCTCATCCCCATTAAAGTCGTAGATATTGAAGTTACCTTTCCAACAAGTGCTCGAACTCAACGATCGGACCAACGCGTCTCCTGTTTCATTGAAAATACCGAGCATGTGTCTGTGAATCCTATTGTAAGGAATATAGCCTTCTTTTCGGGGCTTTTTTGACATCCCGTGTGGGTGGTTTTTGGTTGCATAGACTGGATAGCATCACACCTTGCCTAGGGCAAAATATTTTGGATTTTCATTTTTTTCAGATTTTGAGATTTTCCGTGGACTAACCCTTTTGGAAAAAGTCACTAATTTGTCCAGATTAAAAACTCTTGGAAAATGATTTTTTCGGGCATCATCGAGCACGATTTTGTGAATCTCATCTTCATTAAAATCGTATATCTTGAAGTTAGCTTTCCAAAAAGTGCTCGAACTCACCGATCGGACCAACGCGTCTCCTGTTTCATTGAAAATACCAAGCATGTGTCTGTGACTCCTATTGTAAGGAATATAGTCTTCTTTTCAGGGCTTTTTTGACATCTCGGGTGGGTGGTTTTAGGTAGCCTAGACTGAATACCATCACACCTTGCCTAGGGAAAATGATTTTGGATTTTAATTTTTGTAAGATTTTGAGATTTCCCGTGGACTAACCCCTTTGGAAAAAGTCACTAATTTGTCCTGATTACAAACAGTTGGAAAATGATTCTTTCGGGCATCGTCGAGAATGATGATGCAAATCTCATATCCATAAAAGTCGTAGATCTTGAAATTAGCGTTCCAACAAGTGCTCGAACTGGCCGATCGGACCAACGCGTCTCCTGTTTCATTGAAAATACCGAGCATGTGTCTGTGACTCCTATTGTAAGGAATATAGCCTTATTTTCGGGGCTTTTTAGACATCCCTGGTGGATGGTTATTGGTTTCCTAGACTGAATACCATCACACCTTGCCTAGGGTAAAGGATTTTAGATTTTCATTTTTTTTAAGATTTTGAGATTTTCCGTGGACTAACCCCTTTGGAAAAAGTCACTAATTTGTCCAGATTACAAACTCTTGGAAAATGATTTTTTCGGGCAACGTCGAGCACGATTTTGCGAATCTCATCTCCATTAAAGTCGTATATCTTGAAGTTAGCTTTCCAACAAGTGATCAAACTCACCGATCGGACTAACGCGTCTCTTGTTTCATTGAAAATACCGAGCATGTGTCTGTGAATCCTTTTGTAAGGAATATAGCCTTCTTTTCGGGGCTTTTTTGACATCCCGGGTGGGTGGTTTTTGGTTGCCTAGACTGAATACAATCACACCTTGCCTAGGGCAAAGGATTTTGGATTTTCATTTTTTTAAGATTTTGTGATTTTCTGTGGACTAACCCCTTTGGAAAAAGTCACTAATTTTTCCAAATTATAAATTGTTGGAAAATGATTTTTTCGGGCTTGTCGAGCATGATTTTACGAATCTCATCCCCATTAAAGTCGTAGATCTTGAAGTTACCTTTCTAACAAGTGCTCGAACTCGACGATCGGAACAACGCGTCTCCTGTTTCATTGAAAATACCGAGCATGTGTCTGTGACTCCTATTGTAAGGAATATAGCCTTCTTTTCGGGGCTTTTTAGACATACCGGGTGGGTGGTTTTTTGTTCCCTAGACTGGATAGCATCACACCTTGCCTAGGGCAAAGGATTTTGGATTTTCATTTTTGTAAGATTTTGAGATTTTCCGTGGACCCCCCTTTGGAAAAAGTCACCAATTTGTCCAGATTAGAAACAGTTGGAAAATGATTCTTTCGGGCATCGTCGAGAATGATGTTGCGAATCTCATACCCATAAAAGTCATAGATCTTGAAGTTAGCGTTCCAACAAGTGCTCGAACTGGCCGATCGGACCAACGCGTCTCCTGTTTCATTGAAAATACCGAGCATGTGTATGTGACTCCTATTGTAAGGAATATAGCCTTCTTTTCGGGGCTTTTTTGACATCCTGGGTGGGTGGTTTTTGGTTGCCTAGACTGATTACCATCACAGCTTGCCTAGGGCAAGGGATTTTGGATTTTCATTTTTTTAAGATTCTGAGATTTTCCGTGGACTAACCCCTTTGGAAAAAGTCACTAACTTGTCCAGATTACAAACTGTTGGAAAATGATTTTTTCGGGTATTGTCGAGCACGATTTTGCTAATCTCATCTCCATTAAAGTCATAGATCTTGAAGTTACCTTTCCAACAAGTGCTCGAACTCGATGATCGGACCAACGCATCTCCTGTTACATTGAAAATACCGAGCATGTATCTGTGACACCTATTGTAAGGATTATAGCCTTCTTTTCGGGGTTTTTTTGACATCCCGTGTGGGTGGTTTTTGGTTCCCTAGACTGGATAGCAACACATCTTGCCTAGGGCAAAGGATTTTGGATTTTCATTTTTTTAAGATTTTGAGATTTTCCGTGGACTAACCCCTTTGGAAAAAGTCACTAATTTGTCCAGATTACAAACTGTTGGAAAATGATTTTTTCGGGCATCGTCGACAACGATGTTGCGAAGCTCATACCCATAAAAGTCATAGAACTTGAAGTTAGCTTTCCAATAAGTGCTCAAACTGGTCGATCGGACCAACGCGTCTCCTGTTTCATTGAAATTACCGAGCATGTGTCTGTGACTCATATTGTAAGGAATATAGCCTTCTTTTCGGAGCTTTTTTGACATCCTGGGTGGGTAGTTTTTGGTTGCCTAGACTGAATACCATCACACCTTGTCTAGGATAAAGGATTTTGGATTTTCATTTTTTTAAGATTTTGGGATTTTCCGTGGACTAACCCCTTTGGAAAAAGTCACTAATTTGTCCAGATTACAAACTGTTGAAAAATGATTTTTTCGGGCATAGTGGAGCACGATTTTGCGAATCTCATCCCCATTAAAGTCGTAGATCTTGAAGTTAGCTTTCCAACAACTGCTCGAACTCGCCGATCGGACTAACGCGTCTCCTGTTTCATTGAAAATACCGAGCATGTGTCTGTGACTCCTATTGTAAGGAATATAGCCTTCTTTTCGGGGCTTTATTGACATCCCGGGTGGGTGGTTTTTGGTTGCCAAGACTGAATACCATAACACCTTGCCTGGGGCAAAGGATTTTGGATTTTCATTTATTTAAGATTTTGAGATTTTCCGTGGATTAACCCCTTTGGAAAAATTCACTAATTTGTCCAGATTACAAACTCTTGGAAAATGATTTTTTTGGACATTGTCGAGCACGATTTTTCGAATCTCATCCTCATTAAAGTCGTAGATCTTGAAGTTACCTTTCCAACAAATGCTCGAACTCGACGATCGGACCAACGCATCTCCTGTTACATTGAAAATACCGAGCATGTATCTGTGACTCCTATTGTAAGGAATATAGTCTTCTTTTCGGGGTTTTTTTGACATCTCGGGTGCGTGATTTTTGGTTCCCTAGAGTGGATAGCATCACACCTTGCCTAGGGCAAAGGAATTTGGATTTTCATTTTTTTAAGATTTTGAGATTTTCCGTGGACTAACCCCTTTGGAAAAAGTCACTAATTTGTCCAGACTACAAACTCTTGGAAAATGATTTTTTCGGGCATCGTCGAGCACCATTTTGCGAATCTCATCTTCATTAAAGTCGTATATCTTTAAGTTAGCTTTCCAACAAGTGCTCAAACTCGCCGATCGGACCAACGCGTCTCTTGTTTCATTGAAAATACCGAGCATGTGTCTGTGAATCCTATTGTAAGGAATATAGCCTTCTTTTTGAGGCTTTTTTGACATCCCGGGTGGGTGGTTTTTGGTTGCATAGACTGAATACCATCACACCTTGCCTAGGGCAAAGGATTTTGGATTTTCATTTTTTTTAAGATTTTTTGATTTTATGTGGACTAACCCCTTTGGAAAAAGTCACTAATTTGTCCAGATTACAAACTTTTGGAAAATGATTTTTTCGGGCATTGTCGAGCACGATTTCGCGAATCTCATCCCCATTAAAGTCGTAGAACATGAAGTTACCTTTCCAACAAGTGCCCGAACTCGATGATCGGACCAACGCGTCTCCTGTTTCATTGAAAATACCGAGCATGTGTCTGTAACTCCTATTGTAAGGAATATAGCCTTCTTTTCGGGGCTTTTTTGACATCACGGGAGGGTGGTTTTTGGTTCCCTAGACTGGATAGCATCACACCTTGCCTAGGGCAAAGGATTTTGGATTTTCATTTTTTTTAAGATTTTGAGATTTTCCGTGGAGAAAAAAACCAAGATTTGCCTTATCTGGTATCAAACGAGAGTTGCGAGCAAATAGCACACCCTTCAGAAGTATCAGTACCGTCACATGAATTGTAAATGCATGAATGTGGTGGACCAAAAAATCTGCGGTTCCTAATGGAATAGGTAACAAAGCTACCTTGCCACCCACTGCTACCAAATCACCACCACCCCAAGTCAAACTGGTGCTTGCTGTTGCACCAGGAGCTGTTGCCCTTTGGAAAAAGTCACTAATTTGTCTAGATTACAAACTCTTGGAAAATGATTTTTTCGGGCATCGTCGAGCACGATTTTGCGAATCTCATCCCCATTAAAGTCGTATATCTTGAAGTTAGCTTTCCAACAAGTGCTCGAACTTGCCAATCGGACCAACGCGTCTCCTGTTTCATTGAAAATACCGAGCATGTGTCTGTGACTCCTATTGTAAGGAATATAGCCTTTTTGTCGGGGCTTTTTTGACATCACGGGAGGGTGGTTTTTGGTTCCCTAGACTGGATAGCATCACACCTTGCCTAGGGCAAAGGATTATGGATTTTCATTTTTTTAAGATTTTGAGATTTTCCATGGAGCGAAAACCAAGATTTGCCTTATCTGGTATCAAACGAGAGTTGCGAGCAAATAGCACACCCTTGAGAAGTATCAGTACCGTCACATGAATTGTAAATGCATGAATGTGGTGGAGCAAAAAATCTGCGGTTCCTAATGGAATAGGTAACAAAGCTACCATGCCACCCACTGCTACCAAATCACCACCACCCCAAGTCAAACTGGTGCTTGTTGTTGCACCAGGAGCTGTTGCCCTTTGGAAAAAGTCACTAATTTGTCTAGATTACAAACTCTTGGAAAATGATTTTTTCGGGCATCGTCGAGCACGATTTTGCGAATCTCATCCCCATTAAAGTCGTATATCTTGAAGTTATCTTTCCAAAAAGTGCTCGAACTCGCCGATCGGTCCAACGCGTCTCTTGTTTCATTGAAAATACCGAGCAGGTGTCTGTGACTCCTATTGTAAGGAATATAGCATTCTATTCGGGGCTTTTTAGACATCCCGGGTGGATGGTTTTTGGTTTCCTAGACTGAATACCATCAAACCTTGCCTAGGGCAAAAGATTTTGGATTTTCATTTTTTAAAGATTTTGAGATTTTCCGTGGACTAACCCCTTTGGAAAAAGTCACTAATTTGTCCAGATTACAAACTCTTAGAAAATGATTTTTTTGGGTATCGTCGAGGACAATTTTGCGAATTTCATCCTTATAAAAGTCGTAGATCTTGAAATTAGCTTTCCAAAAAGTGCTAGAACTCGCTGATCAGACAAACGCGTCTCCTGTTTTATTGAAAATACCGAGCATATGTCTGTGACTCCTTTTGTAAGGAATATAACCTTCTTTTCGGGGCTTTTTAGACATCTAGAGTGGGTGGTTTTTGGTTGCCTAGACTCAATAACATCACACATTGCCTAGGGCAAAGGATTTTGGATTTTCATTTTTTTAAGATTTTGTGATTTTCTGTTGACTAACCCCTTTGGAAAAAGTCACTAATTTGTCCAGATTACAAACTGTTGGAAAATGATTTTTTCGGGCATTGTCGAGCACAATTTTGCGAATCTCATCTCCATTAAAGTCGTAGATCTTGAAGTCACCTTTCCAACAAGTGCTCGAACTTGACGCTCGGACCAACGCGTCTCTTGTTTCATTTAAAATACCGAGCATGTGTCTGTGAATCCTATTGTAAAGAATATAACCTTCTTTTTTAGGCTTTTTTGACATCCCGGGTGGGTGGTTTTTGGTTGCCTAGACTGAATACCATCACACCTTGCCTAGGGCAAAGGATTTTGGATTTTCATTTTTTTAAGATTTTGTGATTTTCCGTGGACTAACCCCTTGGGAAAAAGTCACTAATTTTTCAAGATTACAAACTGTTGGAAAATGATTTTTTCGGGCATTGTCGAGCACGATTTTGCGAATCTCATCCACATTAAAGTCGTAGAACTTGAAGTTACCTTTCCAACAAGTGCTCGAACTCGATGATCGGACCAACGCGTCCCCTGTTTCATTGAAAATACCGAGCATGTGTCTGTGACTCCAATTGTAAGGAATATAGCCTTCTTTTCGGGGCTTTTTTGACATCCCGGGTGGGTGGTTTTTTGTTCCCTAGACTGGATAGCATCACACCTTGCCTAGGGCAAAGGATTTTGGATTTTCATTTTTTTAGGATTTTGAGATTTTCCCTGGACTAACCCCTTTGGAAAAAGTCACTAATTTGTCTAGATTACAAACTGTTGGAAAATGATTCTTTCGGGCATCGTCGAGAACGATGTTGCAAATGTCATACCTTTAAAGTTGTAGAACTTGAAGTTAACTTTCCAATAAGTGCTCGAACTGGCCAATCGGACCAACGCGTCTCTTGTTTCAATCAAAATACCGAGCATATGTCTTTGAATCCTATTGTAAGGAATATAGCCTTCCTTTCGAGGCATTTTTGACATCCCGGGTGGGTGGTTTTTGGTTGCCTAGACTGAATACCATCACACATTGCCTAGGCCAAAGGATTTTGGATTTTTATTTTTTTAAGATTTTGTGATTTTCTGTGGACTAACCCATTTGGAAAAAGTCACTAATTTTTCCAGATTAGAAACTGTTGGAAAATGATTTTTTTGGGCATTGTCGAGCACGATTTTGCGAATCTCATCCACATTAAAGTCGTAGAACTTGAAGTTACCTTTCCAAAAAGTGCTCGAACTCGATGATCGGACCAACGCGTCTCCTGTTTCATTGAAAATACCGAGCATGTGTCTGTGACTCCTATTGTAAGGAATATAGCCTTCTTTTCGGGGCTTTTTTTACATCCCGGGTGGGTGGTTTTTGGTTCCCTAGACTGGATAGCGTCACACCTTGCCTAGGGCAAAGGATTTTGGATTTTCATTTTTTTAAGATTTTGAGATTTTCCGTGGACTAACCCCTTTGGAAAAAGTCACTAATTTGTCCAGATTTCAAACTGTTGGAAAATGATTTTTTCGGGCATCGTCGAGCACGATTTTGCAAATCTCATCCCCATTAAAGTCGTATATCTTGAAGTTAGCATTCCAACAAGTGCTCGAACTTGCCGATCGGACCAACGCGTCTCCTGTTTCATTGAAAATACCGAGCATGTGTCTGTGACTCCTATTGTAAGGAATATAGCCTTCTTTTCGGGGCTTTTTTGACATCCCGGGTGGGTGGTTTTTGGTTCCCTAGACTGGATAGCATCACACCTTGCCTAGGGCAAAGGATTTTGGATTTTCATTTTTTTAAGATTTTGACATTTTCCGTGGACTAACTCCTTTGGAAAAAGTCACTAATTTGTCCAGATTACAAACTCTTGGAAAATGATTTTTTCGGGCATCGTCGAGCACGATTTTGCTATTCTCAGCCCCATTAAAGTCGTATATCTTGAAGTTAGCTTTCCAACAAGTGCTCGAACTTGCCGATCGGACCAACGCGTCTCCTGTTTCATTGAAAATACCGAGCATGTGTCTGTGACTCCTAATGTAAGGAATATAGCCTTCTTTACGGGGCTTTTTTGACATCTCGGGTGGGTGGTTTTTGGTTGCATAGACTGAATACCATCACACCTTTCCTAGGGAAAAGGATTTTCGATTATCGTTTTTTTAAGATTTTGAGATTTTCCGTGGACTAACCCCTTTGGAAAAAGTCACTAATTTGTCCAGATTAGAAACTGTTGGAAAATGATTTTTTCGGGCATCATTCAGCACGATTTTGCGAATCTAATCCCCATAAAAGTTGTAGATCTTGAAATTATCTTTCCAAAAAGTGCTCGAACTCGCCGATCAGTCCAACGTGTCTCTTGTTTCATTGAAAATACCGAGCATGTGTTTGTGACTCCTATTGTAAGGAATATAGCATTCTATTCGGGGCTTTTTAGACATCCCAGGTGAATGGTTTTTGGTTTCCTAGACTGAATACCATCACACCTTGCTTTGGGAAAAGGATTTGGGATTTACATTTTTTTAAGATTTTGTGATTTTCTGTGGACTAACCCCTTTGGAAAAAGTCACTAATTTATCCAGATTAGAAACTGTTGGAAAATGATTTTTTCGGGCATTGTCGAGCACGATTTTGCGATTCTCATCCCCATTAAAGTCGTAGATCTTGAAGTTACCTTTCGAACAAGTGCTCGAACTCGACGCTCGGACAAACGTGTCTCCTGTTTTATTGAAAATACCGAGCATGTGTCTGTGACTCCTATTGTAAGGAATATAGCGTTCATTTCGGGGCTTTTTTGACATCCCGGGTGGGTGGTTTTTGGTTCCCTACACTGGATAGCATCACACCTTGCCTAGGGAAAAGGATTTTGGAATTTCATTTTTTTAAGATTTTGAGATTTTTCGTGGACTAACCCCATTGGAAAAAGTCACTAATTTGTCCAAATTACAAACTCTTGGAAAATGATTTTTTCGGGCATCGTCGAGTACCATTTTGCGAATCTCAGCCCCATTAAAGTCGTATATCTTGAAGATAGCTTTCAACAAGTGCTCGAACTTTCCGATCGGACCAACGAATCTCCTGTTTCATTGAAAATACCGAGCATGTGTCTGTGACTCCTAATGTTAGGAATATAGCCTTCTTTTCGGGGCTTTTTTGACATCCCGGGTGGGTGGTTTTTGGTTGCCTAGACTGAATACCATCATACCTTGCCCAGGCAAAGGATTTTGGATTTTTAATTTTTTAAGATTTTGAGATTTTCCGTGGACTAACCCCTTTGGAAAAAGTCACTAATTTGTCCAGATTACAAACTCTTGGAAAATGATTTTTGGGGCATTTTCGAGGACAATTTTGCGAATTTCATCCCCATAAAAGCCGTAGATCTTGAAATTATCTTTCCAAAAAGTACTCGAACTCCCCGATCGGCCAAACGCGTCTCCTGTTTTATTGAAAATACCGAGCATGTGTCTGTGACTCATATTGTAAGGAATATAGCCTTCTTTACGGGGCTTTTTTGACATCCCGGGTGGGTGGTTTTTGGTTGCCTAGACTGAATACCATCACACCTTTCCTAGGGAAAAGGATTTGGGATTATCGTTTTTTTAAGATTTTGAGATTTTCCGTGGACTAACCCCTTTGGAAAAAGTCACTAATTTGTCCAGATTAGAAACTGTTGGAAAATGATTTTTTCGGGCATCGTTGAGCACGATTTTGCGTATCTAATCCCCATAAAAGTTGTAGATCTTGAAGTTATCTTTCCAAAAAGTGCTCGAACTCGCCGATCGGTCCAACGTGTCTCTTGTTTCATTGAAAATACCGAGCATGTGTTTGTGACTCCTATTGTAAGGAATATAGCATTCTATTCGGGGCTTTTTAGACATCCCAGGTGAATGGTTTTTAGTTTCCTAGACTGAATACCATCACACCTTGCTTAGGGCAAAGGATTTGGGATTTACATTTTTTTAAGATTTTGTGATTTTCTGTGGACTAACCCCTTTGGAAAAAGTCACTAATTTATCCAGATTAGAAACTGTTGGAAAATGATTTTTTCGGGCATTGTCGAGCACGATTTTGCGATTCTCATCCCCATTAAAGTCGTAGATCTTGAAGTTACCTTTCGAACAAGTGCTCGAACTCGACGCTCGGACAAACGTGTCTCCTGTTTTATTGAAAATACCGAGCATGTGTCTGTGACTCCTATTGTAAGGAATATAGCGTTCATTTCGGAGCTTTTTTGACATCCCGGGTGGGTGGTTTTTGGTTCCCTACACTGGATAGCATCACACCTTGCCTAGGGCAAAGGATTTTGGAATTTCATTTTTTTAAGATTTTGAGATTTTTCGTGGACTAACCCCATTGGAAAAAGTCACTAATTTGTCCAAATTACAAACTCTTGGAAAATGATTTTTTCGGGCATCGTCGAGTACCATTTTGCGAATCTCAGCCCCATTAAAGTCGTATATCTTGAAGATAGCTTTCAACAAGTGCTCGAACTTTCCGATCGGACCAACGCATCTCCTGTTTCATTGAAAATACCGAGCATGTGTCTGTGACTCCTAATGTTAGGAATATAGCCTTCTTTTCGGGGCTTTTTTGACATCCCGGGTGGGTGGTTTTTGGTTGCCTAGACTGAATACCATCATACCTTGCCCAGGCAAAGGATTTTGGATTTTTAATTTTTTAAGATTTTGAGATTTTCCGTGGACTAACCCCTTTGGAAAAAGTCACTAATTTGTCCAGATTACAAACTCTTGGAAAATGATTTTTTGGGCATTGTCGAGGACAATTTTGCGAATTTCATCCCCATAAAAGTCGTAGATCTTGAAATTATCTTTCCAAAAAGTACTCGAACTCCCCGATCGGCCAAACGCGTCTCCTGTTTTATTGAAAATACCGAGCATGTGTCTGTGACTCATATTGTAAGGAATATAGCCTTCTTTTCGGGGCTTTTTAGACATCCCGGGTGGGTGGTTTTTGGTTGCCTAGACTGAATACAATCACACCTTGCCTAGGGCAAAAGATTTTGGATTTTCATTTTTTTAAGATTTTGAGATTTTCCGTGGACTAACCCCTTTGGAAAAAGTCACTAATTTGTCCAGATTACAAACTCTTGGAAAATGATTTTTTCGGGCATCGTCGAGCACGATTTTGCGAATCTCATCTCCATTAAAGTCGTATATCATGAAGATATCTTTCCAACAAGTGCTCAAACTTGCCGATCGGACCAACGCGTCTCTTGTTTCATTGAAAATACCAAGCATGTGTCTGTGAATCCTATTGCAAGGAATATAGCCTTCTTTTCGAGGCTTTTTTGACATCCCGGGTGGGTGGTTTTTGGTTGCCTAGACTGAATACCATCACACCTTGCCTAGGGCAAAGGATTTTGGATTTTCATTTTTTTAAGATTTTGTGATTTTCCGTGGACTAACCCCTTTGGAAAAAGTCACTAATTTTTCCAGATTACAAACTGTTGGAAAATGATTTTTTCGGGCATTGTCGAGCACGATTTTGCGAATGTCATCCACATTAAAGTCGTAGAACTTGAAGTTACCTTTCCAAAAAGTGCTCGAACTCGATGATCGGACCAACGCGTCCCCTGTTTCATTGAAAATACCGAGCATGTGTCTGTGACTCCTATTTTAAGGAATATAGCCTTCTTTTCGGGGCTTTTTTGACATCCCGGGTGGGTGGTTTTTGGTTCCCTAGACTGGATAGCATCACACATTGCCTAGGGCAAAGGATTTTGGATTTTCATTTTTTTACGATTTTGTGATTTTCTGTTGACTAACCCCTTTGGAAAAAGTCACTAATTTGTCCAGATTAGAAACTGTTGGAAAATAATTTTTTCGGCCATTGTCGAGCACAATTTTGCGAATCTCATCCCAATTAAAGTCGTAGATCTTGAAGTTACCTTTCCAACAAGTGCTCGAACTCGACGCTCTGACCAACGCGTCTCCTGTTTTATTGAAAATATCGAGCATGTGTCTGTGACTCCTACTGTAAGGAATATAGCCTTCTTTTCGTGGCTTTTTTGACATCCCGGGTGGGTGGTTTTTGGTTCCCTAGACTGGATAGCGTCACACCTTGCCTAGGGCAAAGGATTTTGGATTTTCCTTTTTTTAAGATTTTGAGATTTTCCGTGGACTAACCCCTTTGGAAAAAGTCACTAATTTTTCCAGATTACAAACTCTTGGAAAATGATTTTTTCGGGCATGTCGAGCACGATTTTGCGAATCTCAGCCCCATTAAAGTCGTATATCTTGAAGTTAGCTTTCCAACAAGTGCTCGAACTCGCCGATCGGTCCAACGCGTCTCTTGTTTCATTGAAAATACCGAGCATGTGTCTGTGACTCCTATTGTAAGGAATATAGCATTCTATTCGGGGCTTTTTAGACATCCCAGGTGGATGGTTTTTGGTTTCCTAGACTTAATACCATCACACCTTTCTTAGGGCAAAGGATTTTGGATTTACATTTTTTTAAGATTTTATGATTTTCTGTGGACTAACCCCTTTGGAAAAAGTCACTAATTTGTCCAGATTAGAAACTGTTGGAAAATGATTTTTTCGGGCATTGTCGAGCACGATTTTGCGATTCTCATCCCCATTAAAGTCGTAGATCTTGAAGTTACCTTTCGAACAAGTGCTCGAACTCGACGCTCGGACAAACGTGTCTCCTGTTTTATTGAAAATACCGAGCATGTGTGTGTGACTCTTATTGTAAGGAATATAGCCTTCTTTTCGGGGCTTTTTTGACATCCCGGGTAGGTGATTTTTGGTTCCCTAGACTGGATAGCATCAGACATTTCCTAGGATAAAGGATTTTGGATTTTCATTTTTTTACGATTTTGTGATTTTCTGTTGACTAACCCCTTTGGAAAAAGTCACTAATTTCTCCAGATTAGAAACTGTTGGAAAATAATTTTTTCGGGCATTGTCGAGCACAATTTTGCGAATCTCATCCCCATTAAAGTCGTAGATCTTGAAGTCACCTTTCCAACAAGTGCTCGAACTCGACGCTCGGACCAACGCGTCTCCTGTTTCATTGAAAATACCGAGCATGTGTCTGTGACTCCTATTGTAAGGAATATAGCCTTCTTTTCGGGGCTTTTTTGACATCCCGGGTGGGTGGTTTTTGGTTCCCTAGACTGGATAGCATCACACCTTGCCTACGACAAAGGATTTTGGATTTTCATTTTTTTAGGATTTTGAGATTTTCCCTAGACTAACCCCTTTGGAAAAAGTCACTAATTTGTCTAGATTACAAACTGTTGGAAAATGATTCTTTCGGGCATCGTCGAGAACGATGTTGCAAATGTAATACCTTTAAAGTTGTAGATCTTGAAGTTAACTTTCCAACAAGTGCTCGAACTGGCCGATCGGACCAACGCGTCTCCTGTTTCAATCAAAATACCGAGCATATGTCTTTGAATCCTATTGTAAGGAATACAGCCTTCCTTTCGAGGCATTTTTGACATCCCGGGTGGGTGGTTTTTGGTTGCCTAGACTGAATACCATCACACATTGCCTAGGCGAAAGGATTTTAGATTTTCATTTTTTTAAGATTTGGTGATTTTCTGTGGACTAACCCCTTTGGAAAAAGTCACTAATTTGTCCAGATTAGAAACTGTTGGAAAATGATTTTTTCGGGCATTGTCAAGCACCATTTTGCGATTCTCATCCCCATTAAAGTCGTAGATGTTGAAGTTACCTTTCGAACAGGTGCTCGAACTCGACGCTCGGACCACAGTGTCTCTTGTTTCATTGAAAATACCGAGCATGTGTCTGTGACTCCTGTTGTAAGGAATATAGCCTTCTTTTCGGGGCTTTTTTCACATCCCGGGTGGGTGGTTTTTGGTTCCCTAGACTGGATAGCATCACACCTTTCCTAGGGCAAAGGATTTTGGATTTTCATTTTTTTAAGATTTTGAGATTTTCCGTGGACTAACCCCTTTGGAAAAAGTCACTAATTTGTCCAGATTACAAACTCTTGGAAAATGATTTTTTCGGGCATTGTCGAGCACGATTTTGCGAATCTCAGCCCCATTAAAGTCGTATATCTTGAAGTTAGCTTTCCAACAAGTGCTCGAACTCGCCGATCGGACCAACGCGTCTCCTGTTTCATTGAAAATACCGAGCATGTGTCTGTGACTCCTAATGTAAGGAATATAGCCTTCTTTTCAGGGCTTTTTTGACATCCCGGGTGGGTGGTTTTTGGTTGCCTAGACTGAATACCATCACACCTTTCCTAGGGAAAAGGATTTTGGATTTTCGTTTTTTTAAGATTTTGAGATTTTCCGTGGACTAACCCCTTTGGAAAAAGTCACTAATTTGTCCAGATTAGAAACTGCTGGAAAATGATTTGTTCCGGCATCGTCGATCATGATTTTGCGAATCTCATCCCAATTAAAGTCGTAGATCTTGAAGTTACCTTTCCAACAAGTGCTCGAACTCGACGCTCTGACCAACGCGTCTCCTGTTTTATTGAAAATATCGAGCATGTGTCTGTGACTCCTATTGTAAGGAATATAGCCTTCTTTTCGTGGCTTTTTTGACATCCCGGGTGGGTGGTTTTTGGTTCCCTAGACTGGATAGCGTCACACCTTGCCTAGGGCAAAGGATTTTGGATTTTCATTTTTTTAAGATTTTGAGATTTTCCGTGGACTAACCCCTTTGGAAAAAGTCACTAATTTTTCCAGATTACAAACTCTTGGAAAATGATTTTTTCGGGCATGTCGAGCACGATTTTGCGAATCTCAGCCCCATTAAAGTCGTATATCTTGAAGTTAGCTTTCCAACAAGTGCTCGAACTTGCCGATCGGATCAACGCGTCTCCTGATTCATTGAAAATACCGAGCATGTGTCTGTGACTCCTAATGTAAGGAATATAGCCTTCTTTACGGGGCTTTTTTGACATCCCGGGTGGGTGGTTTTTGGTTGCCTAGACTGAATACCATCACACCTTTCCTAGGGAAAAGGATTTTGGATTTTCGTTTTTTTAAGATTTTGAGATTTTCCGTGGACTAACCCCTTTGGAAAAAGTCACTAATTTGTCCAGATTAGAAACTGTTGGAAAATGATTTTTTCGGGCATCGTTGAGCACGATTTTGCGAATCTAATCCCCATAAAAGTTGTAGATCTTGAAGTTATCTTTCCAAAAAGTGCTCGAACTCGCCGATCGGTCCAACGCGTCTCTTGTTTCATTGAAAATACCGAGCATGTGTCTGTGACTCCTATTGTAAGGAATATAGCATTCTATTCGGGGCTTTTTAGACATCCCAGGTGGATGGTTTTTGGTTTCCTAGACTGAATACCATCACACCTTGCTTAGGGCAAAGGATTTTGGATTTACATTTTTTTAAGATTTTGTGATTTTCTGTGGACTAACCCCTTTGGAAAAAGTCACTAATTTGTCCAGATTAGAAACTGTTGGAAAATGATTTTTTCGGGCATTGTCGAGCACGATTTTGCGATTCTCATCCCCATTAAAGTCGTAGATCTTGAAGTTACCTTTCGAACAAGTGCTCGAACTCGACGCTCGGACAAACGTGTCTCCTGTTTTATTGAAAATACCGAGCATGTGTGTGTGACTCTTATTGTAAGGAATATAGCCTTCTTTTCGGGGCTTTTTTGACATCCCGGGTAGATGATTTTTGGTTCCCTAGACTGGATAGCATCAGACATTTCCTAGGATAAAGGATTTTTTTACGATTTTGTGATTTTCTGTTGACTAACCCCTTTGGAAAAAGTCACTAATTTCTCCAGATTAGAAACTGTTGGAAAATGATTTTTTCCGGCATCGTCGATCATGATTTTGCGAATCTCATCCCAATTAAAGTCGTAGATCTTGAAGTTACCTTTCCAACAAGTGCTCGAACTCGACGCTCTGACCAACGCGTCTCCTGTTTTATTGAAAATATCGAGCATGTGTCTGTGACTCCTATTGTAAGGAATATAGCCTTCTTTTCGTGGCTTTTTTGACATCCCGGGTGGGTGGTTTTTGGTTCCCTAGACTGGATAGCATTACACCTTTCCTAGGGCAAAGGATTTTGGATTTTCATTTTTTTAAGATTTTGAGATTTTCCGTGGACTAACCCCTTTGGAAAAAGTCACTAATTTGTCGAAATTACAAACTCTTGGAAAATGATTTTTTCGGGCATCGTCGAGTACGATTTTGCGAATCTCATCCCCATTAAAGTCGTATATCTTGAAGTTAGCATTCCAACAAGTGCTCGAACTCGCCGATCGGACCAACGCGTCTCCTGTTTCATTGAAAATACCGAGCATGTGTCTATGACTCCTATTGTAAGGAATATAGCCTTCCTTTCAGGGCTTTTTTGACATCCCGGGTGGGTGGTTTTTGGTTGCCTAGACTGAATACCATCACACCTTTCCTAGGGAAAAGGATTTTTGATTTTCGTTTTTTTAAGATTTTGAGATTTTCCGTGGACTAACCCCTTTGGAAAAAGTCACTAATTTGTCCAGATTAGAAACTGTTGGAAAATGATTTTTTCCGGCATCGTCGATCATGATTTTGCGAATCTCATCCCAATTAAAGTCGTAGATCTTGAAGTTACCTTTCCAACAAGTGCTCGAACTCGACGCTCTGACCAACGCGTCTCCTGTTTTATTGAAAATATCGAGCATGTGTTTGTGACTCCTATTGTAAGGAATATAGCCTTCTTTTCGTGGCTTTTTTGACATCCCGGGTGGGTGGTTTTTGGTTCCCTAGACTGGATAGCGTCACACCTTGCCTAGGGCAAAGGATTTTGGATTTTCATTTTTTTAAGATTTTGTGATTTTCTGTGGACTAACCCCTTTGGAAAAAGTCACTAATTTGTCCAGATTAGAAACTGTTGGAAAATGATTTTTTCGGGCATTGTCGAGCACGATTTTGCGATTCTCATCCCCATTAAAGTCGTAGATCTTGAAGTTACCTTTCGAACAAGTGCTCGAACTCGACGCTCGGACAAACGTGTCTCCTGTTTTATTGAAAATACCGAGCATGTGTCTGTGACTCTTATTGTAAGGAATATAGCCTTCTTTTCGGGGCTTTTTTGACATCCCGGGTGGGTGGTTTTTGGTTCCCTAGACTGGATAGCGTCACACCTTGCCTAGGGCAAAGGATTTTGGATTTTCATTTTTTTAAGATTTTGAGATTTTCCGTGTACTAACCCCTTTGGAAAAAGTCACTAATTTTTCCAGATTACAAACTCTTGGAAAATGATTTTTTCGGGCATGTCGAGCACGATTTTGCGAATCTCAGCCCCATTAAAGTCGTATATCTTGAAGTTAGCTTTCCAACAAGTGCTCGAACTTGCCGATCGGATCAACGCGTCTCCTGATTCATTGAAAATACCGAGCATGTGTCTGTGACTCCTAATGTAAGGAATATAGCCTTCTTTACGGGGCTTTTTTGACATCCCGGGTGGGTGGTTTTTGGTTGCCTAGACTGAATACCATCACACCTTTCCTAGGGAAAAGGATTTTGGATTTTCGTTTTTTTAAGATTTTGAGATTTTCCGTGGACTAACCCCTTTGGAAAAAGTCACTAATTTGTCCAGATTAGAAACTGTTGGAAAATGATTTTTTCGGGCATCGTTGAGCACGATTTTGCGAATCTAATCCCCATAAAAGTTGTAGATCTTGAAGTTATCTTTCCAAAAAGTGCTCGAACTCGCCGATCGGTCCAACGCGTCTCTTGTTTCATTGAAAATACCGAGCATGTGTCTGTGACTCCTATTGTAAGGAATATAGCATTCTATTCGGGGCTTTTTAGACATCCCAGGTGGATGGTTTTTGGTTTCCTAGACTTAATACCATCACACCTTTCTTAGGGCAAAGGATTTTGGATTTACATTTTTTTAAGATTTTATGATTTTCTGTGGACTAACCCCTTTGGAAAAAGTCACTAATTTGTCCAGATTACAAACTGTTTGAAAATGATTTTTTCGGGCATTGTCGAGCACGATTTTGCGAATCTCATCCACATTAAAGTCGTAGATCTTGAAGTTAGCTTTCCTGCAACTGCTCGAACTTGCCGATCGGACCAATGCGTCTCCTGTTTCATTGAAAATACCGAGCATGTGTCTGTGACTCCTATTGTAAGGAATATAGCCTTCTTTTCGGGGCTTTATTGACATCCCGGGTGGGTGGTTTTTTTGTTGCCAAGACTGAATACCATAACACCTTGCCTAGGGCAAAGGATTTTGGATTTTCATTCTTATAAGATTTTGAGATTTTCCGTGGACTAACCCCTTTGGAAAAAGTCACTAATTTGTCCAGATTACAAATTGTTGGAAAATGATTTTTTCGGGCGTCTTCGAGAACGATGGTGCGAATCTCATACCCATAAACGTTGTAGATCGTGAAGTTATCTTTCCAACAAGTGCTCGAACTGGCCGATCGGACCAACGCATCTCCTGTTTCATTGAAAATACCGAGCATGTGTCTATGACTCCTATTGTAAGGAATATAGCCTTCTTTTCGGGGCTTTTTTGACATCATGGGTGGGTGATTTTTGGTTGCCTAGACTGAATACAATCACACCTTGCCTAGGGCAAAGGATTTTGGATTTTCATATTTTTAATATTTTGAGATTTTTCGTGGACTAACCCCTTTGGGAAAAGTCACTAATTTGTCCAGATTACAAACTGTTGGAAAATGATTTTTTTGGGCATCGTCGAGCACGATTTTTCAAATCTCATCCTCATTAAAGTCGTAGATCTTGAAGTTATCTTTCCAACAACTGCTCGACTCGCCGATCGGACCAACACGTCTCCTGTTTCATTGAAAATACCGAGCATGTGTCTGTGACTCCTATTGTAAGGAATATAGCCTTCTTTTCGGGGCTTTATTGACATCCCGGGTGGGTGGTTTTTGGTTGCCAAGACTGAATACCATAACACCTTGCCTAGGGCAAAGGATTTTGGATTTTCATTTTTTTAAGATTTTAAGATTTTCCGTGGACTAACCCCTTTGGAAAAAGTCACTAATTTGTCCAGATTACAAACTCTTGGAAAATGATTTTTTGGGCGTAGGCGAGGACGATTTTGAGGATCTCATTCCCATAAAAGTCGTAGATCTTGAAGTTAGCTTTCCAACAAGTGCTCGAACTCGCCGATCAGACCAACGCGTCTACTTTTTCATTGAAAATCTCGAGCATGTGTCTGTGACTCCTATTGTAAGGAATATAGCCTTCTTTTCGAGACTTTTTTGACATCCTGGGTGGGTGGTTTTTGGTTGCCTAGACTGAATACCATCACACCTTGCATAGGGCAAAGGATTTTGAATTTTCATTCTTTTTAAGATTTTGAGATTTTCTGTGGAATAACCCCTTTGGAAAAAGTCATTAATTTGTCTAGATTACAAACTCTTGGAAAATGATTTTTTCGGGCATCGATGAGCACGATTTTGCTAATCTCATCCTCATGAAAATCGTATATCTTGAAGTTATCTTTCCAACAAGTACTCAAACTCGCCGATCGGACCAACGAGTCTCCTGTTTCAGTGGAAATACCGAGCATGTGTCTGTGACTCCTATTGTAAGGAATATAGCCTTCTTTTCGGGGCTTTTTTGACATCCCGGGTGGGTGGTTTTTGGTTGCCTAGACTGAATGCCATCACACCTTGCCTAGGGCAAAGGATTTTTTATTTTCATTTTTTTTAAGATTTTGAGATTTTCCGTGGACTAACCCCTTTGGAAAAAGTCACTAATTTGTCCAGATTATAAACTGTTGGAGAATGATTTTTTCGGGCATCGTCGAGCACGATTTTGCGAATATCATCCCCATTAAAGTCTTATATCTTGAAGTTAGCTTTCCAAGAAGTGCTCGAACTCGATGATCGGACGAACGCGTCTCCTGTTTCCTTGAAAATACCGATCAAGTGTCTGTGACTCCTATTGTAAGGAATATAGCCTTCTTTTCGGGGCTTTTTTGACATCCCGGGTGGGTGGTTTTTGGTTGCCAAGACTGAATACCATAACACCTTGCGTAGGGAAAAAGATTTTGGATTTTCATTTTTTTAAGATTTTGAGATTTTCCGTGGACTAACCCCTTTGGAAAAAGTCACTAATTTGTCCAAATTACAAACTCTTGAAAAATGATTTTTTCAGGCATCATCGAGCACCATTTTTCGAATCTCATCCCCATTAAAGTCGTATATCTTGAAGTTAGCTTTCCAACAAGTGCTCGAACTCGCCGATCGGACCAACGCGTCTCCTGTTTCGTTGAAAAAACCGAGCATGTGTCTATGAATCCTATTGTAAGGAATATAGCCTTCTTTTCGGAACTTTTTTGACATCCTGGGTGGATGGTTTTTGAATGCCTAGACTGAATACCATCACACCTTGCATAGGGCAAAGGATTTTGGATTTTCATTTTTTTAAGATTTTGAGATTTTCCGTGGACTAACCCCTTTGGAAAAAGTCACTAATTTGTCGAGATTACAAACTGTTGGAAAATGATTTTTTCGGGCATCGTCGAGGACGATTTTGCAGATCTCATCCCCATAAAAGTCGTAGATCTTGAAGTTAGCTTTCAAACAAGTGCTCGAACTCGCCGATCGGACAAACGCGTCTCCTTTTTCATTGAAAATACCGAGCATGTGTCAGTGACACCTATTGTAAGGAATATAGCCTTCTTTTCGGGGCTTTTTTGACATCCCTAGTGGGTGATTTTTGGTTGCCTAGGCTGAATACCATCACACCTTGCATAGGGAAAAGGATTTTGAATTTTCATTTTTTTAAGATTTTGAGATTTTCTGTGGACTAACCCCTTTGGAAAATGTCACTAATTTGTCCAGATTACAAACTCTTGGAAAATGATTTTTTCGGGCATCGTCGAGCACGATTTTGCTACTCTCATCCTCATTAAAATCGTATATTATGAAGTTAGCTTTCCAACAAGTGCTCAAACTCGCCGATCGGACCAATGCGTCTCCTGTTTCATTGAAAATACCGAGCATGTGTCTGTGAATCCTATTGTAAGGAATATAGCCTTCTTTTTCGGGGCTTTTTTTACATCCAGTGTGAGAGGTTTTTGGTTTCGTAGACTGAATACCATCACATCTTGCATAGGGCAAAGGATTTTGGATTTTTATTTTTTTAAGATTTTGGGATTTTCCGTGGACTAACCCCTTTGGAAAAAGTCACTAATTTGTCCAGATTACAAACTCTTGGAAAATTATTTTTTCGGGCATCGTCGAGCACGATTTTGCGAATCTCATCCTGATTAAAGTCGTATATCTTGAAGTTAGCTTTCCAACAAGTGCTCGAAATCGCCGATCGGACCAACGTGTCTCCTGTTTCATTGAAAATACCGAGCATGTATCTGTGACTCCTATTGTAAGGAATATAGCCTTCTTTTCGGGGCTTTTTTGATATCCCGGGTGGGTGAATTTTGGTTTCCTAGACTAAATAGCATCACACCTTGCCTAGGGCAAAGAATTTTGGATTTTAATTTTTTTAAGATTTTGAGATTTTCCGTGGACTAACCCTTTTGGAAAAAGTCCCTAATTTGTCCAGATTACAAACTCTTGGAAAATGATTACTTTGGGCATCGTCGAGCACGATGTTGCGAATCTCATCCCCATAAAATTCGTATATTTTGAAGTTAGCTTTCCAACAAGTGCTCGAACTCACCGATCGGACCAACGCGTCTCCTTTTTCATTGAAAATACCGAGCATGTGTCTGTGACTCCTATTGTAAGGAATATAGCCTTCTTTTCGGGGCTTTTTTGACATCCTGGGTGGGTGGTTTTTGGTTGCCTAGACTGAATACCATCACACCTTGCTTAGGGAAAAGGATTTTGGATTTTCATTTTTTTAATATTTTGAGATTTTCCGTGGACTAACCCCTTTGGGAAAAGTCACTAATTTGTCCAGATTACAAACTGTTGGGAAATGATTTTTTCGGGCATGATCGAGCACGATTTTGCGAATCTCATCCCCATTAAAGTCGTAGATATTGAAGTTATCTTTCCAACAACTGCTCGAACTCGCCGATCAGACCAACGAGTCTCCTGTTTCATTGAAAATACCGAGCTTGTGTCTGTGACTCCTATTTTAAGGAATATAGCCTTCTTTTCGGGGCTTTTTTGACATCCCGGGTGGGTTGTTTTTGGTTGCCTAGACTGAATGCCATCACACCTTGCCTTGGGCAAAGGATTTTTTATTTTCATTTTTTTTAAGATTTTGAGATTTTCCGTGGACTAACCCCTTTGGAAAAAGTCACTAATTTGTCCAGATTACAAACTGTTGGAAAATAATTTTTTCGGGCATCGTTGAGGACGATGTTGCGAATCTCATCCCCATAAAAGTCGTAGATCTTGAAGTTAGCTTTCCAACGAGTGCTTGAACTCGCCGATCGGACCAACGTGTCTCCTGTTACATTGAAAATACCGAGCATGTGTCTGTGACTCCTATTGTAAGGAATATAGCCTTCTTTTCGGAGCTTTTTTGAAATCCCGGGTGGGTGGTTTTTGGTTTCCTAGACCGAATAGCATCACACCTTGCCTAGGGCAAAGGATTTTGGATTTTCATTTTTTTAAGATTTTGAGATTTTCCGTGGAATAACCCCTTTGGAAAAAGTCACTAATTTGTCCAAATTACAAACTCTTGGAAAATGATTTTTTCGGGCATCGTCGAGCACAATTTAGAGAATATCATCCCCATTAAAGTCGTAGATCTTGAACTTAGCTTTCCAACAAGTGCTCGAACTCGCCGATCGGACCAACGCGTCTCCTGTTTCATTGAAAATACCGAGCATGTGTATGTGACTCCTATTGTAAGGAATATAGCCTTCTTTTCGGGGCTTTTTTGACATCTCGGGTAGGTGGTTTTTGGTTCACTAGACTGAATAGCATCACACCTTGCCTAGGGCAAAGGATTTTGGATTTTCATTTTTTTATGATTTTGAGATTTTCCGTGGACTAGCCTCTTTGGAAAAAGTCACTAATTTGTCCAGATTACAAACTCTTGGAAAATGATTTTTTCGGGTATCGTCGAGAACGATGTTGCGAATCTCATCCCCATGAAATCGTAGATCTTGAAGTTATCTTTCCAACAAATGCTCGAACTCGCCGATCGGACCAACGCATCTCCTGTTTCATTGAAAATACCGAGCATGTGTCTGTGACTCCTATTGTAAGGAATATAGCCTTCTTTTCGGGGCTTTTTTGATATCCCGGGTGGGTGATTTTTGGTTGCCTAGACTGAATACCGTCACACCTTTCCTAGGGCAAAAGATTTTGGATTTTCGTTTTTTAAGAACTTGAGATTTTACGTGGACTAACCCCGTTTGGAAAAAGTCACTAATTTGTCCAGATTACAAACTGTTGGAAAATGACTTTTTCGGGCATCGTTGAGGACGATGTTTCGAGTCTCATCCCCATAAAAGTCGTAGATCTTGAAGTTAGCTTTCCAACGAGTGCTCGAACTCGCCGATTGGACCAACGCGTCTCCTGTTTCATTGAAAATACCGAGCATGTGTCTGTGACTCCTATTGTAAGGAATATAGCCTTCTTTTCGGGGCTTTTTTGACATCCCGGGTGGGTGGTTTTTGGTTCACTAGACTGAATAGCATCACACTTTGCCTAGGGCAAAGGATTTTGGATTTTCATTTTTTTATGATTTTGAGATTTTCCGTGGACTAGCCCCTTTGGAAAAAATCACTAATTTGTCCAGATTACAAACTGTTAAAAAATGATTTTTTCGAGCATCGTCGAGAATGATATTGCGAATCTCATCCCCATGAAATCGTAGATCTTGAATTTATCTTTCCAACAAATGCTCGAACTCGCCGATCGGACTAACGCATCTCCTGTTTCATTGAAAATACCGAGCATGTGTCTGTGACTCCTATTGTAAGGAATATAGCCTTCTTTTGGGGGCTTTTTTGACATCCCGGGTGGGTTGTTTTTGGTTGCCTAGACTGAATGCCATCACACCTTGCCTAGGGCAAAGGATTTTTTATTTTCATTTTTTTTAAGATTTTGAGATTTTCCGTGGACTAACCCCTTTGGAAAAAGTCACTAATTTGTCCAGATTACAAACTGTTGGAAAATGATTTTTTCGGTCATCGTCGAGCACGATTTTGCGAATCTCATCCCCATTAAAGTCGTATATCTTGAAGTTAGCTTTCCAACAAGTGCTCGAACTCGATGATCGGACGAACACGTCTCCTGTTTCCTTGAAAATACCGATCATGTGTCTGTGACTCCTATTGTAAGGAATATAGCCTTCTTTTCGGGACTTTATTGACATCCCGGGTGGGTGATTTTTGGTTGCCAAGACTGAATACCATAACACCTTTCTTAGGACAAAAGATTTTGGATTTTCATTTTTTTAAGATTTTGAGATTTTCCGTGGACTAACCCTTTGGAAAAAGTCACTAATTTGTCCAGATTACAAACTCTTGGAAAATGATTTTTTTTTGCATTTTTGATGACGATGTTGCGAATTTCATCCCCAAAAAAGTCTTAGATCTTGAAGTTAGCTTTCCAAAAAGTGCTTGAACTCACCGATCGGACCAACGCGTCTCCTGTTTCATTGAAAATACCAAGCATGTGTCTGTGACTCCTATTGTAAGGAATATAGCCTTTTTTTCGGGGCTTTTTTGACATCTCGGGTGGGTGGTTTTAGGTAGCCTAGACTGAATACCATCACACCTTTCCTAGGGCAAAGGATTTTGGATTTTCATTTTTTAAGATTTTGAGATTTTCCGTGGACTAACCCCTTTGGAAAAAGTCACTAATTTGTCCAGATTACAAACTGTTGGATAATGATTTTTTCGGACATCGTCTAGCACAATATAGCGAATCTCATCCTCATTAAAGTCGTAGATCTTGAAGTTACCTTTCCAACAAGTGCTCGAACTCGATGATCGGACGAACGCGTCTCTTGTTTCCTTGAAAATACCGATCATGTGTTTGTGACTCCTATTGTAAGGAATATAGCATTCTTTTCGGGGCTTTTTTGACATCCCGGGTGGGTGGTTTTTGGTTGCCAAGACTGAATACCATAACACCTTGCCTAGGGCAAAAGATTTTGGATTTTCATTTTTTTAAGATTTTGAGATTTTCCGTGGACTAACCCCTTTGGAAAAAGTCACTAATTTGTCCAGAGTACAAACTCTTGGAAAATGATTTTTTCGGGCATCGTCGAGCACGATTTTGCGAATCTCATCCCCATTAAAATCGTATATCTTGAAATTAGCTTTTCAACAAGTGCTCGAACTCGATGATCGGACGAACGCGTCTCCTGTTTCCTTGAAAATACCGATCATGTGTCTCTGACTCCTATTGTAAGGAATATAGCCTTCTTTTCGGGACTTTATTGACATCCCGGGTGGGTGGTTTTTGGTTGCCAAGACGGAATACCATAACACCTTTCCTAGGACAAAAGATTTTGGATTTTCATTTTTTTAAGATTTTGAGATTTTCCGTGGACTAACCCTTTGGAAAAAGTCACTAATTTGTCAAGATTACAAACTCTTGGAAAATGATTTTTTTGGCATTTTTGATGATGATGTTGCGAATTTAATCCCTATAAAAGTCTTAGATCTTGAAGTTAGCTTTCCAAAAAGTGCTTGAACTCACCGATCGGACCAACGCGTCTCCTGTTTCATTGAAAAAACCAAGCATGTAACTGTGACTCCTATTGTAAGGAATATAGCCTTCTTTTCGGGGCTTTTTTGACATCTCGGGTGGGTGGTTTTAGGTAGCCTAGACTGAATACCATCACACCTTTCATAGGGCAAAGGATTTTGGATTTTTATTTTTTTAAGATTTTAAGATTTTTCGTGGACTAACCCCTTTGGAAAAAGTCACTAATTTATCCAGATTACAAAATCTCATAAAATTATTTTTTTGGGCATTGTCGAGCACGATTTTGCGAATCTCATCCCTAATAAAGTCGTATATCTTGAAGTTAGCTTTCCAACAAGTGCTCAAACTCGCCGATCGGACCAACGCGTCTCCTGTTTCATTGAAAATACCGAGCATGTGTATGTGACTCCTATTGTAAGGAATATAGCCTTCTTTTCGGGGCTTTATTTAGATCCCGGGTGGGTGGTTTTTGGTTGCCTAGACTGAATACCATCACACCTTGCCTAGGGTAGAGGATTTTGGATTTTCATTTTTTTATGATTTTGAGATTTTCCGTGGACTAACCCCTTCGGAAAAAGTCACTAATTTGTCCAGATTACAAACTGTTGGAAAATGATTTTTTCGGGCATCGTTGAGGACGATGTTGCGAATCTCATCCTCATAAAAGTCGTAGATCTTGAAGTTAGCTTTCCAACGAGAGCTGGAACTAGCCGATCGGACCAACGCGTCTCTTGTTTCATTGAAAATACCGAGCATGAATCTGTGACTCCTATTATAAGGAATATAGCCTTCTTTTCGCTGCTTTTTTGAAATCTCGGGTGGGTGGTTTTTGGTTGCCTAGACTGAATAGCATCACACCTTGCATAGGAAAAAGGATTTTAAATTTTTATTTTTTTTAAGATTTTGAGATTTTCCGTGGACTAACCCTTTTGGAAAAAGTCCCTAATTTGTCCAGATTACAAACTCTTGGAAAATGATTATTTCGGGCATCGTCGAGGACGATTTTGTGGATCTCATCCCCATAAAAGTCGTAGATCTTGAAGTTAGCTTTCCAACAAGTGCTCGAACTTGCCCATCGGACCAACGCGTCTCCTGTTTCATTGAAAATACCGAGCATGTGTCTGTAACTCCTATTGTAAGGAATATAGCCTTCTTTTCGGGGCTTTTATGACATCCCGGGTGGATGGTTTTTGGTTGCCTTGACTGAATACCATCACACCTTGCATTGGGCAAAGGTTTTTGGATTTTCATTTTTTTAAGATTTTGAGATTTTCCATGGACTAACCCCTTTGGAAAAAGTCACTAATTTGTCCAGATTACCAAATCTCAGAAAATGATTTTTTCGGCTATCGTCGAGCACGATTTTGCGAATCTCGTCCCTATTAAAGTCGTATATCTTGAAGTTAGCTTTCCAACAATTGCTCAAACTCGCCGATCGGAGAACCGCGTCTCCTGTTTCATTGAAAATATCGAGCATGTGTCTGTGAATCCTATTGTAAGGAATATAGCCTTCTTTTCGGGGCTTTTTTGACATCCCGTGTGGGAGGTTTTTTGTTGCATAGACTTAATACCATCACATCTTGCATAGAGCATAGGATTTTGGATTTTCATTTTTTTAAGTTTTTGATATTTTTTGTGGACTAACCCCTTTGGAAAAAGTCCCTAATTTGTCCAGATTACAAACTCTTGGAAAATGATTATTTTGGGCATCGTCGAGGACGATTTTGAGGATCTCATCCCCATAAAAGTCATAGATCTTGAAGTTAGCTTTCCAACAAGTGCTCGAACTCGCCGATCAGACCAAAGCGTCTCCTTTTTCATTGAAAATACCGAGCATGTGTCTGTGACTCCTATTGTAAGGAATATAGCCTTCTTTTCGGGGCTTTTTTGACATCCTGGGTGGGTGGTTTTTTGTTGCCTAGACTGAATACCATCACACCTTGCTTAGGGCAAAGGATTTTGGATTTTCATTTTTTTAATATTTTGAGATTTTCCGTGGACTAACCCCTTTGGAAAAAGTCACTAATTTGTCCAGATTACAAACTGTTGGAAAATGATTTTTTCGGGCATCGTCGAGACGATTTTGCGAATCTCATCCCCATTAAAGTCGTAGATCTTGAAGTTAGCTTTCCAACAAGTGCTCGAACTCGCCGATCGGACCAACACGTCTCCTGTTTCATCGAAAATACCGAGCATGTGTCTGTGACTCCTATTGTAAGGAATATAGCCTTCTTTTCGGGGCTTTTTTGACATCCCGGGTGGGTGGTTTTTGGTTGCCTAGACTGAATACCATCACACCTTGCCTAGGGCAAAGGATTTTGGATTTTCATTTTTTAAGATTTTGAGATTTTCCGTGTACTAACCCCTTTGGAAAAAGTAACTAATTTGTCCAGATTACAAACTCTTGGAAAATGATATTTTCGGGCATCGTCGAGCACGATTTTGCGAATCTCATCCCCATTAAAGTCGTAGATCTTGAACGTAGCTTTCCAACAAGTGCTCGAACTCGCCGATCGGACCAACGTGTCTCTTGTTTCATTGAAAATACCGAGCATGTGTCTGTGACTCTTATTGTAAGGAATATAGCATTCTTTTCGGGGTTTTTTTGACATCCCGGGTGGGTGGTTTTTGGTTCCCTAGACTGAATAGCATCACACCTTGCCTAGGGCAAATGATTTTGGATTTTCATTTTTTTATGATTTTGAGATTTTCCGTGGACTAGCCCCTTTGGAAAAAGTCACTAATTTGTCCAGATTACAAACTCTTGGAAAATGATTTTTTCGGGGATCGTCGAGCACGTTTTTGCGAATCTTGTCCCCATTAAAGACGTATATCTTCAAGTTAGCTTTCCAACAAGTGCTCGAAATCACTGATCGGACCAACGCGTCTCCTGTTTCATTGAAAATACCGAGCATGTGTCTATGACTCCTATTGTGAGGCATATAGCCTTCTTTTCGGGGCTTTTTTGACATCCTGGGTGGGTGGTTTTTGGTTGCCTAGACTGAATTCCATCACACCTTGCATTGGGCAAAGGATTTTTAATTTTCATTTTTTTAAGATTTTGGGATTTTCCGTGACTAACCCCTTTGGGAAAAGTCACTAATTTGTCCAGATTACAAACTCTTGGAAAATGATTTTTTCGGGCATCGTCAAGCACAATTTTGCGAATCTCATCCCAATTTAAGTCGTATATCTTGAAGTTAGCTTTCCAACAATTGCTCTAACTCGCCGATCGGACCAACGCGTCTCCTGTTTAATTGAAAATACCGAGCATGTGTTTGTGAATCCTATTTTAAGGATTATAGCCTTCTTTTCGGGGCTTTTTTGACATCCCGGGTGAGTGGTTTTTTGATGGCTGGACTGAATACTATCACAACTTGCATAGGGCAAAGGATTTTGGATTTTCATTTTTTAAGATTTTGTGATTTTCCGTGGACTAACCCTTTTGGAAAAAGTCACTAATTTGTCCAGATTACAAACTGTTGGAAAATGATTTTTTCGGGCATCGTTGAGGACGATGTTGCGAATCTCATCCCCCTAAAAGTCGAAGATCAGTAAGTTAGCTTTCCAACGAGTGCTTGAACTCGCCGATCGGACCAACGTGTCTCCTGTTTCATTGAAAATACCGAGCATGTGTCTGTGACTCCTATTGTAAGGAATATAGCCTTCTTTTCGGGGGTTTTTTGACATCCGGTGTGGGTGGTTTTTGGTTGCATAGACTGAATACCATCACACCTTGTATAGGGCAAAGGATTTTGGATTTTCATTTTTTAAGATTTTGTGATTTTCCGTGGACTAACCCCTTTGGAAAAAGTCACTAATTTGTCCAGATTACAAACTGTTGGAAAATAATTTTTTCGGGCATCGTTGAGGACGATGTTGCGAATCTCATCCCCCTAAAAGTCGTAGATCTTGACTTTAGCTTTCCAACGGGTGCTTGAACTCGCCGATCGGACCAACGCGTCTCCTGTTTCATTGAAAATACCGAGCATGAATCTGTGACTCCTATTATAAGGAATATAGCCTTCTTTTCGCTGCTTTTTTTAAATCCCGGGTGGGTGGTTTTTGGTTGCCTAGACTGAATAGCATCACACCTTGCATAGGGAAAAGGATTTTAAATTTTCATTTTTTTTAAGATTTTGAGATTTTCCGTGGACTAACCCCTTTGGAAAAAGTCACTAATTTGTCCAGATTACAAACTCTTGGAAAATGATTTTTTCGGGCATCGTCGAGGACGATTTTGCAGATCTCATCCCATAAAAGTCGTAGATCTTGAAGTTAGCTTTCCAACAAGTGCTCGAACTCGCCCATCGGACCAACGCGTCTCCTGTTTCATTGAAAATACTGAGCATGTGTCTGTAACTCCTATTGTAAGGAATATAGCCTTATTTTCGGGGCTTTTTTGACATCCCGGGTGGGTGGTTTTTGGTTGCCTAGACTGAATAGCATCACACCTTGCATAGGGAAAAGGATTTTAAATTTTCATTTTTTTTAAGATTTTAAGATTTTCCGTGGACTAACCCCTTTGGAAAAAGTCACTAATTTATCCAGATTACAAAATCTCATAAAATTATTTTTTGGGCATCGTCGAGCACGATTTTGCGAATCTCATCCCTATTAAAGTCGTATATCTTGAAGTTAGCTTTCAAACAAGTGCTCAAACTCGCCGATCGGACCAACGCGTCTCCTGTTTCATTGAAAATACCAAGCATGTGTCTGTGACTCCTATTTTAAGGAATATAGCCTTCTTTTCAGGGCTTTTTTTAGATCCCGGGTGGGTGGTTTTTGGTTGCCTAGACTGAATACCATCACACCTTGCCTAGGGTAAAGGATTTTAAATTTTCATTTTTTTAAGATTTTGAGATTTTCCGTGGACTAACCCCTTCGGAAAAAGTCACTAATTTGTCCAGATTACAAACTGTTGGAAAATGATTTTTTCGGGCGTCGTTGAGGACGATGTTGCGAATCTCATCCCCATAAAAGTCGTAGATCTTGAAGTTAGCTTTCCAACGAGAGCTTGAACTCGCCGATCGAACCAACACGTCTCCTGTTTCATTGAAAATACCGAGCATGACTCTGTGACTCCTATTATAAGGAATATAGCCTTCTTTTCGCTGCTTTTTTGAAATCCCGGTTGGGTGGTTTTTGGTTGCCTAGACTGAATAGAATCACACCTTGCATAGGGAAAAGGATTTTAAATTTTTATTTTTTTTAAGATTTTGAGATTTTCCGTGGACTAACCCCCTTTGGAAAAAGTCACTAATTTGTCCAGATAACAAAATCTTAGAAAATGATTTTTTCGGGCATCGTCGAGCACGATTTTGTGAATCTCATCCCAATTAAAGTCGTATGTCTTCAAGTTAGCTTTCCAACAAGTGCTCAAACTCGCCGATCGGACCAACGCGTCTCCTGTTTCATTGAAAATACCAAGCATGTGTCTGTGACTCTTATTGTAAGGAATATAGCCTTCTTTTCAGGGCTTTTTTTAGATCCCGGGTGAGTGGGTTTTGGTTGCCTAGACTGAATACCATCACACCTTGCCTAGGGTAAAGGATTTTGGATTTTCATTTTTTTAAGATTTTGAGATTTTCCGTGGACTAACCCCTTCGGAAAAAGTCACTAATTTGTCCAGATTACAAACTGTTGGAAAATGATTTTTTCGGGCATCGTTGAGGACGATGTTGCGAATCTCATCCCCATAAAAGTCGTAGATCTTGAAGTTAGCTTTCCAACGACAGCTTGAACTCGCCGATCGGACCAACGCGTCTCCTGTTTCATTGAAAATACCGAGCATGAATCTGTGACTCCTATTATAAGGAATATAGCCTTCTTTTCGCTGCTTTTTTGAAATCCCGGGTGGGTGGTTTTTGGTTGCCTAGACTGAATAGCATTACCTTGCATAGGGAAAAGGATTTTAAATTTTTATTTTTTTTAAGATTTTGAGATTTTCCGTGGACTAACCCCTTTGGAAAAAGTCCCTAATTTGTCCAGATTACAAACTCTTGGAAAATGATTATTTCGGGCATCGTCGAGGAGAATCATTTTGTGGATCTCATAAAAGTCGTAGATCTTCAAGTTAGCTTTCCAACAAGTGCTCGAACTTGCCCATCGGACCAACGCGTCTCCTGTTTCATTGAAAATACCGAGCATGTGTCTGTAACTCCTATTGTAAGGAATATAGCCTTCTTTTCGGGGCTTTTTTGACATCCCGGGTGGGTGGTTTTTGGTTGCCTTGACTGAATACCATCACACCTTGCCTAGGGCAAAGGATTTTGGATTTTCATTTTTTTAAGATTTTGAGATTTTCCATGGACTAACCCCTTTGGAAAAAGTCACTAATTTGTCCAGATTACAAAATCTCAGAAAATGATTTTTTCGGCTATCGTCGAGCACGATTTTGCGAATCTCGTCCGTATTAAAGTCGTATATCTTGAAGTTAGCTTTCCAACAATTGCTCAAACTCGCCGATCGGAGAACCGCGTCTCCTGTTTCATTGAAAATACCGAGCATGTGTCTGTGAATCCTATTGTAAGGAAATAGCCTTCTTTTCGGGGCTTTTTTGACATTCCGTGTGGGAGGTTTTTTGTTGCATAGACTGAATACCATCACACCTTGCATAGGGCAAAGGATTTTGGTTTTTCATTTTTTTAATATTTTGAGATTTCCGTGGACTAACCCCTTTGGAAAAAGTCACTAATTTGTCCAGATTACAAACTGTTGGAAAATAATTTTTTTGGGCATCATCAAGCACGATTTTGCGAATCTCATCCCCATTAAAGTCGTATATCTTCAAGTTAGCTTTCCAACAAGTGCTCGAACTCGCTGATCGGACAACGCCTCTCCTGTTTCATTGAAAATACCGAGCATGTGTCTGTGACTCCTATTCTGAGGAATATAGCCTTCTTTTCGGGGCTTTTTTGACATCCCGGGTAGGTGGTTTTAGGTTGCCTAGACTGAATACCATCACACCTTGCATTGGGCAAAGGATTTTGGATTTTCATTTTTTTTTGTTTTTGAGATTTTTAGTGGACTAACCCCTTAGGAAAAAGTCACTAATATGTCCAGATTACAGACTGTTGAAAAATGATTTTTTCGGGCATCTTCGAGAACGATGTTGCGAATCTAATCCCCATGAAAGTCGTATATCTTGAAGTTAGCTTTCCAACAAATGCTCGAACTCGCCGATCGGACCAACGCGTCTCCTGTTTCATTGAAAATACCGAGCATGAATCTGTGACTCCTATTATAAGGAATATAGCCTTCTTTTCGCTGCTTTTTTGAAATCCTGGGTGGGTGGTTTTTGGTTGCCTAGACTGAATAGCATCACACCTTTCAAAGGGAAAAGGATTTTAAATTTTCATTTTTTTTAAGATTTTGAGATTTTCCGTGGACTAACCCCTTTGGAAAAAGTCACTAATTTGTCCAGACTACAAACTTTTGGAAAATGATTTTTTCGGGCATCGTCGAGGACGATTTTGCGGATCTCATCCTCATAAAAGTCGTAGATCTTGAAGTTATCTTTCCAACAAGTGCTCGAACTCGCCCATCGGACTCACGCGTCTCCAGTTTCATTGAAAATACCGAGCATGTGTCTGTAACTCCTATTGTAAGGAATATAGCCTTATTTTCGGGGCTTTTTTGACATCCCGGGTGGGTGGTTTTTGGTTGCCTTGACTGAATACCATCACACCTTGCATTGGGCAAAGGATTTTGGATTTCCATTTTTTTAAGATTTTGAGATTTTCCGTGGACTAACCCCTTTGGAAAAAGTCACTAATTTATCCAGATTACAAAATCTCAGAAAATTATTTTTTTGGGCATCGTCGAGGACGATGTTGCGAATCTCATCCCCATAAAAGTCGTAGATCTTGAAGTTAGCTTTCCAACAAGTGCTCAAACTTGCCGATCGGACCAACGCGTCTCCTGTTTCATTGAAAATACCAAGCATGTGTCTGTGACTCCTATTGTAAGGAATATAGCCTTCTTTTCAGGGCTTTTTTTAGATCCCGGGTGGGTGGTTTTTGGTTGCCTAGAGTGAATACCATCACACCTTGCCTAGGGTAAAGGATTTTGGATTTTCATTTTTTTAAGATTTTGAGATTTTACGTGGACTAACCCCATCGGAAAAAGTCACTAATTTGTCCAGATTACAAACTGTTGGAAAATGATTTTTTCGGGCATCGTTGAGGACTATGTTGCGAATCTCATCCCCATAAAAGTCGTAGATCTTGAAGTTAGCTTTCCAACGAGAGCTTGAACTCGCCGATCAGACCAACGCGTCTCCTGTTTCATTGAAAATACCGAGCATGTGTCTGTAACTCCTATTGTAAGGAATATAGCCTCATTTTCGGGGCTTTTTTGAAATCTCGGGTGGGTGGTTTTTGGTTGCCTTGACTGAATACCATCACACCTTGCATTGGGCAAAGGATTTTGGATTTTCATTTTTTTAAGATTTTGAGATTTTCCGTGGACTAACCCCTTTGGAAAAAGTCAGTAATTTATCCAGATTACAAAATCTCATAAAATTATTTTTTTGGGCATCGTCGAGCACGATTTTGTCGATCTCATCCCCATAAAAGTCGTAGATCTTGAAGTTAGCTTTCCAACAAGTGCTCGAACTCGCCCATCGGACCAACACGTCTCCTGTTTCATTGAAAATACCGAGCATGTGTCTGTAACTCCTATTGTAAGGAATATAGCCTTCTTTTCGGGGCTTTTTTGACATCCCGGGTGGGTGGTTTTTGGTTGCCTTGACTGAATACCATCACACCTTGCATTGGGCAAAGGATTTTGGTTTTTCATTTTTTTAAGATTTTGAGATTTTCCGTGGACTAACCCCTATGGAAAAAGTCACTAATTTGTCCAGATTACAAAATCTCAGAAAATTATTTTTTTGGGCATCGTCGAGCACGATTTTGCGAATCTCATCCCTATTAAAGTCGTATATCTTGAAGTTAACTTTCCAACAAGTGCTCAAACTCGCCGATCGGACCAACGCGTCTCCTGTTTCATTGAAAATACCAAGCATGTGTCTATGACTCCTATTGTAAGGAATATAGCCTTCTTTTCGGGGCTTTTTTGACATCCCGGATGGGTGGTTTTTGGTTTCCTAGACTGAATACCATCACACCTTGCCTAGGGCAACGGATTTTGGATTTTCATTTTTTTAAGATTTTGAGATTTTCCGTGGACTAACCCCTTTGGAAAAAGTCACTAATTTGTCCAGATTACAAACTGTTGGAAAATGATTTTTTCGGGCATCGTCGAGCACGATTTTGTGAATCTCATCCCCATAAAAGTCGTAGATCTTGAAGTTAACTTTCCAAGAAGTGCTCGAACTCACCGATCGGACCAACGCGTCTCCTGTTTCATTGAAAATACCGAGCATGTGTCTGTGACTCCTATTGTAAGGAAAATAGCCTTCTTTTCGGGGCTTTTTTTACATCCCGGGTGGGTGGTTTTTGGTTTTCTAGACTGAATATCATCACACCTTGCATTGGGCAAAGGATTTTGGATTTTCATTTTTTTATGATTTTGAGATTTTCCGTGGACTAACCCCCCTTTGGAAAAAGTCACTAATTTGTCCAGATTACAAAATCTTAGAAAATGATTTTTTCGGGCATCGTCGAGCACGATTTTGCGAATCTCATCCCCATAAAAGTCGTAGATCTTGAAATTAGATTTCAAAAAAGTGCTCGAACTCGCCGATCGGACCAACGCGTCTCCTGTTTCATTGAAAATACCGAGCATGTGTCTATGACTCCTATTGTAAGGAATATAGCCTTCTTTTCGGAGCTTTTTAGATATCCCGAGTGGGTGGTTTTTGGTTGCATAGACTGAATACCATCACACCTTGCCTAGGGCAAAGGATTTTGGATTTTCATTTTTTTAAGATTTTGAGATTTTCCGTGGACTAACCCCTTTGGAAAAAGTCACTAATTTGTCCAGATTACAACCTCTTGGAAAATGATTTTTTCGGGCATTGTCGAGCACGGTTTTGCAAATTTCATCCCCATTAAAGTCGTAGATCTTGAAGTTACCTTTCCAACAAGTGCTCGAACTCGACGATCGGAAAAACGCGTCTCCTGTTTCATTGAAAATACCGAGCATGTGTCTGTGACTCTAATTGTAAGGAATATAGCCTTCTTTTCGGGGCTTCTTTGTCATCCCGGGTGGGTGGTTTTTTGTTACCTAGACTGAATACCATCACACCTTGCCTAGGGAAAAGGATTTTGGATTTTTATTTCTTTAAGATTTTGAGATTTTCCGTGGACTAACCCCTTTGGAAAAAGTCACCAATTTTTCCAGATTACAAACTCTTGGAAAATGATTTTTCCGGGCATCGTCGAGGACGATTTTGCGAATCTCATCCCCATAAAAGTCGTAGATCTTGAAGTTAGCTTTCGAAAAAGTGCTTGAACTCGCCGATCGGACCAACGCGTCTCATGTTTCATTGAAAATTCCGAGCATGTGTCTGTGACTCCTATTCTAAGGAATATAGCCTTCTTTTCAGGGCTTTTTTGACATCCCGGGTGGGTGATTTTTTGTTGCCTAGACTGAATACCATCACACCTTGCCTAGGGCAAAGGATTTTGGATTTTCATTTTTTTAAGATTTTGTAATTTTCCGTGGACTAACCCCTTTGGATAAAGTCACTAATTTGTCCAGATTACAAACTATTGGAAAATGGTTTTTTCGGGCATCGTCGAGCACGATTTTGCAAATCTCATCCCCATTAAAGTCGTATGTTTTGAGTTGAGCTTTCCAACAAGTGCTCGAACTCTCCGATCGGACCAATGCGTCTCCTGTTTCATTGAAAATACCGAGCATGTGTCTGTGACTAAATAGCATCACACCTTGCCTAGGGCAAAGGATTTTGGATTTACATTTTTTCAAGATTTTGAGATTTTCCGTGGACTAACCCCTTTAGAAAAAGTCACTAATTTGTCCAGATTACAAACTGTTGGAAAATGATTTTTTCGGGCATCGTCGAGCACGATTTTGCAAATCTCATCCACATTGAAGTCGTAGATCTTGAAGTTATCTTTCCAACAAGTGCTCGAACTCTCCGATCGGACCAACGCGTCTCCTGTGTCATTGAAAATACCGAGCATGTGTCTGTGACACCTATTGTAAGGAATATAGCCTTCTTTTTGGGGCTTTTTTGACATCCCGGGTGGGTGGTTTTTTGTTGCCTAGACTGAATAGGATCACACCTTTCCTAGGGCAAAGAATTTTGGATTTTCATTTTTTTAAGATTTTGAGATTTTCCGTGGACTAACCCCTTTGGAAAAAGTCGCTAATTTGTCCAGATTACAAAATGTTGAAATATGATTTTTTTCGGGCATCGTCGAGCACGATATTGTGAATCTCATTCCCATTAAAGTCGTAGATGTTGTACTTAGCTTTCCAACAAGTGCTCGAACTCGCCGATCGGACCAACGCGTCTCCTGTTTCATTGAAAATACCGAGCATGTGTCTGTGACTCCTATTGTAAGCAATATAGCCTACTTTTCGGGGTTTTTTTTGACATCCTGGGTGGGTGGTTTTTTGTTTCCTAGACTGAATACCATCACACCTTGCCTAGGGCAAAGGATTTCGGATTTTCATTTTTTTAAGATTTTGAGATTTTCCGTGGACTAACCCCTTTGGAAAAAGTCACTAATTTATCCAGATTACAAAATCTCAGAAAATTATTTTTTTGTGCATCGTCGAGCATGATTTTGTGAATCTCATCCCTATTAAAGTCGTATATCATGAAGTTAGCTTTCCAACAAGTGCTCAAACTCGTCGATCGGACCAACGCGTCTCCTGTTTCATTGAAAATACCAAGCATGTGTCTGTGACTCCTATTGTAAGGAATATAGCCTTCTTTTCAGGGCTTTTTTTAGATCCCGGGTGGGTGGTTTTTGGTTGCCTAGACTGAATACCATCACACCTTGCGTAGGGTAAAGGATTTTGGATTTTTATTTTTTTAAGATTTTGAGATTTTCCGTGGACTAACCCCTTCGGAAAAAGTCACTAATTTGTCCAGATTACAAACTGTTGGAAAATGATTTTTTCCGGCATCGTTGAGGACGATGTTGCGAATCTCATCCCCACAAAAGTCGTAGATCTTGAAGTTAGCTTTCCAACGAGAGCTTGAACTCGCCGATCGGACCAACGCGACTCCTGTTTCATTGAAAATACCGAGCATGAATCTGTGACTCCTATTATAAGGAATATAGCCTTCTTTTCGCTGCTTTTTTGAAATCACATGTGGGTGGTTTTTGGTTGCCTAGACTGAATAGCATCACACCTTGCATAGGGAAAAGGATTTTAAATTTTCATTTTTTTTAAGATTTTGAGATTTTCCGTGGACTAACCCCTTTATAAAAAGTCACTAATTTGTCCAGATTACAAACTCTTGGAAAATGATTTTTTCGGGCATCGTCGAGGACGATTTTGCGGATCTCATCCCCATAAAAGTCGTAGATCTTGAAGTTAGCTTTCCAACAAGTGCTCGAACTCGCCGATCGGACCAACGCGTCTCCTGTTTCATTGAAAATACCGAGCATTAGTCTGTGACTCCTATTGTAAGGAATATAGCCTTCTTTTCGGGGCTTTTTTGATATCCCGAGTGGGTGGTTTTTGGTTGCCTAGACTGAATACCATCACACCTTGCCTAGGGCAAAGGATTTTGGATTTTCATTTTTTTAAGATTTTGAGATTTTCCGTGGACTAACCCCTTTGGAAAAAGTCACTAATTTGTCCAAATTACAACCTGTTGGAAAATGATTTTTTCGGGCATTGTCGAGCACGATTTTTCAAATTTCAACCCCATTAAAGTCGTAGATCTTGAAGTTACCTTTCCAACAAGTGCTCGAACTCGACGATCGGAAAAACGCGTCTCCTGTTTCATTGAAAATACCGAGCATGTGTCTGTGACTCTTATTGTAAGGAATACAGCCTTCTTTTCGGGGCTTTTTTGTCATCCCGGGTGGGTGGTTTTTTGTTGCCTAGACTGAATACCTTCACACCTTGCCTAGGGCAAAGGATTTTGGATTTTTATTTTTTTAAGATTTTGAGATTTTCCGTGGACTAACCCCTTTGGAAAAAGTCACTAATTTTTCCAGATTACAAACTTTTGGAAAAAGATTTTTCCGGGCATCGTCGAGGACGATTTTGCGAATCTCATCCCCATAAAAGTCGTAGATCTTGAAGTTAGCTTTCGAAAAAGTGCTCGAACTCGCCGATCGGACCAACGCGTCTCATGTTTCATTGAAAATTCCGAGCATGTGTCTGTGACTCCTATTGTAAGGAATATAGCCTTCTTTTCAGGGCTTTTTTGACATCCCGGGTGGGTGGTTTTTTGTTGCCTAGACTGAATACCATCACACCTTACCTAGGGCAAAGGATTTTGGATTTTCATTTTTTTAAGATTTTGTGATTTTCCGTGGACTAACCCTTTTGGAAAAAGTCACTAATTTGTCCAGATTACAAACTGTTGGAAAATGGTTTTTTCGGGCATCGTCGAGCACGATTTTGCAAATCTCATCCCCATTAAAGTCGTATATTTTGAGTTGAGCTTTCCAACAAGTGGTCGAACTCGGAGATCGGACCAATGCGTCTCCTGTTTCATTGAAAATACCGAGCATGTGTCTGTGACTCCTATTGTAAGGAATATAGCCTTCTTTTCGGGGCTTTTTGACATCCTGTGTGTGTGGTTTTTGGTTGCCTAGACTAAATAGCATCACACCTTGCCTAGGGCAAAGGATTTTGGATTTTCATTTTTTCAAGATTTTGAGATTTTTCGTGGACTAACCCCTTTAGAAAAAGTCACTAATTTGTCCAGATTACAAACTGTTGGAAAATGATTTTTTCGGGCATCGTCGAGCACGATTTTGCGAATCTCATCCACATTAAAGTCGTAGATCTTGAAGTTATCTTTCCAACAAGTGCTCGACCTCTCCGATCGGACCAAAGCGTCTCCTGTGTCATTGAAAATACCGAGCATGTGTCTGTGACTCCTATTGTAAGGAATATAGCCTTCTTTTTGGGGCTTTTTTGACATCCCGGGTGGGTGGTTTTTTGTTGCCTAGACTGAATAGCATCACACCTTTCCTAGGGCAAAGAATTTTGGATTTTCATTTTTTTAAGATTTTGAGATTTTCCGTGGACTAACCCCTTTGGAAAAAGTCGCTAATTTATCCAGATTACAAACTGTTGGAATATGATTTTTTTTGGGCATCGTCGAGCACGATTTTGTGAAACTCATCCCCATTAAAGTCATAGATCTTGAACTTAGCTTTCCAACAAGTGCTCGAACTCGCCTGTTGGACCAACGCGTCTCCTGTTTCATTGAAAATACCGAGCATGTGTTTGTGACTCCTATTGTAAGGAATATAGCCTTCTTTTCGGGGTTTTTTTTGACATCCCGTGTGGGTGGTTTTTTGCTACCTAGACTGAATACCATCACACCTTGCCTAGGGCAAAGGATTTTGGATTTTCATTTTTTTAAGATTTTGAGATTTTCCGTGGACTAACCCCTTTGGAAAAAGTCATTAATTTGTCCAGATTACAAACTGTTGGAAAATGATTTTTTCGGGCATCGTCGAGCACGATTTTGCGAATCTCATCCCCATTAAAGTCGTATATCTTGAAGTTAGCTTTCCAACAAGTGCTCGAACTCGCCGATCGGACCAATGCGTCTCCTGTTTCATTGAAAATATCGAGCATGTGTCTGTGACTCCTATTGTAAGGAATATAGCCTTCTTTTCGTGGCTTTTTTGACATCCCGGGTGGGTGGTTTTTGGTTGCCTAGACTGAATACCATCATACCTTGCCTAGGGCAGAGTTGCAGGTTTTTTTTTAACCTCCAACCCCTCCCAAAAAACCTCTTGCCATACACACTCTAAAGCTATAGGATATGATTCATCAACAAATCATTTCCCTCCACTCCTATATACATAACATAAATTACCCCTCTATTCCTAATATATATGGTTCAAGTGTACACACCCCTTAAAGTTTACCTTGTGCACAAATCTTAGTCTCTGATTACTTTGAATTGAAAGGTGTAGATTAATATAGATTTTTTCTTTTTTTTTTTAATTATAAAATGGTGGGACCCACTAGCAAACCCCAGTGACCTCTTGCCTTCATGCGCGGGATGTTCCAACCCCACAATAAGTTGATGTTGCCAATGTTGGTGGAAATAAATTTCAATCGGCAATCATCCCCTACCCAAGTGTCCCCCCACCCACTGTTGCAATTTTTTTTAATATACAAAATATTTTTGGTTTTGTAAAAAATAAATGATCATGGTAATTCGTTTGTGAGACCCACCTGATTTTGTTCGTTTTAAAATTTTGATAATTCTACTGAATAATGTTTCACATGCTACCGAATAATGGTAGGCTATCTTTTTCATCCAGTTCAAATTAAAATTTACCAATTCCACTAAATAATTTGTCATATGCTACCGAATAATATTTTTTTTGTTCATCGATTTCAGATAAAAGAAACTTCAAATCCCTAAACAATACTTACGATTTATATGAATAATGCTTCCTATTTCACCGAAAAATATTTCACATTTCACCGAATAATGTTTATTTGTGTAGTTATACTCGTACGATGAAGGTTTTTTATGTTGTTTGTCAAACCGAAGACTTAATATACTAACGAATAATGAATCAGATTTCACCAAATAATTGACCAACTCATTACCACTAGTAACCGAAATTCGACACATACGTCTGAATGATTTACGAATAATTCATCAAATTATGCATCTCAAAAACTCTACACTAAATTTGATATATACGTCTGAATAATTTTTCGTTTTTTTTACTATCCATCTCCGGGGCCAACAGCACGCGCCGAAGGTCCTGAATAATGCGTGAATCACATGTTGATTAAGAACAAATTTCAACCTTAACCCGATTTATATGTATGGAATAAATAATATTGTACTTAATATATGTTGTTATTATGACTGAGTTGTATGTGGCCCTTGCCACACCATTTCATAATTAACTTGTACGTGTTCCTTTCATATGTTTACTTTTTATTATATTAATATATATTAATTTATCAATTTATACTATAGATTAAACGTTAAATATATATATATATATATATATATATATATATATATATATATATATATATATATATATATATATATATATATATATATATATAACTTAGAGGTCCGATCTAACGAATTAGAAAATAATATTTATGAGGATTGCCAAAACCTAAAATTTTGTTACAAGAATATGACATATGCTTCAGCATATACTTCTAATTAATAGATTGGCGATGGATTAATTTAGGATTGTTAGATCGAGAAAATGTTGTGTTTTATAAATAAAAATTTAAAAAATAAAATAAATATCTTTTGTCTTGGATGTTTTGAACAGTAGAAACAATTCCCCGCCCAATGGAGAGTTTTGATTTTAGGAATTGGGTCCCACTATTTATTTTGAAAGAAAAAAAGAAAAAAATTCATTTAATCTAGTCCACACATTCAATTTAGATTAAAGACTCACATTTGTGCATCTTAAGACCATCCACATCCTAAGTGGAAAATGTGGGAAATTTAGACTCTCACTAAAAAAAATCTCACATCCCATGTATTTTGAGTATCAAAAATGTTAAAAAATTTTCCACCTCTTCAAATTTCCACGTGCAAATTGTGTGGGTCCCACCTTTCCACCAATCAAATCTATTTGATCTTTTCTTCTATCTCTTTCCTCCAAAATTTTCTTTTTCCTTTTTTCTTTTAATTTGAAATATTAATATTATACCCGATTTATGATTTTTTTACACCGAAATGTATATAGTAAAAAAATATAATCAACTGTAATAACATTTTGATTTTATAAATAAATTATATGCGAAAAATTAAGGTTTTACTAACTCACAATAAAAATAAATGAGATGGAGGCTATATTGTGGGATGTGTGAAAAAAAACACATAGACGGAGTGAATACAAAAATTCGTATGTGGATAGAGGCTATAAATAGGATTATAAACTCAATGAGACCTGGATCGCCTAAAGGGTTTGCATTATTCATACTATATATATAATTAACACCATTATTCATTACTACCTATCATCTATATATATACAGTTATATACGTACGTACACTCGATCATACGTTCTGATCGAGAGTCTTCAGATAGTAATATAAAACGACAAATTAAGTTAATTAACCATTGAATTGAATCGAATTGAATTCATTTTAATTTGAATTAATTAATTAACATCTCACCATTTACATAATTAAAATATGTATTAAATATATGGCCGGTATTCCCGATCGACCTGATCCTACCGTACCCACCAAATCCCTCTCTTTCACATCCAAAATCTCGACGGAAAAGGCCAGATCGATCAGATCCATCCATCCATCTAATTAATTGAAAATCAACGCACAATCGCCCTGCCGGGATTGATAAGCAGTACGTGGAAGAGGAGGATCGGAGGATCCCGTCTATCGATCAGATCATTCATATACGCGTTTATAGTATCATATTGTAATTTGTTCCTTAATAATAATTGATTGATCGATCGATCGGATCGGATCGGATCGGACCGGATCGATCATGGGTGCTCAGATCTCCAAACAGGTGGAACGCAGGAAATCCATATCGACGGAGAAGAAGACCCTGTGCGATCTGAAGCAATCGTGCGGGTGCGACTACCCTGGCTGCGACTACCGTCCCCCCGACCGGAAGAACTGGATGTCCGGCCTCGACCCCTCCAGGCTCACCCTCAACAAGATTGTGTGGCCTGGAACCCACGACTCCGCCACCAACCGGATCGGCATCCCCTTCATCACCCGCCCCTTCGCCCAGTGCCAGTCCCTCTCCATCTACCGCCAGCTCTCCCTCGGCGCCCGCCTCCTCGACGTCCGCGTCTCCGAAGACCGCCGCATCTGCCACGGCATCCTCAAGACCTACTCCGTCGACGTAGTCCTCCGCGACCTCAAGAAGTTCCTCTCCGAGACCCACTCCGAGATCGTCGTCCTCGAGATCCGCACCGAATACGGCCACAAGGACCCGCCGGACTTCGACAAGTACCTGGAGTCGGAGCTCGGCGAGCAACTCATCCACCACCACGATAGCGTGTTCGGGAAGACGGTGGCAGAGCTCCTGCCAGGGAGAGTGATCTGCATATGGAAGCCCAGGAACTCTCCCCAGCCGGGGGCGGGAGCTCCGCTGTGGAGCGCCGGGTGCCTCAAGGACAACTGGATAGACACGGATCTGCCGTCGACCAAGTTCGAGAGCAATATGAAGCACCTGGGGGACCAGCCGCCGGTGGGGTCGAGGAAGTACTTTTACAGGGTGGAGAACACGGTGACGCCGCAGCCGGATAACCCGGTGCTGTGCGTGAGGCCGGTGACGGGGCGGATCCACGGCTACGCCAGGCTGTTCATAAAGCAGTGCTTCGAGAGAGGGTTTGCAGACCGGCTGCAGGTCTACTCAACCGACTTCATAGACGAGGATTTCGTGGACGCCTGCGTTGGGCTCACCTATGCCAGGATCCAAGCCAAGGTTTGATCCATCTTCTAATTAATTCGATCCATCATCGATCTTATTGATTCATTGATTGATTGATTGATCACTAGCTAGCTAGCTAGCTCCATCGATCAATATATATATTCTGATCGATCTCCGACTACGTACGTACGTACAGTGTGTAAAGTGTGAACAAAAATGAAAGCTCGGCTGGCCGGCCGGGCTGAGAGTCATTAATTATTATATTCCTTGAATTGAATTGAATTGCTGGTTTTCATTCATTTTGGAATTTGGATCCTTCTTCTTCTTCTGTAAATTCGTCGGCTTGCATTGTTTATGTGTAATACAATTAATATATGCATATAGAAACTACTCCTGCAATGCAAATATATTCAAGCTAAGAGCATGAGCAAGGTAACATCTTTCCCTATAAATTTGTATCCATTTGACACTTAATTTATTTTTTTCTGAGGTTTACTTTACAACTATGGGCAACCATGGGATAACCTTGTTCCATCACTTTTTCCATCTCATTAATTTTGTTTATAAATAAAATTAAAAAGTGTTTGATATTAATATTTTTTTATTACATTAGATGAAAAAGGAAAAAATAATAATAACATTATATTATAAGCAAATAACAAAAAAAAATTAAAAAAATATAAGAAAAAAAATATAAGAAATAATTATATTTTAGAGATTGTTTGAAGGAAGCTGTTGAGCATGCTCTAAGGGATATGCCCTCCTGAATTTTCCTTCCATCTCCAAAAATAAAAAAAATATAAGAAATAATTATAAAAAAAAATGGTAAAAGATGGGAGATTTGTGAGAGGAAAGAGGAAGAGACGGGACAGCGTAGAGCTCGCTCGCCCGAATTCTTTCATAATAAAAAAAATAAATAAATAAATAAAAAAGGGGACAGCGGAGCTCTGAATTCATTCTATGCTGTCTCTTTTGGGCCGCTGTACTCGGAACAATAAGCCCACATCACACTTGCCTCTAATCGTAAAAGGCTAAAGTCCATGAAACAACGCCCTTTAAATAGCACGTATTACTCTAAAACGGAATTTTCGACTGGTGTACAAAAGTTTGACATATTTCGCCAGATATCCTTAAAGTTTTTATTTTTTTCGTCAAATGTCCTTGAGGTTTTCATTTTTTTCGTCAAATGCTCTTCTGTAGATTTTGTTAACATTTTGGTTGAAAACTAGTACAATCCTCACACCATGGTGTGTAGTTTTCTCTTTAGACAATAAAAATAAAATTATAAGTATAAAAAATTACTATGATAAATTTAAATAAAATATTATCAAACGTTAACATAAAATAGAAAAAATAGATTTGATAATTAAGTAAAAAATAATAAAAATATTTATGAAAATGTGTAAAAATTACACGAGTTTAAGATTTAAGTAGAATAGGTTGATTGGGTTAAAATTCTAAAATAAATGTGGTTATAACACATAATAAAATATATGCTTATGATTTAATAGTTTGATATAACTAGATTGATTAAAAAAACGTGTACAAATTTCATTAGTTTTCTTTTTTTTTCTAGCTTTAGTTGATTGGGAGGAAATTGTAAAATTAAAATGATTATGGCATCTATGAAAAAATATTTCTCATTTAATAGTTGGAATAGGTAAATCTCATTGGTTAAAAAATATTTAAAAATTTTATTATTTGAAAATTTATGTAGATTAGGTTGATTGGGTGAAAATCCAAAACTTAAGATTATTATATATAAAAAATAGTTTTCATTATATATACACACACATAGCTAGAGAGAGAGAGAGGTTGCTTCGGGAAAAAAAAATTGTATATTTGGAACTATGTATTTTTTTTAAAAAAAAAGTTTAAATTAATCTCATGGTTTTTAAAAAAATAGTATGAAATGATATAATGTAATAATGCATAATGAAATAATATTGTATAGTTAATATTAACTTTATTACATAAAAGTTGTGAATTAATCCCATTGGTTAAAAAATGTAGTATAAAATGATATTGTGTAAATAAAATTAGATAATTTAGTTACTATAATTAAATGATATTGTGCAAATCATACCTTACAAAAATAATAATGAAATAATATTTTCTTTTCTTTTATTTTCATCCAAAATGTTAACAAATTCGTCAGAGGGGTATCTAGCGAAAAAAATGAAAATCCCAGGGGCATTTGGCGAAAATAATAAAAACCTTAGGGGCACCTAGCGAAATATGTCAAACTTTCGTACACCACACGAATTAGCCTTAACCTCATGGGTATTTGGCGAAAATTCTGTTACTCTAAATAGTGTTGAGACGAGGAATAGATTAAAGTTAAATTAAGGATAAAGTTGATATTATGAAAATATTGTACACCTACAATTATCGGTGTGATTTTTTTAATAAAGAAAATTAAGTTCATTTTTTTAATGTGTAAAATGTTTAATTACCACTTTATTTATCAGTGTAAAAATATTTATGAATATTGTGATAATTAAATATTGTATTTTCGAATTTTTTTTCGAAATATTCACTAAAAATTAAATATTTACAACTTTATTCACAACTTCAAATAATTTACACAAATATTCATTTTTTGCAGGGAATAAGAGAAACGCGAGTTGAAACCACGTTTTATTTAAATCAATATATAATACTAAAACAGAGACATAAAATCCTATGTGGTGGGCTCTAGTGCGATTCACTTACGTGTCGTTCTCTGGCGTAATCTGATCGGGTTTTTTAACACGTCAATTAATGAGTATCCAATAAATTTAAGCCACATTAAAAAATAACTCTATCTATTTTATACACGTGTCATCATATTTATCTAACTTAATTGATTTTTTAATTTAATTTTTATATCTCAAGTGATTATAAATTCTATCATTTGAAACAAAATCTTTTGAAACAATATCAATCATGTTTTTTAGCAAATCGAATTATCTTACGAGGTGATTTAATATTCTATTTTATATTTTTCACATATTTTATTCAATTAAGTCTAGAAATTTTTTTTAAAAAAAATTAATTATACATTATAGCAATCGAGTGAATACTATACAACCTTTGTAATTTATACTCCGTAAGAAAAAAAAATCCAAAACTTTTTTTACTATGTAATTTATATGTATAGATTTGATAAGATTGTCAAACGTACTAATAAATATATATTGAATAATGAAACTTTTTTTTTATTAAAGAAAGTGTTCAAACCTCATCCAAAATTGGATGATTAAGAAATTCACTAATACAAAGTTTGAGCTTGTCATACATAATTCTTGATTTATTTCGAGGGTAGATTGTCTCCAACACTCCCAAACAAAAAAAAACCTAGCTAGCCGTCAATCTTATCTCCCAAACAACCCTAACACCTCCTGCAGATTGTCGTCGCCCCGTTGTGGGCTCTCACGGTGGCCGACCCCCTGGTGGCGACGACCCTCACCCCCTGCGGCGAATCCAGGTCCGACCATCCCATTGGGTCATGGCCTTGGTGGTTTCTTGCTGCGCCGGTGTGGCCTCTCTCCTCGTCGACCTCCTGGTTGCTTGGCCTCCCCGTCCTCCGGTGACCTCCTCCTCAACCCACCCTCCACCGTCGCCCTCCCCTACGATCGCCAACTCTCTAGCGCCGGTGGCTCCTCATTGCTGGTGGCTCTGTTGCTCCGAATAGTTGCTACTCGGTGCTGGTGGCTCCTCGTCATTGGTGGCGCCGCTGCTCAGAGCCGGAGTCCATCCCCATCCTCAGTCTTAACCCTCCCCGATGCGACTTGTTCTCTTATGGTCCGTCCATGTACACTTCGCCCAACCCTCACCAAGCAATATTTTAGGAACCTACTCCTAAAACCAAATTTCAAATCCTAAACCCCATTTCAAACTATCTGTTTTTTTATCTCCTCTAAACTCGAAATTTTCGGACTAAATCTCTTTTTTTTTCAGACCCGACCTCTTGGATGCAATTGTTTCTCTCTCTGTGGATGTGGGCAGTAGATGGATTAGGAATATTTTCTGTTTCCATCTTTGTTCTGCGTTTGATTGAGTTTAATCCTAATCTAAATTCATATTGAAACTCTCCTTTTAGTTTTTTATACAAATTCAAAATTTCAACCCTCGGCGCCTCCCAAACAACCGCCAACACTCACCACCTCCGATCCCGGTCAAAATCAACTAATTCATCAGCTTGCATGTAAGCATTCTAAGCCGTCGGAACAAATTTCAAGATGGAAGGGCTCGCCAAACCAGATCTCAAGCTGCAAGGACTGCTTTAATTTTAAGTTTATGTATATGTAATTTTAGCTTTTTTTATTTTTTTTCTTTTGATTGGCGACCCTCTGCATAGGGTCTTCCAAGCCATCTTTTGGTGGCTTCAAGATCGCTGTGTCGATCTACTTCTTGCCTACTATCAAAAAAAAAATTCACTAATACAGTTCGGAACCGAAGTCATTAGTAGTGAATTGTGCTTCAAGTGTAATTGGTCGCCATGTTGTTTTTTTAATAATGAAAAATTATCTTTATATATAATGAATTAACATAACAAAAAAGATAAACTAATTTAAAGTAAAATATTTATAAAATAAGGTAAAATGATAGGTTTTGTAACTATTTAAGATATTAGGTTGTACATGTTTTGATGATAAGATTTTATTGTTTAAATGATAAAAATTAATTATAATTATTAGTTAAGATAGACACATAGTATGACACGTAGATAAATAAATTAGATCGTTGGATTCAATATTCCATTTTATATTTTCCACATATTTCATTCAATTACGTCAATATATTTCTTTTAAAAAAAACAATTACGCATTATGGCAATCGAGTGAATACTATACAACCTTTGTAATTTATACTCCGTTAGAAAAAAAATCCAAAACCTTTGTAATTTATACATTAAACACAATCTTCATATATTTCTTGATTATATAACAAATATAAACAATAGCTAGCTTCAATGGAAATCAATCATCATTAAACATGGTTGATATTATATATATTTTTATTAAAATTATCTCTATTTGAATGATCTCTATTGGTTACTTTGCAATTATGTTTATCTTTAAACAATCACATTAAACAATAGAAATAATTCACATCAATAAGTATTTATCTTTAACAAACAATTAATTTATAAACCAAATTTATGCAAATATTGCTCACGTACCAATTAATTTATAAACCAAATTTATACAAATATTGGATCCATTATACATATTACTTTGTTTAGTGATAAAATAATTAGGAAAAGAATAATGAAATTACATCATATAAATTTGAAATTCAATGCCCTTAATCCGGCCTATAGATTAAATTTTACCATTAAGTATTCACATATATATAATCAACCATTCAATATAATTATATCTTTATTTTTCTATAGCAATAATTTATATATTTTTATAGATGTGTGTGATATTATCGTGTATATATATATAAGAGAAAGTATGTATTTTATAATATTATAGCGATTAAAGTTAGTCGTTCAAAAAAATTATCACCAATAATAAATTGATAATAAGTATGAAATTAAAAAGTCAAAAAATAATATTTTATATAATTTTTATGATCTTATATAATTTGTGCATGAATAATAAAAAGTCATATAAAAAAACCGCAAAAATCGCGGGCAATAAAACTAGTAATAAATAAATAAATGCGATTTAAAACAGCGTTTTATAATTAAATTTAGATAAAACACGGTTTTAAACCGCGTTTATATCGATTTATTTGCAGCACCACCGTCACTTCATGTGCATCCCCCCATCCTAATCTACTTGCATCCCCATCGTTGACCTTGCGGTTCACCACCGACTCCCCCTCGCAGCCTACCGTCGCCCCTCCGAGTTCCTCAACCACGTTGAAGTGCGGAATAGGCAAATAAAAGGCTAACAAATACTCTAGCAAAGGGAGAAGAATAGAGTATGGCAACTATTCAAAAATGCAGGAAACTGTAAGACCTTACCAGCCAGAGGTAAGACCTTATCTGAAATGCAGAAACAAGTTAATAAAAACGTGGTGAACAATATGTAAAGAAAAGGCAAGCACGAATGTAAAGAGCAGAAAGCAAAGCACACGATACTTGTTAACGAGGTTCGGCACAACCGCCTACGTCCCCGCCTAGGGTTATCCAACCCGTAGGATTCAACAACTTTATTTCACTTTATCTTATGAGCCTTAGATACAACCTCTAGAAGACCTTCCCTCTTCTAGACTAACTTCCTATCTAGCAACCCAAACGCTCTAGTGAAATAAAGCTACTAAGGATACCGAAGTACCCTCTATGATTGGCTAAAGAACACTGTGTATAACTCTCACTGAATTGTACTATGAAGCTCAATGTAAACCTCACAAACTCTCAAAGAAATAAAACGCTCAAGAAAGGAGAGATGTGAGATCGGTGTTGTAGGAGACAAAGGATTGCAGAAGAACTTGTATGCGCAGGGGGTGAAGCTTGTCTTGACTCCCATCCTCTTCGTCTCCTTATAAAGGCCAGCCCCTTGAAGTGAATTGAACGTTTGAAAAAGGGCTCCAAGGTTGTTGAAAGACGTTGATAAAGATCCGCTGGGGAGAAGCTTTCAACGCATGAAAATTCCTTCCAGAAGCTACGCCTGGGATATGACTTGAATTTGAACGTTTAAGGCAGCTGGAAAAGATCAACCAAAACCCCTGAAAAATCTCAACAAACAAAGCTATCATATATATGGTTAGATAAGATAGAATTTAAATACATAAAACAAATATGAAAATATATCCCGAAGCCTGAAATTAACCACTGGCCTTTAATTAAATTTGGCCCAATAAAATATTGGTCCAAATAAAGTCGGATTTAAAAGCCCATTAAATAAGCTCATAAAAAACAGGTCGTATAAAGCTGTTGCACAGTATTGGTAAGGCCTTATCAAAACTAGTAAGGTCTTACCAAAACCTGGAAACCATGGTTTTGGCTTTCAGTAAGGCCTTGACTGTGATGGTTTGTTTTGAAACGTTGAAGGCAACCAAAGATTGATTCAACCAAATCTCTTGAAGATCTCAACAAACCAACATCCTTTTGAATTTGAAGATTGCTCCACAAGATCTTCAAAGAAGCTTCTAGAAAATCAACCCCAAATCTTCAATAACCAAATCAAATCCTGCACAAAATCTCCAACAACAATTTAAATATAAATTCCAATAAATAATCTAATTGATATTTGTATAAAATAAATACTACCTTTCTTTGTCTTCCATCATACATATAATATAACATCAAATACATATAACATCAAGATAGACTCAACACACGTCCTCCTGCTCCTCCTCCGTATCGCTCTCCTCCTCCCCCTCCAAGCTCTCACCGTCGACCTCGAGCTCGGCTCAGTCGTTCTCGTCGTGGATCTCCCTCATCCATGGCGCAACGCCCCACCTCCTCTCCTCTAGTTCCTCTTCTTTATATTTGTTTTTCATTGCTCGGAAATGCAATTATCCAAACCCCAAAAAATTAAAGTAGTTCCGATCCATGAACATGAAAGTATGAAACCGTTGAGATGCATGCTTGTCTCCACTTCTGGTGGTTGTGGTCATGGGCGGAGCTAGGGGGGTGCTCGAGCACCCCCCGGCCCGGAAAAAAAATACAAAAAAAATATGTTCGTTATTTTTTTGTTATTTTTTTTACTATTGGCACCACAAATTATGCTTTAGCCCACCATTTTTTTTTAATTTATAAAAAAAAATGCGGGTTCAAACCGCGTTTTATACGAAATTATGAGTAAAACATACTCCGTTTTACACGAAATTACGAGTACATGTATGGTATTGGTGCAGCAAGGGTGATAATATTTACACTCAAAAAATTTACTATATACACCACACCCTGCCCCTTTTGAGTCACACTGTGACTCAAGAGGCGCAGGGTACTTTATATATAAAATACTCTACGCCTTTTGAGTCACACGTCTGTGACTCAAGAGGGGTAGGATTTATTTTAGAAAAAATAAAAAAGAAATGGGATGTGCGGTGTAGATAGTAAAAATTTGGCCTGTGCAGCAATAAGGTACAAAGTAGCCATAATTTTTTTGGTAGAAAAAAAGTAGCCATCATTATTGTGTGGACGAGAGGAGTGCAGTGCAGCATGGGAGCGAGAGGTGTACGACGATGAGTCCACGACTATTAAACACTGAAGCCTGATTATACATTGAATTATTATAAATATTTTCAAATTTGCACCCAAATATATATATATATATATATATATATATATATATATATATATATATATATATATATACTAGTGTAGGTCCCGTTCCATGCACGGATAATACGTTAATGTAATATCATAAGTAATTCAGACATATTTTAATAAATAAAAAATATAAATAATTTTTTCACCAAAAAATAATATAAATATAAATAAAATATCACGTATCAAATACTACATATCTATCTATTAATATTTTTTTATAACTATGAATATGAAATAGTTTTGATTTATATTTTTATCAATTAACTAAAATATATATAGATAGATTGTGGCTTATGATAACTTTCTATAAACCACGATATGATATTATTTTAATATTTTTCCTAGAATCAACCATAAGATGCCCCTATGGTAAAGTTTTTTGTTATTTTTATCTTAACTTTTATTTATAAATACTACATATTTATCTATTAATATTTTTGGTAAGTATGACTATAAAATATTTTTTATTTATATTTTTTCAATGAACTAAAATATATATAGATAGATTGTGGCTTATATAATACTCCCTCCGTTAATTAAAACTTGACGTTTTACTATTCACGCACGCTTTTTGAGGTGTTAAAAACTATATAAAATATTAACTTTTTTAATATATTTTTTTAATAATTTCATACATGTTATTATTAAGTATGAATTTATAAAAACAAATTTTAAAAAAAGTTAATATTTCATATAGTTTTTATCATTCTAAAAAAGCGTGCATGAATAGTAAACGACAAGTTTTAATTAACAGAGGGAGTATAATTTTCTATAAATTATGACAACATATTATTTTATTAATTTTTCCCTCTAGGATTAACCACAATGCGCCACATAGGATTTTTCTCTCTAGAATCAACCACAACGCGCCACATAGGACGCTATGCATCGGTTTTAGTATATGTATATATATATTTTTTTTTTTCAAATTTTAATTACTTTATTTATTTTTAAATATGATTTTATTAGAGTTTATAGATTAAAACTTAAATATTTCTGATCCTGTTTTGACTGAGGTACACTTTGTTTGTTGCTGTTTAAAGAGGAGTACGGAGTAGTAACTAATTACTCCGTTTGAAAATAAATGTCGTTTGACTTTTGTGCACGATTTTTAAGAAGGTAAAAATTTTATAAAATATTATTTTTTTTCAAATTTTTTTTTATAAATTGTTATTTATTAGTAATAAGTACTCCATCCGTTCGGCAAAACTTGTCATTTTAGCTTATTTCACAAGTTTTAAGGCAAACAACAAATGTACTAATTTACCCTGATCAATTATTACCCTCCTTTTTACTTTATCGAAAACTACAACTAACAAATCATCAATCATATCAAGGGCATTTTTGTAAAGTGAAGGGCAAAATACCTACAATGACAAGTTTTTTTGAACAAAAATAACACCCTAAAATGACAAGTTTTGCCGAACGGAAGGAGTATCAATTTATAAAAAAAATTGACTAAAAAAATAATATTTTATAGAGTTTTTACTTTCTTAAACAACGTGCATAAAAGTAAAACGACATTTATTTTCAAATAGAGGGATTTCTAAGCTTATACGGAGTATTATTGTTGTTATTGTTTAGGGATTAAAACTTACATAAATTTTTTGGTTTGATGTCTTAATCTAGCAGAATTCAATGTCAAGCGTTGCTAGCTTAGTTGGTAAGGATGACATGTAGTGACTAATAGGTCACGAGTTCGAATCCCCCCTCTCCCTCTTTTGTAATGGCCTAAGTGTAAGTGCCTACCTATGAAAAAAAAAACACTAGCAATGTCCTTCTTTAGACCAAAAAAAAATAAGGAAAAATATATACTCCGTAGTAAATAATTATCAATAAAAAAAGGAAAAACAATAAAAGAAATTTTCTTATTTGATGGGAGAAAGATAAGGCGTGTTTGGCCATATAAGGAATCCTAGAAACCCCACACCACACAATCACAATCACACATGGAAAGAAGCCCAATTTACCCAACTGTGCGCCCGCTTATAAATTTGGAAAGGTACACCGCTATTTTTGGACATGATCGAGGAGGGTATAGTTTAAAAACGGGGTGGCTATATGCATTCATGACAGGTGCTATATGCACTCGTTAGGACGGATTATATATCCGTTCTTTATAAATTTTTTAAAAAATATACGGACGGATCTAGGATCCGTCCGTTATAAAAAAAATAAAAAAAATTACATAGGACAGATCTAGAATCCGTCCTATGTAAACTAAAAAAAAAAAAAAAAGAAGAAAGCATAAAGATGCACACTTGTGAAGCTTTTGCTTGTGCAATTTTCACAAGGGCTTTTATTTCCCCTTTTGTTTTTGCTTTTAAATTTTTTTTATAGATCCGCCCTACGTAATTTTTTATTCACTTTTACAACGGACGGATCTATCCATCCGTATATTTTTTTCAAAACTTGTAATTATTATTAGACAAGTGTCGCCCTGAGGATGAAACGGATCCTAGATCCGTCCTAAGAGTACATATAGCACCTGTTGCGGGTGTATATAGCACCATCCTTTAAAAATTAAAATAATGGTGGTAGTAGGATTTTGTAAAGATGGGGAAATCTTTATTTTGGAGGGAAAAAAATATTATGAACAATTTTTTTCCTATAAAAAAATAAAGAATTTTTTTGAAAAAATATTAAAAGAAAACTAATTCAAATATGACATTTTTAGTACAAAAATTTATACAATAAAAATTAATCAATTTTTTTTTGTGTGTGCCAAAATTGACATTTATACATCAATTACTCTTATTTTAGCAATTAAGCTACACAATACTTGTATTTTTTTCTATATTTTTGTGCTACGTCGTTCCGTCAAAGGGAAGGGCAACCGCCCCACCCCCCTTGCGGCTGCTCTGCTAGTTTAAAATGGAATAAATCTTGTGATTTGATCCAATTTGGTTAAAGGGTTTATATGCCAATACATTTTTGCGAACCTATATATACTAAAGAACTTTAATTTAAAAATATTTTTTAACAATTTTTTGATTAAAAATATATATGTCTTAAAAATTATTGATTTTTTAATTTTAGAGAATCTTTTCTACTTCCTCGTTTTGTTTGTTCTGCTAGTAGTTTCAGTGTAGAATGACTTGTACGTTTTTTTTTTTGTTTTTTTTTGCTTCATGCTATTTCTTTATGTCATTTGCTTCTGTAAGTTTTTTCGGTTTTATATGATGGTTAGTCCATCTATCGACTGGTCCGGTCTCTTGGTTTCTATAGACTTGTCTGGAGAACCAAATTTTTACCTTGCTTAAGAAAAAAAAAGAGTGAAAAATGAAAAAGAGGTATTCTGATAAAAGCAAAATCGAAAACATGAAGCAGGGCGGATAGTAGTAGAATAGCTGCAGTGGGCCACAGTTGGGGGCCTAGCTCCTGGTTAATATATCTCTCTCTGTCGACTCTCTCCCTTTGTTTAATCAGCTATAGCAAGTTGCAAGTTGCAAGTTGCAAGGAGGATGTACGTACGTTTATAATGAGCTGCGTCCTTTGTGTGGTTGTGGGTGTGGGTGTGGGTGTGGGTGTAACCCTGTAAGGTGTTGCCCGGTGTTTCACGTACGTATACGCTTTGATAGCTAGCAATTGATAACAATACATTTAAATGTGTACGTACCCAGCTCTACCTCTATCTAGATCTCTATCCATCTTCTCATCGAGAGCGAGATTTCCGGCCTCTTCAAAATTAAACTACGTACGTACGTAATTGCTAGCTAGCTATCTCCGATCTCCGGTACCTCCGACGTTTTTGATTTGTTGAGCGAGCTAATTAACTTTGAAAGGTAAGATCCATCTATCTGAATTCTCAAGTACGTCCTCTTCCATTCCACAGCTAGTTACCTAATTAATTAATATATTATTGATCGATGTTGTTTTTTGATTTTCAAATCTCAACTTCTCCAATTAATCTTATGATCTGTGGGTGCAGGCCCAGGCCCAGGCCCAGGCCAGCCGGTTGAGGTGCGGTACTCCATCCGGTAGCTTTAGATTTTGTTTGAATTGATCCAAGGCACAACGTCGTACCTAATTAATTAACTTAACAGCTGGTAGCTAGGTACGTACGTATGTAGAGGATCGGATTACGGATCGATCTTTAATTAATAATTAATTTGGTAATTATTGGATTGGAGATCGATCATATATATCGGAGGAGGATAGGAATGGTGAGACAGAAAATAGAGATAAAGAGGATAGAAAACACAACAACAAGGCAGGTGACCTTCTCCAAGAGGAGAAGAGGTCTTTTCAAGAAAGCAGTTGAGCTCACCACTCTCTGTGATGCTCAGATTGCTCTTCTCGTCTTCTCGTCTTCCGGCAAGCTCTTTGATTTCTCCTCTCCCGTCGGCATCGGTATCGGTATCGGATCCTCCTCCTCTTCCTCCTCCGGGTACGTACTCGATCTATATCTATATATCTGCTACGTACGTACGTACGTACACCTACCCTTCTTAATTCAATTACTGTAATTTGTATATTCATTTTTCCCACTTCAATCTCAATTGTACGTACGTGTGCTTAATTACGTGCGCGCCTACTGTCTCCCCAAGATCTGTCTACCAGTTAATTAGCTAGGGTTGTGTCACATAAATAATTAATTAGACATCATACATAACTAGCCAGTTGTGAGAATATACACAAGAACAACCTTCCAATCTATCCCTCAATAAAGCAAATTAAAGTTTAGAGGGCCGGGATCGATCTACACACCCTTATGCACTGACTAATTAAGAGGGTGTTAATTCGTACACTTACTTTTTAAGTACATATATATAGTGGCAAGTCCATAATTGTTTTTTAGGGTGGGGCTAAAAAAACAATTTGACATTTTTTATTTTTTTGCATGAATGTATGAAAAAATAAATTTTCTGTTTAAATATATTAGAAAAAAATTTAAATTTATTATTTGAATATATATTTTTATAGAAAAAATTAAAGAAAAACAAAAAATTTATATATGCGAATTTTTTATATGTATATATAGAAAAAAATGTTTTTGTTAAAATATATTAGAGAAGATCTCAAATTTTTTTTATTTAATCAAGCATTTTAGTAGAAGAAAACTAAGAGAAATAAAAATTATAAAAGAGTGAGTTTAATGAGATTTTAACTCATTATCTCAAGTTAATAAATATTCATTCTTCCTGACTAAACTAATAAATACCCATTCTTCCTAACTAAACTAAGTTGCCTTAGTGATTTTTTTATCTCAAGTTATTAAAAATTATTTAAAACTATCAAAAAAATCCAATAAAAAAAATTTCCTATGTTTTCCCCCTTCCTTGGATCTGCCACTGCACACACACATATATATAGAGAGAGAGAATTTAGTTCCGGTGTACACAACGTTTATCGTGTATCATGTACTCAGAAATTAGTCATCTAGTTGTTCATGATTATTCATCTGTTTTCACATAATTATTCATATGTAAAAAATGTAAATTTTATTTTAACGAATAATCGCCCAATACCACCGAATAATTTCATTTCTCCGAATAATCAAAAGTTACTTTTAATCTCGTCTGTTAATCTTCTTAATTTAATGGCCCAGATTTGTTAACATAATACACAATAAGAGTTGTGTACATTTGATATGTATGTCTGTATGTATGTTTAAGGATCATTTAGGGCGTGTTTGGCAAGGGGGTGCAAGGGGTGCGTGGGGTGGAGATGGGTTTTCGGGTTTCGTGCATCGATGTTTGGCAAGGGGGTGTCCGGGGTGGAGGATGTGCGAAAAAGGGGATGGAAGGGGGTGCGCGGGTGGGATTTCTCCACCTGATCGAAGGGAGATGGGGCGGATGGGAAGACGGGGTGCCCAGATTTGCTCTCCCATATCAACAATTATCTAGTGAGATACCGATGGGGGTTAGTTAAGTAGCAGCATTGGCGATTCCCAAACCTTCGGTGAACCCAATTTCTATCGATCCCCTTAATAGCAGTATTACCCTCCAACGTCTGCCCCTTTCCCTCCTCTCTCTCTTCCAGTGTCGACGACGACAATGACGACAAAGGAGTGATGCCGCCTCGAGCTTCAAGCGTCCCTCATCTCTCTTTCTCCAAGCCTTCATGGGTTGTCCAAACTCAGGTCTCCTCCCATCCCACTCTCTGATGCGGAATACATTTCCAAATTGATTTTCCTTTTCAGGATTTTCGCTCTTTCCTTCTCTGCCCTGGTCCTAATTGAATTAAACCCATTTCAAGCATTTTACTCCACAAATTCGTCCGTGAGTTTAAGTTTGATAAGCTTTATATGATTGAGAGGTTCGTTCCTTGATCGTATTTGGGTGTAAAAGGAGTAATTTTAGTGAAGGTAATTGGGGTTTAAGATTTAGGGTTTATGATTTTGGTGATGACTTGTTGATTCTACTTGAGATTCAAATCTTTGCTCTCTGATTCTTGATCTGAGTCTCTCCGATCCGAGTCTCTCCGATCCGAGTTTTAATTCAATCAAATTGAGAGATCGATTAAAAGGTTAAATAGCGTCGGCCACTATTTTCCCGTTTGAATTTTATATATCTTGCAATTGGCCAGATTTGTTGTTATACAATTCTGTGTTTTAGGGTTTATAATTTCTCTGTTAACCAGTAATGTCCTGTTTGTTAATGGATGATTGCATCCTATCTGTACCGAATTCTTCCCATTTTTTTATGTGATTTCAAGATGCAGGGTTTGAGGGGTATTTGGGAGGGACATTTTCGTCCTTTCATGTCAATTAGTGGGGGTAAATGTGTCTTTTTGGGTGTCTTCATCCCCAAATACTTTAACACACAACCAAACACGAATGGGATTAAACTGACTTAAAATCTCCACCCCGTCCACCCCAAAATTCCATTCCAATCCCTTCCACTCCAAAAAATCCATCCCCATCCACCTACCCCATCTCGTTGCCAAACACGCCCTTAGATACATTTTCAGAACCTCGGTATATCTATATATAATTAATTGAAGAAGATGTGTCATTGCAAGGAAATTAATTAGGACGTGGACTGCTGCTATCCATGCTATATATATATATATACCTTCAATTTCAACGATCACCTCCATTTTATATAGGGCATTTTGTATAACTAGATCTTTTTTTTTTAAGTTTGTAAAAATGTCATGGTTTGGTGAAATTTACAAAAGTGACTTAGGCTAGTTTTGCAAATAAATTTGGTGACCTACGGTACCGGTTGCTGGTCACATGCTAAAAATTTTCCCGCTAAAAAAATCAAGAATAAATAATAGTCCTGGAGACTTGTATGAGGTTTTAAAATTTTAAACGTCCCGTGTCACTTGAAGGATTTTGCGTATCACCTGCTACTTTTTTCTTGTCACACGTTTAGATTCTCTTGACACTTGTTCAAATACTAGTTTTCTTCTTGTTACATATGTTACGATGTTTATAGTCTATGTAGGATTCGAACCTACATCTGTGTGTATTTAACACATTGCTCTACCTTGAGGTAATAGATTTTAAATAGTTAATAATGTAATAATATAATCACTTATTTTGTAAATTGTATATGTCAGCGATATGAATTATGCATGTCACCTGTTTGTATGGCCGTGTCACTTGAAGGATTTACCATGTCACTTGTTTGGTTTTAAAGTTTCACATTTCTGAGTGTCTGCCAATTTGTTAAGGAAATCACCCATGTCACCTATTTGTATGGCCGTGTCACATGAAGGAATTACAGCGTCATAGTTTAGAGTTTCACATTCAATTTGTTTTCGAAATGAATCATGTCACCTGTTTGTATAGCCGTGTCACTTGAAGGATTTAACGTGTCTATATTTCCACCGAAACAATTGAAAACCAAGTACTTCAGGCGCCAGCTGAGCGATATACGCGGCGTAGAAGTCCGGGGAATACTTGGCGATCTTCTTGCTCGGCTCGCTGGGAGCGGAAATAACGAAGTTGCTCGACGTGGACAATCTTCTTGGAGGAGAGATCGAGGGAGCTTGGAGGAGAGAGGAGGCATATTTGGTTTATAGGGTTTTTCTAATGGGATTATCTCATAAGCTTTCCCTTTTATACTTGTTTTTTCTTTTCTTTTTTTTAAAAAACAAATAACCTGCTTTTCCTTTTCTTTTTTTTTAACCCCATTTACCCCCTAAAACCGGTGGAGGCAACCGGTTATTCTTTGCAATTTTTGGTCCATCCGGGTCAGTTTTGCAAAATTTCAAGGATTAGGTCTACTTTTACAAAGTTTCTATTTTTTGGGGTTATTTAGCTACATTCTCTCTTATATAAGTGTGTATATATATATATTCAATTATTAATATACGTACAATATCATATATTTCACTATACGTTGAACCAGAGGCAGAGCCGGGGGGGCATGGCTCCCATGCCCCCCCCCCTCATCCGACAAATTACCTAAGCTTCGTTTTGATATATAATATGCCCTAATCCGACATTTGAATAAAAAGTTATGAATGTTTGAAAATTGTAGGTGTATTAATCACTTTAATTTTATTTTAATATATTATAATACTTTTACAGTTTACTTAAATTGATATTCACATATTATAATTCATCTCAAGAGTTTCGAAACCATAGATTATTTTACTTATTTTGAGAATTTGGTAAGAAGTTACGCAAGTTTAAATTTTTTATATCTAGTTATACATTGTTACATGTTAAGAATACAACAAGTTAAATATTGACTCAATATTTATTTATTGTGCTTTATATTCTTATTGTGTTAGTTTTCTTTTCTTCACCTATTTCATTTATTTATTTATATTTCTTTATTTTTTATTGGGAAAAATAACATAGTTTTATTTAGTAGTATAGACCTCTAATTAGAAATGATGAACTTTTTAGTTTGTAATATTGTTTGACACTAGTTTATAATATCGAACACATTATGTGTTTTATGAATTTTTTCTCATTATCGTTGTGTAGTACTTTTGTGCCCCTCCCTTCAAAACTTTCTAGCTCCGTCCCTGCGTTGAACATGTGATGGATAGATTGGTGGTATATAAGGTAGTGGATGCATGGCATGCATGGGGCAATTATTTAATGTACGTATCTGTTTAATTTCAAGTGGTTAGGTTTAACCTGAGTGGTTAAATATGTGTAGACAAAACTTATAAACAAATACAGAATCAGAAATTAAAATTTGGGTCGAATGTGTTAGGTAGGCTAAATTTTTCTCATACACATCATTTTCATCAACAAAACTCTTAATTTAATAAATAAATAAATAATTTTTTATTAATTTCCCTTAATTTTTTTAACTATTAATTTTTTTAACTATTATTTTATTTTCTTTTATAAATGGGGCATGATGGAGCGGACCACAACCCGTCCCTTAGTCTACGTGCCTTTTTTTTTTGTTAAAAGGAGAGTCGGGGCTCTCTGTGCATCTGGTCGCACTTTTATTAATAAACTAAAAAGAGCTAAGTAGTCAGCATACGAGGGATAGCCTGACCCCTAACATCATCATGCAAGAAAAACAAAGCACCCTTAGGAGGGTCAAACAATACAATCAAACTAGAGTTGTAAGAAAAAGCTAAACTAGCAAGGTGATCCGCGACTCGATTAGCCTCGCGGTACACATGATGAAACTGAATGATCCAGTCTCTACTTAATTAATAAGCCTTGACACTTATTGGCCAGGCTAGCCAGTGGGTGGCATCACGCGCGGTCTGTGCGCCTGCTTATAAAGCTTCAAATCCTATATAATACTAAAGGAGAAGCTGCACTGCCAAGTGTTAGCTTCTGAGTGATTTTTTTCCCGCCCATTTTACTATCCATATGTGTCAATAATTTGCCACCTATTTTATTCTTTATTTTTATTTTATCATCTAATATTTTATATAATGACCACATTGTTGATTCTATCCTTTTTTATATAATGCTGATTTTATTAAGATACACTTTCATATTATTCTATTCTATTCCATATATTTTCGATTTTTTTGTGTACTATTTCCGATTTTGTAATTTTGTACTATTGTCGATTTTTATTATATTTTATATATCACTATTATACTTTTTTTATTTACATAAATTTCCATGTTGTACATATTCTTTTATACTAGGTAACTTTTTTTTACCATAATTTTAAAATAAGTAATTTCAACCATAATTTCATGCATATATTTAACTTTTGTTTTTATAATTTGTGTATACATATCTTTTATACTAATTGGTAGCTTTTTGAGCTAAGTTTGAATAAGTAATGAGTCTATTATAATTCACTCATTTAGTTATATTCATTTTACTTTATGCACTTTTATTTTTAATTTGATAGAAACACAATCATATTTGTTTTGGAAAAGTATCAATAGTGTTTTTTTTTAAAGATGACCACACACTATTTAAAATTTTTATTGAAAAATATATTACTCCATCCGATCGGAAATAAACAATGTTTTAGAGATATGCACAAAGATTAAAAAATGTCACTTCCACCTTTAAATACCCCATCAAATAACTTTTATTCCCCCATCACATTTATTATGCACAAATGTGATTGGTTAAAACAAAAAAAAGTATAAATTATATTATTATTATTATTAGTGCAAAAGTAAAAAAGAGTGTAATTATTATTTCTAAAATATCAAATATTTCCGATCGAAGGGAGTATATTTTTTTAATAATTGGTTAAAGAAATAGCATCTTATATACTCCGCATTATCTTATATATCATATCCTATATCTTATATCTTATCATATTTTATATATATACAATATTAAAATAGAAGTTGAACTACGCGCCACATATCAGCTTTTGGATTTTTCCCTCTAAAAGTTTTAGTCAATCATAGTATGTCAAATATTTATCCATATATTTGTGATTTTATTTTCTATAATTGTCAATAAGTTTTATTTGATAAAAATATATAACCTAATTGGAAAGGTTGACATTTTAGTTTTTATTTTTAATTTAATTTTGGTTTTTGTCAATTTCTCAAATTTTATCATTATTCACCCAAGGTTTTTTTATTATGTTAGTATTTTCTTCTTTATTATAACATTATATATTTATTAATTAACTAAATCATATTAAGTAATTAAAATTATCTGTATAACTAAATATATCCTTATTTTAAATAAAAATACATTGCTAAATAATATTGGATATTTTATTGACATATTTTGTAAGTTTGATTTTGTTTTTAAATTAAAAGCATTTGATTTTTTTATGGAGTATGTTAGTAAGTTTGATTTTTTATTCTCTTAAAAACGTTTTTATTATGAATAAATTTATGTTAAACTAAAAATACTTTAGTTAATAATTTTGGAACATATATGAGATCTAATGGATTTTATTTATTTTCATTTTTTCAGTTCTACATACCAAGATGGGATATATTTGAATTGGTTGCATATAATTTTTAAAAGATAAAACTTAAGTTATCATTTATGTAAGAGACTATAATATTATTTGATGTGTTTTTATGCTTTATTATTTCATTAAATTATTTTACAAGTAGGAAAAATGAGTTAAAATAATACAGACTATTAAATATGAAACAACAAAATACGAACAAAAAAGTTTTAAAATAATACAAACTATTAACCTATAAATAAATAAAAATAATACAAAATTTACAGTTGATCAAAAATCATACAAACTATGAAATTTTGACTTAAAATAATACAAACTGAGCTTTGAATCAAGCATAAAAATGTGCTCATAATAAACTTATTTTGTAAATGATGCTCGAGTCGAGCTTTTATTGAGTAAAACTCGAGCCAAGCTCTAGTTATTCAACTCATATAACAACCATAATCTTATTTATTGTTTATTATATTGCGTTTCCTATATTTATTTAGTTAATTTTTTTTTCCGGACATTTCATTTATATATTGATATTTCTTATTTTAGGTGTGAAAAAAATGATAACGTTTTATCATAAATCGATGACATTTTATCTTAAAATAACATAATTTATTATCGTATTATATATAATTCTTTATGCCAATTTAATCCAAAACTATATCGCATATACGACTCTGTCACTGGGTGTGAGGTTGCAAATAACAATGTACATTACGTATAGTAAATCCCAACGCATAAGTGAATTAAGATCCATTGTTAAAACCAATTTACAGTAGAAAGAGTAGTGCATCAATCTTACATATATAGTTACTACATACTAGTCTCAAATTAATTTTTATCGATGTGGGATGTACGTATTCCAACCAAACACATCTTTCGATATACCAAGTACTAACACACTTGCAGTCCAACAACATCTCTCTCTATATCAAGCGACGAAAGAGGTCCATGTTAATAATTAATGTATAAACTATAGATGCTTTTTTTTTTGTTGTGATTTTCGTACATATTCTATGTATCATTGTACGTATATATATGCACACACATTTGGTAAGGAAAATTTCTTGAGGGCTGAGCCACTTAATTTAATTTATTCTCTGATGATCGATATCAAAGAAGGTTTGAGAATCACCTCAATTGAACAATATACATATAACATACGGAGTATCCTTTAATTTGCTTTTTTATTTTCTTTGAGGTTGCCATATATGGTTATATACACTGCGTTTAGCTGTATACTTTACTGATCACTGAGTATGATGAAATGTGGTAAGTTAATTCAGGATGATGGAAGTTATCCAGAGGTACATGAAGCACACAACTGATGCTGCAAATTTGGATCATTCCTCTCTTGTAGGACAGGTACTGAATTCGCATGCTATCTTGCATGCTACATTTAGAGCCCATCTTATCATTTTAAAGGTTTTTTACAGGAATTTTTTTTAATGTACTCAAAATAAGGATTCAAACTACTAATTCATGTTAATTAGATCAGTGATAATTAAACAATGGCGGAGCCAAGATTTTAGTTAGGAGAGACTAAAAAAATTGTTATTTTTAAGTTATGAGAGTCAAGGGTGTGTACATCTCCCCCTCTCGCGCTGTCTCTGCTCTAAGGGGAAAATTGAGATTAATGTTGTTAATTTATATCTAGAAGAATTGTTTTTTAAGAAAAAACAATATTGAAAAAAAAACTCCTGAAAGAGAATTTCAGGGAGTTTTTTCTCCCGAGTCAGTTTCACCCATGTTGAATTGTTTTCGGGAGTTTTTTTTAATTCAAATAATCCTGAAGAATAAAAATATGGCAAAAATATCAAATAATTTTTTTTATAAACAATATATTTGAAAGAAAAGAAAAGGCTAATTGAAATGGTTAAGACATAAAAAAATGTATCCAAAAACAATTCCAAAGAAGAGATATTAGGAATTGAACTCAATTTATTCATTATTTTTTTTATCACTTTACCCATTAAACAATGCAACTTCTTTATTTTAAATCATATTTAAAACTTTTATACATTACTAGTTTAGTTCTCGCACGTTTGTACGGATGTTTTTTATACAATAATTTTATACATATGTAAAACATTTATATAAGTTAAAATAAAATTATCAGAGATTCTTATAATATCTTTCAAACATAATTAACATGAAATTTGGTTTAAACTAATTAAAACTAAATATGATAATTAAAAGAGAAGATATCACTTTATCTAAATTCTTTTTTGAGTTTAAATAAATTTTGTATTAACACACATTCAACTAATAATTTTTCTTTAATATAGTTGCATTAATTTAATAATATATTATAAATTCCAAGATCTTTTATTTTTTAAAACTAGACTAAAATAAACTAATTACTTTTATTTATAAATCTAATAAAGTAATTTATTACCTAATTAACTCAAACTTTTTGATCAAGTTTTTATCCTTGCATAGTTGTATATTGATTAATTAAAAGATGAATAGTAAAACATTAAATTTATCAATTTCATTATCAGACATTATTTAATGCATCAATATATCATAGTAGAATTTTTTTTTAATTGGCTACAAATAAAAGAGGTAGAATGTAATGAATGTCCATATATAAAGAAATTGGGTAAAATCTTATAAAAATATATTGATATCTAAACAAATTGTGTAAAATTTTATCTTAAGCATATCTTGCTATATTGATTAAGCGGTGTTGGATAAAAATTTGATAAAATCTTATCTTTAGACTTTAGCTTATATTGCTATATTTTATTGATTAACATTTTTTTGTTGAAAATACAGCGATTACAGAGAAGTCGACATTTGGCAAAGACAACTTCTCCTTTATTATATATAAATAATATAATAATAGATATAGATATAAAAAAAACTTTTTTGGTTGAAATTGGGTTTGATCCATTTTATTTGTTAGGGATAACTTTTTTTTATATATATATATAAAAACTTGATATGTATGGGAAATACGCATTCATTTTACCTCAAAGTATTTATAAATTTTAAAAAATTTAGTTTGTCGATAAGTTGTACAACTTAAATATAGTTATAGGTCTTTTTGAATTTTTATCAATGGTTAATTATTAGAAAGTAATATTTAAATTACAAATAAATAATAATTTTAAGAATTTTTTTCAACTTTATAAATAGAAATTATGATTTCTAATCATATTATAATGAAAACAGTAATGTGTATAATATTTTGAAAATTTATAAATATTTTCAAACACAAATGGGGACAATAATTCATGACTATATTTATTATTTTTTTAAAAAAAAAAAAAGTAAAAAAATTATCCTTAAAATGTAACCTAGATTTTAAATTCAAAATTTAAATATATTTATAATCAAATTCGAGTATAAAAATATTAAAATATAATATATTTAACGATAGCTTAACAAAAATAGATGAAGAATAGTGATTTGTTGATAGAGACCATTTAATTAAGGGGTTGGTGGTTTTATGTAATTTAGAATTTAAGTTGTGATTAAGTGAGATGGTTTTAGGTAAATTTCTATTAATATATTTTATTGCATTTTGAATAGCGTGTAGTTTAATTTGTCTCCCATCCGTCCACATAACTATATATCAGTATATGAAGTGATATGAGTGTAACTTAAATATATATAGCTCAAGGATTCACACAACGTCAGATTGAGCAAGCAACTCGACGAGAAGACCCAACACCTAAGGTAATTATGAATCGTAAACACATATATATAAGTTAATTACTTATTTATGGATATTCATTACTCGCAATATATTAATTAATGAAGAGATTGGGTGATATTAATTATCAAAACCTTGAATTAAGCAGGCAGTTAAGAGGCGAAGGGCTTGAAGGTCTTAACTATGAACAACTTTGCAAACTTGAAAGGGAGATTGAAAGGGGTCAAGCTCGAGTTCGACAGATTAAGGTCTGTCATCGATTCATGATTGATTCTACACCAGGGGCGCCCATCGGGGGCGTGGGTGGCTGCTCCCTCACGCAGAACAACACACACACATATATATAATAGTTTTAAAAAATTTATAAAAAAAATATTAAGGTAAAGAAAATAATAAAAAAAAATATATGGGAAAGAACGCATTTAAATCATATTTTATAGTTTTATTTTAATACTCGGGGGCGTGGGTGGCTGCTCCCTCAGTCAGTCTTGTTTATCGTAGTTGGTAAATGAAGAGAATGAAAAATAATTGATATAAGATATAAGATAAGAAGTTAAGGTTCAAATCTTATTGTTTATCTTTTTGCAATATTTTTTATTTCTAACAGGTTTTTATTCATGTGAAGTTTTTCAATTAAAAATGACACATTTAAATCATATTTTATAGTTTTATTTTAATAATTTCTCCAAAAGTATTCATTATGCTACATATATATATATGTATTAAAAAGATTCTATTAATTTATATTTATATGGATATTTTTTTTATTATAAATGTTATATTTAAACTATTTTTTTTCAACACTTTTCTATATATCCTATCAATTTTTTCCATTTCAAAGTGATATCTTTTTTTTTTAAATTATAATTTTCGTTCATTATTTCTCAAAAAAGTATCCATTTCAAAATTATATTAATTTTTATTGTACAAATTTTTGCACTAAAAATGTCATATTTAAACCACAATTTATAGTTTTCTTTTAATATATATTTTTTAAATTCTTCAATATACATAACAAAAAAAAAATCTTCAAAACAAAAATCTCACTCCCCTCTATGAAATATTGTGATTAGTTAATGGTAGAATCTATATTAGGTTTTGGCACACTATTTTTAACAATCAATATTAATAATGTACACTTCTTAATTTCAATCTAAGGGTTATGTTTATGTGATTAGTTAATGGTAGAATCGTTCAAGTTCAAGGCAACAAAGTACGTTTAACTTTACTTATATTCTAAATCTATATATAAATATTGATGTATTTTAATTTCTTTTTCCAATTTTCAGTTTGATATGCTTCAAAAGGAAATTGCATCTCTCAAAAGAAAGGTATAAATATTAACCTTTGCTATTTAAACGATGCGATTTCAATCTAAGGGTTATATATGTTTATCTGATTAATTAGTTAATTGAATTAATTTTTCATCTTTGTTATATGTACAATATATGTCTATCTTATCTTATCTTACTATTTATATAGTAAAGTTAGTTTTCTTTGTTTATATATTACATATTTAATTGATCATTTCTGTAGGACTATGAAAAGACACTCATTTTCATAAAAGAAAAAATAATTTTTTCCAGAAGTAAAAACATTGGTATATGTATATCTATATATCTATGTACATATAATAAAAATGATGCATAGAATTAAGCCTATGTGGCAACATGTGGTTAGTTTGAGAAAATTTTCTCTCGCAAAAAGTAATTATTAAAATAATATGTTGGTGTAATTTATGAAAAGTCATCACAAGTTATAATCAATCCATCTATTTACATATACTAAAACTGATACATAGTGTTCTATGTGGTGAGTTGTGATTGATTCTATAAATAAATATTAAAATAATATATTTTCATAGTTTATGGAAACTTATCATATATAAGCCACAAGTCTATCTAGATATATTTTAATTAATTGATAAAAATATAAATGAAACTTATTTCATAGTAATATTTACTAAAAATATTAATAGATAAATATGTAGTATTAAAGAGATGCTATTTTATTTATATCTAGATTATTTTTTTGTGGAAATAATTATTTATATAAAAATTAATTAGTTAATAATTGTTATTTTATTTATATATGTATATATATTATTTTTTGGGTCCAAAGTAAATTATTAAAATATTATATAGCCATAATATATAGCCACAATCTATCAGTGCATATATATTTAAGTAAACTAACGTAATAAAGATATACTACATGTTTAATAAAAAATAATACATGAATTTTAATTAACGATATATTAGGAAAAAACCTTTTACCTTATAAAAGTGAATTTTATTTATATTTTGGATGAATCTAAATAAAAGATATTTAGATTATATATAATCTAACAAAATAATTTTATTTACATCGACAATTCGACATACATACATACATACATACATACATACATACATACATACATACATACATACATACATACATACACTAAAAACGATGCATAGAAGTCTATGTGGAGGTATGTTGTTAATTAGTTTTGTGAAATTTTTTTCCCACAAAAAATAATTATTGAAATAATATGTTGGTACGTATAACATGGAAAGTCATCACAAGTTGTAAAGAGAGTTTAGTTTTGATGCTCGGGCAGGGTTTTGTGTATTCTTGGGATATCCATTTGGATTTAAAGGATACAAGCTAAGGTGTACAATCATATCTTATCACAAACAAAACACAGATCAACAACACAGATGTGCTTTTCTATGAGCATATTTTTCTTTTTAAATGCTCTTCAATCTGATTCAAACATTACCTTTGTGTGTCCTACACTCACCCAACCCCATCACAAAAACCTCGCTCTGATACCTTGATCGGATAAGATCAATCAGAAAATGAAGAAGGCGGAAGCAAATTGAGAAAGAGAGAGAGAGGGATAAAAGCTAGCTCTGATCAATGTGTTCATTGAACAAGAACTGTGTTCTAACAAACTGAATGAATTTGGTTACATGGTTTGGAGTGCTATTTATACTACTAGCTAGACTTCTCCTTATTTACATATAAGAGCCCCTATATATTACAGTCTATCACTTATTTTACCGGATGTATTTAGTAGGTCAAATCACTTTCTATTTTACCGGATGTGCTATTTTAGTGGTGTTCACTTATAAAATTGTTGTTAATCTTAAATAAGGATAACTAGAAGTAAAAATGACTACATATATATATATAGATATATATAATATAATGTGGTTAATTAGTTTTGTATTGATCAACGTACAGGAACTTCAACTGGTGAGAGAAAATGGAAGAATGAAAGAGGTGAGCTTAATTAATTGATTCGGACTACAACAAGTAATTACGTAGGTGTTGCGAAATGGAATGCAATCTTAACTTGTTTGTGTTGATGGAGTGTTTGTGTATAAATTAAACTACGTACGTACGTACGTACAGGTGATTAGTGTGGGCACCAACACCATCAACACAAAGGAATGCGAGTGTAGCCAACTTGGTGGCTCCATCAATCATAATCATTCCTCCAAAGATAATACCATACCCGACACTTCTCTTACATTGGGGTACGTACGTACGATCCGGTGATTATATATATATATATATTGAAAGTAGAAATTAAAGATGATAAAGCTGATGTAGCTAACTAGTTTGAACTGGATATATATATATATATATAACTAATGCAGGTTTCCAGCTATACCTGATACCGGTGTGGAATGAATGAAGAATAAAAGGAGGGACATGCATGTGTTTGGCATTTTAATGCTATTGCAGACATATTTATGATAATAGTAAGCTAGTATAAATAATAATTTGGCGGCTTGATGAGGGAATAATGTATGTGACCGAGAGAGAGATCGATCGATCGATCATCCAAGTTATATATATTCGATCATCCAAGCTAGGATAAATAATAATCGGTGAAAACGTGGGGGATCCTGAATTATTGTAAGCATCCAATAATGTAAATGTATGAATTCAAGAATCAGCCCACCGTGAATTGGGCCTCTCCATGAATTGGGCTTTCCCTCCCAATTAATTCTCCGTCTCAAGCCCATTTCATTGCGTTCATGTTCAAGTTGAAGCCTTAAAAACGAAACGGTATACATCTATTTTTAAAATACTTGATTTTTTTAAAAAAAATTGACATTTTTTAAAGATTAAATATAAAACCTTACAAAATATCAACTATTTTATTAATTGTTTTATAATTTGACAATCAATACTATCATTTATGAAATTATATATAAAAAATTTGAAAAGTTGTATTTTATATACAGTAGCTTTTAGTGCCTTGAAAATGTGACAAAAAGAAAAAGTCATTCATAAGTATTTTAAATTATTTTAATTTGAGTTATACAAACAGAAGTAAAATAAGTAATATAACTACACAGTGGCATAAGCCAAAGTAGTGTCAAACCAAGGTAGGAAAGAAATACATACGGTGTATATAAATACATTCCATTTAGAATTGAAGCACATCCCCAAGTTAGTCACAATACGGAGTATGATCATCATAATCATAAAAATAATACTCCGTAATATAATAGAGGTAAAAAGAGGGGGATGCACAAGTTAAAAGTTAAGATGAGAAATGAATGTTGTACAATTAAGGAGAAGAACCAAACAGGAAGAAAAATCAAAAGTTGAAAGGAGAGAAAATAATACTCCACTCCACTTGGGGGTACATTACATTTCCCTGGGTAGAGGAGTCATAATTGGGCATTATGCATTGAATGATTTCAAAAAAGTAGAAAGTTTCGATCACGGAATTGGGAATGCCATTTTACATTAGCCCATACCCCAAATTTACAGTGCTACTTTTACAGTTTTAGTAGGAGTAAAGTGAGTAAGTAAAATAAATAGTAACGTCTCCGGTAAAAATGAATTGAATGAATTCACCTTGGTTTCCCATTTGAAGTTGAAGAAGTTGAACTTGAAGTGGAGAGGCTACTCGGTTCCCAAGGTGGTACTGGTATTGGTATTTGGTATTGATAAGGGGAGCCGGGGAGGAAAGGAAGGGACGCTCCTGTCCAATATATCATCCCAATCTTTTAAGTTCACTACTGTAGTTATAGTAGTATAAACGGGGAGGATCGGAATATGAGATATTTTCAACAATCCAACGGCTTCAAACTCCTCTTCCCCCGCCCGGTTAATTCCCCCTAACCCTCCGATCTCCTCGATACGTCCCATGTCTCTTCACATGACCCCCTTTTTTTTTAAAAAAAAAATATATTAATTTAATACTACTTACTACAGTATCTACGCTCCAATATTGCAAACATATCAACTGATAAACTCCCACAACAATGAAAATATAAACATATCTTTATCCTTGTAATTTTTCACAAAATCAACCCACAAAAAAAAAATCAGTCAATTATACAGTATCATCTTTTCATTTGAAAAATAATCTAAAAGATAATCTTCAAATGTTTTAGTAATTTATTTATTCAAAAAAATATCTATCCTAATCCGGAGAAACCCTAAAATTGGACTATTTTTATGAATATAATAAATGATTTTGGAAAACATATCCTAATTTAATTTAATTAATTTAATAATTTAATTTGTTAGGCGATTTGATGGGAAAATTAAAAAAAAAGAAAAAGAAAAAGAAAAAACGTGGCAAACCCTGGTTCTCGCAAGTTGCCAATATAAAGAGGAACGGAAAGGCGAAGTCCTCCCAGAAACCCTTGCCCCTTTTCTCCTCTCTTCCCTTTCGGCGATTTCTTTCTCTCAGCTTTTCTGATATGGCGGATCAAGGCGGCGAAAGGAACAAGGGCGTTGTCAAGTGGTTCAACGACACCAAGGGATTCGGCTTCATCACCCCCAACGATGGCGGCGAGGATCTCTTCGTTCACCAGTCCTCCATCCGCACCGACGGCTTCCGCAGCCTAGGAGACGGCGAGGAGGTCGAGTTCCTCATCGAGACCGGCAGCGACGGCCGCACTAAGGCCACTGACGTCACCGGTCCCAATGGAAGCTCCATCCAGGGCAGTCGCCGCGGAGGCGGTGGCGGAGGCGGAGGCCGTGATGGCGGTTACAGCGGCGGTGGCGGAGGCTACAGCCGCGGAGGAGGCGGCGGCGGTTACGGCGGAGGCGGTGGCTACGGCGGTGGCGGTTACGGAGGAGGTGGCGGCGGCGGTAGCAACTGCTACAGTTGCGGCGAGCCAGGGCACATGGCCAGGGACTGCAGCAGCGGCGGAGGAGGTGGTGGAAGGTACGGTGGAGGCGGCGGCGGCGGAGGCGGCGGCAGGTACGGAGGTGGAGGTGGTGGAGGCGGAAACGCGTGCTACACCTGCGGGGAGGAGGGACACATGGCTAGGTACTGTCCAAGCAACACTCGCTGAGGAGAGGGTTAGGGTGGGAGTGTCGATTGGTGATTTTGGTTAGGTGGCTCATCCACTTTCAATGCCTTTCCCTCCCTCCCGATTTGCCCAGTTTTATTATGCTTTTATGGTAGTTTGATTTCATGCTTTTGGTATTATCCCTTTAGATTTATGATTATGGTGATGGTTTGAGGACTTTGGTTGGTTATCCTTTTGCTTTAGTTTGCGGTCTTTTTTTGTTCTGGGATCTTGAAGGTCTTGATTGTTGTGTTATGACTCAAATCAATATGATTAGAGAAGTTCTATTTGCAGTTACAAATTTCTGCCTTTTTTTTTGCAGTTATGATTTCTTACTTTGAATCTTTGATTATGAATGTATGCACTGTGATTGGCTCCCGGGGGGCATGGCTGGACATTATTTTATTTGTGAGTCTGACCAAGATCCACCAACACAATGGAAGTGTTCATTGAGGAATGGGTTTGTTTTTGGATTTAGAATATCGAGGTTGTTGAAGTAGAAATTCAACCATTTCGATTGGAGATTTAGTTTGCTAGTAATTGGAAAATGTAAAAAGGGATATTGTGCGTTTATAAAACAAATACTATTTCTTGAATTCACAATGATGCTTCTTCCTACTGGGGTTGACTGGTAAAGTCAAATTCCCCACTTCCAATGACCCCTGAGCCCCTGATGAACTGACATTGGAGCGCAGTGCTGTTCATTGCCTGTTTTACTATTTACTTTGTGGTCTTTGGTCTCTCTCTTGTATTGTTAATTAGTCAAGCAGGCTTATGGAGTGGCAACATAATAAATCAAAATAAGGCCTGGTTGTGGGATGTTTTGGAGAGTTTGGACTAGGAGGCATCTTGAAAATGCAACGAGTGATTATCAAGTGCTAAACTTACCACCATTGTTTGAGATTAACAGTAGAAAACTAGCAACACCATGTAAAGAAAATGCTGTTAGCAACCGTGAAAGCTAAAATGTGTGAATTTATGACGGCCTTTAAAGAAGTGCCTAAAATGGTCAAAGCTGGGTGTTGATTGGGTAGGGGAAAGCACTGGCAAATAGCTTAAGAGGGTCAAATAATAATAAGGATGGGGACTACCGATGTCACAGTCAAAACTGCAACTAATAACTTACTCTACAGACTACAGAACATACAGTGTTACCCGTATTCATTTTAGTTCCTGCCTCCATGTACTATCTTTTTGACATCTGCAGTGCAGGAATAGTAGATGAAGATCACCAGCCTTTGACTCCTCCAAATGTGTTTTGAATGTTTGAACTACTCACTTTCCGGATCGGATCGGATCGGATCGGATCTGTTCCATTTAATTTAATTGTGCTATCAAAGCCCAAATAGTAATCTATAATGGGCCTGTAGTACTTACATGGGCATAACCAATGTGGACCTTCTTATACAAAGTCCCAACAGCTTTGCCAATTTTCTTCTAGTCTTTTTATACTTTGTCCGGATCTATGCAGGAACCCTTCAAAGTTGGAATCTTTTTGTGTTCGCCAGCTTCTATCATTTTCTCTGAAAATCCAGTTAAAATCTCAACTACACCCCCTACTTATTTGGGGAGTTTGAAAGCTTGGTTGAAAATTTGATTGGTCAATTTGTGAAATGAAAAATGAAACTTTGTTTAAACATTCCCAATCATCACAAAAGTTACATAATTGCATGCTCTTCTACTAATAACCATCGGAACAATATTTCATGCCTACAAAATCATAAACAAAAGCCCTACAATTGTCTACCACATAACCACTAACTTCATTCTTTTGATCAAAGTAATTTTGCTTCAAGGATCATGGTGGCTATTTGGAAACCGAAAATGCACAAGCAACATCGATGGCACGGCCTCCCAAAACTCTGCTTACTTCTACACGGAGACGATCTTCAGAGGCCATGGAGAGAGTGGTGGAGGGTGTGGTTGGCTGCAGGAGGAGAACGCATTGGGGGCGCGGTTGCATTCATGACCGGAGGATGAGGCAGTGGGCATTGGTAGCACTTGGTAAAGAGGCCGAAGGTGTCGATTTGGTGGACGAAGTTGAGCATGCTGGCCCATCCTCCGAAGCCGAAACCAACCACCAACACCCACCCTACGACGAAGGCGTTGAGCACAAAGGTTCCGGTCCACCTCCCCACAAACTTGGGCGGCTGCTCCACCGCATTCTGCACCCGGCCACCGCATTACAAGTTAATACACTAATCCAACTAACAAAGCATCATGATAAGACAAGATAGGTTAAATAAACAAATAGTTGCACATGTATCAATTAAGTTTTATTTATGAGTATGTACAAAACTAGCTAGGCAGTGGATTGAGTTTCGTGCAAGTGTTGTCAAAAGAATATATATGAACATGGGAGTATGAATCGGTCTTTGGTCCAGGAGACTGACCACACTTGACATTGGAATGATATCTTTTAGTATTAACTATTAAGTAGTTGTTTGCTGTTTTGGGTGCAATGTGTATCAAACCTCACATGTTTCTTTAATCAAATAATCTATATATATAAACTCAAACCTCTAACCTCTAAGATAGAGCTAGATTTGAGCTAATTAATTAAGTATATATATATAAAATATATGTACAATAACATTGTTTGATGTTTAGATATCTTTAATTTGTTTATATATAGGTAGGGTATATATATATATATATAGAAGAAAATGAAGATGGAAAAGTAGGTAGAGGTACCTCACGGGCGGAGGCAGAGCGGAAGGTGAACATGTGGGCGAGGGCGGGAATGATGTAAACGGTGAAGCTGACGAGAAGGGAGCCGACAGTGGAGTTGATAGGCCCGAAGAAGGGGAAGACGATTGCCAAGAACCATATGGGTATCACCACCGGAAGCCTAGCTGCAGCCCTCTTGCACATGCTCTTGCACTCGTGCATCCCTATTGCTTTCTCCCAAACGAAGTATAAGGGGGTGCACGCAAACCCAAACGTTATGAACTGCACACGCATATAACATATATATATTAAGTACTGTGTATTGAATTGTAACCCATATATGTTAATGTTAACGTACTAGCTAGCTAGCTAGGACATCTTATATATATATATATAACAAACAGGTTTAATCAAATCAAAGTATATAGGTAGTGAAGCAATTACCTGGTGGATGAGCATTAAGATGACAGCCATGTCGCGGAAGGGTGTTTTCGGGAGAAGAGAGAAGGCATTGGAGTGGTCGAGAAGCAAGTCCCCAAAGGCCCAGTAGACAGCGGATGCAGAGGGCAGGGTGAGGGTTAGCACATACAATGTCGCAAACAAATAGATGGCTTTGAACTTTTGGGGCTTCCACATCGCATGCATTATCTCCCTGCATACAAATTACAGGTGCCGTACCTTAGACAACAATGTACATGTACATATTATGTATGTATGTATAACGTACTAATAACCAATTTATTCGTGTTATCTTATATGTATATATGATTTATGATAAAATGTATGTGGCTAGTAGTACTGGGCCACTGGCTAGCGGCACTCGTTGAAATAATGGGTGAGGGAGAAAAGAAGATTGGCTTTGTATTGTACCATAATATGTATCATCAATTCAATTCAAGTAGATGAAAACAAAAGAGTTTGATTGATGCATCCAAAAATGGGCAGCAAAAGGAGAAAAAGGGCTCCTTTTTTCTGCTCCCCACGCCAACCTTTTGTAAATATTGAAAGAAGATATATGTTGTTCGTAGTACATCACATACTTTAGCCTTGTATTGTATTTGTATACACGTACGTACAATAAAGTTAAAAGGCAAATCATCCCCTTGATACTTTGATATATATTATAGACTATAGAGGTTTATGTACAGTACTGCAGCTAAATGAGATTGGTCCTTTTGGGTCCCAATTGGTCAGGTAAATGTCTACAGTATGACTTGTTGGGTCATTATCAAAGGCATGGTGAAGGCCTAGCTTTGAACTGTGACATATACTGTATGTAACATGCTAGATGCCGTTCATATATACTACTCCTAATATATATGCATATTAATTGCATCCCATTTTAATAAAACTAGCTTTGAAAGCAGGGCTAACTGACAAAATAAACTTGAAAAATCATTTTAAATAGAGATGTAGATATGTACTAACTAGCTAGTGTGATAAATATATATATATATATATATATATATAGAGGTTGGATCCCGTGTAAGCAACCCTTACGATGTAATTTGTGAGCAGAGAAATTATTCGCAGGTATCAAGCGATTATTCGTGTATAATAATGTAATTATTCGTATGTATGAACAAATGTAATTATTTGTAAGTAAGAAAAGATTATTCATAAGTATGTACATACGAATAATCACTTCGTACCTACGAATAATGTTACTGTTCACAAGTTACTTTTAATCTCATCCGTTTGATCTTCTTAATCCGACGCTCTAGATTTGCTCACAAATTACACAGTAACACTTGCTTACACATGATCTATCCTATATATATATATATATATATATATATATATATATATATATATATATATATATATATATATATATATATAACACACACTAAAGATATAGGAAATAGGAAAAAATAAATTACTAAATAGAGGGAATGGAATGGAATTGAAAAATGAAAAGAGATGTCGGGGAAGAAATGAAGAAGAAGGCTTACACAGTAACCGCATGTCCTCCGAAAGTGTAGAGAATGTTTGTGGCCCCTGTGAAGTATAGCACCATTTTGCTCGGCCCCGAGTGCTTCACTCCCTCCACCTATACATATATATATTTATGTTTTTTTTTGTTTAGTTAATATACTACATACATTATATCCATATATATGTAGTACGAAATCAGACATAATAATTAATGTCAATCAAATCACCTAAAAAAAAAAAAGAAAGATGATGAAAGCTTCCAAATTAAAAAAAACAAAGTGAAGAAGGCAGGAATTGATGGAATCTGGATGCAGGCCGAATGATGACAACAAGTATTAGTACAATATATATACTCCGTAATAATTAAGAGATGGATGGAAAAGAGAGAAGAAGAGGTCACCTGGCCATGGAGGACAGATGCAATGGTAAGATACCAAGCAGTGTAGGTGGTCATTATCAGCCCAAGGAATGACCATATTCTGTAGTTGTGGAATGATGGTATGAACACCGTCGTCGCACAACATGCTCCGAATATGTATGTCCATGTCCTCTTGTCCAGATTATCATTTATGTAGTATATATTACTGCATATTGCATATATATTATATATTATAACATTATATATACATATATTAATTGTATCCAATTATTGATAAAGATTAATGTAGAGGGACATGGAAGATCTATGTATGTACGTATATAATTAATTGGAATATTAGATAAGATTAATGTAGGTAAGGTAAGGTAGTTGGTGGGGGATACCTTGCACAGGCTATAAGCTGAATCACAGATCCAAACAGAAGAAATGTGCAATTAAACGCCAAGCCCACGTTCCTCCAATGCCTCCCCAGCAACCCATCCAGCACCTCAAACCACTTTTTTTTTTTTTTGGTAAAAAAAAGAACAAAATTAATTAGCTAGTTAAATTAATTTAGATTGAAAATTGATATATATGATATTGATGGAGGTTAATTCATGAATTGATTGAATTTGATGAAATATAGTGTAATACTTAGAATATAAATTAATTAAAATTGTACCTGGATGACATGGTTCCTGAAATCGACCTTCTCCCTCTCCTTCCTGGTTCGGTACTCGACATAGAGGATACTGATAAGGTAGGCAGTCCAGCTGCCCAGGATCCCATAGAACAGCTGAAAGATTATCCCTGACGTCATACCCAGCTGGGAGAAGGAGTAGGGCAACGTCAGCAGCACCTGCGCCACCTGGTTGGAAGAGCAGCTGAACCAGGCATCATAGGCTGAGCCACCGTGCCAGAAGAACCCCGACAGACTGGACTTGAGGCTCTTCGAATTCTTATTCGACGATGACTCTTCTTTCTCCATCTCCACGTAGTTTCCTATTATCACATTCCCCGCCGCCTTCTCATTGTCCTCCGCCATCCAATTCGATATGATCAACCTCTGCCTGATCGATCGATCAGGATTGATCGAGTGTACGTTATATATAAAGCTAGCTAGGTGGCTACGGTGTTGATTTCTGAATTGAGATATCAACCACTTCGGAATGAGGAATATATGAGGAGAGGTGATTCTGGGGAGGGTGGTATTTATACAACACCACACCCACAGGACTTCTCTTTCCTTAATTATTTCCTTTTTTTTCCCTTTACTTTTTTAATTTAACTAGACTAACTACACAAGAGTCTCAACAAGTCGAAACATAATCAAACTATATATCATACGGGGCATTAATGAAGACATACAAGTGAAAATAAAAGCATACAACAAATATCAAACAACAAAATGGTTATTTATCAATTAATGATATGCGAAAAATGAAGTTGAAACAGAAGCAAAGCATAAATCTTTTCTAATATCAATTCACAGCTAGCGACAATACAATTATACAAATATATGTGTAAACTAAATTAAATTTGTAAACTTTTCTTTCAAGTTTGTGAAAGGTTTTGTGTTACAAATAATTAAAAAGAAAATATATATGATATGCAATTTGACGGATAAGTAAATACTTTAGGGGAGTGGAGACAATAGAGGACAGATGGCATCTGTAATTGATCGATATTTTAAACACAATTATCAAATTGATTAAACTTGTGCATGCCCTTCTTTAAGAATTTGGATGAAGGGAGCGGTGTTTTGACCACATTATTTTGGTCTTTGAAACCTTTTTCCATAAAATTAGATGTATTTTTTAAAGGGTAAAATTCATCCATAGTCCTTGAACTTTAGCGAAAGTTTAATCTAAACTTTATTTTTGTTCATTAAAGTTTTTGAATTTTGAAAGTTGGTAAATATTTGCCCCATTTATTAGTAAATCCATTAAATAGGCTTTAAATAATGGCATGATATCAATGTAGTTTTATACGTAGTAGTATTAACTAGCTAGCTAGTACTGTTTTCGCAGCATGCCGCGTTTTTAAAATAAATTAGTGAATTAATAGAGATTTTATTTTTTTAATAAAATGACTAAAAAATTGATTTTTTTCCGACAGTAGGCAAGAAGTAGTAAAAAAAATTGATTTTATTGAAGATTTAAATAAAATATATAGATGATTAGAGGATGGTTATATATAGTGTACAATGTATTGTTAAATGCAAAGTGAGGAACATCTAATTTATAAATCTTTTACTCTATTTTGTAAAAGAAAAAAATATTAATTTAGAATCGTGGTACATTTCATATCAATCAATAAAATAATATATCAATTATTAACATTATTATTTGAATGAAGATAATAAAATTATGATATTTTTTACGAAAGCAGACATATATAATAAATTACTTTATGAAGGGAGGTGTAATTAGATCATGGTGAAATAAAGAAATGATTAAGTTAAGACATATATAGTATCAAAATATAAAACTGATAAAAAGAAGAAAAATGATTTCTCTAATCAAATTATAAACAATGATTTAAGGAAAGAATATATTTTTAAAAAAATATTTATGTCAAAATTTCTTTCTAATCACCATTTTGGTTAATGGTTAATTAAAGGATAAAACAACGTAATGAAAAAGAATGAAAATTAATTATTGTTTGAAATTCCTAAAATTAAGCTGAGGATGATCCATCAACAAAAATTAGTATGTTTTATGAGTTTATATAGATATAGATATAGATAGCATGAGTTATGTTATATACATGTAATTGCTCAGTATTTGTTTTACAAAAATAAAATTGAGTTTTTTTCCCTCAAAAGGCATCATGTATGGAGTTTTTTTTAAACAAAACATATTTTAAAATCTATTTTTATCAAAAAGACTTTATATAATGTAATCTATTCAGTTGAACCCCCCACTTTCTATTTTTCGACCAAATATTATAATTCTCTTATGATATTTTATTTGAACATATTTTAATGACCAAAAAAATATAATATATACAATGCCATGTCATTATTTTAACATATTTTAATTTTCCAACCAAAAATAAAATGATTATAGAAAAAATATCATATACCATACCTTTTAAAAAAATAAAAGGTGTTTTGTTATAAAAAAACTCTATTGCGTATAATTCTTTTAAAAAATTTAAATTAAACAAGGGCATTTAAATTATAGATAGAAAAGCTCACCCAAACAAATTAATGAATTATATTATATAAGGTGTTTTTATTTTAAGAAATAAAAAATAAAAAGTGTCTTGTTAAAAAAAACTCTATTATATAAGGTGTAAGAAAAAAAACCCAAATTTTTACTTTTGTAAAACAAAATACGGAGTATCAAGCAATTATATGTGTATAACACAACTCATGCCATTAATATAAAGCCACATTGATGACATGCCATTATTTAACATATTTATAAATAGAGGAACAAATGTGTACAAACTCTCAAATTTAGGGACTATAGGTGGATCGATTTTACCCATTTTTTAAGCATCAAATGGGGTTGTTCTATCCAAAAAAAAAAGATTGAGAACATATATACTTGATTAAAAAAAAATATGGTCCTATTTCAAAAATCATTGAAAAATGGAGTAATTTCTTATGGAAATTAAATAAATGAAGTAATGTCCTTTAACATAAATAAATTAATGGAGAAAATCAGGACATGTGTTGCTTATAATTGAGCGTGAATGGGTAGTCCGCACGAGCGTGTCCCCGCCCTCCAACATCGCTATATTATCTTCCCTCTCCTAATTAATTAAACAATTGTTCTAATTAAGCAAATATACTGTACTTTGTAAAGTTATTAATTCAGTTTACAATCTCCATACTCAAATAAATAAGACAAATGTATAGATAGAAGAAGCACGAGGATGGAGTTATCGATGCAATGCATTATATGTGTAGGGAACGAACTTGGGGAAGGAGCTCCCGTTTTAGAAGAACAATGCACTACTAAGCTAAGCTCCTATTCTAACCTAAAAAGGAAAAAGATTTTAATATTTTAAGAAAACATTACCCAAAATGAAAGTTTGACATCAATCAAAACCTTGATATCATATATATCCTAACAGTTTGCCTATCCTATCCCCTTTGGGCATATGTTATGTTGGAAACGACAAAGATGAATCTTGAAGCTTCGACAATGGCGAACAGAAAATGAAGAAGAAGGAGGATCTCGAAGGAGAGCGGAAAAATCATTTTTGCTTTTATTGATTTTTTTTTTTGGTTCAAAGGTAGGCACTTAGGCCATTAAATATGGGGAGGGGGATTTGCTCGACTCGTAATCTATTGGTCACTACATGTCATTCTTACCAGCTAAGCTAGCAAGACTTGACCTTTTACTGAGTTTCTAATTGGGCTTTATAGAGAACAGTTTGTTCTTTATTTATACAAATGAAGCACGTGACAAGCATGTGACTAAGTATGACGTCGTTTAAGGAAACAGAGAAATGAGTTGAGATGAGCTGAGTTGTTCTTCTTCTTCCTTGATTCGACATAGTTCAACAATAGCTTCAACACCCCCTCCCCCCCCCCCCCCTCAAGTTGAAGGTGGGGAAATGAGCTGCAACTTGCAAATCATATCAGTATGCCGAGGGCCATGGAGAGGTTGGTGAAGATATCAACAAGCTGATCTTGGGTTGGAAGATACGAAAGATGATAAGACCTTCATATAACTTGTAGATGGCGGCTTGATTATCACAATTAATTGGAAGAACAACATGAAACTATCTGCAAAGCCTTCAATTCATCCAAAGACGCTTGATTCTGGTGTAAAATGTAGCAAAACCATCATTTCCTTGAGAAATTTCACACGTACAATTCCTTTCTTACAACAAATCTTTGAACAAGATTTGTTTGTTTGAACCTAGTGCACATATCTTATCAAATTTCTAAAGTCGTGTCGTCCTTACTCGAAGCATTCAACATCCAAGACAATATCATATCATTGCATCGTTGCCAATTAAACCCTAAATCCTGTAGATCATATGCTCGGTTTTTCTATCGTGCCATCAAAAAAATCTACTTTGTTCTTTGCCAATAGAGCTATAACCATAGACTATTTTCAGGTTCCAAATCAAGTCCCATCAAAAATTTAATTTGGATACTAGAACCATATATACTTTGATTTTCCAAGGAATTGATATACATCGAATCGCTGGTGTTGACCCCCGAACTAGAAGACTAGTCATCTTTGAAAACTCGATTCATCATGAAAACAACAGAATTTCAAGAACAGAGTCTTGAAAAAGAGGAAAAAAGATAGGAACGAATCATGATCGCTCTGATACCATGTTGGAAATGACAAAGAAGAACTTGAAGGTTCGAGGGCGAATATAAAATGAAGAAGAAAGAGGAGGAGAGCGGGAAAATCAATTTTGTTTTTAATGAGTTTCTAATTGGATTTACCGAGAACGGTTCATTTTTTGTTTATACAAATGAAGCACTCATGACTAAGAACGACGTCGTTTAAGGAAACAAAGAAATGAGCTGAGTTGTTCTTCTACTTCCTTGCTTCGACACCGTTCAACAATAACTCCAACATTTTAAGAAGCCGAATTAGGAGAATGTTTCAATTCCTAAATAACATGTCTGAACCCTAAAATCTATTTTAAAAAGGGTTAAACTGAGTATATCTATAGAAAATATTTTCCTAAATCGAAATCGTTATCGTATTTTCTAAACATAGGATCGAAAACTAGATCCTACTATAGCCCAACTATTTTATATCTCAATGAACTAGCTGTTTGACATCGATCAAAATTAGAGATTTAATAATAATAATAATAATAATAATAATAATAGTAAAAGCGATATCCGAATCTGATAAAATCTGAATGTACCTTTAAAGAAACCAAATCCTATCTTTTATACCTAAATGAGCGGCGGGGCTGCATCTACCAGAACACGAACCCATATATATTGCACGAAATCACCAATGCAACCATCCAAAACTCAAAATCACTTGATTCACAACCACCCGAGCCCTAAATCCACACCTAACCACCCGACTTAAAACCCGGACCTAGACCTAATTAAACTACTAAGATGGTTTTTTTCTTCTTTTTAGTATGTGAACTACTAACATTGTTAATTTCAGTAATTTTGTAAAATATAAGTCGTTCATGGTTCATGTGTGAGGGGATGGCTTTGTCATGTTGATACTACAGTATATCTTAAAATAAGAAATGAAGGTTAAAAGTGTGAGTTTTAAAATTATAAGATTGAATAAATTATCAAAAGTGGATTAGAATTATATATTTGTTTTCTTTTTCTATATTTTCTTAATCCGATCTTCGAGTCATGTTAAAATCAGAGGAAGTTGTAAAGCAAGGTATAAAATAGGGTAAATATGATAAGATATTACATAACTTAGTGCGCCTGATTATATATACTCCAATTGGTTTAAATCAAATCCATTTTAACTAAAGTTTGATTCAACCAAAATTCAATTCATTTATATTAACTGAATTTGAGAAGAATGTGATCCGAATAGTCGGGATATATATACTTAACAGTCACTCCCTCTATATTCACTTTTATTTGTTTAGTACTGATGTGCGTTTTCGATAAAAACTATATAAAATATTAGTTATTTTTAATAATCTCATTAAAAAAGTAATAAGTATAATATTAATAAAAAAATATTTTATATAATTTTTACCAACTTAAAAAATTTGTATAAATAATAAAAAATACAATTAAAAAGAAATGGAATGAGTAATAAAATTAAAGAAAAAAAGGGAGGGAGGGAGGATTGGAAAGTGGGAAGTGGGAACGGGAAAACTATGATAAGATAAGAGTAACAGAGAAGAAGGCCATAAGTAAGGCATATACACTATATACTATACTATACTATACAGGCATGAATGATATTATGATTACTAATTAATGGATGCAAAACACGGGGAGTAGGCGTGGCCTCTCTCCCCTTTCCAATCTTTATTTATTTTCTTCAACTATCTCCTCTCTCTCTCTCTAACTCTCAATCTTCTTAATTAATTTACTCGATGATCGATCAACTAATTAATATATTTATTACTGCATGTGCTTACAAATTAAATTAAGTAGTCGATGATCAAATACTCGGTTCCGTATGGATTAAATAATTACCGGTTGATTAGCGGATGCATATCCATTAAGGCTAGCTTATATATATATAGGCCGGTGGTGGGCGATCGATCTGATCGAGTTTGAGGACGCATTTTAATTTTAATTGGTGGAGCTCCCAAGTCCTGGCCGGAGAGATGATTCAACCCTGACGTATATATCCTCTACTCCGTATTTCACAAGTATATCGATCCGAGCGAGGAGTATGTTAATTTCTTCATCTTTCCATTATTCCATATCTATTTTATATCTTTATTTTTTGTTAACTCTATACTTCAAAAGATTGAACATATACATACAGATCAGTATACATATATATGATATAGCAGTATAATTTTTTTTTTTAAAAAAAAAAAGAAGAGAAGTGAAAAGAAAAGAAAAAGGCTGGAGTGGGGAATGTCTTATATATGTCGGTCGGCAGCGACAACAAAAGCTGGGTCTGGGACTGGGACTGGGACTGGGTGATCAAATTAATGAATTCAGTTAAAGACAGACAAATTATAAAGTGGGGCTGCTGCTGCTGCAACTATGCATTATACTACGGAGGAGGGAGTATTGAGAAATTGAATGAATACAAATCAGCAGTCAGCAATCGTTGAGAATTGTACGTACCTACACCAGCACAGCACTACACTATAGTCACTACTACTAATGTTTTAACTTGTACGTATGTACACTAGTCCCAGGGAGTAATTAATTACAAGAATATTACTCCTCCGTAAAGTTTTAATTTGTACACTATATATGAATTGAATTCAAATGAATTGAATCATCATCTGATTGATGGCATGGATATAATGACTCATCATTTGATTATCTGCCACAGTGCCACCTCACAAATTAAATCACATGACACATATATGATGATCGAGAGCTGTATATATAGTAATTGCATCCTGATGATGGATCGGATCGGAGCTGCTTCCATTCCAATCCGGCCACACCAGGCCGCCCAGTAGGATTGAGTACGTACTTACAACAAAATGACTCAAATAATACATAAACCCAACGGGGTTTCATCTCAAAACCAATTGACAATGAGAAAAGTAGCCCTTCAACCTTATATGTTGTTCAAGCATTCTATATTACCGATGTGGGACAACCACATTCCAACGGTTTTTTAGCTCATCACTTTGTTCGTTGTTTGAATTTGACTCCTTAATTAATCGGCCAACTCCCATTGAGTGATGCCACCAATTTTGTCTACTTCATCTACATATATAGATTAATTGCAAAGATATGTGTGTGTGTCCGTTATTTGATTTTTAAGTTAAATAATGCAACTGTTTTCCGGTTGAGAAATATTATATTGCATATATATTCTTGGATTTACCTGTGGGTTGTTGATTCACCCGATCTTTGGCAAATATGGTTTCATTCGAATCCATCAATTTAGGTACATTTCAATTCTCTCAACTCCAAATGACCAACTTTTTAATTAATACGGAGTATATATTATATTTCTATCACGTACGTGGTTGAGATCGAATTTGAATTGAATACATAAATTTACTAATTACTTAAGTAACTAGTATCCAAAGTCTGAGCTAGAAAAGGATATATCGATTATCATATCATGAATTGGTGGGAAAAGTTGAAGAAAAATAGAGAGACCGTACCAGAGATGATGTGGTTTCCAAAATGATTGTGACTGAAATTTACCCCCAAGTTATAAGAGCGCAAGGAATTATTAAAGGCATATATATGATATGTAATCTGTATGTAGTTATAAAGAAAGACAACGTACATTATATCTCAAGCAAATTGAAACACTCCTGTGTTGTAAAAAGGGAAGCCCGAGCTAATGATATCGATATGCATACCAATACCAATTAAAGTTAAGGGAGCCACACCAACCAACCAACCATTTTGTGTTTCGAACGTCAGTGGAAAAGGCAATAATGTCACGCTTTGCCCAAGCTCACCATCATTTTGTAAAATGACACTAGAATTGAACGCAATCTAACTTTAGTGTAACTTCACTACAAATAATATAGAGGCCGGATAGCTATGGAAATATGGGCCACAAAATTAAAACCAAGGCTGTTTAGTAACGACCTTTGACACGTACAGTTATTGAAATTCGTTGCTATAAAATTAGTCATAGATGTTGGCTACACCAACCATCCCATGGCTAAAGATGCGTCGCGTCACCATAATAGCTATTAAATCAAAGTTGATTTAGCCACGATTTTCGTAAATCTAATACACACTCTGTAGTTGTGTGACTAAACTCCATATGGCTATGTTACTATTTCCCAAATAAGAAACACAAATAAAATAGGATTTGACTATGGAAGTAGCAATAGATTTGCTACACATAGCCATATGGAGTTTAGTGACTAAATGTGTAGCAAACCTATTGCTACTTCAATATCCAAATCCTATTTTATTTGTAGTGCTTGTACAGTGAACAAGTTGTTCTATGATCGATGTTGTCATACTTGAACATATATGAACACGGGCCGTATTTCTACGAAGCAAAAAATACAGGCATATAGTAATTACCTGATAAAATTAAAGAATTGAGCTAGGGAATTAACCATGCAGATCGAGATGGAGAGAAATTTACTCAACAATAATTCGTATCTGTGCATGGTTTAAGCTAGTGTGTAATTTACTCGTGTTCAATTTGAGCCGGACACGGAAATATATTGTAAGTTGAATGTTATAGCTCTTGTAGATGCACTTATAATTATTACATATGCATTCTTGAACATTTGTTGAATTGGGCAAGAACTTAATTAAGATAAAGTAGGATGGATGGTCGGCAGGGGGAATATAATATAAATTAATATAGAGTGCGTGCATAGATAGAGTAGGGGTGATATACGAGCTCGAGATCAATTTGTATTCGAGCCTAAAAGCTTGCTCAAGCTTGGATCACGAGCAGGAAACCAAGCTCGAGCTCGATAAGCTCGTTTGTGCTCGAGCCGAGCTCGAGCTCGAGCTCGAGGGAGGGCTTGTTTTGCAAATTCTGCCCTATGCTTGTTTTGAGCTCGTTTTTCAATCAAATTGGGCTTGTTTGCTCGTTTAGGTAGTAATCTCAAACCGAACTTGAAATAAAACATGAGATTCCAATACAAGTTTACAAACAAACAAAAAATGATAACGAGCAACCACCAATTAAAGTCAATAACATATTTATATACAATATCTAATAGCTTAGCAAATTCTTTCAGAGTGTTAGCTAGTTCTTCTTAATTTGTTTCTCATGATTTGAACAGATTTGTGAACCTGCAGAAGGAGAACTCCATAATCAAATCAAGTTACAAATTTCACTCCTACTAGAACCAAAACTGCTTTCTTATAACTATCACTGTTATTTGCTAAGTGCTACCAAACACTAATACAAAATTCATCTAATATCACGGATATTTAAGGCCTATATCACGGATATATAAAGAAATATATGTCCGGACTTCAGCTCAGTGGGCTAATGGGCAACAGAGGGCAACGCCGTCGTCCGGCCAGATCCAGATTTGCGATTGAAGGAGGCGGCGGGCGCAAGAGAAGCGAGAAAGGCGAGAGGAGTGTGGCTGTGTGGGAAAGTGAGCGGTGACTAGTGAGTGGGAGTTCACAAAACCCTAGGGGTAAAATTGGCAGACCGTTTTGGGGAGGGATGGATAGGGTGGAAACCCTAGGGGTAAACATGTAACTTCCCTAAAACAAGCAACCGAGCTTACTCGAGCACGGCTCGAACTCGACTCATTTTTAAATTCAAACGAAACTGTCAGTGACTATATCCTGGGCGCGCGGGCAGTGGTGGAGTGAGAAACTTGCCTCCTCCCTCCCTTCGGACATAGCCAAAGAAGTACTAGACATTCCGTTTCCCTCCGCTTCATTCAAAGACAGACTTTATTGGTGGCCTGACAAGAAATGTTGGTTTACCACATCCATGTATTTCATTTGCTCTTAACCAATGCTTGCACAACTACAGATAATAACCCGTGAATCTGGAAAATTAATGTCCCTCCAAAAATAAAGAACTTCATGTAAAAATTAAGTCAAAAAGGTATGCCAACAGCAACTAGACTCGAACAATAAGGGGTCTATGTCTCATCTACTTGTGCTCTCTGTAATCTCTTTGTTGAAGACGAAGCTCACTTATTTTTAAAGTGTCAATTTAACAATTTTCAGAGACAATTCTCCAATGAGGCAAAACAAACAATTGAGAATATGCTTTCAGTTTCAAGAGAATTCACTTTTGTACTCCAATTCCTTGGTGAAAAACTTTCTAAAAAGGAAAAACAAGTAATCGCATTCAGATGGTGGACTATCTGGTATATCCGCAATCAGTATATATATTCAGAAATGAGAACCCCCAGGATGCTGTCGAGGTACAACGATTGCTCGATCTCCAGCCATCCGTTCTATGAAAAAAGGTGTGTTAGCTAGATTTACATAATTTAGATGGAAGTCATTGTCCATCTTTGACTAAAGATCGCAACAAAGACCTCAATATAAAAGAAAAGTGTGCAAATTGAACAAGCCACCTTTGGGGTGTTTAAACTAAGCTTTGACGACTCTACAGTCTCAACAACAGACAGCTCCATCGGCTACATTATCCGTGATTGGAATGGGAATCCGATTAGCATCCAGCAACTAATTGTGGATGAGGCTCTAGCTCTGAGAAATGGTATTCTAAAGGCTCTTGACTTAAAAATTTTGGATCTTATTGTGGAAGGATATTTAATTTTGAAATCATTATTAATTGCCAAAAATATAACACCAAATGTTCCCGGGAGTTAAACTTATTATGGCTCATATTAAGACTCTTATGTTGGGCTTGCGGGAGACCTCGTTCTCCCACATCTCCCGTCTCAGTAATCGGGTAGCGGATAATATGTTGCATACATTAGCTACTCGACCTAGGGGCCCAACATATCCAATGATTTAAGTCCTATAAACCTCAACCAAAATAATGATATTGGATAAAGCTTGCTCTCCTGAATTCTTACCATGAAATTTTTTTTTAAAAAAAAAAAAGAAAAGAATTGGGTCCAACCCAAGGGGCCGGCCGGGAAGACCCTACCATACCATTATCACATATAAAATCGAATCCATATATATGTATATGAGATGGATGATGTTGCTGGAATCCGATGCTATAACTTAACAACTAAAATTGCATGCCAGCCTTTATATCTATACTGTACATTTTTTTGCTAAAGTTTATTCCATCCATCATATCACTCATCAGATAGGCTAGGTAGGTTTAATTTGCTGAAAAGAAGTCATGTCCGTTATCTGTGGAATCTTTATATATATATATATATTGCATGACCACTAAAATCATATGTACATATACTCCGTATATAACTAAACTGACCGGAGTCACATTGAAGCCGCCAGCAAGCACTGTAATTTGGAGAAGCGTAATGAAGAATCTACAAATTTTTAACCTGCGATTTCATTGCTTTGCACCCAAATTCCTCCTATCTTATACGGAGTAATTTCATTACTACTTATTAATGCTCTTCACCTTTGTATAACGGCAACGCTATGTATATATATTACTCCCTCCGATCCAAAAAGATGTCGTTTGACTTTTTAACACGTATTTTAAAGAGCTAAAAACTATATAATATATCAACTTTTTTTAAATTATTTTTTTACAACTTAATATTTGTTGGTAATAAGTATTAGATTATTAAAAAATAAAAATAAAAAAGTTAATATATTATATAGTTTTTAGCTCCTTAAAATACGTGATAAAAAGTCAAACGACATCTTTTTTGGATCGGAGATAGTAATATATAGAGAGAGGTTTAAAGGTTAAACTAACTCTGGAGTACGTATAATATAAATTGAAGATGACCCATTTATTGAGTCACATTTTTCAATATAATGATGGCCCCACCCAGCTAGCGCCTCTTTCTCCACCACCTGCCCTCTCACTCCATCTCTTATATTCATATATTCTCTACTTAATTTCCTCATACCCAAAATATATTCAAACCACATCATCGATTCATCAGTAATTATAAGCCCCGTCGATATATGAAAACCACCTACATATATACTATAATATACATGATGATGATGATGATGATGAATCTGTTGGTTAGGCCTTATTCCTACACTCTCATTCTCTGCCTTCTTTCATCTTCACTTCACATCTCCAAAGGTTACATCTTTTCACAACCTCCTACAGACTTCATCCATCTTTTTTTACATTAACAATAACATGCATTTTCATTTTCATTTTAATTTGTTACTTATGGTCGATCATTGATTTCCTCCGATCCATCTTAATTACTCTCACATACAGGATCCAAATTCACATTCGTCAACAAGTGCGACTACACAGTTTGGCCCGGTATCCTAGCCAACTCCGGCAGCCCAAGCCTCGGCACCACCGGCTTCCCCCTCCCCTCCGACACCTTCCTTGCACTCGACGCCCCCACCGGCTGGTCCGGCCGTTTCTGGGGCCGCACCGGCTGCGACTTCGACTCCTCTAATTCGCCCCAATCCGGGGTCTGCGCCACCGGCGACTGCGGATCCGGCACCGTGGAGTGCGAAGGGGCCGGAGCCCAGCCGCCGGCAACCCTCGCGGAGTTCACCCTCGGCACAGGCGGCCAGGACTTCTACGACGTCAGCCTCGTCGACGGCTACAACCTCCCCATGCTGGTGGAGCCGTCGCCGTCGACGGGAGGGTCCGAGTCCGAGTCGTGCGTCCCGACCGGGTGCTTGGTGGACCTGAACCGGATGTGCCCGAGCGAACTCAGGGCGGGGAATGGGGAGGCGTGCAGAAGCGCGTGCGATGCGTTTGGGAGCCCCGAGTATTGCTGTAGCGGAGTCTACGCATCGCCGGCGACGTGTAAGCCGACGGTGTACTCGGAAATGTTTAAATCGGCTTGCCCGAGATCGTACAGCTACGCCTTCGACGACGCCACCAGTACTTTCACCTGTAACGGTGCTGATTATACAATCACATTTTGCCCCTCCCTTCCCAGGTAATTAATATATGCTCCATCGATTCACCTCGATCAACATATACTTAATTTAATTACATACAAATAAATAAGTATATAATACTGTAGTATATTTGTTAACCTCCTAAGAAGACATATGTGACACTAATTAAAATGACCTTTTTTTTAAAAATATAATACTTAAAAAACATTCAAGAAACTAAAATGATAAATTTTGATAAACGGGAAACTATTTGTTAATTGACTGGTGCAAAATGTGCAGCCAGAAATCAACAACAACTCCAGTGATGAATAACACCCCTAGCAGCAGTAGCAGCAGTAGTACAAGTAGTAATGGTGGCCCTGCCGATGGGTCCGATTCAGGATCCGTGAACAACAACGGATCAGATTTAGGGTCGGGTTCGCAGACAACAACAGCCATGATAGGTGATGGATCATGGTTAGCAGGGTTAGCCATGGGAGATTCGACGAAGAAACCGAAATCAACATTGCTGTTGTTACTCGTTCTAACCATTTCTCTTGTTCAATCATGTATCTATCTTTTGTAGCTTGTATCTACGTACGCACGCACGCTTAATTTGATGGAATCAAGCACTTTAATTTTGGGCGCAGTGCTAATTGAATCTACCTAGCTAGCTAGCTTTTTTTTGACTGGACTGATTGATATAAATATGCATATGCATATATATATATATGGTCATAAGTGTTGGAGCAAAATTAAAGTAAGGAATAATATATAATGGAGGAAATATAGATTCCACTGCAAGTAGCCGGCCAAGCTAATGGCCCAAATCTGGAGATCTTGGTGAATAGACACTACTACGTACGTAATTAATTAAGACACTTAAATTAATATGTAGATGTAAGAATCAAATTATCGAAGAGGGAATGAATAGAACGATCGAGTTGGCGTGGGGCTCGATCCATCCATTCCCATTTCCATATAATCAGCAAATAATGATGGAGGCGAATCATATTATTAGCATTTTTGACTCCCAAGTCAGATTCAAGTAGCTACTTTAGACCGACCCCCTTAATTTCTATCATTTCGTTTGACCATTGTGCGGTCATCCCCTTCTCCTAAACTAATCCAATATATATATATAGTAAACCACTTCTTATCATGTAAATAAATCTGGGCAATTTTAAATTATGTCCTGTGACATAGGGTAGACAAATTATATGATTATTTATTGTTAGCATTGAATATCAGTCATATCTATAAAGAATTGGGTGTATATTTGTTGTGAGAAACATGGAGTAGCTAGTAATAGTATAGTAGTGTACGTGTAACTTTATCTCCCACTGAGGTGAATAATAAAGAGGTGATTAAAGGGAATCAATTCATAGTCTGGTATAGTCGCAAAATTAGGGTATAAAGAATACAAAAGGACATCCCTCAAAGTCTAAAAGACAACCTTTTCAAATTCAATGGAAGCCTTTTCCTTTTTCGCCGTTTATCCTTGTTTCAAAAAAGGGCGGGGAAATGAGCCATTGAACCATCTCCTACTGTCCTACATCATTTATATATGTATAGGCCTTATAACTGTTATAGCCCAATCTATATGAAAGATAAATGGCCCAATACAGATTACAAAAAATCAACATCAACCCCATCCCTTTTGGTTTTGGACTCTCTCTCTCTCCATCTCTCTTTCTCTGAAGCCCACTGTAATATCTCGTGATGAAACAATAACAAGTTGTCTAATGATCGACAAGTTAAAATAATAATATATGAGCATTAGAACTGCCAAAATATAATAATATATGAGCATTAGAACTGCCAAAATATGACCTGACTCGAAAAAATTTGATCTGTACGTCTGATAATTTTGCGAGTTTGAACCCGATGTTTTAGACCCGGGACCTGAAATCGACTCAACCCGAATTACTCGGGACTTTTAGGGGTGGAGACCTGATGACCCGTTGGATGAAAATCGATCCGGTGAGTCGGCATCATGTAGACGCCACACAGGCACTGGATAGACTCCATATAGATTCCTGATGCAATTGTGTTTGTTAAGGTCACTTATAAGTTAAATAACATATATATTTTATAATTGTGGTATGTTTAGAACATTTATTTTTATAAATATAATTTTTATACTTAAAATATTTATATAATACTAATATTACAATAATATTTATAAATTTAATTATAATATTATTATTTAGTTTAATTTGATATATTTATATTATAATTTAATTTTGATAATATTTTAATATTCTTAAAAAGGCTTTAAAAAGTTTGAGTTTTTTAACCCGTTGGATCAACTCAAATCCGAGACAAATCCGGTTTGGCTCAACCCAAAACGACCGGTAACTCGATGATCTGGAACCCGATCAGCTCGAAATTAATTGTTAACACGGCTGGGCCAAGATGCTGGAGGGAGGTCGTGTGTGCGGGCCCACATACGGGAGACTCGAACAACACATAAACCTAATGGGGTTCCATCTCAAAAAGTCAAAACCAATTGGCAATGAGAAGATTAGGCCTTCAACCTTATATGTTGTTCAAACATTCTCTATATTACCGATGTGGGACAACTAATAAGACACCATCAACCAGGCCAGGCCAGGCCACACCATCAGCGGCGGTAAACACTTCAGGACTTAGGACTATGGAGTGGGGTTAATTACTTAATTATATGTGTACGTTACATTGTTGACCATTCAACTTTTTCCTTCAAGAGTTGGTACATTTATAATTGACTCTTTTTTTTTTTGCTTAATTAGTTGAAAAATGTAAACAATTAATTTAATAATTTATATTCCGACCGTTGGTTGAAATCACTAACCAAAGTAAATCTTTGTGGTCGCTTTGGAAAAGCTATAATCATGTGTCTCCTAACCACTTCATCATCATACAGTAAATATATATATATATATATATATATATATATATATATATATATATATATATATATATATATATATATATATATATATATATATATATATATATATATATATATATATATATATATATATATATATATATATATATATATATATATATATATATATATATATATATATATATATATATATATATATGCGCTCTAATGGCCCCTTCATTGAACCTTATTATAGTGTCATATGCAAAAAGTACTGAAAGAAAACTTGTTATAATTGTATGCATCAATTTTCAACTCTTATTTATTTACATAGATTTCACATCTTCGATCGATCATCATCATCATCACTAGCTATTATACTGGATTGAGTTCCAAATGGCCATAATCTCGTTAAGCTGGGCTACAATTTTGAAAGTTGTGAAACAATTGCTATAGCTACACGGTTTTAAAAATTGTGAAAGTTCAGACTACAAACCATGAGAGGGATAAAGTGAAGATTAAGCGCTATGTAGCGATGGGCCAGAGGGACAAGTATGCAATCGATTCGTTTAAAAATGTACGTACGTGGTTGAATCCTTTTTTATTGGAACTCTTAAAATCCATTTAAAAGTTCCATAAAAAAAAAAGTTGGACATATTTTCATGGTTTGTGAAACCGTGTCCAACTAAATCTTACACACAGATTTAACGAGATTTTGACCTTCGTCTCAATAGGAGCTCCTATTATATTATTGAGAACCATAATGAAGAAACAAAAATTAAACAGGGAATGTGAAATCATAAAAACACATCAAAGTCATGAAGAAACAAAAATTAAACAGGGAATAAGAAATCATAAAAACACATCAAAGTCAGATGTATATGCAGGTGTAGGGTAAGTAAGGTAAATATCCAATTTAAAAGGTGGGAGTGTGGGACTGACTCAGAATCACATATATAATTCATTAATTCATATATAGATGAGAGTGTCTGCCACTGAAGTGATGAAATTATTGGAAAATAGTCATGCCTGTATAACTATATATGATCGATATGGTATGTACATATATATGAGCCCGGCCGGCCCTGATGGTGATGGAGTAATGAAATCCTGGGCATCACTAACTTTTCTTAGTCTTCATTGTCATTCATTCACATGTGTATCCAAATCCAATTTATATATCACTGGATTGGAGGTAGCTACCTACCTACCTAGCTAGTATGGAATCCTAACTTAACATGAATGATATAATTAATATGATCACTGTATTACAGTAGTAATCAATTTTAGTTCAAATAGTAAAGCAGTGCTTGCCTATATATGAAATGAATGAATGAATGGAAGAAATAGGTAAATTATAGCAGCAGGAGAAAGAGGTACAAATTAAATCATGCAAGTAATGAGGTATCTACCCTCATCATATCTTATGGGATTGGGAGGCCAATGGGCGGTAGAGGAAAATAAACTTAACATGAAAGAAACTTCCCCTGCCAAATGAATGAATTGAACTACGCCAAACTTTGTGTGTACAAACTACAATATATACTCAGTATATAATATGGATCAAATGTTAACAAGTCTTATTGTGTTTTGTGTTAACAAATATTGGTTGTTTATCGAATGGAAATAGAAGGTTGTAATTAATCATAGATTTTACTCCCTTCGTTCGACAAAACATGTCATTTTAGGGTGTTATTTTTGTTTAAAAAAACTTGTCATTGTAGGTATTTTGCACTTCACTTTACAAAAATACCCCTGACATGATTGATGGTTTGTTAGTTGTAGTTTTTGATAAAGTAAAAAAAGAGGGTAATAATTGGGGTAAATTAGTACATTTGTTAATTGCCTTAAAACTTGTGAAATAAGCTAAAATGACATGTTTTACCGAACGGAGGGAGTAATAATTTATTTAAAAAAAACGTGGGATCCACGTGAAATACCACTCCTCTCTCACAAGAGCGGGTGTGTGAACCACAAACGTGCCTACAGTTGTTTGTTTTTTTTTTTGTGCAAATTTACTACAAACAAATAATTACTATCAACCTAGCAAATTCACTATCACTCTAGCGAATAGTTGCAAAATTGATCAAACCTTTTGCTATTTAAACGATACTTCCTCTTTACACACGAATAATAACTATCAAGTTAACGAATAATTACTATTAGCCTATTGAATAATTGCAAAATTGATCAAACCGCCTTTTGCTATTATCTAAACAACGACTCCTCTTTACACACAATAAACCCCCAATTTTCAAGGGTCTGTTAACTTGTTAAATTTATGAAATTGATATTTTCTTTCTTCATCTTTGATTTGCCACTGAGATTGGATGATTTTGTTGATCTTAGTCGGGGATCGAGTCTAATTTTATTTGGGGACAATTTGGCTATTCGGCAAGTTCATAATTTCTATGTGGTGATAATAAGGAGTTATTCATATGTATGTGGTCAATTAGATGTGGGAAATCAAGATTTACATTTACATACTCTTTCAACATAGCGAATAATTACTATCAACTTAGTGAATAATTACTATCAACCTAACGAATAGTTGAAAATTGACCAACGCTTTTGCTATTATCTAAATGATCAATCCTATTTACAGATGAATAATAATGATCAATTTAGCGAATAATTACTATTAACATAGTGAATAGTTGCAAAATTGATCAACCCTTTTGCTATTATCTAAACGATGACTACTCTTTACACGCGAATAATAACTATAAGTTAATGAAAAATTAATATCACCATATCGAATAGTTCAAACAGTGCACCACAAAAAAAAATGTTGCCCCACCAAAAAAAACGTTATGCCACAAAGTGTAAGCAAAATCTGGAAGTTCAGAGTTATTATTCGCTGATAATATGAAATTATTCAATAATTTGTTCGTCATTATTCATCGTAACACAAAGTGCAAGCAAAATGTCTTTCTCCCCACAAAAAAAACGTTACTTCACAAAAAAAAACCAATACACGCGCTTCCGCTTAAGTAATTTGGCTATAAAAATGGTGATGCCTACTCTTTTTTATTTAAATAAAAAGGGAAAGTCTCAATTAATCTCATCCATCAATTTCTAATCAATCAATGACCTATATTTGTTAACACAAAACACAATAAGAGATGGTTACACATGACCCACCCTCTTTCTCTATATATATAATGTAAAAGATTAATATTTTATATTCCCTCCATTCGAAAATATAAGTCCATTGACTTTTTGACATGTTTTTAAGGAGTTAAAAACTATATAAAATAATTTTTTTTTATTAATATTTTTACATAACTATAATATATACTAAGACTATGTAAAAAATTTAATAAAAAACTATTATTTTATATCGTTTTTAACTTCTTAAAAACATGTTAAAAAGTCAATAGACTTACATTTTCAAACAGAGAGAGTATAGTTTTTACTCCCTCCGTTCTAAAATATAAGTCGTTTATTATTCCTGCACGTTTTCTTAGGATAATAAAAATTATATAAAATATTAATTTTTAATAATCTCATATTTATTAGTAAGAAGTATGAGATTATTAAAAAAATTAATAAAAAATTTTAATATTTTATATAGTTTTTAGGGCAAATTGTGAAAAATGGCATGAACTTTAGGGGTAGTTGCGTTTAATGGCATGAACTTTCAAAAATTTTAAAATAATCACCAACTTTGGTTCAGGTTGCAATAAGTGGCACATCTATTTTTTTTTTTTGAAACATAACCTCTTATTAACATTCTTTGTAGAAAAAAAATCGTGTAATTTTCAATTTTAAAAAAATGCCCATATTTAATTTTTAAAAATAATCCATTTTCATTTTTAATTTTAAAAAATATAATTTATTTTATAAAACACTACTTTTTCCTTTTTTTTTTAAAAGAATACACTCATTATTTATACCCGGTTAAAAAAAGAACTAATTTTATTTTCTCCATAAACTCAGTTTTTTTTCAAAAATTAAATAATAAGTAATGTCTTTAAAATGAAAAATGAGTGTCTTAAAAAGATACCGATTAATATCACAATTATATTTTAAAAAAATGATGTTTTTTGAAAAATTGAAATTGAGTTTATAAACATGAAAATTGTTTTTTTTAAGAAGAAAATTGTGAGTGAGTTTAAAAAAACAATGAAAAATGTGATTTTTTTGTAAACAAAATGTTAATAAGGGTGGTCGTGCTACTAACCACAACCACCCTTCAAAGTTGGTGATTATTATAGAATTTTTGAAAGTTGGTGCCACCGAACACAACCACCCCTAAAGTTCGTGTTATTTTTTGCAATTTGCCCTAGTTTTTATTATCTTAAAAAAACGTATAGAAATAGTAACGACTTATACTTTAGAACGAAGGGAGTAGCTTCTTGTTTAAAAGTCAAATGTCTTGTATTTGGATGGAGTATAACATTTGACAAAGAAGGTGGGGAGGGATGAATTATAGGCATTGAAACAAGCGCACACAGTAACAACTAACAATAATAATGTAGTACTGTAGATGAGAAATTAAGAAGCGCGCCAAATCAGTGCTTGATTTGTGGGAAGTGGAAGTGGGAATAAACAATTGATTCCACCCTTTACATAACCGGATCGGATTGGACCCGACCCTTTTGTGTTGTCAATAATAATAGCTTCACTTTATATATATGGACCATGCTTACCCCACATCAGCTATATCCATTCAGATAGAACCGATCTATAGAATATAAAAGTGTAATTTTAATATAAATTTATATAAGAAAATAATTAAGTATAACATCAAGTCTTATGTGACGTTATAAGAGATTCTGGATGTATTGTAAGCAAATTGAATTACAAAGAGAAAGGAATAATCATTCAAATCAAGTGTCGATGTGGTAAGGTGCAAATGTGGCATCTATTATCGGGAGTATATATCTTCTTTCCACGTATGGGAATGGGGTGGGCCAATTTGGTTGCCGATGTCCCTTTCCCCATCCAACGGTCTCTATTGTTTTCTTCTTCGTCCCCTCTTTCTTTCTCTCTCTCTCTCTTTTTTTTTTGGAAAACACAAATTAATGTTAAACTAATTTATTGTCATCCATTCCACAGGCTAGTTTTTGTGCGATGGTCAAGTGTCAGGTTTTGAAGATTGGGCCTCTCGACCCCCCCTACTGCTCCGTATTTTTATGGTCTTGGAATTACAAAACTCGCATTCGTCGTTTTGATCGATTATGCATATTGTTAATTGTACGTACCCGGTTATATTTGGGTCGAGTTACCTTGAGCGACCAGACCACGGTCAATTCATTTTCAGTGAGTGACTATTATAATTAACCATTGCTTCTGTTGCCATAGATCAGATTGGATCGAGTCGGACTATGATTTAGCATAATGAGATTAGGTTTTAATTTGGGTATAATATAAGAATCGGGCAAAATAAATTGGCTTTGGTTGATTTGTGTTTTAGTTAAATAGGATTTCGATTGAATTAGGTTTTGCCTTGGTTTAATCAATTTTGAGTTTTGTTTAATCATATGTCTCATCTGAATTGTATTTTGATGAATGCAGGTTGAATCAATTTCACTTTTTTTTTAATTACATTTGAATTTGAAGTTAATATCAATTCAAGTTATTTTGACAATTCCATGAGACTAATAAATAATTCACATTGATAGCATGATTGGAATAGTCATTAGAGATGATACAACGAAGATAGTACACAATGAAGGCCGGAAGTGTGTTTATCAAACTCCTCTCAAGTCTAAAGCACTTGGGGTACTAATTCCTGAATAGGTAAATAGATAGAAATGATGGAATAACCCAGAGTTACATAATATAAGACCAAACAATGGGTCTTATGCAAAAGCGGGAAGTATAATCACTCAATTCCTCTATACCTCTCAAAGTATGACGTCTAAATCGTCCTAACCGCAAACAAAAAACTTCCAACTGTACTCTTCTCCACCTTCCTCTATTAACGACTTAAGAGTCTTGTTCGTCACCGTATATCCACCTGTGACTTGCCCTTGCACAAACTAGATATACGCGACTTACAACACTCAATAATAAGGACAATATAAGAGTTCGCATTGAAGTTTTCATTACAAAACACCAATTTGTTCCTAGCCATCCAAGTAAAATACACTAGAGCTTAAATGCCATAAACTTCTCCTGAAATTGAACTCTTTTATACTCTTTAGCTTGGGGTGCTAATTCGAATACAAATTGTTTGCCAATGTAAAACATCGATATCAAGGGCGATTATGGAAGCCACTTTGGAAAATAGAAATGATTATATTTGACTTCATTCATTTACTAATTGATTGAATGAAAATATGATTTACGCATATCTGTAAAGGAGGTAATGTTGTGGTTGATAACGCTGCACACATTTATAATTATATTCTTTCTTCGGTCATATCAGATTATTTAGGTCTTTAGGATCTTATCCGTAATGATGCCCTCGGCTCATCTTTTAATTATTATTTTAAAATTTTAATATTCTTTAGTAATAGTTTTTAAATTATAAAAAAAATAAAAAATATATTTTATATAGTTTTTAACTCATTAAAATATGTGTAAAAAAATTAAATAACTTATACCAGTAATGTTTTAGCTACTGTGTACATTTAGTTTGTTTTTTGAGTTATGAGGTGAGTTGGATTCTTCAAATTGGGTTGGGAATTAAGAGGTGTAATTACGTTACGTGTATCGGTGATATATCCATGTTGATCAAACAGTAGAATTAATTGAGGGTCGCTCCCTTTGAAATTAGCTCCACGAATTTAAAAACAAAATACTCTAAATCGTAGTATAAGATCCTAATTAATGGCTTCATATATTAATTATATGTATTGGTGCATTTCTGAAAAAAATTACCGTAATACATACGAATACGAGTAGTCATTTGAGTCAAACTTGTCATTCACCATTGGCACATTACTAGCTACTTGCTAGCTATATAACAAAAATTAATTAAATTGGTGAAATTGTAGTTTTAAATTGAGACCAAATTAACGCTTTATTAATTTAAAAGATAGAGAAAAATGGAATTGATATGATAGGACTTAGGAGGGCATATTGAAGGATTACATTACATGTATATATTGTGTCTTAAAATTAAATTGAAATTGCATGCAAATTGGGATGCTTAACTTACAAATTACATGATGTGAGGCGGGCTTCACCACCATCGATCTCCAATTGATGATCATGATCATATATATATTATATAGTATATGTGTATATTCATATATGGTGGTGCTGATTCATGAAAGCCACATGACACTCATTTATGTCACACATACGGATCCAGAGTATTATTTTATTATTTTATTTGGGGAAGGCCTTACCTGAAAATATAAGCACAAGTAAAAACGTCCTTTGATTGCAATTCAATTAAATTCAATTCAATTTCCCCAAACAAACAAACAATGAAAATCAAGTTAAACGACAATCATATATCATATTTTCTCTTCGTCACCCCCTCACTCTTTTTTCTATACCCCAAATAAATTTTGCACGTACGTAGGTTAACAGTTTATTCAGTTTCACCACCCCTCTTTCCTATTTGAGGGTCAAGTAAAACCACATACTCCATCAATCAACTTCGATCATTTTAGATATGATGGGGCTAAAGTAATAAAATCGGCCATAACTAAGAGTCTAAGATACAATCAATAGATGGACTTGGCAATTCTACTTGGATTGGAGTGACGTCGGATTTATCACTTCTATGTTTTATTTTAAAGGGTTTTGGTCAAGGATAATGTATATGCCCTTTTCGCTTTGCCATTTAAAGCATCTCCCATAGTATATATTTATAAGTATTTTACAAACCGCAGGCAAAATACATGTTTTCTACTAAATCACCCATAAACGGGTTATTTACACAAAAACATCCATAACTGGGGGCAGAAAATAATCCTTTTTCTTTTATGGGTGATTTAGTTAAAAGGGCTCTAATTGAGGGTGATTTGTGAAATTTACCCCTAAAAAAAGTTTAAATTCCAAATAAACCGAATAAAAAGCTCATCTCTTTCTCTTCATCGCTGATTCCCACTGACAGTTCCCAACCCCCACTCCCCACTCTCCTCCTCCACTCTCCCATGGCGGTTCCTCTCACCATGAGCAATTATCCCCTGCTTCTCCTCCTCCTATCCCTTCCCGTGCTCCTCACCTCCCCCGTCCTCTCCGCCGACCCCCCTCCCAAGAAGACCTACATCGTCCGCGTCGACAGCCTCTCCAAGCCCTCTGTTTTCCCCACCGACTCCCACTGGTACTCCTCCGAGCTCGTCTCCGACCCCTCCCTCATTCTCCACACCTACCACACCGTCTTCCACGGCTTCTCCGCTTCCCTCACCCCCGACCAGGCCTCTGCCCTCCAGCGCCACCCCTCCGTCCTCGCCGTCCTCCCCGACCGCCGCCGCGAGCTCCACACCACCCGCTCCCCGCAGTTCCTCGGCCTCCGAATCCAGCGTGGTCTATGGTCGGAGTCCGATTACGGTTCCGACGTCATCATCGGCATCTTCGACACCGGGATCTGGCCCGAACGGAGGAGCTTTTCCGACAGGAATCTCGGCCCCGTCCCCTCTCGCTGGAAGGGGATTTGCCAGGCCGGCGATAAATTCACCGCCGCGAACTGCAACAGGAAAATCGTCGGAGCTAGATTCTTCAATAAGGGCCACGAATCGGCGTTTCCGGGCATCGGCGGCGGAGCCATTAACCAGACGGTTGAGTACAAGTCTCCCAGAGACGCCGACGGCCACGGCACCCACACGTCGTCTACCGCGGCTGGGCGGTATGCGTACAAGGCGAGCATGGGCGGTTACGCTCCCGGGATAGCAAAGGGGGTGGCGCCTAAATCACGGCTTGCGATTTACAAGGTTTGCTGGCGGAACGCCGGTTGCTTCGACTCCGACATCCTCGCCGCCTTCGACGCCGCCGTGGTTGATGGCGTCGATGTCATTTCCATCTCAATCGGCGGCGGCGACGGTATCTCCACGCCGTACTATCTCGATCCCATCGCAATTGGGTCCTACGGTGCTGTCGCAAGGGGCGTTTTTGTAGCTTCGTCCGCCGGCAACGACGGGCCAAATGAAATGTCAGTGACTAACCTCGCCCCCTGGCTGACCACCGTCGGCGCCAGCACCATCGACCGGAGCTTCCCCGCCGATATTGTACTTGGTGACGGAAGGAAATTTACCGGAGCTTCACTCTACGCCGGGGAGCCTCTCCCCGCCGGAAAGACGTTCCCGGTTGTCTACCCTGGAAATTCAGGCGCTTTGGCGACGTCATTGTGCATGGAGAACTCTCTAGATCCAGCGGAGGTCAAGGGAAAGATCGTAATTTGCGACCGCGGAAGCAATCCTCGGGTTTCCAAGGGACTGGTGGTGAAGAAGGCCGGCGGGGTCGGGATGATCCTCGCAAACGGCGCCACCAACGGCGAAGGCCTAGTCGCCGACGCCCACCTCATTCCCGCATGCGCAGTCGGAGCCAACGAGGCCGATCTTATCAAATCCTACGCCTCCTCCTCCAAAGCCCCAGCCGCCACCATTGTATTCAGAGGAACGGTCATCGGAGTTAAGCCGGCACCGGTAGTTGCCTCGTTTTCAGGCAGGGGGCCCAATGGGCTCAACCCGGAGATTCTCAAGCCGGACCTCATAGCTCCTGGGGTTAACATCCTGGCGGCGTGGACGGATGCCGTTGGACCTACCGGCCTCGATGTGGATGATCGGAAAACGGAATTCAACATCCTCTCTGGTACCTCGATGGCCGCCCCACACGTCAGCGGGGCGGCGGCATTGCTCAAGTCAGCGCAACCCTCTTGGTCGCCTGCTATGATCAAGTCGGCTCTAATGACTACCGCTAGGCTTATCGACAACGAGCTGCAGCCCTCGATGATCGACGAGGCCACCGGCAAACCATCCACGGTCTACGATTACGGGTCAGGGCACCTGAACCTCGACCTCGCAATGGACCCGGGTCTGGTTTATGACCTAAATGGCGACGATTATGTGAGCTTTCTGTGCTCAATTGGGTACGGTCCGAAGACTATCCAGGTGATCACGAGGACTCCGGCCACCTGCTCGATGAAGAGGGCAACGCCGGAAAATCTGAACTACCCAACAGTGGCGGTGTTGTTTCCGACAAATGGGCTTGGGGTGATGAACAGGACGTTTATAAGGACAGTGACAAACGTAGGCGATATGAATTCAGTGTACAAAGTGAAGGTTGAGGCGCCGGGCAGGGGAGTGATGGTGGTGGTGAGGCCAAAGGTTTTGGTGTTCAATGAGAAGGTGAAGAGAGCAAGGTTTATAGTGACTGTCATGGCCGATAGTAAGAGAGTCTCCATGGGGGATTCAGGGGCTTTGTTCGGGTCATTTACTTGGTCGGATGGGAAGCATGTGGTAAGGAGTCCGATTGTGGTTACACAGTCGGATCCAATGTGAACTAATGTGCAATTGATTTAAAGGGTAGACTGGGTTAGTGCTTGTAAATGAGGGGCTACAATGTTGGTTTGATTATTGTAGCTTTTGCTGTTTGCAGCCACAAGAGCAAGTTTGTATTTGGAGTGTTGGTGATGGAGAAAGGGAGATGAATAAATAGGGGTTGGATGATTGCTGGAGATGGGTAGTTTTTGGATGTTAAGTACCCTTGTTTGGGACTATCATCTCTATAAGCTTTTTTGCTTGGTTTTACTTAGATGTTTGATTTTCTTGCTTTGTTTTTTTGGCCTGGTTTGGTTCTTGTTTTCTCTATATAGTTGTTGATTATTGTACCTTTTGTTGTTTAGCCTTTGTTTTCCATTCGGGATGAATGAAGGTGGAAGGAGGAGAACAAAGGCATTAAGATATAAATATACATTGTAGTGCCTGTCTGATTTGGAGCTATTTTAGACACTGCTTCTGCTTCAGTACTTTGGTGCAGGCTTTGTAGTGATCCAACATGTAATATAAGCCAGCAAGTTTTGAGCTCTGTCATGTGAGGAAACTCAGTTAGTAGCATAAGTTTGGTAAAGCTAAATCCAAGTGTTAGTCACGAGTGATTTGCCATCTGCCTAAACAAGTTGAATATGGGGCAACAACATGAACATGGTAGGTTGTCATGTAGACAGGCATTTGTCATCTTGAATGTATGATTGAGGCAATTTGTTTGGGGGGTGGGAACCACAAATTGAAGAACTAGGCAAGTTCACAAAACAAATACATGGTCACAGGAGGATGTAATGAGGAAGGAAGATCACAAGTACACAGGAAACTGAGTTGATGTAATTGTAGGCACATTTGGAGGTATCCCCCCCTGGATTTCTGTTAACCCAAGTCCTCTCATCCTTATCATCATAAACTGTCATCTCCTGATCTGATCCGATCTGATTAATCTAGTAACTGGACTATTTGAAAAGTAAATACTATGTATAAATTGGTTATCTCACTACTAGAATTCTAGAATTTAACATCGGGTAATAGTCGATGTCTTTAAAAAAAAATCGATGTCTATGTCGGTGATGTAAAAAGTAAAAAATTTTCAACACCGGGTAATAAACCGATGTCTTTTTATGTTATAACATCGGTTATATTTTTAAATCTGATGTCTATGATATGGTATAACATCGATTATAAAATATAATTGATGTTATAACATACAAAGACATAGGGTATTATCTGATGTTAAAAAGTTTTGACTTTTTACATCACCAACATAGACATTAATTTTTTTTTTTAAAAGACATTGGCTATTACCTGAGGTTAAATGACATATTTGCTTTTCTTTTCATTATTGTAGCCTATGCGGGATTTGAACCCGCGTCTTTGTGCTTGAGCACAACGCTCTACCAATTTGAGCCATACGGCCCATACCCATACCCCATTCCGCAATCAAACGTACACTCTAAATCATTCCAGTTAGTCAAGCAATGCTGAAATAAACAGAAGAGGCAGTAACTGTACTTATCATAGTCCAATAAACAAAAGAAGCATTGCTGAAATCATTCCAGTTAGGATCATTGCCTCATCTGATGATCTCAGCACAAGTTACTCTTTTATCCTAATCAAGCTACTTATGCTCAGCTACTCATTCTACCTTTATTTCAACATACCTGAACTAAACAGAAGAGGAGAATGACCATCCTAAAAGTGATTATCAAAACAAGGTTGGTGGATGAACAGACAAATGAAACATCAGTTGTACCTGATATATCAGGTAGTTCTAGCCCATCATATCAACCTTTTCCCATCGCATTCTCAAAAATAAAAGATTTTCGACAATGCTCTGTCAGGGGAGATCTCGCTAGATTTATTTGCGAGCTGGACTGAACTTATTGTTGGATCAATCCTCTTAGAGATTGGGAATCTGCAGGAATTGCAACAGTTGGATCTTCAGTGAATACTCTCATAAACTTGCAAGCACTTGGAGAAGAAAACTCATCCTTTGATTTAAGCTACCTGTAAATACTTTATAACTCAAGGAAATAGTGAAATGATGATTTAGAGACACCTTCTATAAAAGTTCAAACCCCTAGCACTTGTTGCGGCCTTAGCTGAGGTTGGCCTGGCATTAGTCATGGAAACATGCTGGTCAGAATTGCTGCTACTAGGTGAAGGCGTACAAGAAAGCTCTCGCTTCTTATTCTCATCAAGTAGAGTTTCCTTCAGAATTTGCTTTACTTCCTCAAGGTTGTTACGCTGCAAATAAAAAAAAGATTAGCATGTGTACGCAGGATTGAGAACACGGGAAGTTTTATGAGGCATATTGTAAGAGCATCAATAGAGCACATAATCATTGTCTAGAGTGTAGTTCTATGCTGCATACATTTCGAACTTGAGAGCTCATATAAGCTTCTGATAAGGAGAATGGATTGTCCGTAGTGTTCCCAGCAGATTCACCAAAAAACCATTTCGGAATATCAGAATAAAGAAAATAGACAATGCATGATCTTACTTGGGGATACGTAAGACTGGCAAGTGGTGTGAGCAATACACTTCTCCCATGATAAGGGAAAAAATCCTCTAAAGCAGAAATGTGAACCGTGAACGAAAATGAAACATGCAAACTACACATACCTGAAAGTTTGTGAACACATCTGGATCCAAATGTGAGGCTGTTTCAGTTTGAACATCAGAAATACCAGCTGGATAAGAAAACGAATCATGAGGATCAACCACACCTAGCACCAAAGATTCATCCCATCTATTGACAGATACCTCAGTACCAGCTTCAACCATGTGCTCCTCCAACTGAGGGTAAAATGTGTTATATGGGGCAAACTGAAGGCATGAGGAGAGATTGGTCATATAGTGTCCAAAATAACATAAAACATGCCCATCATATAGGAATTTCAGGTTGAGATTGAACTTTAAAAAAAAGTGTAATTATTTCCAGTTTACTATATGAGAGGAAAAAGAAAAATCTCTACAATGCACCCCAAAGTTCAGGGTGTGCATAGTTATAGATATTCTAAAATAAATTCAACATATAAGTGCCAATGCAACACGCAAGTCTGTGATCAGCCAAGGAAAAATAGCTTACATCCATGGAATGTGCCTGCTATAGTTGCATTAAATAAATATAATATCTTATTCTCCATGCCTTCTGCCTTATAAAAAGGTTGTTGACTCACTATCTAGTATACTAGTATGTAGGTAACTAGGATTTTCACTCAAATTCTAAGACTAACTCCAATGGTATGGTGTAAATGCTTAAATGTGTATGTTTTGATACAAATTGTGCTCAAATTGTGCATTTTTAAACACCTTGTGCAAATATGTACATTTGCACACTTAACCATTCACTATTACAAAATTGATCTAATATCACGGAAATTTAGGGCCTAATACCACGGATTTAAAAAAATACACGCCCGGGCATCAGCTGAGTGGGCTAATAGGCACGCCGCATGACACTCTAATATCACGGACCAAATTTGGACACGCCCGTGATATTAAGGGTAGGTTTTTTCATGTTCCAACCCTAATATCACGGATGCCCTTTGGACACACCCGGGATATTAGCTTAAGGATTTCTCAAGTTACTAAGTCTAATATCCCGGATATAGAAAATACAAGCCCGGGATATTAGGCCCTTTTTTAATTTAAAAAAGAGACTTTACAACCCGGTTTTATCTAGACCGGGCTATAAAGTGCCTTTATAAAAGAAAAGAAAAAGCGAATTTACAGCCAGGCATGCTGGCCTGGGCTATGAAGTTCCTCCTTGTAGTTCAGCCCATCAACACACATGCATGCCAAGAAATTTTCTCAAGTTTTCTCTGTCATAACCAGAAAATCTGTAATGCTCAAGCCAAAATTTTAAGTAAATTACAATCTCTCCTAATCAATTCGAAATAATCCACTTCCTTTGAAAATTATTGATATGATCAGATCAGATATAATTTATCCATAAATCTGAACAATAAAAAGAAGAGCCTGATTTCCAACGTCCTAAGCTTCTACCTGCACAAAATGAAGCATCCTTATACAGAAAGGCCCAAAGCTGCTCCTAAAAAATAATTATGATTTATGTTATTTTACAAGATACAATCCTTTCAATGTTTATTTTCAATAACTATTTAAAACACAACACAATGTAGACCCGAGATAAATGTGAGCATATGGCAAAACAAAAGAAAGCTACAGTCAAGTGAAAAGATACCAATTATGAAGGATCAAAATGTGCAATCCAAATATGATGAGAGTTTCAACTTCTCCTCAATCATCTCATACCTGAAAAGAAATTTACAGAATGTATCAGTCAATCAACACAATGTAGAAATAGAAAGCCAAATGACTACAATGCACGACTAATTACCGGATCAAATAATTTGTGAAGGAATGAATTTCATAGTTGTTCTGTTTCAACTCCTGAAGTAATGCTTCTATTGCCATCTAGATAGGCATATCCTCTTTTCATGCAGCTTTTGGGCCCTAGAAAAGTAAACATAACTGCCTTAATTAAATGCAATACAATTTCTTCATACAGGCATACAGCTATACAATGCTTTAAAGGGAAACTTTCAGAATACACAAAAAAAGAGAAAAAATATTGACTGATATTTGTTATAAAACGAACTAAATGAATAAATACTACAGGAAACGTCACAAGGTCACTTACGGGTAAAAGCATGCAATTATGGTAGTTAAAATGCCTTTTTGATATGCATTTAACTGACCCTAGAAGCCAGAAGGTACAGAGTCAACATGGAACTTTGTTATTCATACAACAAAAAATCAGTATCTTGTTGTAAATTTTGACGCAGTAAATCAAAAGTGTAAATAATCAGACCCGAAGCTTGTGATTTACACCTAAGAAGGTACAGAGCAAAAGGTACAGAGCAAATCTACAAAGACCATCCGAAAACAGACCCGAAGCTTGTCATTTACACCTAAGAAGTGCCCAAAACTGATTTAAGCAAAATGCTACCTTTAAAGGTAGCATGATGCCATGATAATCACTCACCTCATAAGCACATCTTAGCAACATTCGTAATCAATGAGTATGACAAAGGTAGCATGATGCCAGATGCCATGATAATCACTCACCTCATAAGCACATTGAAGTTTCTTAAAGGAATCACTAGCCAATGGACTTCCCAAATTTTTATCAGGATGAACAAGCATAGCCTGAAAATGCAAAAATGAACAATGAAACAAAAGCTTTTTAGGAGGTGAGACATGAGACTAGAAGGAAGGGCAAGTTTACTTCGATAAGACATTAAATGGAAGCTTATTCATTCTGCAGGAAATCCAAAATTCTCATTAAAATCGTCTTGTCACTCTACAATACATGATTGACAACATGTTAAAGTGATTGGCCTGAAAATCTGATCTTCATGTATGAACTTTTTAAGGCCACTAGTCAAGGCAGCAGAAGATTCTAAATCGTGTTTGAAGGGTTTCTCGACAGTGAGTTGCTGATTTCCATTGACCCGGGCACTCAAAGAATATCTAAAATAAGTAAAGAGGGTAGATAGAATTATGGTCATAATTATATTATGACCTAATCAACACACATGTAGCTGCAAAACCATTCCAAAACCCACAGAAATATACAATTATACTATGAAAAAATCAGCTGTAAATCAACATGAATACTCCAAAAAAATCAGCAATTACATTATGATCGACGACTATGTGCTCTAGTTTTTGTCTTTCCTTCTTTCTTCGTATCGATACAAGCACATATGTATCCATTTCTACTTATAAGAAAATCAAAATAAAACATAAATTACAACATAAATGAACAAATTCATCACAAATGACAGAAAGATATCAAACCAAAGCAAGAGAAATACAAACAAAGTCGCACAACAAAAAAAAAATTAGATTATAAAAATTTCAGATTTTTAATTCCCTTTTCAGTGTGCAATTGAAGTTCAACAATAACCAAGAACTAGTCATCTCTCTTCAACTACAAAAAAAAAAAAAAAAACCTAGATCGAATAACAAGAGATGACGCTGATGCTGAGAGGGGATGGCACATCAAAGAGATGCTGAAATTTCAGCAAACATCCCGCAACAAACAACAATAAAAACGCACAATATCAGATGCAAATCCCACCACAAAATCGCAGCAAACAGCAACAAACACTAGATCTACAAAAAAGGGGAAAAACGCACAGCCCAGGAATCCTAGATTTCCAAATCAGGATTCGCCATAGATTCCAACAAGCGAAGCAAAGAAAGAGCAGAGAAGAGTAGAAGGAGAGCGTACCTGTTGCAAAGAGAGCGAAAAACGAACAGAGAAGGCTGGGACTCGGAAGTAATATCCAAATTTGTGAAGGCCGCGCGCCCCCTTTGATATCAAAAAAAGAATTTTTTTTTTTTACAAAACGACGTCGTTTTAGTGTTTATTTTTGTGCAAAACTGAGAAGCGGCGAGGGCGAGCGTTTGGCGAAGACTGAAAGCAACGCGAAGCGAAGGCAATAGGCGGGCGAAGGCGAACTCCACAGACCACAGCCGTCAGCATCAGAGGGTGGCGCATGAGTCGCCGGCGTCCGGCCTCCAGTGCTCCCCGACCACCGTCTTCAGTCCATCCAGCCTCGCCGGCAGGTGGTCGGCCGCCAGTTTGTGTTCTGTTCACAGTCGACCACCGTCTTCGATTTTGGTAAGTTCTCTTCAATTTATCTTTGATATTTGGGTGAAATTGTTAATGAAATATTGAATTGAAACGATGTTGTTGATTTGTTTATAATTGAATGTTGAAATTTGAATTGATTTGGAGAATTAAAATTAGGGTTTGAGATTTGAAATGTGAAAATTGGGAATTTTGATTATTATAATTTGTTTATTTCATTGCTTATGAATTATGATTAGGGATTTGGAGAATGGAAATTTTGTTACTTGTTGGGTTTTAGGGTTTGAGATTTGAAGTGTGAAAATTGGGACTTTTTTTCATTTTCATTGCTTAATTCATTCAATTCCTATTTCTTTGATTGATGATGTTGAACTTGTTGATGGAGATGATGTTGAGTTTGTTACTCGTTTGCCCTCTTTTTCTTTCTTAGGAGAGTGATTTGCACACGAAACGCACCAGGCATACAAAATTCGCGTATAAGACTCTGGAGGTGGCCAAGCCTATCAATTTGGAGGCTTCAGAGCCCACCAATGCAAATGCTGGAGCTCCGATGGATATCGATGCTAGTACTATTACCCAATCTGAAGGTTAATTGCACATTCTTTGTTGAAGATTTAACCTTTTTTGTTCCTGAATTCTTATCAGCTCTTTTATGATTTCACCCTAAATTCCTTCATTCTTAGTTTCTCTGATATTCCAAGATTGTCTATTCTGAAGGGTTGGTGCCTTAAAAATTAATTGTCTGCCAATAGTAAATAACCATACTTATTCTGATTGTAGAAAATAAAGTAAAAGTTGTTTCCATGTAGTAGTAAGATGTCTTGGATAATCCTCATTAGTGGGTTCCGAGGTTGCTAATTCTTACAATCTGTTGCAGAAATGGTTGTACCAGAGGTCGACAAAAAGCTAGTTGAGGAACTTGAAGAAATGGGATTCCTTACAGCGCGAGCAACCAGGGCGCTTCATTTCTCTGGTACATTAATTCTACACCTTGAACCTGTTTTCCTCAACGTGTTTATAGTATTATAGTTGTATATATAAGGGCCATTTTGAATATTTTTTTTGATTTTTTGTTGTTGCTGTAGCTTGTTAATATTGCCCATTTATTTTGACGAATTATTGTGATTTATATGATATTATTGTTCTATTGGCGTAAAAATCGTAACATTCTAATTTTTCAGGTAACAACAATATTTTTGTACTGTGAAATTTCGCTCCACCTTTCGGACAGTCCTGCGGCCGCCACTGGTTGAGGATCCTGTTACTGTTGAGTACATCACTAGGTACATTGCTGGACTTCAGCAGAAGTACACACAAAGTGGTGGTGTACGGCCATTTGGACTTTCAACCTTGATTGTTGGCTTTGATCCATATACTGAGGTTCCATATATCACTCTACCAAACAGACCCATCAGGAACTTTTTCGGCATGGAAAGCGAATGCCACTGGAAGAAACTCTATCAGGGAGTTGTTGGAGAAAAACTACAAAGAAACTTCTGGTCAAGAAACAGTCAAACTTGCCATTCGTGCCTTGCTTGAAGTAAGTTTTGCATTGTGAATTTTGGTTTATAATTTGTCTTACAATCTGTCTGGATTTTGTTTGATCTGCAGGAACTTGAGTTTGGTTCTAAACTTCTAATTATGTGCTCTATTGCCTTTTGTGCCTTCTTATGGTTTTGGGCTGAAAGTTAATTAATTTGATTTTCTGCTATATGTACTCAAAGTTTGCTTTTCATAATGTGACACCGGGCTTGAGAATTTTTTTGCATTGTGAATTTTGGTTTATAATCTGTCTTACAATCTGTCTGGATTTTGTTTGATCTGCAGGAACTTGAGTTTGGTTCTAAACTTCTAATTATGCGCTCTATTGCCTTTTGTGCCTTCTTATGGTTTTGGGCTGAAAGTTAATTAATTTGATTTTCTGCTATATGTACTAAAAGTTTGCTTTTCATAATGTGACACCGGGCTTGAGAATTTTGATGCTTTGTTAAAAATAGTGCTCCGAAGGTTTTGCATTTTGGCCTGGAGCATAAAAGCTTGGAATTCATATGATCATTTATTTCATACGTTTGGTTACTGGCCATTTTTTCGGATTTCATCTTCGAGATTTGAATTCAAGCATGGATAAATGATCTATAGCCTTTGAATATTGGCGAGGTTATTTCTTGTGTTTTCTGATTCATAGTTAATTTCCCTTTTATTTAGAACTTTATGGTCCATATTGGGTTGAAGGTTGTGTTGATTGTAATGTTTGGCCCTAAATTCATTAAGGTTTGTTTCAAACCTCTCATCATGATGCATGGGTCATATGGCCCAAATACATGAATCTACACCATTCACCTATTGTCGGCTGTTTGTTTGTTTGTTTGTTTGTCTTTTAATTTATTTTTTTGATCCACATATAACAAATTTGCTTCTGCAGCATGAAGGCAACCTTTTTGTATGTATCCTGGCTTATTTGCTTCTTTAAAAATTGTCTAATGAATGAAATTTTGTAGATTTTTTCTTGACTCTTGAGGATCTTTTTTTTGTCCTCAATTTATAAAGTTACAAGTGCAGGATAACTTCTAACCCCCAAGCTTGGCTTTCATCTGTGTCTCCACTGCTGTTATTTGTTTCTAATTCAAATGTTGAACAATGGCTGTTATTGGCTCCCCACTGGGAAAATAGCATATCTCAACATTTTTGTTTGATTAATTACTTTAGATGTTGCAAGATGAGATAGCATCTGGATATAGCATGTCTTTTCCAAATTTCTTACCTCGATAATTGAAGTTTAAAAAATGCAAGTTTTTAATAGATTGTTTTTACTCTTGTTTTTAGAGGTGTAAGGAAACATGTCATGCATTTTATGTATATAGCACCCAAAATATTAATTTGACACTCTTTGTACGCTGCTAGGTTGTTGTGAGTGGAGGCAAGAACATAGAGATTGCTGTAATGACTAAAAAGGGATTAAAAACAACTTGAGGAAGCTGAAATCGATGCCATTGTTGCTGAGATTGAGGCAGAGAAAGCCGCTGCTGAGGCTGCAAAGAAGGCTCCATCAAAAGATACCTAGGTTCTTTATGGATCTTTCATAAACCCTTTATTTTACGACATTCCTCCCATCTTCCTCTTTTATTGGGTTTCTTGTAGGATAATTGAGACAAGCACTTCTTATGTTCACTGGATTTAGTTTCGTTATTATGATTATGACTCTATTTTTATCTTACTCTTGTTCGTTTAACGTTGCATCCATCCAGGTATCCAACTTGAAAAGAATTTTGGCAACCAGGGTAGGCATGTTAGGCTTTCTATCCCCGTTCATTTCTTAGTCGTAGTACAGAAATCTGTGGGAAAGCATAGCAAGGTTGGGTAGAACCGTAGAACTAATAAACCCTTCTTTTCCATGTGTTTGTGAGTAAGAGAGTTGTGCATCATATATATTGTTTGGTACAGTAGCTTTCTTGAGAGTCATACCTTTCACTTTTCTACGCATCTCACCTAAATGTTTGGTTTGATATTAGGTTCCATCTTGAATTGCCTTCACACGTAGTGATTAATAGTGGACCCGGTAGTTCATGTCAGTGGCGCAAACTAGGCCCCCGGTGTGGTTTTCAGCTTTAATGGTCCTAAACTCTTGGGCAGTTTTGCCTGCCTATGAATACTAGCTACTCTGATTCCCAACTCTTTTGTGTATTCCTTGCATATCTTTGTATGTACACGTACTTGGCTGTAACCCATGAGCAGAGCTTCATCCATCTACATCCCGTTTGCGTTTCGTGCCAATCTTTGTCCTCTTTACTTTTGGTTACGACGATTGCTTACTTAGGGAAGCTATCTAGCTAGTTAGGCATTAGGAAACATCGACAAGGTGGGCGCCAAAACAGACTAATGCCTAATGGCAAGGTCTGTTATCCAAAAGTAGTTAGCATGGGCATCAGCCGAAGCACGCAATATGTTCCTCCGTTCTTATATAGTTAAAAAAGAATGCAAGCAATTGCATTTCTACCTACCTACCCATCTCGTCCTTGTTACTTATTAAACTATATTGTGAAATTCGTCCATGTGAAATCATCACTCACCTTAATCTATGGAGGCGAATTTGGAAAACGGGAGCCTGGTTGATGTATAAGTTATAAGTTGACAAATTTTGTGCGATCAGGTAAGGACTGTAAGAAGATAAGAATTGATTAATTGAAGTGGTGACAAGATAAAACTTATGTGGAGGCAAACGTCGACGTTTCAATCTGACCATGTGCTTGAGACAATCAATCAAGGGGAAGAAGTGAAGGTTAAAGCAATGTTTGGATTGGGGGGTGTTTGGGAAGTTACCTAATACAAGGGAAAACATGCATCTTTTTTTTTTTTAAAAAAAAAGGAGTAAACAAAAACCAATCAAATGAAAGATTAAACCTATAACTAGTTCTTAAAACACGTGAGATTAAAGGTGTGATTTAGATTCACTTAATATACTTTGAGCTTAAAGGTGTGATTTATCCACTGAACCATACAAACCCCGGGGGGCTAAGGTGGAAGAGATAAGGAAATGAATGTGTCAACCTCATATGTTAAGACAATAAAAACAACCAACAACCAACATGACGATTCACACCTCTCATTTCATGTGCAAATAGAAGTGTTTGTCCCCTTTTGTTACGATTCATCATTATCTAAATTATAGCCGTAATTACCTTCCATGCTCCTCCTTAGTTATCACCTCGCATAAACTAAATACACCGTAAATAAGGGTTTAAGACACCACATCGCTATGAACGTGGAGTCCTAAACCAGATTATATATATATATATATAAAGAAATGTTATACAGTATCTTGTATGTAGGGTATAATTCAAAGGAAAGGTCCTAAAATTAAATAATGCGGGATTAGTTGGCGAAGTAAATTTTACGGGTCCTACATTGGCGTGATTACGATATATAGGCCATTTAATTAATTGGTAACAAGTACTGTGACAACGTATGCAGTACTCCGTATTAAAAAAAGGGGTATCTTATTCAGGAAAGATGGTTATTTTTAGGGGTTTTTTTTTGGGGCAGGAATTAACTTGCATTTGCATAAGAACATGGCGCCCTCTCCAATCTCCATATACCATAGGACCATAATTGTGTCTGTAATACCCCAATCGGGGTAATTCAGTTGTGTGGAGCAAGGGAGAGTAAAAAGGTTTCAAGTTAGATTCCTGTCTCCGTCTCTTTTTTGGTAAAAATTCAAGGTCTGTCTTGCTTATTACTAGTCAGTCGAGTCGGTCGATGCAAACCGATTTACTTAATACGTAGCTCTTGACGGTTGGGTCACGTGTCCAGAGTTTGCTACGTACCAAAGTAGGTTTCCTCATATTATATATATAACAAGCAAATTAAAGAGTGTATGTGAATGTATATACATTACATATACTATAATATAATATTGGAAGTTACCCCAAAGATATACAAAATAATGAAAATAAACAGGGACCGAGTGAGTGGTCCTCTTCAATTATTAATAAAAAATCCCCCAAACTTGTTGGGTTCATTCATATATACTAGTAATATACTACTCCACTATGTATTTTCTTGTTAATTAGATCGAAAGGCGATACAATTAATTAATTAATCAGTCTCCAATATTTATGGTGGAATATCAAATCATTTTATTTTTAACATATTTTTGAATGTGTTAAAAAATTTATAAAATATATTTTTAAAAAATAATTTTAAATTTATTATTAATAAATTTTAAATTTTTTTAAAAAAAGTTTGATAGAGTATTTTATATAATTTTTAACATGTATCAAAAAATATAATAACTTATATTTTGAGACGGAGTGAGTATCAAATGTAGTGATGGTGAAAGAAACAATAATTATTTTCATAATAAAATACCTTATAATATGTAGGGTTAATTGTAGAGATAAGATTAATAAATCTTTAACAATATCTCATAATTATCTTAAAGATGTCAATTACTCTAATATCAAATACTAAGATTGTTCTAATTAAGAATTTTAGAGAAATTAGTATACATTAACAACTGATTAAAGGTAACTAGCTAAGTTTACATGGATCGATCGAAAAGAATCAAGTGTTCACTTTTACCTTATAACCGTGGGGTATAGTTGTTTAAATCTCATTCGATTGAGTTGACTGTGTCTAATATTTATTACTTGACTTTGCAGATTAATACTCGAACCCGTGGACACATAAAAAAAAAAAGTAGGTAGCTAAGGTAGGTTGATTCATGTGTGATATTTACCCACGTGAAATGACGCGACGCCACTACGGTGAAAGCCGAAAGGATAGGGCGGTGGAGCCGGAGATAGGCATACATTCCGGCGGAGGAGCGGAGCGCGGGTGGGCCCCTCGCTGATGTTGAAGGGCACATGAGGCCCAACCACCGCCCCCCATGCAATCGCATATCTTGGACCGTTTGATTCAAAGGGAGGGATCCTAAATTTTCTCGTATAAAAGATTTGGTAACAATAACTTTTTAAATATATGTATATATATATATAAAAGATAACCTGTATGTAAATTAAGAGACTTACTCTCTACCAATCAATCCAAACAAATTATTTAATAAAATGCTATTTTACTATTTAGAATCGTAAAAATTTACTACATACGGTTACGGAGTAGAAAATTATTATTTTGGGAAGAAGAAAGTCCATCTCTGATCCCAAAGAACAACCACCACGACGCCCATGAAAAAGAGAGCAGTGTTGTTGTATTGTGTGGACTCTCCAGTCCCCAGCTGTGGTTTGTGTACTGTTCCTCTTCATATATATATTCACGCGTATCGTACCATATCATATACTATGTATATTGAACGAAATTAACCCTTCTTAATTACACGTATTGTCAATTTTACCCTTTCAGCCCTCCCTCCTTGATTATTTGCAATTAATTTCCCCTTTTTTTTCCTCATCGCATCTCATCTCATATCTATATATGATCAATTAAGCAAAAAATATTCTCCAAAAAAATGTTCAATAGAGTTGTTGAGATTAATTGCAATGTTGATGGTCCATTAATTCACAAGTTTATGTAATTGTGAATTCGGAGTCCGCATTCTAATCCTTGTGCTATAGGTTGATGAATAAACAATTTTGTTTAGTGCTTATACCTTGCTCAAACAAATGCCAATTAAGCTAATTAAGTAGGTAGCTAGCTAGACAAGTAACATGTTAGCTTTAATTACTGAACAATTATAAGTCCTTCATAATACCACGTCCACGTATATATAAACTACCTTATATCTTGCTTAATCATTTTATTATTTATAAAAAAATCAAAGGACACGTGGCAATGGACACATAAAATAAAGAATACAAATTCTTAAGGAGGGAAATATTGATAATCACATCATATATATTTCCCATATAATATAATATGCAGTATAATAATAATAATAATAATAATAATAATAATAATAATAATAATAATAATAATAATAATAAAGTTGGTTTTCTGAAGCGGGTTCAATTAGTTATGAAGAGTAATAGGGCAGGGTCTGATAATGGTGATTTCATATTTTATAGAGTTGGTTTTACTATTCAAAAAAGGGTTGGAGCTCAATTTGTTACGAGGCTTCCAACTAACTTTATGTAAATCTTTTTTCATCATAATAAAGTCCTTATTATAAAATAATAATAATAATAATAATAATAATAATAATAATAATAATAATAATAATAATAAGAAAGAAATAGATGGAAGGAGTAGGAGATGGAGAGTAGTTGAATGATAAGGCTAAATAATAATAGAGGGAAAGGCAAAGGCAAAGGGGAGGAGGGGAGGAGAGGGGTGTGATCGATCAAAGAAAGGGACGCAAGGAGTGGGCCGGGCCCGGGCCCACAAAGCTCATGCATGTGATGGTTGGTGAGACTTTTCCATTTCTTTTTCTAAAGTATTTAAGATATCCTCATTATGAACCTCCCCTACCCGTTCCATACTTAGCTTCCACATTCTTAGTTTTTTTATTATTATTATTATTATTATTTTATTATTTATTTATTTATTTATTTATTATTATTATTATTATTATTATTATTATTATTATTATTATTCATACTCACTAATGTCCATTTTACTTAATTTACGTTATTTGAGTGTTTAAAAATAAGAAAAATTAAAGTAATTATAAAAATTAGTCGGATTTGTCTATGTTCATGTCCATTTGAGTATTGAGTCAAAATGGGTCGGGCTCAATTTGTGTATGAATCTAGATTTTCGGGTTTCAGTCGAGTTTGGGTTCGGGTGGATTGGGTTGAGTTCTTGGGTCGAGTCAGGATTTTGTCAACTCTACACACTATTTATATACTCTCTAGTACTAGTTAGTACCCGCACTTTTGTGCAGTTTTTTTAATATTAATTTATTTAATATCAAAAATATATTTAACAAACTTGTAATCAAACCTTTACCCTGACTATCAATATACTATATATATATTCTTTCAATTTTTAATTTAAATAAATTTTGCATTAACACATGTTCAACTAATTCATTTTCTGTCAATATGTTTAATTGACTACAAATAAAAAGAGATATAATATAATATATCCATATTTAACAAAAATGGGTAAAACTTGCACCGATGTATCGATATCTAATGAAATTGGGTAAAATATTATTTTAAGCATATATTGTTATATTGATCTTGCAAAAATTATATTGATATCTAGCTAAATATATTGGGTAAAATTTTATCTTAAGCGCATATATTTCGATATTGATTAAGTGAAACTAGATAAAAATTTAGCAAAATCTTATCTTGAGCATATATTGCTATATTATATCAATTAATGAAAAATAATTTCGGTTGGTTAAAAGTATTATAATTAAGGAGAAGTCGCTATTTGGCACGAGCAACTTCTTTATTATATATAATAGATAGATTGAAAATGTATGATACGAGATGTAAGATGATATTTTGTTTTAATTTTTATTATACTAGTTTCATTATTCGTGCGTTATACAATTTCTTAATAAATTTTATTTTATTATACCAGTTATTTTTAAAATCAATATTTAGTTTTTAATTATGTTATTTTTTAAGAATATAAAGACACGTTTCTTATTTATGAGGAGAGACAAAGAGACAGAAAAAGGATTTACATAGTGGATCCGCTCTGGCTAAAAAGAGTAGAGGAGAAGAGTGTTGTACCTTAAGAATTGTAAAAAAAAAATCTCATGGAAGCTTCGAAAATGTAAATCTCTACCTAACCCATTTGAAAAAAAAAAAAGGTGAAAAGAGAGAGAGAGAGGAGATGTTGAAAGTTGTATGCTTCTTGGAATTATATGTATGGTAAGATGCAATGGGCCACTAATTTCTTATTTATGATGATATTGTTTTGTGTCAACCATGTGTTCACTAGCTCAATGGTGATATGTAGTATATACTTTTTTGAGTATTAATACATATGTGTGTGTATTGTGAAGTTTGGATTGGAGTTGCATTTATTTTTTAAATGGTAAAGCATTTTCCAAGAGACAAAAGAATACATCAAAGTTTTTAGTCACCTACACCTATGACTAGTTTCAATTCAAACCCACATTTTGTTGACTCCTAGTTATATTAATATTGCATATACTATTTTCACTCTTTAATCATATAACCATTTATTTATTCTGGCCCAGTATTAGTGAAAAATGACATATATAACTGTTATTTTTCACTAATATTATGTCAGAATAAATAAATAGTTGTATAATGATAAATAGTTGTATATATATATATATATATATATATATATATGTACTCGACGTTCGTGACTCGTCTTGAATCTTCTTCGACTCCTTTGCTGGATGACGGATTTTATGAGTTATTGGGTTTTTATTTCATCTTTGTTGATTTGTTTTGCTTACTATGTTGTATGTTGATGGATAATCCGTCTGTCGATTCGTCGGTCTCGAGCTTCAGACAAGTCTGAACTCGAATTTTTTACTTAATAAAAAAAAAGTATATATCATCAGCTGAATAAATAAATAATTGTCTAAAAATTCAGCAATGAACTTTTCATCACTTGAATCTCATTGCATCGTCGATGTCACTAGGAATTTTTTTGATTGCTTGAAATTGATGAGTCCACCTCCAATCGATTATGAACATCGAGGCAACCGATTAGATTCGTGGTTTGAGTATTCAAGCGACAAACATACTTGTAATATATTCGGGCCGGGGCTTGAATATTAAAGCAACCACTTAAGTGGCCTTAATTAATTAAGTTCGTTGTAATAGTGTTTACGGTACGTGACCTGATATTCGTGGCTAATTAAGTGGCCTTGCGTTTGTCACCTAAGTGTTTAATTAAGTGACCTAATATATTCAAGGCTTAATATGAGGTTTGCATCATGATTAATACATGCACAATTCAAAAGTGACAATTTTGGTGGTGTTATAACCTGCCTAATATGAGGGTTTCCCCAACCCTTGTTAAAAAGGGGCAATTGGACACATGTTAATGTTGGGAAGGTAATGTGGTGACATTTGGCATACCAAACCAAATACCTAATTAAAATGATTCAATCTTAATTAGGTCTCATCAAATCACTCATCACCTGCCTGAATTAATTAATCTTCACTTTGCCCGGACTCATATTCAATCTTAATTAGGTCTCATCAAATGAAAGTTTAGAGGTGGGTATAGAACGGGACGAGATTGGAGTAATCCCGCGTCCCGTCTCGCGTATTTTTTGTGGGACGGGATCGGAATAGGATTGATTAGGTCTCATAAAAAGCTAGCTGATGGTGCCAAATGAAGTCTAAAGCTATGCATATATATACCTCTTATTTTGGATTAGATATATGTCATTATGGTTGGTGAAGCCGGCTTATATCGATCACTAGAGTCATGGTAAATCGGCTGGGTTAGGTTTTAATCAAAAGCAAACTAAAAATGAAAATTAAGAAAATGACAAAAGAGGATAAGAATTAAGAAAGGTAATCAACAGTGGAAGGTCAAGGACGCCACAAACTTATTTAGTCATGGTTGTCTTCATACGTACACTCCCAATTCAACTAGCTCCCAAATCACTGCCCCTAACTACCTAACAAATTAATCTATCCGGACTTCGGAGTATAATTTATGTCATGTCATTTTTTTACTTTAAAAATTTGTATCAAACTATATACTCCACTATTTAAACTTTTGTTTCAGATTATTTTTTATATATATTTTTAATTTTAACATCAATTAACAAGTGTTAGTGATATTAGGGCCGGAAAAAAGGATATTAAATACGTAGTATATAATAGTCTCTTTTGTAATCACCTCTTTTAATCTTATTCTAATTCTAATTCTAATTCGATTGGGTTCCCGCTCAACCTATTTATATGACTCAATGTTTAAAAACGAGAGATTTTAGCTTTAAATATCTTGATATGAGATTTAACACTAGCTAACTTGTGATTGGTCTTTTGTACATAATAATTAATACCTCTAAAATGACATGAATTATGATGTCAAAGTAGTTGTATATACTACCTTCAATTAAAAATATAAGAAATTTTCTAAACGGTTTTTATATTGTGTGTCCTAAGCGCATATGATATAACAAAAATACTTTATTGAAAAAAAAAAATTTAAATTTGCGGTACATGTCATTTTTTTGGCCTTTAGTGGGGGAGTGTCCATTGTGCTTGTTTAATTAGCTTTTTGTCCACCTCTAATTTTCTGGACAAATTTGCCCCTCTTATATTCCCCTTTTGTGCGATAGGTTTGTTCTCCCACCTCTGATCAATTAGCCACGGCCAACACCACTCCCGCTCTAAATCTGGCTTCCGATCGTTGGTGCGCCGCTGCTTCTTTTTCTCCTCTCGGATCCAGACCTGTAGAACACCACTGTCGCTCTCAAGATCTCTCCCATGGTTGTGGCATCAACTGAGGAGGCCCTCTCCAATGGCTGTGGCAGCAACTGGGGAGGCGACTAGGCTTGTAGTTATTGAGGATGGTTGTGGCTTTGGAGGCGTTGGAGGTGGAGATAGTGGGGGCGCCGGAGTTGGACACTTGATCCGAAATCCATCAACGACTCTTTTCCCTTCCCACTGAATCCAACTCTCTCCTCTCTCGCCATGGGAGTTCGTCGAAGATCTAAGGCTTCAGATTCGGCGCTTCAGATGTTCAATTTGGTTTCCGTTTGCTTGGAATCGACGATGTATCTCTCTCGCTTTGATTCGTTCCTCCAGGAGCAAGAAGAAGTGGACAGCGTCGCCGGTTTCAGCAACGTTGGTGTCAGCAACGTCAGCGTCAGCAACTCCGGTATCAACAACTCCGGTTTCAGCACACAATGGACATTTAGCTAATATGGATAAGTTGGTGGACAAAATGCTTATAATAAAGGCGAAAAATATGGACATTCTAGTAAACACAAAAAAAAAACCTAAAATAAAATGGTGAAACCCCATAATCTAATTTAAAAATAGCTAATTCGAGTGTATCTAAGGAAAATATTCCCAATTTAGCCTCTTATCCTATGCTCCAAGGACTCGTTTTACAAAATTGCACAATGTATATGTTTTTAAAAAAGAAAAAAAATATAAACTAATCATATATAGAGAGGGAAAGAAACTTAGAAAATAAATTAATAAATGAAAAAGATACCAATTATTCGAAATATCTAATATTGTAGAATAAATATTTATTTTTAAAATGGTTTATGTTTTAGATGAGAAGGGTTACTTTTTAAAACACAGTAAAAACGTTTTTAGAGTATGACCAAAATACCCCTAATTATAATGATTTACCACCCCACCCAACCATTCTCTCCTTTCCTTCTCACGCTCAACAGCCCCCAAATCCTCAAGCCTTCAAATTCCGGTCCACAAAGTGCTAATTCATCCACTTTAATTCAATTAAACTCATCCAAATCGAATATCTATCGAAGTTAAGCTACATTTTTTTTACATTTTCATTATGATTTCGGATTATTAAACAAGGTTTTAGGGATTTTGGTACGTGGTTTGATTTTAGGAATCGAAAGATGGTGTGAAATGTGATTAAAGATGGTGTGATTTTGTGTAATTATGCTCAAAACAATACTCCGTAGTATATAGGTATCCATTAGACAGATTTAAACTTTCAAAGGTCAAAACTTGCGTTTTGGTTGGGGTTGGGGAGAAAAAGGGATTAGATAGCGGAAGAAGAAGGGGAAGAGGCTACAACGATCATAAGTGGTACTGGTCTTTGCGACTAGAGGTTGAACTGGTCGTTGTGACCAGTTTTCATATGATCAGTGCGACTATATGCACTCTAGAGTAGGTTTTTTTTTATTATCTAAAGCGATTTGATCGCAATGATCAGAGGGTAAAGGGGTCGTTGCAACCATGGTCGCAATGACAAGAATGTACTTTGGTCATTGCGATCACCTTACACTCTGGTCGTTGTGATCATAGTAACTGCGACCACCTTGCATTGAAAGAAAAATACACCCTACATTAAATAGAATGTGTGTGAGAATATTGTGTGTTATATATATAAGAGTTGATGGGTGATGGATTTTTAATTTAAACTAGTGATCATAAGCAAATTTACTTTTTTTTTTTTTTGGACCTAATTATTCGACACGAAGAAACGACTACTGATTTTGAAAAAGAAGCACTCAACCAATATGCAGTTATGCACATATATGTTTAGCCTACCTACTAGCTAGTTTAATTATAGTTCTTATTTAGGTGGAAAATGTATAGCCCATTCATTTGGAATTTGGAATTTAAAACTCATGTATATACATTGATATTTTGTAATAATTATTTAGAGATGACTAGGTGAGGTGTAGACAAATGTTGACAAACTATTCATATATCAGATATCGATGATAAAAGCATATCTTATACAGTAAAACAAGTTGCACCTAACACATTGATAATTAGAAACTTACTTATATGCCCATCATAAATTCATTCATTGCAACACGAGATTAATTATGATGATATACCTAAATAATAGATGAAAATGCGTGTTAGGTTGGCTCATATTTTGAATGATATCACTGTGAAGTTGGCAATTTACCATCCAGCAATGGGTAGTTCAATCACACCATTTTGCATCAATATCACTTTTTTTTTAAAATTTTTTTCCCCACTTACACATATGAGTATATGACATATCTAAGATAGAGAAAGAGAATGAGATAGGAATTCAAGTGTAGGTGTAGCCTGTAGGTCCAACTCTTCTTCCCTTTGTACATTGCACATCTCTTCTCCTCCTCTCGTAGCTTATCCATTACATATTACAAATTTTAGCTTGTTCAATCAAATCACTTTTTTTTGTCTCTTTTTATTCTTTTTTTATTTCTATAAGGAAAAGATTTGAAAAAGTTCATGCTGGTTAAAATAAAATTAATTAAGAGAATCTTTTCGGATGAAAATTTCAAATTCTAATGGTTTTTATCATTTTGCCCACAAAGAAGACAAATTTTCTAAAAGAAAAAAAAAAGTGTTAATATTTGCTTTTAAGAATCATAAAATAATTCGGAGATAAATAAATAAAGAAGGACAAAAGAAGAAAGAGGGCCCATGCCTCATATGACCAATCCCATTTGATTAAGTCTTGTTCATCATACATGCTAGCTGCATTATCTTCCTCCCTTCAAAGAAGAATTTTATTTGTATCATGATGATTTCTTTTGGAAAAATTTGCAATTTTTTCAGAATCTTTGAAAAGTACTATTATATACTATTCACTTTAAGATGTTCTACAAATTCTAAAATACTAATTCTCCCACACTAACTTCAGCAAACATTACGTAGTATTTTTGGATTAGCTAGGTTGTATCATGTATGTATTAAATCACTCAATTAATCAGATCCAGAGAGAGAGAGAGAGAGAGAGAGAGAGAGATTGACAATGTATGAAGGTAGGAAAAAGTTGCTAAAAGAGAAAAAGTAATGATTTAAACCCAAATAAAATTTCCCCTTGGAGGGAGAACCAAAAGTAAATTCAACCAGCAAAAAGGAAGTGCAGAAGAAAATCTCAAACAATCTGTGTGCGCCAAATGAACAACCTTGTCATGATCTGTACTCTTCCAATATATACCTTATCATATGATCCAATTTTGACAAAAAAAAAATACAATCTAGTAATCAACTATGAGACAGAGATAGAAAATGGCAAGATCTTCTACACTAGCTAAGCATGGAGCCTCTCAACACACTCCATTTTCCCCATCAGTGATCAGATCTTCCAACTCTTAGATCTTTTCAAACACCATTTTCAGATATCTCTCACTCTCTTACACAAATTCATTTCATTTGCAAGGATCTAAAATCCAAATTGGCACTAGTTCTTAGACCCAAGAAATCATGGAACCCAATGTTATTGTAATCACTGCTAGAGCTACTTATAGCAGCAGCAATACCGTCATTTCCGAAAATGTTGCAAGTGCAATCTTGGCTGTTTTTAAAGCCCAAACTGCATTTGAAGCACAGAGTTGTGCTACCATTGATGATCCTCCCCCCGGTCTTCAATTGCTCTAGCTGGTGCTGCTGGTGCGAAGGAGGGCTAATTCTGAGCTCAAGGTTCAAATCCAGGCCCCGATCTCGGCCCTCCAAGCCCAAAGCCGGGTTCTTTTCTTCAAATCTGGATACGGGTGACGATGAGGACAACAAAGTGTTGGTAGTGAGGTTGTGATCTTCCAGTGGCTCTTGCTTGGGGTTGGCAGCAAAGGAAATGGTTGTGGTGGTTATGGTGGTGGTTGGAGTGGTACAAGTAGCACTGGGTGGGGGCGGTGGTGGTGTTGGAGATGAAGGAGGAGGAGTGGGAAGATCCATTGCAGCCTCATTGAGTGGCCTATGAGTAACTGGGTCAATTCCCCTACTTAGCAGCTTCCTCTTGATGTGGGTGTTCCAGTAGTTCTTGATCTCATTATCCGTTCTTCCGGGCAATCTCCCCGCGATCAACGACCATCTACATATCAAAACATGTTTTAGACTTACAGTGTGTATAAAGATCGCATCTTTAAGTCTTAGAACAGATTTTCTTAACTGCTACTATTTGTCTGGGCAAATTTCAAAATCAAAGATAGCATTTTTTAATTGGTCAACCATAAAATACTTAAGTTAATCACAAATTCACAATTTTTTTTTGAATTGGAATTTTGGAAGAATTAAGGTGTGTGGAAAACTTGTATATTTGGCCCTTTCCCTTTCTTGCATAGCTGAATTTTGACCCATTTGGTAGGAAAAATGATTGGCCACAACAAATTGAAAAAATTTCTTGTGCAAAAAAGCAATAGAGATAAAGAAAAGAGCATACTTGTTGCCAAGTAGGCTATGCAACTTGATGATAAGCTCATCTTCCTCGTCGGTGAAGTTACCGCGCTTGAGGTCAGGGCGGAGGTAGTTGATCCACCGGAGGCGGCAGCTCTTGCCGCAGCGGAGGAGGCCAGCGGCCTTGGGGAGGGAGCGCCAGCAGCCCTCACCGTGGGCCTTGATGTAAGCAACAAGGCGATCATCTTCTTCCTTGGTCCAAGCACCTTTGTTTGTATGAGCTTTCTCACAGCAAGGAGACCTACCCATCTTAGTAAACCTTGCAATACAAAATGGGTTTCTGTTGTTTTCTTCTCCCAGTGATCAAATTATGCAGAGGAAGATGTGGAATTAATTGGGGTAACAAAGCTAACCCTCTTTTGGGGATTGGGATGGGGTTATATAGGCTTTTGACTGTTAAGGGAGGAGAGAGAAATTTGCTTCTAGATGCGAGTTGGTGAGACAGGTTGGAGGGAAGTGGCTGGTGGGCTTTCTCTTTGGGTGATATTACCACCTTCAATTATTCCTTTTTTTTTTAAAATTTGTTTTCAAGATGACCATTAACAGTAGGTAATCTTAAGGTAGGCATCAAGTAAATTGTTTTTAAATTGACCTAATTTTTTTTACTAATGGCCCTTTTTTTCCTAATTTGTGACATGGGCACATGTTATGTTATTGAGCATTTAAATCCTCATTTTGGTTAAATGGTAATTGTTTATTTTCCTATGGGCTTTTATTGTATATATAAAAGCCCACGTTGATAATAATAATAAAAAAAAAGGAACTTTGTTAGGCATCCTAAACACAAAGTTGGGGGAAAATTAATACCAGAATACAGATGGAAAGCAATTTAATTGAAATAAAAATGTCTGTAGTTGGAACTAACAAACCTCTAATGGGCTTGTGGTAATGTCCCCATCCCAATAATATAATCTATTTATTTAATACATAATTGGGAGTTCAAATTGAACACCATTAATTATATAGTGCTAAGTATATGTTTCTGACCCAATATAACAACAGATCATACACACCAAAGCTTAACAACTAGGCCACTAACTCTCTAATGACAAATTCCAAAAGTTATATACTGCACATGGAATTCTTTTTAGTTAACATTTGGGTATAAACCATCTACCGTTTATATGCCTTTTCCTGTATTTTACCACCTTCCTTTTTTTAAGGGAAGAAATAATTGACTTTGGTATTAAAGATAACAACTTACTCACATACAAATCCATAAATGAATAATAATAATAAAAGGCTTCATGTCAAGATTTGAACTCATCATACATTGATTGTGAAGTCCAGAATCGATCAAGGATTGATAGTTTCCCCTCAAATCCATATTTATTGAATGGATCACTGAGGAAATAGAAAGCATTTGAAAGAGAAAACAATTACTTTAGCTTTTGGTGCAACAAGATCCATTAATATTAATAATAATAATAATATTATAATTATTATTATAAGATAGGTGAAAAGGAAAATTGTGTTGTAAGGAATTAACTCCTATTGATAGGGCTTTTCTTGTAGAAAAAAGGGGCAATTATATTTAAAAAAAATTGGATATTTTTTTTAAAGTTAGTTGCAGTGGGGCATTTAAGAATGAATTGTCCAAAGATGTGGGTAAGATCATTAACTATGTTAATAATAATAATAATATTGGGAAGGTAGAGAGGAAAGGGAAGAAGAGGGTAGTTGTTGTGTTTCTACTTTCTTTATTGCACACATTATATATAAATATATATTGTATTGTATTGTAAGGTAGAAAAAAGGCTTCTAGAAAAGGTTGAGGTGGGTTGAAGTGCATCTAATTTCATGGGAGAGTTGGGGGAGAAGGATTTGGTTCACCTTCCACTTTTGTTATATATATCTTTGGCTCATTCTATTTCCATATATGTATAATTAAATAAATAAATAAATATGCCCTCTCTTAAACTAAATTAGTTCACAAACACATGATAACATAATATACAAGTTGTAATCTTAGCAACATTTATGTTACTTGTAGTAGACGAGACGAGATAAATGATGTAAATGTACAAAGCTTGTTGCAGCCACATACATGGAACGACACGGCGATGGATGAACCAGAATCTTATCGATCAGAAAAGCACATGTATAGTATAGAGTTAGGGATGGGCGAGGGTCAATTCATGTGTTTGTAGTTGTAGCCCATCTCTCTATTCCCCTTGTTAGCCTCCACCAACATTCAAGCTAATTTGCACTTTCTTCTTTCCCATTATGCAACTAATTGCTTCCACCTTCAACCTTCTTTATTTCAAAATCAACTTGGTACAAAAGCTGTTAACCCCCCAACCCATAAGCCCAACCCACTCTCAACCTACCAACTTTGGTTCTTTTTTTTACCCTCCCTGTGATCAATTGTTCTTTGCATTTATGCTTTTGTTTGTTTTCCCACCTAATTTGTCAGTTGGCATCAGTCCTTTTAGCCTTGGTGTCCTTTTTGGCTGTTTTACTTACCAGGAAGAAAAAGGGGCCCTTTGCAATTTATGAGTTTCACTTTCACTTCATACCCCAGCTTGAACCTCAGAAATTCTCATAACAACCAACCAAGTTAAACCCTCCCATATGAAATGATTCAAACAACTAGAAGTGTACACACTGTACAGTAGGTGCTCCTGCCAAATACAGGCTTTATTATGTTCACAAAATTAACAAAAGAAATCAGTGGATTGAGTGCTTCACATGACATATTGGAGGTTGGAAATGCACAACCCCACCCCCCAACCAACACTTATTGCTTGTACCTTTGGATCCTTGTGAAATCTCTGCATATTGATTGAGGGAAAGGGAAGAGATGACAATTTCACGTCACAGTCAGTTAGGTATTTCAACCTCAACTGATTGAGGATTGGGATTGAGATTGGGATTGGGTCTTTATCCCCCCCCAAACCTGCCCCTTTCCTGCATTTCTGCCACAAAAAAGTTTCCACATTCCACAATCAATCCATTCATTAAACTAAAATTAACTGATCCCTATTGTAAACAACATCTGATCCATGCAATCATCTCTTGTTCTCCTTAGGAAGCTTGATAGAAAGAGTGGTTTTAGAGTTGGCAATCTTTGGCAAATGATCTGAAAATCTCATGGCTGTGGTGGCAGCCAGCTAACTTGCACGTGCATGTCATGTGCTTAGGTGTTCTTCTTCTTGAAAGGGGAGGAAAAAGAAGGGGGGAAAAAAATTCAAAGAAAAAAAAAGTGTCTACCTACCCTTGCTTGGTTTGTCTCCAGAGGCCATGTGAGCACCCAGAAGCTAAGCACAATAACAGGGGTCTGATTGAAAACGTGAGAGGCCCACATGGCGGATACAAAGGCTATAAATATATACGACTTCTTCAAACAAATTTAAATTAAATGTCTGTAAGTTTCTATTTTCTTGTAATCTTTTGTGGGGGGGAAAATATGTTAAAATATACAATAAAAAGTGTGTATTATTGGTGCTGATAGAGACACCCACATGACAAGTTTGCTTATTACCTACCCAAATGCCATTGCCTTTTATCTTAATGATGGTCAGTTCTCCTCTTCCCACCACCACTTCTCTCTCTAGGTTTAAAATCTAAAGGTTCCAAACTTCCAACTGTGCCAACATTAGACAATTCAACAAAAAGCTTCCTTCTTTTTTTTCAATGGAAACAAATCAGTGAATTATTGACTTGTGTACAGAAGTTTCAAGCTTCTGCTCTTCTGGTTCAAACAGAGGGATCACACTTTCAGATGCTGTAAAGGTCAAATATGGTTACCTCTGACAAAAGTTTATTTATTATTGACAGCAGTATAAATTTCACCAGTTCAAATAGCCATGACCAATAACATTAAAATAGGCTGGTAGCTGGTACAAATTATCATGTAGCTGAATCTCTAAGCAATGATAAGAGAAATGATGTTTTTACTAACCGATATAGGCGATAATTGTAATGCAACAGATTTGATATTTCGCGATTAAAAGCATTCTTTCACTTCAACTGCTTGCGAGTTTCGTAGAGATAGCTGAGGACCACCACAGCAGCCGCCACGACGACTCCTACAGCACTTTGGGCCAGGATAGTGGTGTCTCTTACAGTCTTTGGCCCAACTGGAGTGAAGCCCAGTTCTGAAAGCTTTTTGTGTGATGCTGCATAATCTCTGAAGAAGGCATCCTCATCCTGAACATGCCCCATGAACAAGAATTAAATTAACAAATAAAAAAAACAGATGATAGAAAGTGAGAAACATGCCATCACTTCTCATGGCAATAAGTAAAACAATAAAGGGCCATATATTCATAAAGAGTTTTGCTTGAGATTTAGTTTTCTGTTCAATACTTTTAGAGTTTGTTCTTATGTAAATGCACTTGTACTATATTGATTGATTAATCAAACTGAGCACTTCAGCCTTAATCTAGGGCATCTTGATCACCTCATAATAGCAATTAACTTCATATCCGCTACCTGGTTCAACTTAGATATGTTTTTGAAAGTGAAGGTTTTTCTCCCCAACAAAAAGGATACATATATAAAGTTCTAGTATTGTTGTAATAATATGAGGCTTACTCTAATAAACCATCTCAGATAATTTTTTTTTTCCAAAAAAATGACAACAGATCCACTGAACCACTTGAATTATCAAATAATACAAGTCAGGATAAAGGCACAGGAGTCTTGATAAAAATGCAAGGAAATGGTACAAATTAGCTAGCCGATGCACTCAGAACTAAGTACATCAATCTTTCTGAATAAGATTTAGTAGTACATCAATATTGATGAGCTTAATTAATGAGGAAAGCGCAGCATGGCTTAGTTATTTGGCAGAAGAAAATTTCTTAGCATGCCCAAACAAAACTACACAAGTACAAAAACGGCAAGCTATCTATCTATTATTCAAGAAATTTATATTGACGCCTAAACAGTGCAGTAAACAGACAGGGTCACAGGAGGGTGAAAAAGACACCATGATATGAAATACATTAATAGAAGAGAAGAACATGGCTACCTTTGCATACAGATCAACAAAAGGTCGAAAGGCAGGATCTTCCGCCAAAGCCTTGTCTGTGGGAAGTTGCAGCAGCCCCTCTGATTCTCCCTCCAGAATCAACCTAGTTTTTCAAATAAACATGAAGTGTCATTGTTAACGGTCTAAAGAAAGAGAAAAAGCTCTCGTCTCAACAATTGCATCCAAGCTGTAAGGTTCGGAAGATCAAATTTTCTTACTGGAAATATGAGTTGTCAAATTTTAGAGGCTCCTTGGTCCAAGGACCTTCAAATCCCGATCTCTCTGGATGGGCCCTTCCCTATATCCAGGAAAAGGATCAACAAAACTCATTCTACTTGTAATTGCATCAATGAAGTGCAACTAAAGAAATTTTGAAAAAGAATTACCAAGGTATGAGCTCCAGATAGTGCGACAATGTCCTTGTCTGTTAAACCCATCCTATAAAATATATCCCTAAGATGTGGAGAACCTACAATTTATGCCCCAACAAAAAGAAAATGAGTTATTGTTCCCCAAATCATCGTTATAGCACATACATTTTGTCATATTTGAAACAAAAGGAAGATAAGTGCTTCCACAAAGTTTGCTGTGGAAACCACATTTTTTAAAGCATGGATACAAATAGTGTAACATTTCAACCAGAACTTTTTTTGCAAGTTATAGACCTTTCGTAGCATCTGGCAATCTCCCTTCTTTTGTTGATACTTTTGAGTCCTGTAAAAAGTGACATAGAAGTTCTGAGTCAGACAGACATCCAGAGAGAGAGAGAGAGAGAGAGATGCAACAATGTAACAACTTATGTAGATACTCCAGTATTAGCATATCAATATACCTTTCTGCCAGGAACAAATTCAATGGTTGGTCCTCCAGTGACTTCAACTGCAACAACACCAGCGAGCTGAAATGCAAGGGAATACTAGTCAGATGAATCTTCAAGAACATGTCAAACAAAAAATTAATTCGACAAACTTCCAATACAATAAAAAATCCACTTTCATGAAATGAATAATCACAGTTCCTTGTGTCTGATACCCACAGAACACAAAAACTGAAGTATAAATTTTGCATCATTGAAGGATGCAAAGGCAAACAGCCATCCTAGCATTTAAAACTAACACCGGATTACCATGGACACACTTAAAAAAAACATCATCCAATTGAAGATATACTAGTGCATCAAAAAAGGGGAAATATTATGAAACTCGCCACTGAAATGGAACCCGAGATTACCTGGTACAGGTCTGCATATGTGATCTTTGGATTTTTCAGCTTCACCTCCTCTGAAAAAAATGAAACAGAATTTCTCTACTAAATAAACTACAACTTACCATCTTAATATTAATGTAATAGAAAATTGTTCCCATGTACAGGAAGCAAACTGTGATAATATGGAATCTAAATTGTCATGGAGCATAAAGTTTGCAAATATTTTTGACTTATTTATGTGATCTAACATAACATTACAGAGATATCATACTAAGCTGCTTATCATGTTTAAAAAAGATAGCAACAAGTGCAGCCATTATCATTTACCGCAGTTGCTTATACCAAAAGGTTCAAACTTCTTAATAACGGGATAAATTCACTGTAGGCTCTATGACTTAATGGATTACAAGATTCATAAGCTTTCCTTTACATGCAACCTGCAAAAGATAACTTTTGCACAACTCCAGAATCTGACTAAATGAACTATAAGGTTGTTCACAGCTCACACACATCAAAACAAAAGACTTGTCTCTTCCAAGGTATAGAGCTTGGTGCACATAAATCAACAATCCAGAGAGCTGCACCAGTGTGAGTTACAGATAACAAGGTTTTGTGCATTGAAAGCTCATACTTAGGATCAGCATAGTTCTTATGCTTACCATGCTTCAGAGTAAACACCTATGCTTAACCAATCAAATTTATAAGGGGTCGTTTGGTATTGATATCTAGATATGAGATGTCGGATATCAGCACGAACGAGCAAGAGGTTCTTATCAACTTATACATGATTTCAGTTCCTGCTGGAAATCGCCACCGGTCAACTGTGTATAACTTAAGACCACAATCGAAGAGAAAGACAGATAAATTGATGGAGGGAGAAGGTCACTGACCACACCAATCGATAGCCTTCTTCAATCCATTGTTGCAGCCATGGCTAAACTCTTCCTCGTTCCTAATTGAAGCATTGGCGCCTCCGGTCTTCGACTTCGCATCATAGGTCCCGGCGTCGTGCCACCTACAAGCACGAGCAACAGCAGACGAGCTCAAACGAATTCATCCAGTGAAATAGTCATCAACAGAGTGGGAGAAATAGAGAGAGAAAAGAGCGTACGCTAATCGAAGCATAATGGGAGCGCAATTGAGGCTAGAGATGAGCGCGCGGAGATGGCGGCGAGCTTTGTCGATCTCCTTGAGATACTGAGCATCGACGACGGGAGACGCCATGGCCCTGTGTATCGCTTGCTCACTTCACCAACCCTTGCCGATTCTGATAGACTGATCGGGTGGACGATATAAACCCTCCAGACTCTAGTCTTGTTGCTAATATCAGAAACACGATATTTCCGGTTTTTGGCTTGTTTCGATCCACACAAATTAGCTTGCTTTTATATAAAATTGGTTAATTTGTATAATAAATCAATGAAATTTGATCAAAATAGGTTAATGCTGATTTGGATCAAAAGAAATTTGGGATATCTGATGCGATTATCAAATGTTCCTAAATCCATTGAAGAAGATAACGGCAGATGAGTAAACAAGGTGAGCTTGAAAATTGCACTTCACCCTCCAAAAAGGATGGACCTTTATTTGTTTTCCAACGTTACTTCTCAATGTATACTAGACAACTAGTACCACTTGATCAATGTACACAATCAACAAGGTGTGGTGATTAAACACATTCATCCATATAGCCAAAAAAAAAAATACAAAAAACATCATGAAACATATGCAATCTAATGAAGGATGATGATGATCACAACAATAGAAATGATGTTATTTTGCAGTCCTCCATTGGAGCTCAATCTGAACCCTCCCGTTTTTAGAGTCTATCAGATGGTACTTCTCGTTGATTCTCTTGTTCGTAACCACGTCAGACAAACTGATGTCGACATACCCCAATGATTCCTGCAACCACCAATAGGTGAAGCAAACATAAATGATAAGACAACGTTAATTTTTGATGATAAAATTGACAAAAGGTGTGGAATATGAAGTCTTGAAGAGTCAAACCTTAGGATGTAGCAGCTTCCTCGACGTGCTCAACACTTCAACGTGCAGCTTGTCGTTGGTGGGAGGATCCTCCAACACGAACTGGAACTCCTCGTCCCATCTAGGATCTCTGTTCTTCTTTATTCTCTGCAATTCAGCAACATATCGTGTTAACAATCTCAAGTGCTTCTCCTAACATAACTCTTATGAGTTATGACTTGCAGTACCTTTGTCTTCCTCTCGTCCCCTCTGAAAATAATGCGTAATGTCGGATTTGTATGATACTTCCCTTCCAAATCTTCTGCCTCGTGCACCATGACAACGAGAACACCTCCGCCTTCAGGCGTTCCTTCTGGTGCATCTATCACTGTATTTGGTTCTCCGTATTCCTTCTTCAACTCTTCCTCGCCGAATGGTTTGTAAGTAAGCTCAACCTCAATCTGTCCGCGAAACTTGTCATCAGCATCACTTGCATCCAGCGACTTCAGGAGGTCAAGGGTCACAACTTTTCGCTCATTAGGAGAAAGATCTTTGAGGGCAACCATATTCATACCCATCTTGTCGTGTTTCCCAACCTTGTACATACGGATAAACAGCTTCAGAGACCGGAAAATATCCACAATCAGAGCTAAATCAACTACCGGATATATGTATATTAACTACCTGCTCCCAGTCAAAAACATTAAGATGTAGTGCCTGGGTTTCTGGATCTTTAATCACTAAATTAAACTCTTCATTCCATTCAGGATTTAGGTTCTTATGCTTCACAGTGGTTTTCTTGGATGGGGATTTATCGTCGCTGATTTTCAATTTGACATACGGGTCTGAAGCACCCAAGAGATCCTTCTTCTTCAGTTTTAAGGCTCTCAGGACCTTCACATGCAGAATACCCACAGGCCTTCTCATAGCTCTGTGTATAACAGCAGAATATAGTCGGTTTCATGTTCGGGCTACAAAAAAATGTAGAGTTCTAAAATACACAATACAAAGAAGCTATCATACTTGGCAGGATCCAAGATGGGCACTTCAAGAGTGCGAGGCCAAAGATACATGTTAGCAACTTGATCTTTGATCGTCTCCTGTAGAGGAGAACGAACACGTTAACCAGTATATATATACATGAATGTATACCTGTACAAAATGTATACCTGTACAAAACCGTAAAGACCAGGAATAGCCATAAGATCAGCTCCCAGAAGTTTTAGCCCAAAGTCTACGTGTGGCTGCAGGACAACAGAAACAATTTGTCATGTAGAGTCAGTACTTGGGATGATTAAGCAACAGTTCAACAAAACAAGCAACAAGGCCAAACTGATCTTGCCTTCTCCATGAGTGAGACAAATATGTTACAAAAGCAAGGGAAAGTGGGGACAAGCGGCTTCAAAGTGATGCGAGGCGAAGCAAATACTTGAAGATCCAAAATCTACATTTGAGCACAAGAAATCATCTCAGTGAGTATATGTACTCTCATTGATTCAAGCTCTCACTAACAGTCTTAACAGAAAATAGTGAGCGGCCCACCTGAGCGGTCGCCTTCAAACCAAATGCTTGCACTGCAACTAAAACATTAGGGTTTGCAGCCCACTTCAAGCACGGTTCCATTATCAACTCCTTCTCATCAGTGACATAGACTTTCATACCTGACACAAGCACGATAAGCACCGAAAGCAATATTCTATAGCATCATGCATCTACCTTGACGCGAAACCTTTCATCTCCTCCTCAAGAAATGCCACTTACCTTGAAATGTGGGAGGCAAAGTTCCTAAAGTGAGAGACTCAAATTCAACAGAGTCAATTTTATAATTCGGAATCTGTTCAGCAATAATCGGTGTAGCTATTTCCTTCACGGTTTTACATATAGCCTACCCAGATAACATGAAAATGTCATTAATCAGAACAGATTCTTGGGAGAAAAATGAGCTATTCAAAAACTAAGCCAGTCATTGCACTCAAGGGCATACCTTATCGAGGTACGGCCACATACGTTCAATCAACTTGTTTAACCAATCAACCTATGTGTAACCAAGATCAGAAAACTTTAGCCTGTTTCAATTATCAGGAAATTCAAATTGCAATCAAGAAATGTAGGAGAAAAATATTTCACACCCGATCATAGTCTGGATTTTTCACCCAAAGAGGTATTTCAGAAATCAAGCCCTGCAGTGTATCTGAATCTTGCTCAGCTAGTGGACGAACTTCGGGATCCTGAAGATGTATGACAGCATCCATTGAAAACAATAAGACAGATATCAAAGACATTCATATACAAAAATAGGAAACAGTGATACTCATCAGAAAACGAAACCAGAATCAAGAAGGAAGACCTCAACATCCGTAGGCAGGATGTAGATGAAGAGGAAATAGCCAACAGAAAGGCCAATCGAGATGCCGACCCCAAATCCAAAAAACCCAAATATCATACTGAAGAACCCCATCGGACTCTGAAATCCCTAGTTTCTCAAGATCATAAAATTGAAATTGGAAAAATGCGCGTGATTTTCTTCGCCTCTTTGCAGCAATTTGTATCTGAATTTTGACAGGATCTCTACAACGGCAGCGCCCAAAGGTGGGGGGGAACGCAAGGAACAGTTGATCAGAGGACAAGAAAACGCAACGGGGAATGAAGAATTAGGCATGTGTCCTCTGAATTCGCAGTTTCATCGTGAAGCGAACATTAAAAACTTGAAATTTATTGCAACCCTCCACATCAGTCATCAGATCCTCTTTATTCGAATTCTTACACCGTGAAACTAGCTAGTGCCGATACCCTTCCACCCCATATGTACGAGTTTTTCACAGAAAGCGGGATCACGAAATACAAGCGCGAAAAATAGGAAAAAGACAAGGTTTTTCAACTGAATTCCATGCCACCTTGTCGCTCTAATACCAGATTGAATTAAATTGAAAAAAAAAACAGAGAATCACAAAATCTGATTTTGGATTTTTATATATTTTTAAAGTTTTTAACTTTAGGCTGAGTTTGGTTTTTGATCACAAATGGCTCAAGCGGGTCATTAGAGATTTGGAGTTGTGAACACGCAGCATAAAGGGAACGCCTTTTTGTGTAAGCTCTTTGCCGCCAATTTCAAGTAATCACGATCGCCGATCGGGTTTATGGTTAGCTTCATTACTGGTTCAAAATTTTAAAAGACAACGTTTTTCCTGTTCGTTGAAACTCGATTGAGTAAAAATAGAACTTTTGTGGTGTGCTGCATTAGCATTATATTCAAATTGACAATCACAATCAAGAAATGCAGATATTCAAGAGTCATTTATTCTTCCATCATTTGCATCGAATACATTGTTTCCCTTTCCCATATCATAAATCACTTGAAGAAATAACAATACTCAGGAAAGATCCAAAGTGCAAAAATAATTACAGATGCCCTCTGAACGGACTAAACTGAGAGAGCCTGCATCCTTCTAAGAACACTGAATCAAATGTACCCTCATTGCTGTTTGTAAGCTGCAACTCAAATAGAGCTCTTCCCTGTTTAGCTTCTTCACTGCTTCGGTGAACAGTTACCTGCTAAGGAATGCGCTGCCAACGCCAAACAGAAAAGCTAAGATTCTTCAAAGAATTGGTCGTCGACAATTTTCCATGACAACTCAATCCAACCCAACCATTCTCCCACGCTACATGCTAAACTTACTTGTGCTCCCCAGTACAATTTTGTGTCTGGCTAAAGCCCCTGAGCTCCAAATTTACCACACAAAATAGGTGTCCTTATGATAAATCAAAGGATCCCTGGCCTTCATTGATCGCAAAGAGCAACTTCTTGTACATGATTTCCTGATCAATGCCAAAAAAAATGAAAATATAATTACCTAACAGTTTCTTAAAGGTGATAATACTGAAACTCTGAATGGATCGATTGGAGAGTAATATCATGTTAATTCAATCGAGATCTAATACCTTGGTGGAGTATGGGGGAAGCTTAAGATAATTGGCACACGTCATAACACTGGGCAAGTCATCATCTGCTGTCTCAGAAGCCCCAGGGCCACTGGCTGCTGCAGTTGATGTCGATGAATGCTGAGACCAGCATAGCATAGAACAAATGCGAGTCAAATACAATTTCTGCAAGAGCATGGAATGTAACTAAACAGCAACGGCGTCTTGAAAATTACCTTTCTCACAATGGTCAGCTTTGGGTTCAGAACAGCCAGACCACCAGGTGGTAGACGAGGTGCACCAGTGACAAATTGGCAAAATGCCCGTTGTTGCTCTGGTGTCAATTCTCCCATGATCTCGAGTAGCTGAAAAGAAAAAGAGGTGTGTCAAGTGTAAATACGCCAATCTAGTTGGTAAAGATGGATAGGAATCCTAATCCAAGAAGTGGGAGCAAAATTTACATACATTCACAATTGCAGGGCTCTTTGCAGTGTACCCATGATCAAATTTGATATGATCAACAAGAGTCTCAGCCTACATTTAAAAAAAAAACAATTAAAGACCATATAACATTAAACTTCCCAGTGACAATAGAATTTGGAGAGAATATATGCAGAAATACCTTCCATAATTCTCGAAGGCCACAAACTAAGCAGTCCAGTTCATTCGGAGAGAATATTTGCAAAGAGGAGATGTCAAAGACCTGTTTACCAGAAGAATTGTAATAAAACATGTCATACAGATGCATGGCTTGACCACATATTACAGAACAGGATAAATTACCTAGCATATACCGTATAACACAAGTTTTAACAAGCTGAAACATTGTCTGTCAATTTGTCATGTGGAAGAATTTACTTCCTAAACTGTTGATTTATAGGTAGTCACAAATAACTAGCATCTGTTGCATGCAATTGATTAGGTCAACCACTGATTCTGAGCATCTAACCAACTAGCAATTGATTTATAGGTCCTAACAAACTGCATTAACCTTCTTGTAGAACAAATAGAATATACAATAGAAGTCTCATATATTTGCCTTGATCTAGTAAAAACTAAAATCAGTGAGCAATCTCAGACATAAATCTGAACTCTGAAGTTTTAATTACTTAACAAAAAATCTGTTCTGTTTCATCATAGGAAATTTAAAGAAAGAAAGAAACTCGGGTGAATAGAAATGATTTACCTCATTAAACCCTGCCCTAAATGCTTCCATTTGTCGCCTTATTCCACTCCTTACGGTGGCATCTACTACCAGCGAGATATATTCCCCAAGGTTATGAATATCCACCTAAAAGATTAAATTCGTTAAAAGCTAAAGTTAGTAACAGACCCACTAAATTGAACCTCATAGAAACTTACAAATGAACAAAAGAAAAAGGCAATGAATAATCATTACATTCTCATCTCCTGGCTTCAAAATGTAATCGGGATACCCAGGTAGTGTGAAATCTAAACAAAGATCCTCAAGTGATGCTCCTCGGAATTGTAGTTCAGCAATTGATTCAGGATTATCACTCCCTATTGATTCTAAATATTCCTTCCGATAGACCAATGCTTGTAACTCTTGCAAGACTTTCCCAAACTCATAATCAAAGGAAAGGATGTCATGCAAATCAAGTTCCTGCAGACGTCACAGATTTTATCTATCAGAAAGTACTCATCAGAAACAACTAGTTCAGCTTATTGCACCAACCATCCCAAATGCTTTAAGAATTTAAACTACATTCAGATAAATAAATCCACCATATATAATATACCAACCAAATAGCTGACTTGACAACTTACCTGACCAAGTACAAGCTTATAGAATGTTGTAGATAGTGGTAGGTCCAAAAGACGTCCATCTTGAAGAGCCTTTGCAATAACCCGCCCAAGCAGCCGGAAATGTTCAATGACTCTAGAGAATTGGCTACCGTCAGAAGAATCAGAATTTTGAGGCCATGGACGAGGAAATAAGCCAAGAGGCGCCAGGATATGATTCCCGCCATCAGATGTCCCATCCCTGTGATCATCGCTGTCTTTTTGTACAGATGATTTCTCCAATGAAGAATTCCTCCACATCGCCAAATCAGCCTTTTGCAGGTCATTACCCAAAAGGGTATAGAATTCCAGAGTAGGACCCAATCCTGTGCCCACCTCGCCAAAATATTCTACCTCCAGTACAGCCTTTTGGCCAGAGTACATCTCCATGACCTTTGCAGCAGAATCTAAAATACGATTGCGGGAAACACGAACTTTTTGGCGTTGTAGTCTCCCAATCCTAACTTCTCTCTCATTCGAGGATCCTTGCCCATCAGCACCCTGCTGCTGCTGCAGCCAAGATAGAGCACGTGACAACCCAAAAGCAGTAGAGTAGAAAAACTGCCTCCGAGTCTCAAATGGAAACAAAAATGGACAGGCTTTAGTCAGTTGGTAACACCAAGAAGGAAGACTGCCACTACACAATGCAAGAGGATCCTGGATTTGTCGAGCAAGCTTTGGTGTAAGCTTACTATTAACAAATTCTTCATGAGGAACTCTGACCCCTTTTGTACTCAACTCATCAAGACAAGAAATCATTCCTTCGGCAAATTTATCAGAAATAGATTGGACTCTCAAACGCGGTCCAAGTTGATTCAACCCCTCTAGCACACGCAATAGTGCTAGTATATTATAAGTTGTGTTTGTCTTCTCCATGTCACAAGGGAGATCACCTTGCAAAATGCTATCTAGAAGAGATGTCCGATACGAACTAGCATCAGAAGTCAAACAGGCAGCTCCACCGGACTTGGACTTTGACTGAACAATCGATCCTTGAAATCCAGGTGAGGATTTGTCCAATTGAGTGTCTACCTTCTGGTAAGTGATTGTATAAATGTCACCCCACAACCTGCTTCCATCGCTAGTCACATAGTCATTACCGCTACATCGCATATCATCATCTTCATCCATAACTAGCTGCCTCTGGATGGCCTGGTAAATGGTCAGATTTCGGTTAAGCTGCTTTCCACCAGCAGAAAATATCAACTTGGGAGTGTCACTTGAACCATTGAGTAGCCGCCCATATCTATCTCTGCCTGCCCTTAGTCCACTTCCATTTGAAGATGCAAGCCCAGCCATAGCAGCTGCAGCAAAGGACATTGCACCCCTTGAACCAAAAGAGCCACCACCAGTACGAAATTCCGTCGAATCCGAGCCTCTACCTACAGCCAATCTGCTGCCTGAACCAGAAGCAGGGTTTGTCTGACTCTCGCTGGTTGCTGGGGCAACAGCATCGTCTTCAGCTGAATCACCCAAGTTGACATCATGTACCTTGTCGGCCATGCATAGAGGGAGGGAATCTCTTAGAACCTGAAATACAGACACATATATATTGGAGCAGAAGAGCTTGATTTGCATCAATAATCTTAACGAGAACAAAAAGAAGAGATAGCAAAATGAAAAATGAACTATATACGCTACTTTTGGAAACACCGACATTTTCATGAATTCAGATTCATTTCTACTTCTATAATCAAATAACTGAATCTTCAAAACACTAATTGTAACCCAACAATCCATGAGCAGAAGAGGTACTTGGTCTATGAAACAGACCCTAATAAGTCACATGCAAGCCAATCCAAACATGATAAAGAAATATAGCACAATATATTTTTCCCTTTTAATTCAATATTACTAATAATATATGTTTTTTCTATTTACTTTAGTATTATTAATGTGAAAGTGAAAATTTATTCCGCAAAACAGAAAGGGCTATATTCTATTTAAGTTACTGATTCAAGTATGACAATTATAGAGATAGATGAGGCATGAGTTATAGCAGTCCAGAAAACCGAATTGCTTACATCTTCATGGTCGTCATCTTCCTCGTCTGAGATATCATCGTCTTCAATAACAAGGGCATCATCAATTTCAACAGGGGATATATCTAGCTCTTCCTCCTGCAGGAAGCAAAACACCAAAACAGATAGCATTAGACATTAGTGTTTTAAGGGTTGATAATCATTAACTAGGCTTTAACCTTCAAATGGAAAGAATAAGCAAGAATTGCTTAAATGAATTCCCCGATAATTCTGCCAAATAAAGAATGTCTTATTAATATTGCTGCATCTCCCGAGCCACTGAATAACTATAACCAAGATAACTGTCATTTGAAGAAGAAAAAACAACAGAACATACCTCAGAACTAGAATCACCATCGGGCTCTTTCACTTGAGCATCTTTGTCTAGAGCTGCTTTTCTACGGGTAGTATTTCTTGTTTGAGCACCTTTCAACTCCTCTTGAGCAGGCTTCAAAATAGCTTTACCCTTCCCCTTTGACCCACTGCTGGCCTTCTCTTGTGATGTGTCCATTCTAGATGCATCTCCTATATTTATACCAGATTTTGATCTCGTAGAATGACGGCGAGTGTTAGGAGTAGAGGATGAAGGTGATGAAGCACCCACAGCAGCTGCTGTCCCTGATTCAGAATTTCCCGCAGATGCAGGTTGTTTCTGCCCAGACTCACCTCGTTGAACTCTTGGCCAAAGGAAATCTTCCACTGCTGCTAGACTAGCCAATGGATCTATAAGTACTACAGTATTTGAATAATCACGGAGGGATTTTTCCCCTGAAGCTCTACAAAGACGTAGCTTAAATGGTTGAGATAACGCACTAAGACCAGAAGACAATCGTGCACCGCCACTTGAAGACCTAGCAGAATGACTTAGCACAACAGGGAACCGCTCCAAAGAAGACAAAGCATTCTGAAGCTTTTGAACTAAAATAGTCATAGAAGCTTCACTTCCTTCAACTACACCGACAGGGAGAGCAACTGAAGCAAATAATTGATATCTTTTGAGTGCCTGTTGTCTAAGCTTTGGTAGATTAGTATCCGAAATTTTCTCCTTGGAAAAACATCCGAACGAAAAATAGTTCAAGAGAGTGCTAACAACTCCACTCCCTATAAACTCAAAAGTAGATACACCATCCCCTTTGCTTAGTTCAGCAAGCATTTCAGATATTATCCCAATTAAATCCTCCTCCTTGCCAGGATAAAGATCTGCAATGCGGCCAGAAGCTTTAGATTTCCCCTTTGCTTTTGTTTTCTGATCCTCGACAACAGCATTCAACTTCGCACAGAGGTTTTTCAAGTGTAACAAATCATCAGAAACACCTACATCAGTAGTAGCCCCAGGACCAGAAGAGAAATACTTATCCTTGAAACTTTTGGCAGCACTACTGACTGTAGTGCGAAGATTAGAACTGAGGGTAGGAATCTCCACTGGGCTAGGAGGTGAACCAATGCTAGCTGAAGCAGAATTCTTACATTCATCTACAATGTTGGCATCTGAGCTAGAATTGTCACTTCTACGTCGCGAACGCCTAGAGCGTGATGATGTTCCTGGAATTGAATCACTATCTTTCTCAGGGGTAGATGTTTGAGCTGAACCAGTATTCAGTGGACTGGACAGTATTAATGAGTCCACTGCATGAACAACACCTTCTCTCACAAACATCTTCGTAAATGTTTCCGGGAGCTTTTCCATGAGAATTTCTGCAATTTGAAGAGCAGGAACCAGTACTTGTGGATCCTTCCATGCTAGAACACCAGCTAGAAAACTGGAAATTTTATGACAAATTTGGTAAAGAAAGCGCATACACTAATTATGACAACTACCAGACAATGTAAAGAGGCACCAGAAAATCAATAAGTTGTGCACTTGTACCTCGAAATATTTGTTGAACTATTCAAAGATGATATCATCTCTGCACTGCTAAAATACATCAGTTTCCCAATACTAGAAAGGCATTTGTGACGAACAGGGCCATTCACACTGGATCCATATATCTGTTGAAAAGAGAGAACAGTCAACGAAAGCTTGACATATTATACTCAATGCAAAGCATCCGTAAAACTTACCTGAATTAGCACAGGAAGCAGATCAATTCCAAATTGACGAAGAAGCTCAGGCTGTTCATTCAGTAGCTTCTCGCGAACTGATGCATCAGCGACATTCGCATTATTATCTTCTGGCTTTCCAGAACTGCTAGTTACACATTTCTTAAAGAAAGATCCTTTGACAAAGAAGTTCGAACTAGCAGGAAGTGAAATAGTGCCTTGAGGGAGTGGAGGAAGAAGTTCGTTTGCAAGGTTCACAATCTCAAAAATCTAAGAGATAACAAGAGACGTTAACAAATTGTCATTAGCCTGGGAAATTATTGAAGCATTTAACAAAAGAACATGTTGCTGAGTGCTGACAATATAATTAAATTCACAGAGGTATTACTATTATCGAATCATTTCAAAAAGAAACAGAGCCATGGATAGTATGGGATGCAAAAGAAAGTGATCAACATTTTCTTTAAATAGAATATTGCATTGAAACAATGTGAGCTAGTTCCTGGTGGCTGGTGCCCTTAAACTGTACCATAAAGGTGAATAGGCAGCAAATTCCAAAACTTCAACCAGTGTGACTGCATGATAGATTATAAAATGAAAGCATGCAAAGTTGGCCATGTCAAATAGCCTTAGTGTGAAAACAGTTAAAGCAACACCCTACTCTAAAGCAGTCCAATCATTCTTGCAAGTCTTTTCTCAAAGAATAAGCTAGTTAACCACATTGAATACTGTGAGAAACATTACCAAACCTAGTTCACAGGTATCTGAAAATACCTCATGTATCATATCTAAAATCAACAATTAGCTGCAGTAGTCCAATACACAACTGTTTATGCCTAGTGAATAGTGATGCGCATAAAAAATCCTTGACAAAAAAGAATGCCGTTATTCTCTACTGGCATGCAAGGCAATTGGGTGAAAGCATCAAAATGAGTCATAGGCTCATAGCCGTGACCGCGCTTTCCATTCGTTAAACATGAGAGGGAGGGGGGTATAAATTTTGTATGGGGCCCAATCCAATTATATCCAACTTCGGAGAATTAGCAACATACAAGTGATATGGGCAGAACAAACACTCCAGAGGCAATTTTATAGAGCAATATAAAAGTTGTTTAAAAGACATTGTGCACTGTGGAAAAACAAAAGGAAGAGATGAAATTTAACAAACCTGCTCAGGTGGCCTGTTTAGAGCTGGTGAGACTGACAAGTTCCCCACTTGGCCAGAACCTGCTAATATATCCTTGAGAATACCGCTAACTCCCAAAAGAAGCAGTGTTTTGGCTCCCACAGTTGATCCACTTGCGCAAGTTGACAGAAGACGGATCAAACCCTACAAAATAAATACGTCATTGTTGTTCTGCCAATATGCATATTAGATTCGTTAGCAGCAACTCTTACAGTGTAAGTGGAAGTACTAAGGGATGCCTGACCACCCCCAGCACTACTTGTGGAAATAAGGGAGGCAGCTTGAGTGACCAGTCCATGATTACACAGTTCATCCAACTTTTCAGGTGATGATGAAAAAGCCTCCACTATTCGAGTAAGGCAAATAGAAGCATGTTCCAACACCTAGGAAACCAAACACCACATACATAAGGATAAAACAATGAAAGAACAGATGTTATATTTAACTAATCTGTAACAAGTGTCACTATCAACCAAATTCTAATGCAACAGTCAAACCTTTGAATCGTGATATTGAAGAAGGTTTGTTAGGTGAGGGACAGCTTCCATTACAAAATCAGCAGCATCAGAAGGGAGCTTCTTGCACATGTTTGCGGCTGTAGCTAGAGCCACCCTCTGGAACATAAAAAAACGTTGGTTAACTAAGAATAGCTATCGAACATGGTGTCAAGTAAGACAAGCTCAAGATTGAAACTTTGGTCACCTGAACTCCAGTCGAAAAGAAATCCAGATAAGAAAGCACAGCCATCAACGCACCAGCTCGTAAGCATGCAGTGGGGTGCTCTTGAGATATCTTCTTGAGGGCTTGCAAAGACTGATCCCAACAGAAGTAAACCGAAAGGATATTAATTTCTATTGCACAATTCAATATAGCTATCAATTCACCTAAACTCTATCTGTACTAAACCTACTTGCTAGTTCCAAGAAACAAGATTGAAATGATCAACTTCCATTAGCTGCATTAGATCAAAATACTAATGACCATAGAAATTCACCTGCTCTGCTAAATCCATGTACTCAATTGTCAGCAACCGCGCACAGAAGCAAGAGACTGCACCATAGTGAACCACAGCAGCACAAGATGAGGGTAAAACATCCACTAGATGTGTTATTGCCCTTGCAGCCAAAAGCATAATATCAGGGTTGCTCTCGTGATTAAGCAAGCCTACGAGAACAGGTACAAATGAATCAGCAGAGAATGTACTGAGCGATTCCTCCGTCCCAATTGATAGCATCTCACAAAGCTGGGTCAAGGCCTCAACTTGCTTTCCATCCTCACCATCTGCCCTCAAACCCGAAAGGATCTTCTTCAACCTACCGCTCTGATGAGAAGAGGAAGCTGAGGCAATGGCAGAGGAAGGGAGCAAGTCATCTAGTCCAGCTCCGAGCTTCCGCAGCAACCCCTGCAGGGCACTGCTGGCAGAGGTCAGATTCTGGTGAAGGATCCCGAAACCCCCTTCACTGTCATTGTCATCGTCATCACCATTGTCATCGTTCAAAACTATCCCTCGAGCAGCATCCCTATCCACACTCCTGGTCCGAAAATCATGTTCCTTCTCCTTCCCTTTATCCGAATTATCCCTATCAGAGCCTTGGTTCCTCCCTTTACGGCCGGTACTGGATTCACGTCGAGAAGATGATTCGTCCATGGGAATTGCTGGCAGTTCTTGCGTCTTAGAGGCCGCTCGTGAACGGGTTACCGGAGCAGAAGAGGAAGAGGTGGTACTGGAGGCGGAGACGGCGGTGGAGGAGGTGGAAAGGCGAGAGCGCTTAGCGGCACGAGTGGTGGGGCCTACAGAAGAGGAAGGAGAAGGGGCTGATGAGGACGCCTCCGCCCGCTTCCGGCTCCGAGTTTCCATACAAAAACCCAAACCCCCGGGAGAGAATCCAACCGACCTCGATCAGTCGTTGGCCGATCCGCCGGCGCCGTCTACCATCGTCAAGCAAGCGATTTTCCAAACCCTAAAAGAAAATTTGAAGCAAGGACAGAGAATTAAATCAAGAAAGGCAAAAACTTGTTGGGGTTTGGTCCTCCTATTCCTCGAAATTGAATCGGTTCAAGTTCGATACCTGATCAGAAACCCTAGAAAAGGGTATATTCTCCGCCGCAACCAACAAAACCTGATCGATGGCACTGCGAATTGCTCAGTGCGAAGCTGGATATGAATGACGTCGATCGTATTTCCTCAGAATCCCATATAGGAAGGGTGAGAGAAAAAGACAGGCAGGGAGAGCGAGAGGAGAGAAGGGGGAGTTGGGTTTCAAGGGCAAACCCTATTGAAAACACCAGTAAATTAAAGGAATTAAATATGAAAACAAAGAGAAAAAAAAAATTAAAAAAGAATCGAAAGAGAATTGACTCGTGTTGGGCGTTGTTGCTGTGATGTAAATTGTAATGTATCAGCGGATCTGGGCCAATCTGGGTGAAGATGGTTGCTTTGTTTCAGAGAATATTGCAGAAGAGAAAGGTGGGGAAAGGAGGAGAGAGGGAGGGGAGAGGAGGGGAGGGGAGGGGAGGTTACTTTAATGGCGGTGAGGGTGAATGCATCTACGGAGGAGGAGAGCGTATGCGTATTTATCGGGTGAAGCCTAAAACGGGACGACTAGAGAGTGCCAGGTAAGTATCTGACTCTGTAGTAGTAGTAGCCTAGCCTAGTAGGAGGAGGGAGTAGTACGATCGCAGCAAGCATTCCTCTTAACTCTTAGCTTGGGACGACTCCAATAGTCCCCCAAATATATCTCAATATTCCTCCCAACTTTTGGATTCTTCATCTTTTTTACTTCAAAGATTTAGGAATGAGATCAATTTTTACTCTGAGATTATAAACCGATCTTCAAATTAACTAAATAAATCCACTTAATTGTTTATCTATAAAAGAAAATAATAAAAATAATAAATAATAATAATAATAATGTGAGATTATCGATTTCATTCGAGCTAATCTCTTATTTAACACAGCCGCATTATATAAATATTACTCTAGTGTTTTTCGCATTTTTAAAATAAATTATACAATATTTTACTATATTATTTGAGACTTATACTATTTCTTATATCAATTATTTTTTTTACTTAATGTATAAATTAAATTAAATTAACCTCGTAACTTTAAATTATATTTTTTTGAAGGGGGTGGGGGTGCGTACTGCTAATTTCTTTGCGCCTATTTCTAGTTTTTATTATATGCTTCGACGGTTTTCCATCTGTCGACTTATCGGCCTCTTGAGGATCGAGCTAGACTTGATCTCTTTAATTTTTTCCTTATAAAAAAAAAGTATACCGTGTTTTTTTTATAAATCTTACTTTATTTATTGAAAATTATATTTATAATACGGAGTATTGAATAAATAGATAGATGATATGTTAATAATAACAATCTTTAATTTCTATGCATGTTTAGATATTTTGGATTTGAAAACCATTTTCTAGTTTTCAAAACATACTTAAGATTGAGATGATAAGGCTTGGGATGTTATTGGTATTTGATAATAAAAATTTGTTGAATGATAGCCAATGTTCATCGTGTTGTTGGTATTTGGGCTTGGTAGGCAAGCTCAAATTCTAGAGAGATAGGCTCTGTCCATCTCTCTAGAATTTTTGTTTAAAAACCCTAATCTCAACCCTGTTTTTTTGTCCCAAAATTTTCAGTGGAAACTCAATTGACCATCCTTCAATTTATACTATAATTGGCACTCTCCGTCATCGTCCTCGTCGGTGTTCGTCGTGGTCTTCGTGTGCCGCTACCATCCATCGCCGTCGGGGTGGCGCCGCCACTCGTCATCCTCCTATTCCGAGTCTTCGCCGGCGTTGGTGGTGCTCCTCTCCATATTGGCCTGCTGGTGTATCTCTTTTATCCCCTCTTGATGTCCAATTCGCCCCCTTGTTGCTTCGTTTGGGTGTGGTGATTCCTCGTCTCTGCCTGGGCTCTTGTGTTCTCCTCCGGCGCCGGTGACTTCTCCTTGTCGTTGGCTGTTGGTGGCTAGCCATCTGCGGGTTCGGTGTTGGCGGTTGATGATCGCTGGTTGCTGGCTTCGGTTTGGCTTCCTAGACAGGGCCCAATTGCCTTCCTTTGGGCCCAAGGTAGCAGCCCGTTTGGGCCGGTCAGCTTTCCTTTAGGTCCAAGGCTTTTGCCTTGGGCCCAAAGCGGCCCGTTGGAAAGGAGGAAAAAAAATTGTGGATTGGCTAGATTTTCCGAGTTGCTTGGTTGTGTGGTTATTTGGCTTTGGGGCTAGCAGTATAAGAGCGGTGTTCTTCTCAATTGTCGATGTGCGAGAGGTCGTGGACGTGATCGAAACCTGAAGACTCGTCGGTAGAGTCCAAATCTGAGGTTTCCACTTAGTTTCACAGGGGTTCCCTGCGTCGCCTCTACCAACTGACAGACGAGTTGTCGCACTTTGCTTCTGTTCTTTCTTTGATAGTACTATTCTGTGTCTCTAACTACACTCTTGTAATTTGGTTTTATCTAGTTTGGTGCTGCCTTGCAATTTTCTTGTATTGACGGTTTGTGCCGATTTATTCGGCCTATCGATCCACCGGGTCTATCCGTTGCGTCGAATTTTCACCTAATTAAAAAAAAAGTTCCAAAAAATAATGTGATTTCTTTGACTATCTAGCATTCAGTTCATAATACATGCAATTTTTCGAGTCCTAATGTATCGCTGACCAACCGTGCTACTATGATGGTGTTTGGCTTGATCCTCATCTGTTTCTTTAACTAGTTGGTTTTCGTTTGGTCTTGGTTCCACTTGTTGCTCAATGGGCTCTTTTTTTTGTTTGTTTCATGTGTGGATGTTGTATTTATATGTGATGGTGTTTTCATCTGTCGGTTGTATCGACCTCTCGAGAATCAAGCTTGTCTAAACTCGAATTTTTATTTTATAAAACAAAAACAACCCATACAATTGTAGGTAGAGTTTGGTTATACACTGTGATAATCATTATGAACATGAACAAATTCAAATAATGCTTTGATTCATAGCATTCGATGCTAAATAAGGATCTCAATAAAAAAAATGAGTAAAATTTCAAAACACAAGATTCTAAAAATTACTAGGAAAAATGGATATATTATCAAGTTCACGACATTTGTTTGCAATATACTCCACATGATAGAATAGAATATTAGAAGCTTTACTTTATGATTAAGATATAATTATAGAAATTATCTACGATTCTCTATGTATATATTTCGATAAAGTAAGAATTTGGTTGATGAAATATCTAGTCGATTGCATCATTTCAAATAAGACTTAAAAGATTTTTGTTTATTGTCAGTATAAACTCACAAATAAAAACGACTAAAGTATACCACCGCTTTATTACTCTCACATGATATAGATTTTTGATGTCTGTATTGGAACACAAAAAATTGTGGCTTTTTCTCTCTTTTTCTTGTCGAACTAGTTAAGCCGCAAAAATTTAGAGTAAGAGATGTTACAAAACAATTAAATTACAACAAAGGGGATCGATTTATTGGTGACTTTTCACAAACAAAGCAACCGCCCAATCACGTTAAAAGCCCCTGAGAAATCTCACAATCAAGCAATAAATCTCTCCTTAATCACAATCTTTAATCTTCATCCATTTGGATTTGGAATTGGAATTTCACATCAACTTCTCCGGGGTACACTTCAACTGAAAAGCCAGGATCTTGTCCTTCTCCTCCGGGCATGGATCGTCTCCCTCCTCGAACAGCTCCCTCTTCACAGGTATCATGCACGACCTCTTCCCCAGGCAGTACTCTTCAACCACCTTCTTCGTCTTCTTCGCGTGGCACTTCTCGTCTTCCTTGAACAGCTGACAGATCCCCCACGGCCGCCCGAAGCTCGCGAACTCCACGGCAGTCGCCACGTGGTTTTCCGGGCAGGTGACCCTTGCAATCGTCCTCGGATCTCCCCTTGCGCTGACGATCCGCCCCGCTTCGTCCCTCTTCCACGAGTTGACGTGCGGCGGGTACGACTCCGAGACAAAGCTGCAAACTTGGGTTCGGTCGACCACCAAAATCTCCACGCTCTCCACGTTCCCTCCTTCCTCGTCGAAGATCACGATCAAGTTGTCTCTTGGCTTCACAAACGCCCGAGGTATGTGGTACCTGAAATTCAGCTCAAGATTCATGCTTTCCGCTATTGATGAATGTCGATTGCTTGCTGAATTGCACTCACTCGCATTGAGCCGGTAGGTGCAGTGGGGACAAGAAACTATTCCAGTGTCGTCCGATGCTGTTGCCGTTGATCCAGACCATGCCCTTGCTCATGTTGGTCATCCTAATTGCAAGCGGTAAATCTCCTTCTGGTGCATCGAATGTTGCCTGATAGATTTCAGCACCAGTTAATCAGGTTCAATTTCACTATTTATACTTGAGTACTTGAAATTAGGCGTAATTTACCTTGAACCAGGTCAAAGGTGGAGATTTTCCGGCTGCAGGAACCCATCTTGCACGCTTGGATCCTTCTTCTGTGTGGAATTGCTTTCTTTCTCCAGTAAGACCAACCTACATTTTGCATTCCAGATTCAATTTTATTATCAAAAGTGTATTTTAAGCATCCAAACATGATATGAACACACACCTTATGATACCACCCGTTGCTTGTTAGATCAAGATTTCCTGTACCCAAACCTTGGAGTATCAGAGATCTTAGCCCTGTAAACCGGTGCTCCATGTAAGCTCCACTATCCTTCATTTCTCAAAACAAGAACAGACTCATCAGCTATCAATACTGATAGTATGTATAGCAGTATAGGTGTAGGAGTTGCAAAAGAACACCTTTTTTTTGCCTTACCTCCATCCCAACAGTTGCGTGTAAAAACGTGATGACATTGGTTCCTTCATTGAGCGGCACAGGTAGACCATAGTGGAATTTGTGTGCTGTCTTGAAACCATGGCTGTTTCCTGAAGAGATGGAAGGATTAAGAACTAAGAAGACGATAAAGTTAAATAGTAAGCAAAAATGCAAAAGATTATTTGCTCCTCTTGTACCTTCATATTTCCCATTTACAAACACCATTAGGGAATGTCCAAGGCTTACAAGTTGTAGCACTGGCTGGATTGATTTTCTGAACGGTAAGTCATACTTATCCAAATTTATCCTGAAAACTCACAGCCAATACATAAGAAAAGAATTAAATCAAACCATTAGGAAACTAAACCAGGCTTTTTGTCCTTCACAAGGGCACTTACTTTGTGATGTACCAGACATAGTCTGTGGTGTCCTTGCTGAGAGAGTACTGCTCCAATGGCTTCCTTGAATAGTTGGACTCCGCCATTGGCAATGGCTCACTCGTCATCAGCCATTGGAGGTTCTTGTTTACAGTCTCCGATTTCACCATAAGCCTAGCATTGTGCTGTGATGCAATCTGCTTTGAAGCCAAGATAAAAGCAGATCAAAGTTTAGTCAGTATTAAGATTTTGATCCTCTTTTCCACTAGAGTTTTCGGGGAAAAGGGGCTTTTACCGATTGTGTGTTGTACATCACTGTCTTGCAATCGGGAAGGATACTTATTGACTTCTGAGGTACAAGGTAGTCTTTGCCCCTGAACTTTATAAGCGATGCCTCACGGGTCTTATTGTTCCAGAGAAAGGCAACACATTTGTCTGTTCCAGGCTTCTCATAGATCCTAGCCTGCATTTTACAGGAAGCACAAACATGTTCATACCTGTCATCCCCTTCCTCTTTTAGGAATCGCCTTTTTGATTTTTTTGGACATGTCAGTGCTTTTCTATTACCTCTGTCTCAGGGCTGTATGTTTCAACAGTGTAAACCCCTTCAAGAAGAGCTTCCTTGGAGAGCTCCAAAGCGTAATGCAAATCCTTCAAATGCCCGTATTTTGGGAATCTTAGTAGACCTGAAAGCCAAAATTTAGCGAAAGTCTCTAGGCATTCTCAAGTGGTCGAGAAAAAGCCTCTCCATACCATATTCATCAATGGGTGCTTCATCATAGTATCTGGTTGTAACAAATGCAGCTGAAGTTCTTCCAAAGTTCGTCCCACCATAATACTGCAACCAATTTGACAAACAAAGCATACACCAACTAAATCTGAATGTAAAACTTCTAGATCAATTATTTATTTCTCTCTAAATTGCATTTGATCTTCCTTTACCATATAGTAGTTAACGTGACTTCCATTCTTTGAGAACCAGCGAGCTACAGAGAATGCAATGTCCTCAGCCGGCCTCAGAGAAGGTGGTTCACCAAACCCTCTGTATCTGTTAGCAAACAATTCCCATACTGAATAACAATTCAGATAAATCAATTCGATGTAATCAGACATAGAATAACCAGCTTATGGGTGCTTACTGAGCAGTCCAGTTCTCAGCCCAGAGTTTCGGCTTTTTGCCAGAGTTTGAATCGGTGAAAGTGTCTCCGCAGTGCCTACCATTGCATGTACTGATCTACATAAATAAATGAAAAGAATCTCTTTCACACCCTTTTCTTCAGTTCATCAATTTCTGCTCGCGAAAATTAAAAGAAAAAAATCTTATGTCTGCTTACCACTACAGGAGGAGCGTGCTTCTGCTTGCACATGGTCCATGGCACACCGGTGTTCAAGCCTGCAGCCATTGTTCCTGCCCAATTGATATAGTTCTTCCCACCTTCATCGAATGCAGCGATGACATGATCATATTCGTTCTCAATCTGCAAAATGCCTCATTTTGTCGCTGTTCAGCTCATCTTTGGAATTCTTTGTTATCTACCTGAGTACTAATAGATAGAAAACCAAGACAGAAGATAACGACAAACCTGAGATAGAATGATAGGGCCACCCTGAGAGGCATACAGCTTCTCATCTTTCATCATATTGACAATCTTGGTAACCCATTCTTGCATAAGTTTCTGTTATCAAACATAATCCTTTCCGGATCAGAAAAGTTATTGCAAGCTTCTATTGTTGCTTTGATCTTGTTATATGAAGACCAAGAATAACCTTGTAAACGACATTTTCGGTTCTGAAGATCACTTCCTTCTCCTCTCTTAGCCAATATGGGAGCCCTCTGAACAGATTTGATGTGAAATCGAATCAGTTCGCTAAAGTATGCAATTTCATAGAAGCAGTACTTTGAAAGATGATTGACGACAAGCGTTTTGGAGGCTCCATTACCCGTGATTCCATTCAGCCTGGATGAAAGGCCCGATCCTAAGGGTAACATACATTCCATTATCAGCAACCGTCTTTATAAATTTTACCAAGTCATTGTTTCCTGTAAAATTAAACTGCAAGCAAGCACAAATCAATAGTTTGTTATCTGCTTAAAGGTGCAGCATTAGAAATTTACTATTGAATTGGTTCCTTGAATTGTCTAACCTGGCCCTTCACAGGCTCGTGGACGTTCCAGAAGACGTAAGTCTGAATGCAATTCAGACCTCCTCGCTTGGCCATCCCAAGGATTTTATCCCACGCCTGTAAAGGAGAAAACCCACAAGAATCAAATGGAAAGAGAGCCTATATGAAAAAGAGATAAAAATGGCATAGTAATGTACCACTGCAGGAACCCGAGGATAGTGGATGGAGCCAGAGAAGATGAGCACCCTCTTTCCATCAATGATCAAGGACCTTCCATCATAGGTAACGCTCTGGGGTTTTTTGGCATTGTCATACCCGGCTATATCGTCCTGCACATTGTCAGCACCATTGCCACCTAGCGCCAACCGAATCTCAGGGAAGAAGGCGAAGAAGAGGATGGGGGCAAGGACGAACAGCTGAAGTGGTGCCAGATGTGGTGGGCGCGGCAGAGCCACCATTTGGATGGATTGATCAACACAAAAGAAGGGCAAAATATGATTAAATGAATATGATGAAACAATCTAAAATGGGGGAAGTCTGAAAGGTCGATTGACAACTCTTCCTGGCTGAATAGGAAGAGTGAATGACCCCTAAAGATCGGTAGCCAAATACGAGTAGAGGGGCGGAAGATTATATAGAGAAGGATGTATGAATTGGATGGTCTATTGCTCTTCATTTTTGCTAATAATAGCTTTGTGTTTGCACCTCCAATTCGATCCTCTGATTGTTCTCCATTGTTTTCGCTATATTTTTACTCTTTCTCTGGCTCCTTGTTATTTTAGAATTTGCCTTGGAAAACAACACAACTGTATGTTACCCTTAGGATTTTAGCTGTTTCCTTCAAAATTTCCCCTCTTCTTCTTCAGTGACATTTCCTTGTAAAAATGTGTATCCTATAGAGTCTGCAAACACTATGCAGATATTCGATTTATTCATGATCAAACTTTATAGTAAAACCCTTCACTCATGTAGTCGGGTGGGATACTTTTTCTGGCTGCCACTGTAATGCCATTTCTTATGGAAGATAGCATCTTTCACAGATCTGTTAGGAATAAGCCTCCAAGGAGTGTAAGCTATTTTTTAATGTCCACACAAGTTGGTTGAGTTCCAGAGATCCCTCAAGCCAGAATGAGTAGCTCTCTGAGTTTCACAGATCCAAAGTTCCAAGGACTAATTAAACAAAAACAAATGCCAATAGGTGCAAGAACATGTCCACTTGTGCCGATGAAGTCAAAATTCATCAATGACTGTACAACAGGGGCATGAGATTTTACTTGGAAGAGACCTATGAAAAACAAATGAAGAACATTAACATGAAATAATCACATTTCAATCATTTAATCTAAGCGGGATATATTAATTTTGTTGTACAACAAGGATGCATACACCTCGACTCCGAGATATACTAGGTCCCTCGATTGCATCAATTTGCAGTTTTTCTCTAATGAATTGAAACATTTCCCTTCTAAAAAAAATAAAATGAAATCATCTTTTGTAATCAAAATTAAACAAAATCACCTATAAAAGGACTGCACTACATAGAATTAATTTGTGTTATTCCAATGTGCTCTTTTTGTATATGGTATGGTTTGTATAAAGTCTAATTAAGACTAATACTGTAGGTTTTACCTTTTAGGCAGGTACCCTACACCCTTGAATGCCCTGATGCACAATGACAAGGGAGTAAGGATGTAGAGGGTGAGTTGTTTAATGCCAACAATTCAAGCAATGACAACACCATCATAATTAACAATTAACAAGTGATTGACTAAGTACCTTTCAATAGATACCCCCTGTTCTAACCACCTCACATGCAACATTCAGGTCTACCCAATGTACTATGTCAATATGTATATGTTTTATATTCATTTTGATTTTACTGTATCATTAAAGACACTTTAAGGCCATTTTTAATTAAATAGCATTGTCACAAGTCATAACCAAATGGTTTCTTCCTAATTGTTTAATTTTGTTTATTCAAAATGGAGGAGTTTTGGTGGTTCCTTCAACCACTCCATCCGCACACCTCAATCATCTTATTTCATAATATCAATTTTAGCTTTTTAGGGTTCATATGACACTTGAACAAAAATTGAGGGCAATTCAATTGATCTTTTTTTATCAATGGTCCTCATCAATTGATGGCCACTAAAAATAAGTTACTAGTACTTGTTTACCCCTCTCTCCTTCCAAAAGAAGTATCAATTCCTTCACCTCTCCTTTTGAAATTACTTTTTTAATCGCTGGGATAGACGTTGATAGTTCACAACAGGCTCATAAATGTGGATCTATGACAGTGAAAGCCTATAAATGTGTGTGTAAGTTGTTGATGATGGAATTGGAAACACATAAAGATTGATTATTTTGATGGTCATTAAGGCATGTACAATTCAAATCGCCATACCATATGCAGGTAAAGTAGAATAAACACAATAAATTCGTCAGCGGAAACTAACCAGGATGATGATTGATGACCTTACATATTTAGAAAACTCGCACCAAATTGGTGCAGTGGATCAAGCAAAAAGTGTATTTTTTTTCTTAATGACTGGTTAATCTTTCAATGTAATCCAACATGTACGCCAATTTTCATTTCGGTTTGACAACATTTCACCTGTAAATTGCGGTGAATTTCAACATTTCACTTTCCAAGATTCAATCTTGATAACCTTACAGCAGGGAGAAATTTCAATCTTGATAAAATTATGTAGAAAAAAGACCAAACAATTTCAAAGTAAGAGAGAGGTTTGGTTAAAGCGTGGTAGTGGGGATAAGGGGTTAGGTCTGGAATTCAAACGGTATAACATAAGCTTCTCATTCCTCAAGCAGAGCTGGCCTTCATTTGTCCCCTTCCTCTTTCTCTCTCTCTTCAGCTCCAAGGTATGCCTTCCATGGCTCTCTCTCTCTATCTCTCTCTGACAGTATTATCAATTCTAAAGCTTGGATTTTGCTTGTGACTGCTAAAATGTGATTTTGCTTCGGTTCTCAAAAACTCGCAGAGACAATCCAAGTGTTGTGGAGTAGTGAAGATCTGAAAAAGCTGCTATTTCAGGCACTTCGCAGCGCGGAGAAGGATGAGCGTCTCGAGGTTCATCAAGTGTGTAACCGTCGGCGACGGCGCCGTCGGAAAAACCTGTATGCTTATCTCTTACACTAGCAACACCTTTCCCACCGTAAGCACCTCTCTCTCTCTCTTCTTGTTCAGAAATTGAGTGTTTAATATGAGGAATTTGTTATCTGCTTGCGCTTGGCGCTGCTTTCTTTCAAATTAGATGCTGTTTCGTCCATTTTAGTAGCTCAATCTGAGAGCCTCGGCATCGATTTGTGCTTTCTCGTTGAGATTTTCAGCAATAATGAAATTTATGGTGATGCTGAACTACTTGTTTCATCTTTGCTCGACTGTAAACAGGACTATGTGCCCACAGTGTTCGACAATTTCAGCGCAAATGTTGTTGTGGATGGGAGCACGGTTAATCTAGGTCTATGGGACACTGCTGGTACACCCAATTAACTTCATTGATATTCGAATCATTCCTATCTGTGTATCTACAAATACATTATGCAAATGAGTTTGCAATTTACTTCTTTCCATGGGAACAGGCCAGGAAGACTACAACAGATTGAGACCATTGAGCTACCGAGGAGCTGATGTGTTCATCCTCGCGTTTTCTCTCATTAGCAAAGCCAGCTACGAGAATGTCGCCAAGAAAGTGAGTCTCCTCCATATTGGTGAATATATGTGGATTGACAGCATTAGGCTGACACTTTCTTTTCGAATTATAATTTCAGTGGATACCTGAACTGAGGCATTATGCTCCGGGTGTTCCTATTATTCTTGTTGGAACAAAGCTAGGTATGCTTTACCATTCGATCTTGTGAGCATAAAATACCCAAAAAAGATCTGTTTGTTTTATGTTTCTGACTTTCTCTTGCTGCAGATCTCCGTGATGATAAGCAATTCTTTTTAGATCACCCAGGAGCTGTGCCGATTTCAACAGAACAGGTAGCTTTCTATACATTTAGACTAATTTTTAGTCTCCAGACGATTGAAAAACACCTGATATGGTGCTTCCTTTTGAAGGGAGAAGAACTGATGAAGCAGATTGGAGCTCCTGCCTACATCGAGTGTAGCGCTAAAACCCAACAGGTGGGTGGATTATTTTTCATATCCCAGCTGTAAGACCTCATTAGTTTTCCTCTCATCCTGAATATGAAGAGAGTAAAAAGGATCTTTTTTTTCTTCCGTTGTTGTGTGCAGAACATAAAGGCTGTCTTTGATGCTGCAATCAAGGTTGTTCTCCAACCTCCAAAGAGCAAGAAGAAAAAGAAGAGAAGGTCGCACAAGGGCTGTGCTATTCTGTAGTCAAGGGGGAAGAATTCATCAGTGAAGCACGAGGGTGGCTCTGTTTCTGTTGCCACTAACTACAGAGGGATTTCAATCGACCGAAGCATGGGGTTGTGGCTTGAGGTAGGTCACTTGGAGAGCTCCAGAGCTCATTGAGTTTGCTTATCATTCATGGCATGGTCCCATTCTGTACATTAATTGATCATGTTATATGCATCCCTTATCAACTTACTTTGATATGCGTAACCCAGAATGATTAAGTGCTTGACCGCATGTAGTAGATCTGTGTTTCGTTTAGCAATTGTATGATGTGCTGTGCCATTATGTCTGTGTGGAGGCAACGGAATAGAGTATCATGTAGATGCTATGACAATAAGGTATCTTTGCTTCATCCTTTCGTTTTCGTAGTCTTTTGGTAATCAAATTGGCTTCCCCGCCACGTCCTTCAAAACTTATGCAACATTATAAACCAAAGGGGAGTGGTAAATGGGAATGCTGTCATTGTTTTAGTTTTGCTTAGTTTTCCCTAGTTAGCTTACAACTTTCAGTGAAAGTTTCGTCCAACTATTTTGCATCCAAAAGAATGCCTAGATGTAACCAGGAACAAAAAAAAAGAGGTGGAAATTGCTGCTTTAGAGTCTTAACACAACACTACACACAGAATTTGAAGCCATACTATAGGCCATCTCCAAATCCCTTTTGCTGGACTCGGTGCATATGAAAATGCACGAAAGGTATTCCTGTACCAAAAGCATCTCCTACTCTCCCCTATCTTGATACCAAAATACTCCAAGTAGCCTAATCACTCAAATGTCTTCTTACAAGAATGAAGAATGTATATCTAGGGCACCATGTTCTTTGAATGAGAATTAGACTACTGTTGTGTATGGTAAGGCATATATACCTGCTTCTGGCAAGTATCTTGTAGATGGATACAGAGGAAATTCGTCAGCTGGGGCATTAATATGATCATCACTCATCGCTTGGGTTTCATTCAGATTGTTCTTCCTCTGTGGACTCATCTTCACAAGCCAGTTGAGGTCATCAAGATCACCAGACTCAATCTCGGGGGTTGGAGGAGGAACCCAGCTTTCTGCTTGAGATTCCCAAATACAAGTGCTTTGCGAGAATTGAGACGACACAGTGCAATCATCTTGCTGTTGCTGGAAGCTCCCACCTCTTTCAGATGATGAATAGCAAAGCTCGTTTGAAGGTATCAAGCCAGAGTCCCGACAAATGCGCCCACAACTCTTTGAAGTAGAACAGCAGGGCATTTGGTGGCCACCAAATTGATCCATTTGAAGTAAGTCAGTGGGAGAACACTTGATTTCTGGCAAGTTCATCTCGCTGTTGCATTCATCACTTCCTGGAATGAACACGGGAAATGCACAGCTTAAACATTTGATTGCAGGAGAGCCCTGAGATCGGTTATGTGCATCCAATCAAGACAGTAGAAACATACCATTTTTGATGAATTTGCAAGGTGGCAAGCTGAACAAGTTATTGATATTCTGGTTATAGTCTCTATAACTGGTGATACGGTTGCACGAGGATAGCCACTCGAGCTCTTCGGAGAAACACCTGATCTCCGACCACCATGTTGTAGCTTCACATTTCCTTTCCTTCAACATATCACTTCGTTCATGGTCTACCTTCACTCTCTCTCTCTTTTTCGGGTTGAACCACTTTCTTTCATGGGATGCCTTTTCCTTGACCTTCCTCAAGGATCGCTGGTGTTTCTTCATCTTCTTCATCTTACAAGCTAATGCCCCTTCTCTCCTAAGCTGCAGAATGGAATTCACACATAACGAACTCACAAGGATCAGGAATTTGTTTCTTGCAGTTGTTGTGTGATTAACAGCTTTCGCATTACAATAAGCTGTTTGATTAAAGACTCAAAATTTCATTCTGAGCCGAATGAAGAAACATTATATATTTCCATATCAGACAATAACTTGTCACAGGAGTTATCAGATAAAAGGGCAAGACGAGTTTTTTCGTTAGGGTTAGGGTTTGGTGCTTATATATTTCACAGTCCAACGAAGTCCAAAAACACGAAAGATTGAAACTTTGTCCACAATCTAGTATGACTGAACTAGGGTTCGAGATTCCCAATAAACGAAGGCCGAACAGCAAACAATAAACGAAGAAAAAAAACAACCTTCAGCAACTCGACGAGGGTTTCACCGCCGACTTTCCAGACATAACCCGGAGGAGGAAACGGGAAGCAGCGCGACATTGTTATCAAAAAGTGAAGAAGAGCCGATCCGAAGAAGCTCCGATCCAGTGAATTAAACCCTCTCCTAGTAGTTAGTAAGGAAAACAATGATCTGCTATTTGTACTCTGTTTCTCTCACTGATTTGTGAGGAGTTGAAAGCGTGAAGAATCTTAGGCATGGCGGGTGCAGAAAGAGATCAGAACTCACAAGAAAACGGTGTACATTGCCGCAGTAGAACAAATCGACAGTAAGATTGCATTACTCTTTTACAATTGGTCTCCTTTCTTCCCAATTTCCCTTTTTGGTTTCCCGCCGACTGTGGCATGTTAGTCTTTTTTATGTTCATCCTTCCTAGAGTTTTTTTAGTGTAGATGCTTCTGGGGGATTCTTTTATAATTAAGGCATACTATGGGCCGGCGAGGATATAAAAAGTACATAGGAATTGGACTACAAAATGATTTTTTTTAATTATGTAAAAATTCGAATTCAGACAAATCTGAAGTTCGAGAGGCCGAAGAATTGACAGACGAACAACCGTCAACATACAACATACTAAACACACAAATAAAACACATGAAAAAACAAAATGGATCTTTGTAGACTAAAGGATCTTCGGTCGGGGTTCAACATTTTTATTTGTATGTAGATTATGTCCGTTTTACCTCGAATTCCAAGCATCTGATAACATTTAGAGGCTAAAAAAGTAATTTGTGAGACGGACTCATAGGTCGTGTTAGACTTGATGTGCTAGCTTGGTTGATATCTAACATGGCTTCATTAGAAGAAACTGAGACATTCAGATATGTCACGCCTATCGCAAAAACAACTGATGTTCGGAGTTTCTTACTCTCTTGCCTTGTCTTTTCCATTAAGTTTTGTTATTTTGGACAATGTCTCGAGTGGAGCGGTTAGGATCTTGCTAGATGATGCCGAGGGGTCAAAAAGACTCGAATGTGCATTGCATAGCGATCGAGTCTCCCATTCCTTCTATTATTAAAGTACTTCATCCCGGAGTGAGGGCCTTGGCCCTTGTCTTTTTCAACAAAAAAAAAAGAAAAGAAAAAGAAATTAAGAATATTAATTAAGGTATATATTTCGTGTGTATAAGGATTAAATCAATCGAGCATGGAGTATAATCTTACAAACAAGCTAGCTAGTATGTATAATTAATCTCTTTACTTCTTATTGTAAACTTGAAAGTTTTGGTGATGAACAACGTAACTTGAAGAATAAAGTAACTACGACAAAGACAAACATATATGATATGATGTAAATATTCCGTGGTCGAGCATCTGACTAGCTAGTAGCTAGCCATATATACAAATATATGAAAGCACCTCAGTCACATGCTTGATTCTCTCTCTACTTATAGGGGTCAATTGAATTGACACCTTCGATCATATAAACATAATTATATACTCCATTTATTATTGATGTTTTTTTTTTACTTTATACCATGTTTTTAATAAGTTCAAAATTATACTCTCTTTTTATTGAAGGGATGAATACACTGTTAATGGTCCGCAACTTATTGAGGACCCATTAACAGGGTATACCCATATTTAAAATTAAAAAATGCACCATTAGTGGGTCCACAACTTGTTGAAGACTCGTTAGCAGTGTATACAGTAAAAATTACCGGTATATTTAACTTTTTCATAATTAAAACATGACATTTTACTATTTACAAACGTTTTCTTAATTGTTAAAAACTATATAAAATATCAATTTTTTTTAATAATTTGATATTTATTACTATTAAATACATGAGTTTATATATAAATATTTTATATAGTTTTTTATCATTATAAAAAAGCGTACATTAATAGTAAATGATGTGTTTTAATTCACAGAGGGGGTATAAAATATTATTTAATATTAATATTTCTTATAACTTTTAATTTTTTTTATTAAAAAAATTATTTAGCATTGCAGATTTGTTCTCCCATCCCCCTATCTCCTTACTATCCCCTCTCACCTAATAATCTCTCCCCCTTACCATATTTTTTTTTCAAATTTTAATTATTTTTTGTTTTTTTAATTTATTTTAGAGGTAAGGAGAACAGAGCAGAGTTTGTCCCTTTTAAGACGGCGGATCCTAATAACTTTTTAAAAGTTGAGTGGCAAGTGGTTACTTTCTATAAAGTGTTAGTGTAAGCTATGTGAATGTGTTACTATTTCACTTTAAAAGATAATATTTCACTTCCTACTCACTTTTTGATAATTTCACTATCTTTTTTAAACTCACTCTACATCTTATACAATGAAAAAATCTTTTAAACAATCTATATAATATACTAAAGTAGAAATCTGCTATTTACTGGTGTAATTCACTTATGTGTTATTTTCTTGTGTAATCTGACCTAGATTTTTTGACACGAGAATTAATTATATATGATCCAAATATCCAATATATTTAAACCATGTTAGATAATGACCTTATTTTATGACACGTCAATTAATGATGATCCAATATATTTAAGTCATGTTAAATAATGACCTTATCTATTTTTATCCACGTGTTGTCGTATGTGTCCATCTCATATCTCTACAGAATCTATCATTTTACCATTAGTTATTTTGCAGATACTGTAACTTGAATTATTTTATTTTTAGTCATTAAGATTGATTATTTTAGTTCATTATATCTAATGACAAGATTTCATTATTAATTAATTATGTACTGAACAATAAAATCTTATCATGAAAATATTTATATTAATTATTAGTCTCATATCTTAAGTCGTTACAAAACCTATTATTTTTTTTAACACAATTAAAATTATTTTACTTTAGTTATTTTGCGTGATCTTTTTAGACTTTAAGTTAATTCATGATTGCTTGAATTTTTTATTAAAAAATTTAAAATAAATTATTTTAATCTTCACATAAAATTTAAAAAATAAAGGACAATTTTAATATAATAATATATAATTTATTAATAAAAATCCAAAAGCGTGGATAACAAATACTAATAACACATAAACCAATACAAAATACAGTATTACATAGTACGGAGTACAATCTAATACATGTAAAATCTTTCAAAATTTATCCTCCCAAAAGAATAACTTATCAAAAAATTAAAATAATCTATATAGCCCTCAAAATTTTAATGATATTGGTCCAAGTTTTTCTACTTGATTAATAAAAAAAATTCATATTTGCCCCAAACGGGGTGATTTAGTAGTGTGGAGAAAGAAAAAGTAAAGAGGTCTCGAGTTCGATCTCTGCATTTACCCCAAGGATGTCTAACTCCCTACTAGCCGGTTGGTTCAAACCAGTTTGTCTAAATCCAAGGTTCGATCCATGCCTCCTTCCCTTTTTTGTGTGAAAATTCAATATTTGTCTAACTCCCTACTAGCCGGTCGGCCCGTCGAAGTAGTTCGGAAATTGTCAAAAATTCCATCTTTTATTGAAACTTTATTCACACCTCAAACACCTGTCGCAAATGAGGCGAAAAGATAATTGCCAATGAGGACCTCAATTAAGTATAAATTACAGAATGAGGGTACTTACAGAGAATCTCAGATGAAGCCATTTTTTTTCAACCTAGAAAGGACTTGTTCTCTCTGCTCACATGTCCATTTAGACGTTGCCATGTATTTAGCCGAGTTATCTCTCGTCTTCTAGGGTTTCAATCTTTTCACAAAAAATTCCTCCATAACCAATTCTCTCTTTCTCTTCGCATGCCGCCTCCACCCGTTCTTGCTATATGCAGTTTCAATTCCCCCGATTCATCATCTCCTCGAAGCCTCTGGCGGAGTAATTTCAAAAGTTCTTTCCTTTGCCCTTTTCCGTTGTCTACTCCCGGTACTAATCTCCTTTTGCCTTACTAAATTTTGAGTTGAAATTGTTGATTGTTTAGAATTTTTAGTTTTTTTGCTGTAATTGTCAATTGGTCAATCTTATCGACCGCAACTTCAGATACCAGGGCTTCTTTCCTTGTTAGATCAATTGAAATTGAAAGTGCGATTATTTAATTTGGTTTGGTTGGTTATTCACATTGTGATTTTCATTAAAAAAAACCGTTCTTTTTTCAAGAAGTAGGTGCTGCGTGGACTTTCTGATATGATTGTTGAATGATCTGAATTCGTGCTTATACTTTGGTTTTCGTAATGCGGCAGAGGCAGCTCCTGAAATTTGGTTTCATTTTATTTAGGGTTCCACAAGTTTGAGGAGAACTTGCTCTCGCGGATGTAAAGGTAGAGTCTTTGTTGCTCCGTTCATAGGTTTTGATTAATTGGCATCTTCTGAGTGGCCTTCGGATCTGATGGACGACGGAGAGGTTGATTTCTCCAATCAGGGAGTATTTCCGAATTCGATGGGCGAGATTCCGTGCAGTGGCTCCATGGATAGTTTCTTTGATGAGCTGCTGAAGGATACACACGCCTGCACTCATACCCACACTTGTAATCCTCCAGGCCCTGACTTATCTCATACCCATACCTGTTTTCATGTTCACACCAAAATCGTCTCAGCCCCATCTGATGATAACGGTGACAACAGTAACAATGATAACTCTGCTGAATCCATGGAGAAGAAAGCCAAAAAGCGACCACTGGGCAATCGGGAAGCTGTTCGCAAGTACCGTGAGAAGAAGAAGGCACGGGCTGCATCCCTGGAGGACGAGGTTGTGAAACTCAGGGCTGTGAATCAGCAGCTGCTGAAGAGATTGCAGGGCCAGGCGTCATTGGAAGCTGAGGTTGCAAGGTTGAAGTGTCTCCTGGTGGACATACGAGGACGGATTGAAGGAGAGATTGGTTCCTTTCCGTATCAAAAATCTGTCAAGGCTGGAGAGGCATTCCAGAATATCACCAATCCTGGCTTTCCTGGGCCATATCCGACGAATCCTTGTAATGTTCAGTGCGGTGATCAGATCTATTGCCTTCAACCAGAGGCAGGAGGCAAAAACGTTGAACTCCCGTTAAATGATCAAGGTTTCAATGGCTGCGACTTTGAGAATATGCACTGCCTTGCAAACTTGGGAACTGGATCAAAAGACTGTCTTGGTCGCGGACCTTGTGAAACGGGGAACATTGCGTTAACAGCCAATTCGTCCGGTGACAGTAGGAGGAAAGGTAGTCAGTCTTCTTTGTTTTCTTTTTGCAAACGCATTCCTTATTTGCTGGATAATGTGAAGTAGAAACATATTGCTATATATGGGCATTGATTTATAAAATATTTAGGATTTTTTGTTCCATAAGGAGGCATTAAAGCCACAACAACTTGAGAGGGGATACAAACCCATGACTTCAAGCAACGGGGTGTCATCCTTTGCCAATTAAAGTGAGCAAGACTTGAATTTGTAGGATGCATTGAACTTTAGGGTCCATGTTTTTCCTTTTATGTTCATGCAATCAAGCATATTTCTTTTTACTGATTTAGTCCCTTTTTCTCCACTCTTGCTTGCTTAATCATCTATTTTTAGTCTTCCATATATGTGACTCGTGATGGAGACTCAGGCCATAATTACCATATAAATGCATGTATGTTAGTGTTTATGTATGGTGAAGCTTTCAGTCGAGATTCAGGTCTTAAGGCTTCGGCCATACTATCACAAGAACGAAATGCATGGAAAAGATTTGTGGTCCTATAAGCATTAATTATTCTAGGGATTGGCATACTTATATGTTGTACTGGTGGTATAGATCATGTCCAGATGGTGTTTATGCATCTCAATTCCCAAGCATTGTAGTCCACAGTAATGTTCATGCATCTATTTTTTCACATCATCGATGCGCCTGTTTCCTAAACTTATTCCTTGTGCATGAACAGTATGCTGCAATTTTTCACAGGGAGTTTTTTTAATTGAAGTTGTTATTTATAGTGGAATTTCTTTTCTTTCAAATTTGTTGATAAATTTCATCTGCTGTTGTTTTTCCTCATAGGCAACCGCCCAGAAACCACCGGTTGAGGACAAAAGTGTCGAAGAAGCTCCAGAGCGTAGAGTTAGTCACATCAATAATGTAGTTAAAACTCTACATTGCCTCTTCTCTGAGTTCTAACCTGAACAGATCATTTATGCTGCATCAGTAACATTGATTCAGGCTATAATTTGAACCGGACCTAGGTCAATCAGATCGCTTGTTTCACTCTACGCTGTGGCGGCTACAGTTTTGCCCTTGTTGTGAGTTGAGACTGGTTGTCACCTGGGCTGGCTTATGTTTTTTGTTGGATGAATGTGTAAAAAGGAGAGGACTTTACTCTATGCTTAAGAACGGGTATATATATCCTCTTGCCCTGTTGATACTTGGATTGCCAACGGCATAACCTGCTAATCAGGTTTTGAGTGCTTGAAAACTCCTTGAGATCTTGCAGAAGCATCTGTAATTCAACACTATTGGAGTTCAAGTTAAGGTGTTCATTTCTCATTGTTTGGGTTCAATGTTTAATCATAAACAGGTTTGTTTTAAGCTGCATATAAATATCTGATTTTATTTAAGATAGGTTCCTTCAACCTTTAGGGTTAGGTGTAAATCAGTTGAATATTTTCAAGGTCAGTCCTTTTCAAACAACCACCAGCCGGCCAAATCAACAATTTCTTACCTCTTTCACTTGAGAGAATATTTCCAAAGTACAATAATTATATGTCTAAATTAAGCCACTCACTTTCTTCACCAATCAAACAATGCCATGATTCAAACTCTGAAATCAAACTAAACTACAAATCCATCCATTAAAATATAATCACATACCATAAACATCACAATCTTATCACAGCTAGTCATAATCCAAACTGCCATTACACAAAGTAGACAGTACAAAACTGAACTCTTTTGGGTTCTGAAAATGAGAAACTGATTACATGATAGAGCACGCGGCGGGGTTGTCATCGCTGAAGGCGGTGGTGTAGCGGACCTCGGTGGAGCTGGCGCGAGCGAGTTGGGACACGTGGGGGTCGTAGTCGTTGCGCACGTAGCCGGCGGGGGCTTTCCGGTCGTAGACACCCTGGGCGTAAGGGTGCTCCACCACATCGTAGGGGACATAAGGCCAGAGCTCGGCCTTCTTGCCGGTGCGATGCTTGACACGTGCCAGCACCTTGGAGGGGTCCACGTAGCCGACCACGGTGAGCTTGTGCTTGTTGGGCTCGATGTCCACCTGCGTCACCCCCTTCATCCCCTCCACCGACCTCCTCACCTTCCGCTCGCACCCCTCGCAGTCGATCTTTATCTTGATCTCCACCGTCTGATTCCACAAAATCCAATATCATATCAGCCGTTGGATCATTTCAATTTGCCAGCACAAAAAGATTTCATCTTTATATTTCACCATCCCTCAAATATATATATAAAAAAAGATTTGATCTTTACAGGTCCAATGCTTTAGGCCACGAATGTCACTTTTAGATAAAGCTTTGCAGCCGGGTGAAGGGTCGAATGCTTACAAAAGCATACAGCAATCTTAGCAACAGCAAAAAAGCTACAATCTTTACTTAATTGAGCACATAAAGGCTACTGAGAATCACTTGAATCTGAATCTGAAGTGCCCAACTCGGGTAACCGAACTGACTGGAAGATCAGGCAGACAAATTGGGTTTCCACTTGTATTTGCCTACAAATCAACAGATCTACAATCTACCTATAGGGTTGGACTCAGCAACTAATTAAGTCATTTAAGTGAACATAGTGAAGCTAAATCAAACCAGACTGAGATCGAAAATAAAATAGGTTGTTGATGAAACGAACCTGAAGTTGCTTGCGTCTCTTGTGCCTGGAGGAACGTCCGGTGGAGCAGTCAAACAATTCGGAGATATGATCCAGAGCACCCATTTTGAATCCTTGCTGTTGAATTGGCTCTTCCAAACTTGTTGCAGAAATAAGAGAGAGTGATGGGGAAGAAGGAGAGAGAGAGAGATAGAGAAAACCCTAGTCTTTGTTTGTTGAAAGAAATGGAAAGGTTGGAGAAGAATTTAATTTCCCTTGAAAATGGAAGCCCTTATATAGAGGAGGAAGATGAGATGTAGTGGCACTGCCAGTGGGATGGGCCGAGTAGCTGTTTGTGTCTCTGTGTGTGAATGTGATTTGTTTAAGCGTGTGTGATTTAAGGATTAGGAAATTACTTAGCTTGTTAGGTCTAACTACAGTCTACAGTACATTTTTTTTTTTTTTCAATTAGAAAAAAATTAAGAAAACTAGGAACAAAGAAACGGGGACCAAATTGGATCAAGTTAAGTGAAAACACTACTGGAGGAGTAAACAAATTAGGGAGTGAAGTGTGACAGTAGATTAAAAGCTGTTGAGGCACTGTTGCTTAGCTGAGGCCACCTGGTGGATCGTCAGATGAAGTCAGGAGACGACACGTGGCAACCCTTAGATTTGGATTCGGGAAACCGACCGTATGGGATTTGGATGCACACGTCTTTCGTGGTGATCTAGTATACGTAGTAATAATAAATGATAATGGGGATGGGTATGGCCGTATGGGAATAGGCTTATCATATGCTATGTAATGTAATGTAATGTAATGAATGTGACAGCATTTTACAGACAGGACAAAGGTTTACATTGGAGAAGACTATCTCCTCAAATATACGACTCCTGTAGTTAAACCGAGAAGGGTGTATACACCAAGAGATCTACATCCGTTTAAACCTCACATTAACGTGTATCCAGTATTAAATACATCAGCATTACAAAAGGTAATGAATATATGATATGTTTATGTGTTTTTTATTATGAAAAAGCAAGTTTAATTTTAAAAAAAATAAATAGATAAATATAAATACCCCGACGGATTATAGATTCATCCATTTTGAGTTTTTTTTTTTAATTTAAGTTTCAGCTTTTTAAAAAAAAAAATTAATGCGAATGAATCATGAATTCATTTCTTATATTGAAGGTTAAGATATAGGCACTCATACTGCTAACAAAATGTATAAATCTAACCATCGGGAGTTTGGAAGAGACCCCTAAAGATTTGTTATAAATTGAAGATATGGCTTCGAGAGAAGGCATAAAGATTACAACTTTTAGAGACAATCTTATATACGCTATCAATAAAAATTGAATTACTCCATGGGAGATTCATAAAACCATAGAGGACATTCAACGCATTATGCTAAATTAGGTAAGAGGAGGTTTACGAGTGACTGTTGACGATGGGTAGTTGGTAGTTATGGCATAACGGAGTATTGTATAATGTATTGGAAGTTATAACGGCTACTTCCTAGGGTACATAGTGATCCCCTGGACGGCCCGGGCGAGAATATCTGCAAGCTGGTGGGCGCCTACCGCTTTTAACGCTTCAAATAAGGCCCCACAGCCCACAGGTCCACCCTCATCTTAATTGTGCACAGAAGAAGATAATCTACTCTGATTCGTCGGTTGCTCGCTTTGTTAATTCATTTTGCTTTGATTTGGGCTGGGCTGTAGCCCAATACGTGTGGTCTGGGCCTTAACCAACACTATTCACAACTCCATTATCTCAAATTCCCAGTAACACTAACACTAGCTAACGAGTTCACACAAGTTATAACATCAGAATTTAACCATATATTAATAACTATTACAGTTTTTCTTGCATCATTTTTTTTTAAAACATCTTAATATTATAACAAATTGCTTATTGTATAAAATAAAATAAAAATCTGGCCTATCGTGTTGAAGATTGAGGGCCAAACACGTGATTGACTCAGTCCCTCATGGCATAGATTACAACACTACTCGAGATTGGATCTTTTCCCATGAGACTCTCATCCGTGTTGGCCTCCATCACGGATGATGGATGGATATGCCAACACTACTCGAGGATGCCTCAAATGTCGACAAAATCCTCACGAGAGGAAGGAATTCGGATTGGCCTGTAAAGCAAAAGTTCCCAAGGGTTGACATGATGGACAGTTACACAAAAAGGAAGAAGGTAATTTTCCTGGAATTCCCGGTATCGAAGCTTGCTTCATTTGATTGATTTGTAAGCTAGCTCGACTGGGTTCCTTCATCTACCTATGGGCTTATTGGGCTTTCGACATACAGTTAGCATTTTCTCCCATTAATTGGCCTAATAGGGGATTATTGGGCTTGGCCCATATTCATATTGATATCATCTTGGCCCAATATCTATCTTGTGCCGTTTGCTATTACTGTTGGATCGCCGAATTAAGCAAAAAGGGTGCAACAACTTCTAGGAAAGTAGTCGTTTTTGTAGGCATAAGGAAGAAACAATTTCATGAAAATTTCCAAGTTCAAATTATAGATAAGTCAATGTGGACTGATGGGGATAAAATGAAACACTTAATAATAATAATAATTAGGATTGTAACAATGAGTGGGTACAAATATGAGAAAATTCGAAAAGGTCAAAGGTCCAACCCCAAGACCTGGACCAGGGCCATCATCAACTTTGGTTCGCCACTCAAATCGTGGGTTACCTTTTGGGTTTATCTTTTGTATAAGTGCACTTATTTGACCTTTTTGCTACCAATTTTCACCAATGGTAAGGTAACTTTGAAGAATTAAATACGCGCGCAACAATTAAACATGACAGTGAAAACTTACCTAATTGGAAAAAAAAAAGTAACGGTTGAGATGAAATTGGTAGTGGAGGGTGGGGGTCAAAAAATGGTAGTGTGACATGTAGACCTCATGGGTGATGAACGATTGATCTGATTTTGTTAGTCGGAAAGCAGAGTAATGAGCTCCATCCCCACGCAAAAATCAACGGTAATTATTCAAGTTTGTTGTTTTGCACTGCACTGCTCCCCACCAGCACCTATGATTTATCAGTCTTATATGACCTTTCTTTTTCCTTTTCTGTTTTAATTTCCCTCATTAAAAAAAAACACACAGAAAGAGGGAAATGGTGGCAACTTCACATGAGTTTCTTGCTGCAAAAAACTCTGCCCTCTTTCGAGGACAGGAGATACGTGCTTTGGTTAAAAAAAAAGCAACCCAACACCCCCTCACTCATATTTAATAGGAGTATATATACAGTGGTTTTAAAAAAAAAAAATTAATTTAAGGGGAAGCGAAATACACGACAGATGATAAGTATTTATTACCGATGGCAGTAACAGAGTATGAAGCGGTTAGTTGAGATACGGAATATTTAACTCTAAGTTTTATATAAATGTGTAATTAGATAAAAATATAAATCTTACATACTTTATTTTATGGTTTTTAAATATTTTAATATAACATAGTAATTTGAAATTTTCGAGTTTAATTATAATATTAAGATACGAAGTTTAACAAATGATAATTATGATAGAAATATATCAATTTGATAAATGATGTGAAAAATAATTTATATTGGTTTAGTCTTGAAACGTTTATAACTTTTTTACTTATTTGTCGGATTTGAGCTTATAATATATCAAATCTTACTCATGTGTCGAAGTTGAGCTTATAATATATCAAATCAAAGCTAATAACGAGAGGATTATGTATATTAAATTTTATTTTTGATTGGGAGGATGACTTTAACCCCTGACCTTAAAGAGGATCCGTCCCGGACTAATGGGGGGGAGAGGATATAAAAGGGGAGTTTGTCAGTAGCAGCAGGACCCTACAACGAGGACTCTGTCCGCCCTTAGCCTGTGGGACTACCTACACTAGATGGTTTTCGCTCCTTTTTTTTTAACACGGAAAACAGTTCGATTCACCAGACATTACCATGTCAGATAAATTGAGAGACCGAAAATTGTAGACAGACTAACTGTCATGATACAATAAGGAAACCAAAAATAAAAAGTATAAAATGAAGGACTTCCCCCAACTGATCACAATTACAATCAACCCAAGGAGCCGGGATAGACTATGAATACTGAGAGAACAAGAGCATTTAGAGACTAATACGGTGTCTTAACACCAACACGGTTTTCTCTCCCTTTTTTAGTGCACATTTCAACCATCGTATCTTATTCTTAATTCTTATTATTATATATTGGGCAGGCCGTGTTGATTTTACTCACTCCTCCTAATATAAGTAGTTGTTTATAATAATAATAATAATAATAATAATAATAATAATAATAATAATAATAATCCGTCAAACCGGGGTTACAAACCGGGCCCCTTCCCCTAATTAGGCTAATTAAGTAATTAACTCCATCGATCTCGATCTAGGTAAGTTGATTGAAACTTGAACCCACTCAGCGCCCAATTGCTTTACTGATTACATCCTTACTAGTACTATTAATTAAACAAATGTAATGACGACTAATCAAGTTCACAAGCACTGTTTTTGATCACTGCACGATACCATTAATATAAAGGGCCACATATATATATACATATATATATATATATATATATATATATATATATATATATATATATATATATATATATATATATATATATATATACATAAAAACATAAGTCCAATCACGCACATTTGGGTGTTTCCAAGGTGAGTGTGCACAGGATGTACCTAATTTCCTATACATATATGTGTCCCTTGCCTTTGATTCATATAAGTAATTGCTGTTTATTATATCTCTATCTAAAATTCGTCCACATATTATACCTATCTATAGCTATTCGCTAGTGCGGATTTAGTTGTCACAGGTATCCCATTAATTTCCAACATACTTCAATTTCAATTTCAATTTCAATTGTTTCATAAAAACTTTTACATATATTTCTCCTTAATTAGTGCATATATACATATATATAAATGACGTATTCTTGATTTTGTTACATCAAATGAACCCTCCCCATGAGACGTCTCCCTCAAAAATGATTATAAATGTGTCCTCGATCTACATAACTTTTCTATCCCCTCCACTTAATTCAAAGTATTTTTTTAATATTTCTTTCTTTTTGATACACGTAAGAGTTTGGGTAATAGCAGGCATTACTGACCCACCACTCAAGGGCGTCATTTCGAAAGAGAATCTGGATCTCAAGATGAGACACGAGAGGATAGTGATTGAGGAAGTGTAGAAGGTGCACCACTCCCTGAACACATGGACGCAGAAAAATATATGGAAGTCTTGAAGCAGCTTTCGAGCATTCGCCATGATAATCTTGATTTCCAAGTACAACTCCAACGTCCAGACATTGTTTTTATTTTTATCCTAGTTTATTTCGATCAACTCAGTCGCTCTATATCTGGATATTTAAGGGGTTGGTCCTCCCACCCATAAGCGACTCCACGTTTCCATGAGGATTCGAATTTCGAATCTCTTGGTATGAGATGTAACCCCGCAACCACAGACATTGTTGATAGTACATTGTTGATAGTATTAATAACAGCTAGGCACCTTCAAATTATTTTTTAATTAATATGGGTATGTTGATGTTTGGGAGAAAAAGATAATATAAATTCAATAAATAAATAAAAAGACATAAATTTAGTGGTTCATCAAATAATAACCACTTATATTTATACGGACTATTGAGAGATTTGATTAAAAAAAAATTCGGATTATTACAGCTGAAAACATAAAACGGTTGTAACAGTACTTGAAAACCCAAAATACTAAATTAGGGGTGCGGACCGTGCGGTTGAAATAAGAAGGCTCGATCGATAAGCATATACTGTATATATCAGCAACGCTGGAGGCGGATCGGCGACCCTGCAGCACACCAGACTACAACCATTTAAAGCAGCAGCAAATAAAGATGAAAGATCGATATGAAGGAGGTGGATCATATATACATGGATCCATCATATCATATCATAGCATATCTTATTATGCAGATGAATGCAGTATGTAATGTAATGTACGTAGGCAGAGGAAGGGATACTCTCTACTCTCTACTCTCTACTCTCTACTCTCAAGGGTGGTACCAACTACTGTTGGGGATGGAGATACATGCCCACTGTACGTTGCTTCACCCAACAAACCGGCCACAAAATAAAATGTCCACAAACACACATTAATTACTGTATCTAGCTTGTTGCAAATCCAAAATACATTTCATATATATATTTCGACAATTGATTAATTTCGTGATGATATCTTACTTTGGTTTGTATGTATAACATGTCAGATTCCATTGTTTATGGCTTTCCATCCCTCCTCTACTTCTTACTTACCAGTTAAATTTGACTAGATCCGATAAAGCTAAAATGCTGGTTAAAACATCGTATGCAGTCTCACTCACATATGAAAGAATAGAAAATAACACACAAATTAAACCAAATAGGTTTTATCTCAAAACTATTTCTTTTTTATCCTCATCTCAAAACTAATTATGCCTACAGCTAATCAATGTTTTATGGTTGCTAAATAAAATTTTAGAGATTTCTTTTAATATTTTTAAAATTTTGTGTGAAACTTAAATAATATATCTCTGAATTAATGGAAAAAAAAGGGAAAAGAAAATGAAAGGATGGGTCAAAATAGTGATACGTAGGCTCCATGCTGCATATGCTTAATCGGTGGCTTTTCACATGATGTTTCGATTCACTTTCGCAATGCCAAATGCTAATCAATTAGTAGTTGTCTAGTTGAATTAACTTTGGTTTTTAGTACGTACACGAAATTTACATGTAATTAATTTTAATTATGTTGATGGAGAGATCGACATCGACCCCAATTAATTATGAAAGGGATCGTCAGTAACGATAATTACTTTGAGGTTATGCATTTTTAATTTCTTCAATTGGGACATTCATAAAAGTCCTCTTTGCCGATTACCATGCATATGTTTATATAATACTCCGTACATAATTAAATTTCAACAGTATTTATTTAACATTATTCGTTAGCAGTAGTTTTAGAAGGCCCATCATATCAATTATACATTCATTGCATCAAACGTACAGCAAACTAGGGTCCATGACCATCAAACCCACATAATTTCCAAAAAGCACATTCAACAATTAAGTAAATGCGAGGGCAACATATATTCAAAGTCCTCATATCTACTTATGGCGAATCTCATGCCTAAGGGTGCTCGATCGCTTTGAATAGGTAGTCGAATTAGATCTGTAAAAGACCTCGAATCGCACGAATCCTTCTTTAGACCAACGATCAAGGTCTCAGTTTATTTAAATCTTACAAGCAAATCAATCACCCAGCGCCGCTTTTCACGATCTTTAGTTTTTTTTTTAATCTCACGATCACAAACCTTAATTAGTTTCCTCGAATCTCACGAAAAAAACGAACGCTTCTTGTTCCGTTAGGGTTTCTTAAGAAACTTGTTTTTGAGGAAAATAATAATTAAGTGTTTTTTTCTTTTTTTCATTCATCTTGAATATACTTAAATAGTGACACATAAAAAACCTAATGACCTTAAAAACCCTAGTGGATTTTTCTAATAAATTTCTAAAGTCCATCAACAATATTATATTGTTCAATAAAAATTAAAATAATATAAAAAAACTAATACTTATAAAATATTCAGACTTATTAAATACTCCCTCTGTTAATTAAAACTTGTCATTTACTATTCATGCACGCTTTTTTAGAATGATAAAAACTATATGAAATATTAACTTTTTTTCAAATTTATTTTCATAAATTCATACTTAATAGTAAAAAGTATGAAATTATTAGAAAAAATATATTAAAAAAGTTAATATTTTATATAGTTTTGAACACCTCAAAAAGCGTGCATGAATAGTAAAACGTCAAGTTTTAATTAACGGAGGGAGTAATAGAATAGGCTAAAATTAACTAAAAATAAAAATATAATACAATCATGAATTATTATTAATCTTCCTGAATTCTTCAATAAATATTAGTTGTCTTGTTGTTGGCCAATTTCGACCCTCTTCCTCTTGGATTCCGATCTTCACGTAAACTACAAATTAAGTTTTAGCCATTGATAAGATCTTTTAGAGTAGTACTCATGGGTCTTCTAACTCCAAATATACTTTTACAGAGACTGCCAAAATTTAACGTTTCCCGGATTGTACCATCTACTTAATTATAAAGCTAGCCAGCTAGTACAGTAAAACAACCACAATCGGTTTCACAAACTTGTAACCATTAAATCGTGTTTCCATATGTCGGTAATTAATTACCGATATAATATGTGATTCACACTGTCCTTTCGCAAGTTGGTTGGTTGATCGATCTTAATTATTCTTATCTATATATAACTATAATATAATATATACACTCCGTAAGTCCGTAGTGTTTACATTCGACCTTTCCAAAAAATTCAAACTTTGTAGCATGAATCGATCTAGATGACTAGATGAACGGAATAATACTTTAAAAATAAATAAATTAAAATGAGATAATTGAGAAAAAGGAAAAGGAAAACACCGTGGGTCAAATTAATGTTGCATATGCAATGTATAGTCGATCAATTGAGTGAATTATAAGGTGTACGTGTCTGCAATTCGCAGAGCTTGTATATGTTGAAACCATATAATATTGTAGGGTCCTTGAATTGAATACGACCGATTCAAGACTTAACCTGATTTGAGGTTTGGGCCAGCTTCAATTCTCATCTATCAATCTATTTCTCGACGAATATCAAAGTCAAATAAGAACGATAATTGGGGATCGTATGTACAAATACACATGCGTTAATGTCTTATCATATCAGTCAAATGAAGGTTTATCATAATACCAATTGATAATATAAGAGGAATAACTCAGTACAGTTCATACTTTCGATGTAACACACTTGTTATTTCACATATGTGGAAAATGTGAAAGGATAGAAAATGTATCCCACATTGGAATTATAGAAAATATATATAAGTCATTGAGCAACTCCTTCAATCACCAATGGGATTTAGGATGGAATCTGGCCTATCGGTTTTGTGAGCTCGATTTGACTAGCGCATTATGCGTTTGGACGTGTGTGATCCTCACAAATTTGTTGTACATATATGGATCATCTACATATACATTTTATATTTTCTATAAGGGTATTTCTGTAATGAGTAGAATATATGTAGCAGGGACATTTTGGTAATCTGGCATGTCTGTTTGTTAGGTTGCTAGATACTCTTCCTTGCAATATAAAGGGAGTGTCACCAAAGTTGTAGGTTATGTTTTCACATTTTATTGAATCAAGATTGTGGTTTCTCTGTTGGCTATGTGTTGAGCACATGAATCTAAGTTGATACTCAGATCTTCTTATGGTATCAGAGCTTGAGGAGATTTTGATCATCTTCGAGTTTTGTGGTCCTTTGTTTTGATCAAAGGGAGTGTTCTGGTTTCTTGTTTCGTTTCCGCGTGCTTGTTTTCATGTTCCATGATTAGGAGCTAAAGCTAAGCTAGGTTTATTACTGGAACATGTGTCAAATCGAGCGAGACTAGCGAGGATTATGAGAAGTGGCCATGTGTTGGATTATAAATTCAATGACCAGTTAGATAGGAGAGAGCTTTGGGTATGTGCAATCTGCGAAGGAATTATGGGAGGAGATTAAAGATAGATTTTAATGAATCGAATGATCCTCTCATTTATCAGTTGCATAAAGATCGAGTTGTGTAACTTGAAGCAAGAAAATTTGTTTGGTGGAGCTTATTACAACAAGATTAAGAGAATTGGGGATGAACTGTTAGTTCTTGAGGGAATTGCTGCTTGTTAATGTGGTGTCATGATGCAGTGTATTTGTGGAGTCTTGAAGAATATTTCAGAAAAGGAGACTAAAACTAAAGTGATGCAGCTTTTGATGGGATTGAATGATGGATATACATGAGAACTTGAAAAAAAAATTTCTTACTAACTATCCAATGCCACCTATCAACAAAGTTGTTTAGTTGGTCTTGTACACTCGGCTTGATTAGGAGTTGATGTTGGGGCTCTTGTTGTGAGTAGGAAGTAGGAACTCAAATTCAGAAGGGAAATCGGATGGTAAAGGTTCACAGAATCAGCAAAGGCACTTGTTACTTCACACGTGGAAGATGTAAAAAGATAGAAAATGTGTTGGGATTAAAAAGGCCCACAACGATGGTGGATAAAAAACAACAACAAAATATAAAGAGAATGGAAGCCCCTACACAACGGCTTAAATTTTTGTATTTGAAAAGTAAATCTCAACCTTATAAAAAAAACAAAATAAACCCGACACGACTCTCGTTTTTATACACGACCGGGGTTTACGCCATATGATGTACAACAAATTTGGTGTACATACATATTTTGTTATTCACACACGTTTTTTAAAAAATCATATTTTATATAAAAAACAATTAACAATTTGACCGTTACTATGTATAATTTTTTATCTTAAAAAAGTATAAAAATATGTAGGGAGTAGATGATTAATATTAGGTAAGACGTTTTTTCTTCACTTCAAAATAGATCAAAATTAAGTTACTGAAAGACGTCGATCATTCTAGTTTATTTTCGTTTTATAACGGCGGCATTGCGCATTGTATTAATTTGTATATAGTGTTATGTGTAGGTGTAACCGTGTAACGGTCAGTAATGCACCACAAAAACTGTGTTTTAATTCAAATTAGTACGTATTAGGAAGCAGGTTTGACCAACTCTTCTCAATTCTCTTGTAATCTGTTATAACACAATCCACTAACGGTATATATATAGAGAGAGGGAAGAATCTTTGACTAGTCAATAGTCATGACATAGTATAATTTAGTTCCTGCTTCACCACAAAACCAGTTTACTCCAATATTTCAATAGTAACTACTCGGCAAGATTTATTTTTTTATATGTTTAACAGTTAAGTATGCTCAGCTTGAAAACGGCATGACATAATATAAATGTATATATGATTGAAAAATAAAATAAATCCAATACGATTTTTTCCACACTATGATGTATTTTAATGTCAATTTTTGTTAATTAGGACCAACTATTAAGGCTCAAGGACGGTCATCTAAGGCTCCCGACTTGAGTAGGCCCTTGGAAAAAAACTGCATAGTTAAGATATTGTATATGCATGATTATATTTATATTTTATAAAAATGGTTAATTATTAATGTTTTGATGTAAAATATGCTTGTGTGATATGACTTGTTAATTTGTTCAATATCATTAATGTTTTGAGTAGCCAATCACTTAGAGTCTAAGACTCCGTATGACAAAAGCAAGTATTTGTTCGAAGCTTATGGTTTCGATATTATATAGTCTTAAATGAAAATAAATATAAGATTTTAGTTTAATTAGCTTTTGAAATCTAAGCTTTTCAAAAGCTACCCACCCAAGTTTTTTATAGCTTTTGTTTTTTTTTATTCACAAGTTTTCAACAACCATCATAACAACTGGGGTTACCAAACACTATATTAGCTTATTAACCTATATTTAACACAAATAATTCAATAGTTTCAGTTACTCTAACCACTACCATTTTGCGAAACACACCTCCATCGTTCTATTTTATTAAAGAATGTATATATATAGTAGGCAAGGAATATGATGTCTTGACTGAGTAAGAGTCATCCTTGATCATCCTTTCGAATGATGTTATAAAGCTCCATGTTCAAATGAAGGGTTATCATGTTACACATTTTCATAGACCAAGCTATATAATCGGCAACACGGTTTGGTTCTCTATAACAATGTTTAAAGACAAGGTTGTTGAAACTATCCTTATAGCGATGAATCTTCTCAATCATTCCTAAGATTTCCAGGGAGAATTGGTCTTGTTTTTTATGACATTGATGACTCCGAGGCTATCTCTTTCAATAATGACATAATTCGAAGACCCCTATCTAGGCCTATCTGTAATCCAGCACATAATGCTTGAGCTTCTGTTTGAAACACAAATCCTTGATGGATCCTATACTAAAAAATATCAATAACTTTACCAACACTATCCCATACTAATTTTTTTTGATACGTAAGCATACTATTTTTTTATTCATATGGAAAAATAGAAAATTACGCTTATATATACTCCGTATAACATTTTTCCTATTCCTTGGAATTTGTTTGTCCCCTTTCCAGCGGTATCAAAATCCCCCTGTGTCGCAATATTTTATCTGTTTTTTTAGAAAAATGGATATTTCCCGAAAATATTTTTAGTTCAATCTTTTTTTTTTAGCCTTCTCTACTCGGACCAACCCGCCTACCCGACTTCTTTATTTCAAACAGTAAGATAAGTACTTCATCAGGAATGGAAAAAAAAAACGATCTACGTACTTGCATTTGGTATTTTGCTTAAGTTCTTTGACTCCTGGATATACAATCAAACCCTCAATTTTTTACTTTGCCTTTAGCCCTGAAAATCCTTTTTTTTATAGAGATCTAAATATGTAATTTGCCAATATGTAGATGGCTGATTAATCTGCAAATCAGAGTCACAAGCATAGAATTTGTATGTGAGTGGCGATTAATAAGTCTCGGCCAGCATCTGCCAGCTGAAAGACAAATCTAAATGTTAATCAATCAATTAATTAATAAATTAATTAATTGTTTTTCCTAATGAATGGCCCTTTATTTGATTAGCCCTATGTTCTTTTTTAGAGTAATTAAATATTTTTTGGAAGTAGTTGATTAGCCCCATGTATGGAATGGATTGATAATTGATAATTGATAATATAGGGGAGTATAAAAATAACAATATATGTTAGGAAATTGCTATCTGACTATGACATGGAAAAAAAAGGTTGCCCTCCTTTTAAGAGATGCCAATTCCGATCCCATTTGTTTTCGCAACCTTATTCCACCCTCCTATATTGGTACACACGTATTCATTTTAATTGGATGCTACCCATCTCAACAAACTTAACAATACCATTATTTTATTATATATGTGCACTAAACAATTTTTTTTTAAAAAAAATAATGTAATTAATGTAGCCACAAATTCATCTCCATTCAAATAAATTCAATTTTTTTATTAAGAAATATTCTCTTTTTGCGACCAAATATATCATCTAATTAAATCTCTAAAATAAAAAAAAATCAAAATAAAAATTTTTTTATTGTCAATTTATGCAAATTTAGATAATTTTATCTTCACTTTTCATTTCTCTACTTTATATGTTGATATGCAAAATTTTCTGGCCTGTTTTCTCTAAATTCTTATCTCATACAACTATTCAAGATTTTTTTTTTAGAAAAAAAAATAACAAAACATTATGGTTGAAAGTTGAAACTATATATAGATTCTAGAAGTGAATTGCTGGGTGATAGGTATCTAGAGATATATTTGAATGATTGAATCTTCAAAAGAAATTCCAACTTTAATACATGGTGGAGTATGAGGACATTATATATTATTAATTAAAACTCATATTCTTGTATACAGTACATATATATTAGTTAAGGAGATATCCAAGAGAATATTATTTGCATAAAATGTTTGATGAAATAAATAAATAAATAAAACCCATCATTTTCTACCGTTCTTTTTTATAGTTGTTTGATTATATATGTAAATTGGTTAACACAATTTCACAGTAATCAAGTTTAATAATTGGAGGAAAAAAGAAGAGCACATGGACAGTGTATTTAAGCTAAGCAAACATTACAGAGTATTGATTCCCCTTGTTCATACAAATTGCAGAACCCAAATTAATCTTGCCTTTAATTAAAGTTACACATCCAAACAAATCTTAAATCTAAGTGCCTTGATTCTCTCCGGTTTTCAGCTTAGCTTCTTATAAATTATTATTGGTTTTACCAATAATTAATTTTCCCATGGTTCAAAATTTATGAGTTCAACATACTAATTCCAACGTCTTATTTTAGGATAAAATGGAAATTTTAAAAAATAACACGGTTTAGATCATGTTTCAATAAAATTAAACTTGACATTATTTACGATTCATCTTATCAAATGTACGTAAAACTTTGAGTTGTTATTTCACTTATTTGTGTTCGGATCAAGGATCGACCGATTGACAGGCGGAGGCTCGAACCCAAAACCTCCAAGGGATGTTAAATTAAGGTGGGTCCATACCCCAATCGCACATGTGCTAACCAAGCCAAGTGGAATTTCATCCTAAAACCAATTGGTGTTAGGTGGGGTAGCCCACCGGGTTATATGTAAGACTTGGATTCATCATTTTTTCAATGTGGGATACTATCCCATTTCATATTCTCAACAAGCACTTTGAAGAGTAGCCCACCCACTTATATACAAGACTTGGATTCACTTTATATTCAGTGAGAAACACTATCCCATATCATATTCTCAACACTTAACGACATTGTTCACCGTCAAACAGTCCCCTCCACCCCAAATGCGATAATCCCCTCGACGCAGCATCTAAAAATTCAACCTGATGACCTAGACATTTCGCTTGTAAGATAGAAATCGATCAGCGTCCCTGAAAATACGGTATTGATATTGATATGAGCTAATGATTCCTAAAATCTTTCATTTTAATTTCCTGGCTATATATGTACATGTTGAATAGAAATAATTAATGATGAAAAAGGACTAGTTAAAAAAGAAAAAGAAAAGAAGCACTATTTAGTATACATGTGAGAAATAATTAAAGGAGGATGAGAGCTAATCTATCTCTAAAGTCTAAAATAAAGATGAAGATGAACAATCACAAAAGACAAAACTGGAACAATATATATAAGACTGAAAATATAGCTGATATTTCACATCTTTTGAAACTTTAATTAAGTTTGGTCCACACGAACCAACACTTTCTTGGAAGGGATGAACGAAATTGCCACACTTGTTTCCAAAGCCAAACTTGGTTGTTGCTTTCTACATTTTCACCTATAATACATGACAATTAACATATATTTTTCAATATATGTTAGCTAGCATTAGAGTTATCATATGAGACTAGATGAGGTGATGGAGCACTTATATATTATATTATAACTAGTAATTAATAAGCCATATATATATATATAGTTGCTTTCTTGGAAAAACATGATTACTTGTTGCTTTTTTGCCCTAACTTGTCTAATTTATTTCTTCCAATTAAGTTCTTGTTTGGTGGTGGATTTCACACTCGATTCCTAATTTAGGTTTCTTTTGAAACATTGTCCAGTTGGTAAGATTGTACATGAAAAAAAGGGCTTGGTGATGGTGCAAGCAATCAAGTAATTAATCCCCAAATCTTTGATCATTTCCCATTTTCTCTATTTAAAATAGACCAATAATGGGTTCATATTTGGTTTTCAGTCGAGTTTTTTTTTTTTTTTTCAGTTCGATCGACTCTGTCGGTTTACATTTGGATCAGATACGATGTAACCCATTTAAGAAGTTGACCCTCCCACTCATAAGCGACTCCATGTTTTCTTATGAGTTTCTTATGAGTGGAGCCTTAACTTTGTAGAACTTCATATTTTCATTGCTATACTACATCTATCCATTTAAGTGATCTAAAACTAGCTACCTAAGTTTAATCGGTCTATATATGTATTATTTAAAAAAAACAAATAACTTTACATTAGTAAATGTGTACTAACTCATGATAATATTTTCCGAGGAGCCAACCATAGAAACGAATTTTATTAAAAAAAAGCTAATTAATATTAACCCTCCCTTAATTAAGTCAAATAAATTATTTTTTTAAATTATCCTGATTATTGAGCCTCAATTAAGTCTATGTTGTGTCCAGTGTTAGGATTAGTTCTGTTTAGATTGTACCGAGCCTGTGAGCCCCCCGCCTTTATATTGCACCTCTTCTTTTATGATTATATGTTTGACGGTTCGTCGTCTGCTGATTCGTCAATTACTTGAGAATCATACTAGTTTGAACTCGAATCTTTACCTAATGAAAAAAAATTGATTACTCCTAAAAAAACTTATAAAAAAGTTTGTGTAGCACAATTATGTTAACCGGTTACATCATATATGCAATATATATATATATATATATATTGTGGGTAAAATAAAAAAATTCCAAGCTAACCTAAGCAGCAAAGAATATTAAAAAGAGCACGTATGTGTGTTATCGGATGGTGATAGGATGATAGCAGCTAGGTGAACCCATTCGTTAGCCAATCCCACCTCAACAAGTTATGTGTGACATATAATATATACTCACTTATACTCGATCTTTAGGTTTAATCAATTTTTATTTTTATTTTTATTTTTTTGGTCTAGGGTGATGAACTAACCCGTTAGCCAATCCAAACTACCACGAGATATATATGCTACGAATTTATATATAGTCTCTAGTTACCTTTATTTTAGGTTGGACAAAACTTCACATCGCACACATGAATATTAATGTTGAATTTCATGGGTATCAAACAAGATTATAGATACATTTCTGAATTTCGTCAAAACATGGAAAACTTAATAATGAAATTTTAATTTCATTGACATTATAATTCATGGGACATTGTGAAAACTTATTTAGTTTGCTAAAACAACAAGTTATTAAATCGTAGATCAAACTAATTAAAATAAATTGTCTTTAAAAATATTACTTTTTTATATATAAAATTAGAGAGGGATAACAAAGTGATATGAACAATGTTATTTTTTACTAAAATAACTTAATACAATCCAAATCGTATCAATATCTTTGTTTCAATTGTTTGTTATCACACAAATAACATATAAATTCAACTGAGTTTCATCTCAAAATTATCTGACAATAAAAAGAATAGCTCATAACTTTATATATTGTTTAAATAATCTCAATATTTTCGATGTGAAACAATCATATTCGAAAGTGTTTCCACCCAAAAGAAAATGAGATCAAGTATCTTTCTATAAGAAAAAAAAATGTAACAAGAAAAAAAGTATAACTTTATACAAAGTTGGAGATATTTTTTCACTAATCCTTTAAAACGAGAAAATTTTGAAGGAGTAAGTTGCGAGCAAAATATGATTTTATTAATGGGTAAACAAATACAAATAAAATAAATAAGAATTAAAATCCACAAGAACTTGATGTAGATGAAACTTAGCCAATCAAGAATAAAGAGCGCGTATTGAAACCAACTAGATTATTCCGCATGCAAAAATCAAGCTTTAAAATTCAACCTTTTTGACACGTTAGGCATAAGCCCACTTTGAAGACCTCTTTAATTAATTAATTAATTAGGGCATTACATTAAATGAATTAAGACGTTTTGTAAATAAAATTGAATTGAAGCTAATCTCCTAAAATCATGCAACCCCCCCAAAAAAAAAAAATCAACCCATTGAATGCATGAAATGAACCCCTCCGGTTTCTCCTACGCAACAGTTACATGCATGACCAATTGACCTTACCTTATCTTTTCACACATTCATCTACCCTTTTTTTTTTTTTAATTTTCTTCACACGTAAGTTACACCTTCATTACTTCAATCCATACATTATGTATGTATTCTTTCTCTATTTTCTATCCTATTTATTGGACAATACCTTTCTTGTGATTCTTGAATTACTATATCTACATATTTCATGCACAAAAAAAAAGATTTATTTATATACATTAGATTAGATACTCTAATTGAAGTACAAGATACAATCTTTAGAAGGTTAATTTGACCAAATATACTGTATAAATAAATCTTCATCATCCCCTAGGAATAGGATCTGTATTTATTTATTAATTTATAATTTTTTCCCTCCCAAAAAATACCATTCCCCAAGTGATAAGATTCATAGTAGCTAGCACGCACCAAAAACAGTTTCCTAATCACAATACACTTTCCCTCTATTGGAAGCCATTACCTTAAGTAATCCTGCCAAAATATTCAATACAGTACTATGTACTAGTATTATTTACATCGGATTTCATACAATCTCAATTTTTTATAATAAACTATTCAGAGTGATTTATAAGTGATTTAATAAAAAAAAATCAGATTTACCTCACGAGAGATCTCAAATCTTAAGAAATAAATCATTTACCTTAATTAAATCCCATTAAAGAGAGTAATTATGGGAAATTCCACCTTACGTTCTAATTAAGCAAAAAAAACATGGGTTGGGGGCATTATTGCTTGACATAGTCCTTCTGTTTGACCCATAATTAGTTAGTGTAATGGGAAATTAACCTTGTATGGGGTGGGGAGGGTTTGGCTCCAAAAAAAGAAGTCTAAACAAAAGGCTTAAAGAGGGGCGGTAAAAATAAAAAAAGAGGAATTGGAAGGTAAAATAGGAATCCTATTCTTCAGCTTTTCCAGATGACCAAACTGACAAATCTGTGAATCTGGAATTCAATTCAATATAGTAATTAAATTAATGAGAGGGAGAGGCGTTGAACAAGCACCCGCCTGCAACCACAGCAACCGGCACTGCTTTATCTTCTCCCCACCACCCACCCCCTCCCCCATTCATCATCTCTGACCCGATCGTTTTGTCACAATTTCTCTATGTCCTCCATTTTTATACATTTACCCTTTTTCCCTTTTCCTTTTTTTTTAATTTCATTTAATTTTGAATATACCATATTTTTTATATTTATATTTATATTTAATTGAGTCCTCTGTTTTTTGGTTATGAGTGCTAGCAGCCTATAAATATACACATCATCCCCATACCACCCATTTTCTTTGCTCTTTATATGTCCCCTTTGAATCCGAACACACCACAGTCTCCCATATCCCTCCTCCGTTTTGAAGAACGACTAAAGCTCGTAGCTTTTTTTTTTTTTAAATCGGAAGAGCAGTTACAGAGTTCGGAATTGCAATGGCAGTTGAAGCGCAGACGTACAGAGATAATAATAATAATAATCTTGGCATCCCCTTCGCCGGCTCACTCGATTCCAGTAACGATGGCTTCGGTTTCAATTTTCAGTTTCAGCAACAGCCGCAGCAGTTTCTGATGATGCCTCAACAACCGGTACAAAACAACAGCTTTGTGTTTTCCGCCATGAAAGCCCAGCCTTCAACCTTCCCCCAATTGGCTTTCTCGAGCCAGGCTGAGAAACAAGGACGAGAGATTGACAACTACATCAATCTACAGGTTAGCCATCGCACTCCTATCAAATCTTGTTTTTCTAAAATATGTCATCTTTTTTATTTGAATGCCATTTCTGATGATGAACTCTGTTTTCGATTTCAGAACGAGAGGCTAAAGCTGGTTCTGCAAGAACAGAGGAAGCAACAATTAGGGGCGATTCTCCGGAAACTGGAGGCGAGAACCGCCATGGTGATGAGGCAAAAGGACGAGGAGTTAGCGCAAGCGACGAAAAGAACGATAGAGCTTCAAGAATTCATGAAAAGATTGGAGATGGAGAATCAGGCGTGGAAGCGTATAGCCGGCGAGAACGAATCCATGATTGCGAATCTCAACGCGGCAATCGATCAATTGAGGGAGAAAGCGACGCTCTGCCTGCAGCAGCAGCCCTCCAATGGAGATCTCGACGACGCAGAGTCTTGCTGCGACGAGAACGAAGAAACCAGGGGAGAAACGAGAACAAGGGAAGAACATCAAGAAGAGGTTGAAGAAACAGGGGAAAGGAACAGCAAGAGGATGAAGACGACGGCATCATCAATGGTGTGCAGGAGCTGCAATTCCATGAATTCGAGCGTGTTGTTCCTTCCTTGTAGGCATCTGTGTTGCTGTACAGCCTGTGAAGCTTTTCTATATGCTTGTCCTGTCTGTAACTCTGCAAAGAAAGGCACCATTGAAGCCCTCATTTCCTAGACAAGGAAGAAGAGAACAAGAACAGCAACAGCTCTGCCTGCAACCTCTTCTTTAATTTTTTTATTTCTTTAATTGTTTTTTTTTTGTTGTTGTTTCTGGTTACTGGTAAAAAAGAAAGGTTCTTTAAAGTAGATTAGAGATAGGGAGGAGAAGAACAAATTTGTCTAGACTTGGTCAGATAGTAAATGAACAGAGGCAATTCCAATGCAAAAAAAAATTTGCAGTTGTAGTTTTCCATGGGGGATGGGATGGGATGGGATAACTTTGGTTATCGATTGTGCATCTTCATCGTCTGTCTGTGTTAGGATACGTTTGTTGAGTCCGCTGCAGACAAAACCCAGAAAAAGAAAAAGGTGGGCAAACACTAGACTCCATGAAAATGGTAATCAAATCGACAGGACAGAGGCAGGCAGATGCAGAGAGGCATTGCCAGAGTTTTTATTGGGTGGTGGGGTTGGCATCTTCACCCTAAATGGATTTTCACTGCTCTTTTCTTTCCCCTCACACTGTAAATTTGATTTAATTTATATGTCTTTCATTATTTCATCTTTTCTTCTGAGCCCACTGACAAAAATTACTGTCCATTTCCATTTATGCCTTAAAAAGATTTGCCCTTTTTTTCATTTCAAAGGCATGGAGTCATGGAGATGGAGGGTAGCTTTGCTTTTTGCTACCTTCACAATCACAACGAACAAGGGATAGGTGGATCATAGATGGTGGGATTGGTATGTGTTTCTTTCTCCTTTTTGGGGGTCAAAAGTTTTAGGTTTGGCTATGTTACATTTACAATCCTCTATTTTCACTATTGTCAAAAGTTTAGGATTTAGGGATAGGGGATGTGTATCTCCATTCTTCTTCTTTCCCGGGGATTTAGCGAGGGCATTTTTATGTATCGCCTTCGAAAAATGAATGAAACTCGAGATATGTATCACTAATCGTGATATAGATAAGTGTCATTGAATGAATCAAATCAAATTGTTGGTTCTTTGGAACTGAAATATCTTTCTCTTTAGTAAAAGAAGCTTTTTTGACATAAATGAGATGTGGAATAAATGAAAAATATTGAAGATTTTAAAAAGAAAATAAATCATCTTAATAAGAAATTAAAGAGACTAAAAAGAAAATAAATAATCTTTATAAGAAGTTAAAGAGACTAATTTTATTTTATCTAATCAATTATTTCTATAATATTTGAAAAGTAGAGAGCCAAGTAATCATCAATTTTATTTTAATTACTTTAGTAAATTTAACTTTTTTATAAGTATTAATACACATTTAAAAGAAGATAAAATGTATAATTAATGTAAACAAAAACTTTTGTTACTATTTCTAAAAAAAAGTTTTTTAGTATAATTATATACAAATTCATCATAAATTTAAATTTAAAATTTTATAAAATATTAGTAGGAAACATGGTAGTGAAGTAAAATTTTTAATCAATTATTTGTGTAATATTTTGAAAGTAGAAAACCAATTATCGTTTTTAAATCAACATGCACTTTAGTATTTGATTAAAAAAATCAACACTTGAGTAAACATAATATACAATGAAAACAACAAATTAAATTATATTCATAAACTTCGCCAAATATTTTTAAATTGTAAATTACCAAAAATAGACCCCATATATATATATAAAATTATTATATACAATAATATATTTTAAAACATCTAATGACTAATGCTATAAAATTTTCATTTATGGATAAATAAGTACTCCGTATAAGATGCATGTTCTACCATAATTTCAGTTTCCGACAAGGAAAAAATAATGTATAGAAAAATAAAACTAAAATAGTTTTAGTATAATCTAGATGGAAAATTAAAACCTTACACACTTAATTTAAGGAATAACTAAAATATGAAATGAAAAGGTCTAAAAAATCAAATAGATTAGACCGAGTTTCTATTTAATTAATTTTTAATTTTATTTGAATTAATATGAATGTATATATTCATTGATTCAAAAGTTGATAATCCCGTGCGTAGCACGGGGTAGTCACTAGTAGTAATGTATGAGAGACTCTTCTTACATTCATTTTGTCATTAAGGGTATTTTGTGCATCACCTATTTAATGAGAGGCTTCTAAATATGAATCAAAATTAAGATACATACATGCCATTATTAGAGGTTGAATGATGATGTTGTAAATTATATTTTCCTTTTGAAAGATCCATTATATTGGAACTAAAGTCTAGAATCAGTACATGGAATCAAACGAATCAAATCGAATTGTTGGTTCCTCTAGATTGGAATGTATAAAACATTAACCATATATCTACTTGTCATCCTAAGTGTTGATTATGAATTTCTTTCTTAGAGTAGATGTTTGTTGTAGGTAGAGTTTTATCCCACAATTATCTATGTGTTGGGATAAAAAGATAGTCATCCCACATTGATTGTGGGGGTGGGATAACCATACAAAATATAATCCACTACACAATGGCTTAAGCTTTTGTGTTAGAATTGTGGATCCCGACCTTATAATCAAAAACAAAAAATACGACCCGATCGGGTTTCTCGGAATTTCACATGGTATCAGAGTAGGTCTGAATCGGGTCGGTTTTCCTGGCGGGTTGCGCTTGAGGGGGCGTGTTGGGATCTTTTTTCTTAGAAGGGTGGATCCCGACCTTATAACCAAAAACAAAATTAAACCCGACATAACTCCTGATTTCTAACGACCCGACCGGGTTTCTCGGAATTTCACACTATGAGGCTGGTTTTAATAGTTAGATGACAACTTTAACCAAATTGAATAAATGTAAGAAATGGAGATGCCCCCTATAATGTATGGATGGATGGGTTGAGAGTTTTAAGGGGAGGACATGACATAGTCCAATAGCAGGGGAAAGGTGAAAGAGGGGAGGGAGACAGGGGAACCAAATCTGTTGGGCTTGCTCTAAGTGTTGATTCAATGTGGTAATTGAAATTCCCGGGAAGTTACTTCATGAGAATTGAATTCCCGGGAAATCCAATTCACGGGAATTCTAAAAATATATTTGGTTGATTTTTTATTCTAGGTGATTAAATGAAGAAAATGAAAATTTCCAAGTTAAAAATGGGGGAAGTTGAACTTACCTAGGGGGACTAGGTAAGTGAACTTACTCCATTTTGGGGGAATTCAACTTCCTGCGTTTTTTAATTTCAAAAATACCAACTAAACACATGAATTTCTCCTACTTCCTGGGTTTTTGAGTTGCCAACCAAACGAGCTCTAGGTGTTTGTTGTAGGTAGAGTTTTGTCCCACAATTATCTATGAGGCTGGTTTTAATAGTTAGATGACAGCTTTCACCGAATTGAATAAATATAAGAAATGGAGATGCCCCTGTAATGTATGGATGGATGGGTTGAGAGTTTTAAGGGGAGGACATGACATAGTCCAATAGCAGGGGAAAGGTGAAAGAGGGGAGGGAGACAGGGGAACCTTTGCTTTGGCCTCTGAATTCAATTCACACTTAACAACACTTTGCTTTGATTTGCTTTGCTTTGGTTGCTGTTGTTGATGGTACTCCCCAAACCCACTCCTGAATAAAGGGATTTGTGTGTGGTTGGTTTGGAAATTGGGAAAAGTTAAGAGGGATTTGTATGGGAAAGTTGCTTAATTCTAGTTCCTTTGCTTGCCAAGATTTGCCCTACCCCACACCCCCTCCCCAATCCACCATTATCTACACACTATATCCTATATGCAATATGCATTTCCACACTATATTCAACCACAAAACAAGTAAAAAGAGGAGAGAATATAATGGGGAGACCTTTTCTTTTAATTGCCCTTTAATTGCTTTTTCTATTTTAGAAATTTTTGGTTTTGGTTTTAGTTGAGGACCATATCCTCTTTACCCTTTCATTACGTTTAAGATGTGATTTAGGCTTCCTTAGGATATGTTTTTGTAAGATTCTTGATTATCTTATGTGAGCTTATTTAGATCTCAAAATTCATTTATTTCTATGATTTATCATGTCGCAAATCTATAAGCGATTAGAATCAAATGGCTCATCCTACTCGTATATGAGCTGATATGATTTTTCTCTAAATCTAAACTAGAAGATCCACAAATTGATATATTGAAAAATAGCTAGCCACCAATTCATATTTTTGACATAACCCAAAAAAAACAAAAGAAAAAAAAATTAATGACAAAATTTGTGAAAATTGTAGATAGAGAGGGGCCACCCCCAAGAACTTTAGTTGCCTTGTACGTGCCCCTTTTCAACAGTCCTTTTCCTCTATTTTCTACCCATTTCTCCAATGTTTGTTTTTTTTTTTTTTAAAAAAAAAGAAGAAAAAAAAAAGGTGGGATTATAATATACAGTATATATATAGAGAGGCAGACTTTATTCATTACTGGGTGTTGTAAATGTAAATAGTGGAGTATTGAAGTTTATGTAAAGTAGAAAACATTGAAACGGTTACATTTGGAGAGAGAGTGGTCCGTACTGTCGGCCTCATATGGTGATGTCGACTTTAGAAGCACCCAGCTGATCATCTCCCCTACTTTCACGCCATCCCTCCTCTCCTTCTTCCCTCTTCTATTCATTACTATTTCCTCCTATTCTCGTTTCAAACCTCCACATGGACTATTCATATTTGTTCTTATTACTACTTTTTATATTTTATTTAACCACACGCTAATTTAATTGTTATGCGTTGAAAATATAATTAGATTCAAATTTAGAATATAATTAAAGTGAGTAAATTTTTTTTAATATCGTTAATTGGTTTTTAGTATACAGTACTCGTGTAAATGTATAGAGTATAGACACCACATTATATTGATCAATCGGAATTTATGACGCATCACACAAAATTATTAAAAAATGAAGGTGGTAAAGATAAGTAGCAAGCTAGTTTGGATGATGAAAGGCGGCATGCCATTGAATTCTATACATCAAATATCAAATATGGATGCGGATCGATGAGCTTTCGTCATATTCATATATATGATGATTACTACCATCTAAAATTAATAATTGGATTATTCAAAGAATTGCCGTATTTCTTGCTATATGAATAGTGAGGGGGTCCGTGAAACGGTTATTTTCTACCGCAAAATTATGTGTAGTACGTGTTAGCTTGTATGGATCTAACGTCATGCATGCCGTTGGGATATATAGTCTAGGTTAAGGTTATATTCGAGTCGAACCAGCCGAGTATTACTTGTTCATTCATATTCAGCTCGCTTAGAAACAAGGTGAGCTGAAGCTCAAGTCGTGGCTAAATTTGGACTCGAGCTTAAAAATGTGCTCATACTCGACTCGTTTAGAAAATAAACGAGTTTGAGCCGAGCTTTTTTCGAACATTAAGAAACCCTATTTGCTCGAAACATAGTAATTAAAAGAAAATTTTACAAAATTCAAACTGTGCGAGCTTAAATCGAGCGAGACGAACTTTGAATTGAGTTTAAAAGTGTGCTCATAATCAATTTGTTTAGAAAATGAACAAGCTTGAACTACTCCTCTCATACAACAACTCTAATCCCGGTTAATAGAAAAACTCATTATTTTCTTTAATCCTTAAACATTTCAATTTCGTTAAGATTATCTTTTATATTGTTTTTTATAATCCAAGTTTTAACAACACTAGTTAAATATTTTAATTCAAAACCGTTGTGAAATCGGGATGCATTAACCTACAAATCTACAATCTCAAGACATAGAGGGTGCCCAAAATTTAATCCATTAGATATAGAGGTTCGAAGTTCGAATTTCCTTGGAAATATGAAGTCGCTTGTGAGTGGGAGAATCAACTCCTTAAATAGGTCACACCGTATCCGATCTAGATGAAGAGCAATTGCGTCGATCGAACTGGGCTAAGATCAAAAAGAAATATCAACACGTAAAAAGTGTAGATTATATAGACTGATTAATCTAATATATAAAATTTATTATGTTATCTTAGTACATTATTTATTTATTTTTTCAAAGTTTATACAATATATATATATATATATATGATTATTCGCCTGTTTTCGTATAAATTATATAATTATTTGTTTAAAATTATATAATTATTCATCTGTACAAATAATGTAAAAAAATGTAAATTTTATTATAACAAATAATCACCTAATACCACCGAATAATTTCATTCTAACGAATAATCTCTCAATACAACCGAATAATCAGAAGAAGGTTTGTTTACGTATGATCTATATATATACATATAACATGAATAGGGTGCCAAAATTTGTACGCTGAAGATGCTAGATTACTAGAATAAATTAATAGATTAAAACGTATTTATGGGTAGCTAGTTGGCTAATCTTATCTATAATCTATAATAATCAAACGCCTGAAAAAGATTGAGAAACAGATGAGTACACAGATCATCGAATGAGTTGGGCACATGTCTATATCTGTTGATGGTATTAATTGTCCATTTCTATATAACCTTCCAAATTTCAAAACCAATCTAATTAACAACACCCTTAAATAGTTTTGATATTTCCCCTATTTTTTTATATCGTTTCTGACTCTTATGTATATATATTAAATCATGCTGTTTTGTCTCTCAATAAGTCATCGTCTATATGTATATTATCATGTAACGCCATTCAAGATTGGGATGGTGGGAAATTAATAACTCCCCACACCAATTTGTCAATATCATGCCATCAAAATATGAGAAAATGTCTGTTTCAAATTGGGTTTTTGTACGATTATGTAAACATTGTATTTATTTTATTTCTATTACTACCTCCGATCCAAAAAGGATATCGTTTGACTTTTTAACACGTATTTTAAGGAGCTAAAAACTATATAATATATTAACTTTTTTATTTTTATTTTTTTATAATCTAATACTTATTACCAACAAATATTAAGTTGTAAAAAAATAATTTAAAAAAAGTTAATATATTATATAGTTTTTAGCTCCTTAAAATACGTGTTAAAAAGTCAAACGACATCCTTTTTGGATCTTGTTTCTTGCTTGCTTTCAATTCCAAGTAATAATGGAGTAGTTGTTGTGATTATTCACACCAATTTGAACTAGTTCTCAATTTCCATCATCACATATTTTTTTTAAAAAAAAATATTGGAGTCTTGTTGCAAATTCCTACCCTTAGTTTACAAATCATACCATGATTTTCATGTACTAGATGTTGATTTAGTGTATGAATTAAGTTTGACATTATATTTAATTAATTTCTAATAAATATAACCATCTGCGGATTGTATCAATGGGGACTATATATAAACTCAATCCATCAACACATTCAACCACTACCAAGAGAATTTTTTTTTATTTTGGTCAGGGCCACCTTAAGGGACTTGTAATCATTTTATTTATTTATTTTAGTAAATATAATAATTTTATTGTTGTCACACTAATTGGCCTTTAAAAAATGTTATTAAATACATCTAGTAGACTCGGCTATGTTTTCTTGCATGATTCTTATTTGGGAGCTCAGTTTAAGACTTTTAGAAACTTAATTATTTTTGTCTTTTAAGGGAAAGACTCACTCTGAACAATATGAAGTTTAAGCGTGTTTACACATTAAACCTCACATTTAAGATCTTTGGTACAAGTTTGAGCATTATCCATCTTGAATAGTAAGCTAAATTTGGTAAGTTGATATTTGACACGGCAAACCATTGGTATGTTTCATTTATATGAAAACTGGTTTGAAATATTAAATAATATATCGCTTGGGTAAATTGAGAGATAAAAAATAAAGACGGATTTACTGTTATGACTAGTAACAAACGATTAAAAAAAAGAAAGAAAAAGGTCGAGTATTTACTTCTTTCTGGTTTTATAGATCCAGTACAATATAGGGGGAGTGGATTTGAACTCATGATCTATTGATCACTATATATCATCTTTATCGAATAATCCAGAATGGTTTGACAAAGTTGAGTGTTATAGTTTAGTTGGTAACGATGAGGTGTTGGAAAGTGGAGAATGGGGCAACTGGTAAGATAAAGGTTGATTTACACACATACTCATTCTATCTCTAAAAAAATCAAGGAAATCATATTTTGTTAAGATAACAAGATGAAGTTGATTATACTTGTATTTGGATCCCATGGGCCAGCCCATGCCCTTCGTATTGGGTTTGGATTGGCCCAAATCCTTTATTTTATTTTTTGGTCGGATTGGCCCAAATCCTTTATTGATTTTGACTTTTGACATAATAAAAGAGATTGCTATTACAAGAATCGATTCAGAATGTATAATTTTTCTCTGAATACAAATTTAGCAGATTGGTTTCGTTCAATTGCAGTTTGTTGATTGTTTTTAAATTATACTGTATAGATAGATCAAACATTTATTTGCGTTATTAAGGTATCTATTAGTGTTAATAATATATTTGCAACACAATATTTTCCTTTTATCTTCTCTAAGACTCGTGTGATCGGACCAGGGATATATGGTATTCGCTCCGAGAGCGTGACCCTCCAATCAATCCGAGTGTCTCTATACACGCTGCCAGGGAGATTCGAATCAAAATCTGAATAACACGTAAGGAGTTTAATGCCTCATTTTGCCATATAAATCTGCGGCATTAGTTGAAGTCATTTTCTTTGGAAGCAATGAAATGACCATACCTATTTGAAGGTTCATCTAACATTTGAAAAGAAACAAGATCCAACCAAAAAGAAACTGAAAAACAAGATTGATAACCAAAAAGTCTCCATCTTATATCTATAATAATGGGGGAAACAAAAAGAAACTAGTGTTCCTTCCTCTTCAAATTCAGTAACACAATGGAATCACATCATCTTTCCAACATCACAACATAAAAATTTGGACTTGGAAAAAGCAGGATCACAGCCTTCTTCAAGCAAAATGATGAATAACCTGCCGTCTAACGGACAGACTACACTAGAAAATCCAATCTAATCTCAATCAAAATGGTTCAATTCAAGAGCAAAATAAAGACTACCAAAGATGCTGTGTTGATCAGTAGAGAGTGAATCCGAAAAACTGACTGATCAGAATGGCTAATCCAAGACCTATAGCTATTAAGGAAGCGGCCCATGTCAGCTTTTCGGTTATCCTAGGTACCCTGTCCTTCAAAGCCTGGCTACACGATCCGATAAACACGGTATAGCCTCCCATTGCGACAACAGTCCCAACCAAGAACATTCCCAAGAAGGCTGCACCAGCCACCCGAGAAGGCAAGGCCAGTGCAGGCAGCACCATCATTAGGGCGTCGGGTTGAAGCCCGTGAACTATCCCTGTCGCAAAGGTGGCGAACCCTATCTTCTTCTTTCCCACATTGGATTCATAGGCACTCAGATCTTGCTCACCGTTTTCTAGGGAAACAAAAGTCGGGTGGCTTTCCATTGCTTCCTTGATCCCCATGGCACCGATTACAAGTAGTGTCAAACCGACAACTCTTGTCCCCCAGGTCTGGATCACTTCGATATGTAGGCGGTCTTTAAGTAGCAGAAACAGCAAGCCGAAAATTACCTGCCCAGCTTCATGACCAAAGCCCCAAAGGGCTCCTACTGCAGCACTCTCCATCCGAGTCCTGCCTATCGAAAGTGGGGCCAAGGCAGCAAGGTGGTCAGGCCCCGACAACGTGTGTAAGCAACCAGCAAAGAATCCAGTCCAAGCGCTGGTTAATATTTCTGTGCGAAGTAAACCGTTTCCTACAGACCCACCAGTCTTAGCAGCGGCTGCTGCTGGGAAACTAGCAAAAGCGGGATTTGGGGAGATTGGTTGGATCAAAGTTATTGCGATAACTGAAAGTAGAATAATCTTTGCAGTTGCAAATGCCTGAAAAGGACAATATTTAAAATTTTAAATGCTGACTGACATTGCGTATCCTGTTTAAATCCAGCAGCATCAAACCATTGCCACTGGATTAGAAAGAAGAGGAATGTAATGAGGTAATTGTGTTCTATTCGTTTTAATGGAGGGGATCATAATTCACGCAGAAGTGATGACACAGTGAAAGGAATCCCAACAATCTGAATAAATAGCAACATGAATAAAAAGAACAACAACAACATGGACAGATTCTCCAGAACGCATATACCAACCAGTGTGAAATGATCTTAATTATGCACGCAAGAACAATCGAAAACATCCAACTTTAGGACGATAACATAGGAGGGAAAGAAGAAAGACAGTAACAAACATCATCATATTAACAAAGGACACATTTTACATTATTCGGCCTCCTTATTGACAATTAGTTACCTTAGATCCTAAGAGCAACAAATAGTTATCTTAGACCTTATGAGCAAGATAAGCCATACATTCCCTACATAAGCTAAAGCTCTGATTGAAAGTCTGCATCTTCCTTCCAATTCAGAAAGACTAATCACAGCAACTTGTAAAGGCAAGAATAAAAAACTAAACTCACCAGCCATGAAAGAAAACAATTTTTGTTCCTCCCTCTTTCCAGATCAGTTGATAACTAGGATTCCCAATCCCACTTACTGGATAAGTAGGAACTGAAATCTCAGATTTAGCAATTAGAAAGACAATCAAATCAAACCATATAAACTATAGTGAACTCTTAGATGACCTCGCCTCAAAACAAAAATCCATCCCCCAAAATGAAGTAAGAACAAAACATATCAAATCCGATGGAATATTAAAGTTTGGTCCTTTTTAGTCACATCAACCGATCCACAGGAACGAAAGTCTAAATCTACAATCCGATCAAAATCCATAATTGACCTAGTTGACATTTCATTTCCTAATAGACATTCAATCGAATCGAGATGAGAAACGGAATCAAATTAAACAAATGGGGGGCAACAAATTGAGCAACAGAAAGGTCGTACCTTCAGCGGATTCCAACCCGTTTTTTCGCTTTTCTCAACAACCCGAGCTTTGGGCAGCGGCACTTCTTCATTTCGATCAATAAGAGGCGAGAAACAGAATGAACTGGTGGAAGGGTCGCCGTTGGGTTTGGCGAGGCAATTCGATTCCAGGCGCTGGAGGCGGGAACTGAACAGACCGAATCGGATAGACCCGGGCCCGAATTCGAATTGCGAGGGTGTTGTGGCGGGTACGAAGGAACCAGTTCGACGGGGCAATTGGGGAACAAATGAGTGGGGGTTAGAGTGGAGCTTCGATGGGATTTGTGAAGAGTAGATTAGCCTCTGCATTTTGATTTTTGGGTGGTTTCTTCTGCGTCTGCTCACTCTCTCTCTCTCTCTCGCCCAGATTTTCTCCAAGAACGTTGGCAATTGAAGCAAAGGTTTTTGAGAGAGACGGAGAGAGGATAAAGCAGTTGGGGTTTTGCCGAGTAAATTTCCTTTTCAATTTTATGGCAAGGGTCTAGGTTTTTTGTTCCAAAATTAATTACAGTACATGTAACATGTTAAATGTTGCCGCATATTGTAACCTGTTACATATTAGAAGTGTTTGATCTCTTTACACGAAAAAAAAGAAGAAGTGTTTGATCTCATTAGTTTAAGATGTGCTATCCGTCGAACCTTGTTATCTTAACTAGGACTCCTTCCGATCAATAAAATATGTCATTTTAGAGTATTAATTTTATTTAATAAAACATGAATGATGTATATTTTGACAATTGTTTAACAAATGCTCTTGTAATGATTAATTGATTATTAGTTGTAGTTTTTTAAAAAGTAATGTAGTAAATGAGGGTAAAATAATATATTTGTTGATTTCCTTAAAAGTTGTGCACAAAACTTATAAAATATGATAAACTATTAGATAAATAATGCTTGAAATATGTGAAGAGATCAAATAGAATCTCACATTAAAAATATAAATGAACAACTAATGGGTTATTCCTTCTATTATCAATTGGTTTTAAGATATAATTCATTCGGCTCGGCAACATTATTATACTTTCTTTATATCATATTTATTATACAATATTATTACGGAGTACTAAGCAAGCGTAAAAATAATTATTAAAAACTATTTCTATAATAGAAACAAATGCTATTTCTGTTATAAGATTAAGTGGTAGAAAAACTATCACAAAATTTCATATAGGTTTTATGACATGGGAGTGGTGTTGAGATTTACCTTTTGCGTTCAAAGCAAGCATAGACCTAGGGGTGAGTTGGGCTTTGCTGCAGCCCACCCTAAAATTTTAGAACTTAGATAGTTAAAAGTAGGCAAGTTCGAATCCCAGCTCCAGCACTCATGGGTTTTGAAAGTCCGGATTTGGCTAGACTGCGAACACCAAGGTTCAAATCCCACCTCCAACCATTTGAAGATCTAGTGGTCATTTGGCAAATGATTTGGGAAACTAGAAACAATGTAATCTTTAAACAAACAAGCTCTAACTCCTTTGGGAACATAATTAGGCGCATTAATATAAATATTCAACACTGAAGAGAGGCAAATAAAGGGAAAAATAATAAAGAAATCAGTAAAAGAAAAAGAAGGTCTAGGTCTAAGTGGACTAGACCAGCATGAGCCATCTACAAGTTTAACGTAAATGGTTCTGTCAAATTCACTGGCGTAAGTCAGGTGGGGGAATCATTCGTGATTCTAGGGACCATGTAATTGAGATCTTCCACCAGGGAGTCGATCAAGGCACAGTTATTCAAACTGAAGCGGAAACAGTTCTGATAGGAATGAAGATAGCTCGAAGAATGGGATTACGAAAGACTGTTATAGAGGGAGATAACCAAGAGCTGATGAGAACTCTTACTAAAGAAAAAGGCAGTAGATGGGAAATTATGCGTCACACAGAAAAAATCAAGACTATAGGAGCAGATTTCGAAGCGGTTGAATACAGACACATCTATAGAGAAGCTAACAAAGTTGCAGATTATATAGCCACGAGGGGCATCATTAATGATAGATCTACAATCCTTTTTAATAGGCATCTTTGCACCATCATCCGCCAGGATGATCCCGGAGCGCTTTTACATTTTCTGTAATAGCTCCGAATGTTTGCATACTGTAAAAAAAACATATTTGTTAACTATTGGGCTTAATTGAAAATATTGTAAGATACATTTACGGTAAAGATATTTATAAGATACATTTATGGTAAAGATTTTAATGAATTTTATCTTAACTTTTATTAATATTTTATAATATTATTTTTATATTATCAAGATTTTAGTTTAAAAAATCGAGCCATGGCTCGGAAATTGTACTAGTTTATATTAAAACATCATAAATAAAATAAAATCAGCGAAATAATTATCTATATTCTATATTCTATGTACTACTTTAATTTAGAAGACTTTGCTGACATGTCGTATTCTCCTTCACCTTAGCAAATTCAACCAATCCCGTTTTATCCTACTTCTTTTATTTATTTTTCCAATCTTACTCCTTTTTTCTTTCTTGCTTTAATTTCTTCCTGTTCATATGAATAAAAATTTTGGTATATGATTTTTCCAAATACTTTTTTTTTCAAATTCATTCTGTTACATGTAAATCTTGGATTTATTGTGTTTTTTTTTCTAATTAAAGATAGAAAGTACATATATTAAGGGCTTGTTTGGTTGAACATAGGAAGTATACTTCATAGGAAGTTAGTTCACATGAATTCAATTCCCATGAATTATAATTCCTACGAATTTTAGAAATTTGTTTGGTTATATTATAAGATGTAGGGAATTTAAATGGAGGAAGTTGATTTTTTCCATATAAAAAGGGTGGAATTGCAACTTACCTAGTCCCCCTAGGTAAGTAGAATTTCCCCATTTTGTAGGAATTGAAATTCCTAGGAAGCCAAATTCATGTGTTTTTAAGTATTCAAAAAAGCAATCAAACACCTATATTTATCTTACTTCCTAGGTATTTGAACTTCCCGAGTTTTTTAATTGTTAACCAAACGAGCTCTAAGATCTCACCTTTTAAAGATCTTACAATCATTCCTAACCGATTTTTATTTTTTATTTTGTTTCCTATATCTGATCATATCTTATCTTTTTATCTAGTAATTAAAATTCATTTTAGAGATATATAAAATTTGGTTTTTTTTATTATCTACAAAAGACCCAGGCAACGCGGGAAAGATTGCAAGATCTATAACATTTGATTTTTAATTTTTATTTTTATTTTTTTCCTATATCTTATCGTATCTTATCTTTTTTATCTGGTTTTATCATTTTTATTTATTTTTTCCTATGACATAAAAAGATTAATCTAACTTAAAATTAAAATTTAGATACATTGTAGATAATAAAACATCTTATCTAGCATGATAATTTCACATTATTTTATTAAAAAAAATGGTTTTATCTCTAAAATACGATAAGATATAGGAAAAAAATCAATTTTTAGTCTTCCATAACTATATTTACCATAATATTTTTGTTTTTTTCTTCTATAATTGACTCATTGTTAATTTATTACGAAACAATGATACTTTTTTTCACACTCCCGATATTAGGAACATCAAGAATTAAAAGTATAACTTACCTACTACAATGATTTTTATTTATTTTTTATATAAACGCGCAATGGTACGGGGATTATACTAGTTCATATTAAAACATTAAAAATATAGCAAAATTTTAATTTTGTTGCTAATATATTAGAGTAGTGTTTTTAATCATATTTTTTTCGAAAAAAAAAAACAAAAAAGGCGTGATACCTTATAAATCAGGGAGTACATTATCATTGAGTTTCTCTCTCCTAGGAGAGAGAAACTCTCTTTGTTTACCCTCTATTTAACCCCTGGTTTATTTGTAAACCATGCCCTAAATCTCCTTCAAAACTATTCATTCTAGGCTAACTCGTCCTCACAACTCTATTATTTTTGGATCCAGATTCTATGTTTCGCCTTCCGACGGTGGTGTGGGGGTCGACGTCTTACTCCGTTCCCTCCTTACTTTCACTGTTGGTGGCTTTCGCCCCCGTTCAAAGCAATCTTCGGTCGTACGTGGTGTGATTCTGTCGGCGCCGTCCCTGGCTCGTGTTCGTCCTCCACCCTAATCAGCTCCCTTGCGATCGCGCTCCTCCTCCGTCCGGTTGGGTTCTTCGGTCCGTGGGGGTGTCGAGACTACCCCTCTTGTGAAATTAGGTTGGGGCTCTTGTAGATCGGCAAATTCGTCTCCACTCTTGCTTGTCCGCTTCCCTCCTCTCATCGGCTGTCGGTCGTGTCCTGTGTTGTCGGCGCCTGGATGGTCTACCGTTTGGCGATGCTCCTGGATTGGCAGTTATGGCTGGCCTTGGGCTACAAGGTCTTCCCTTGGGTCCGAGTTGGGCCCGGTATTGTTTGGTCTTGACCCAAATTTTTGCTTTGGGCCCAAGGCTGCCCGAGGAGGAAAAAAAGGGGAAAAAAAAAGAAAAAACGTATGCATGTTGGCTTGTTTTGCCATGTTACTTGTGGTGTGGTTTGGCTTTGGGACTAGTGGGTTTTTAGCGGTGTCTTTCTCCTTTGTCGACGCGCGAGAGGTCGTGGACGTGATCAAAACCTGAAGGCTTATTGATTTCCGAGTCCAAATATGAGGTTTCCACTTAGTTTATCAGGGATTCCCTGCGTGTCTCTACCAACTGATTGAAGAGTTGTCACACGCTGCTTCCGTTTCGTCATAGATTGTAATAGCCTGCGATTGTGACTATACCTTTGTAATTTGGTATTTTTGCTTTTTTGTAGTGTCTTTGTCGTCTACTTGTATTGACGGCTTGTCCGTCGTCGATTTTTTCGACTTCTCGACTATCGAACTTGTTCAATGCGTCGAATTTTTACCAATAAAAAAAATTGGAGTACATTATCATTACAAATAACAAAGGTACGTCCCCTTTTTTCACGCTATCGATCACTCCTTCCTGAGATTGTGCTTATCTTCTCTCTCTATTTTTTCGCCTCTTTCGATTTAGGGTTTCACTCTTCTTCGAATTCGTAGAAATCCTTTCAATTCCATCAACGATGTCGACTTCTGGTAAGGTGATTCTCAAGAGCAGCGACGGCGAGACCTTCGAGGTCGACGAGCCTGTTGCGTTGGAGTCGCAAACGATCAAGCACATGGTGGAGGACGTCTCCGCCGAGCACGCCATCCCTCTTCCCAATGTCACCGGGAAGATCCTCTCCAAAGTGATAGAGTATTGTAAGAAGCACGTTGAGACTCCCAAGTCCGACGATCGCGCTGTCGAGGATGACCTCAAGGAATTCGATGCCGAGTTTGTCAAGGTTGATCAGAACACGCTCTTCGATCTCATCCTGGTAAGCCTCTCCGGCTCTCCCTCTCTCTTCTGTTATTTTAAAACTTGTGTTTCTGTCCGATTTTTTCTTATTGTGTTTGAATGTTTGATTCTTGTTCTAGGGTTTCCCGTCTTTGAGAAATTTCTTTGCTTGATGGTGAATCTTTTGTTATAATTTGGAGCCTAATTAGGCAATTGGTTTGGGGAATTGAAGATCGTGGGTAAAAAGTTCTGATTTTGATGTTTCTGCATGTGAATTTTGTCTGATCCGTTTGATTTTTTGTTTCACATAATGTTGCTATGTTGAATCTCTATGTTTCATTGATTCTTTTTTGATACACTGTTAACAGGTGATATTGCATCAAATACATGTCTATATAGCTTTAGCAGAGTTAGAACTTTGTGTTAGGAACTAGAATAATATAGGGGTTATAAATGTAATTAGGAGAAAGCGGGGCTTGGTATTATAAATACCTATCTCAGTGTGTACGGGGAGGCATGAATGAATGAATTACAGTGTCCTATCTTCTTCTCCTATCTCTCGACCTCTCTCTAAACTCTCTTCCTCCTTCCTCCTCTTACCAAACCTCCATTGAAGCCATGATCTCTCTCCATCCGACCTTCGGGTCCTAACAAATTGGTATCAGAGCCTTTCGGTTCTTCGACCAGAGACGCACAATTGGAATCACGGATTCAACGGGTAATGGTAAACTCCAGTCAGCAAAAGTTTCAGTTTCTCAGGGAGCGGGAAGAACGTTCCATCCTCGTCAAGATCAAGTTTAAGCTCTATGAAATTTCGACAGAAGTATTGTTGGAGGTGTTCTCTACCTGTGGTAACATAGAAACGATAGAAAATTTCAGATCTGGAGAAGAGTTCCATTCAAGGGTTTGCTTCCAGGATAAAGATTCGGCAATTAGGGCACTCAATTGGTACAATGGAAGATGCATATACGATTTTTGGTGCGAATTGGAACTGTTTCAAGGATTCCAAGTTACCAATCGATCGGGAAAAACTGAAGTTCCGGCCCAAGAAACCAAAGAAGTTCCAACCGAGGAGGACGACGCCCAAATCATTCGGAATTCGGCAAGATGTGTCGATCAGAAATTCAAGGTTTTTTCAGATATTATTCTTGGAGATTCGACATCAGAATTGAGCGATATCCAGGGATTTAGCAATGAACCGAGCGCAATCGAAGCCTTCGCAAACTCGATCAAAGATGTAAGGACAGAAATCTCCTTCAACCCATCAGAGTTGGACGCCCAAGGGAGGACGACGACGAATCAAGTGCGCCAGAAATTGAAGAAATCGAAGCCCCGATGACAGAAGAAAAGCGAATGGAAGGCCCGTTTGCAGATGGGCAACAAGAAAGCAAGTCTTCGCTGAATGCGCCTGAGCCCTCGCCCTTTTTGATGTCGCGTGCAGGTGTTGTTCTTGGAGTGGGGCTAAAAGAACTGGAATTTGTCAAACCCAGTTGTGCACCAGCCAACCTCCGGCAAGGGTATAGTGATCCTACGATTCCTTGGGGAATCAGCGCTGAAAGAAGTCAGAAAATCAACCTAGAATGGCTCTCGGAGTTTCTGTCATGGCCGCAGTTAGAGAATGAAACACAAAGGCAAGCATTTCAAATGCAATCCGGCTTTTCAGAGGTAATTCCCTATCCTCTAGCAGTTGTAGTGTTGGAAGAACTAGACGAAATGGATATTTTACAGGGTAGGATAGCTGTCCTGACGGAAAACAGTGATGCATATAAACTGTTTGTGGAAATGCTTGCGATAGATGTTGAACCATTCCAGGAAATGGATGTAGTCATAGGCAAACCGAGGATGGTAGAAAGGAATTTGATCTTCGATCCAGGAATTAGTGTGTTGGTTACTAGAATGGGATATAGAAATGAGATAATTGGATTGTTTCTTGATCTCAAGCTCTTAAGGAATATTTTGAAATCATTTCCGTTTGATGGGGGAGGGGTTATTGCTTGTTTAGTTGAGGTGAAGGTCGATGGTAGACCAAGGCTGAGTGATGCGATTGTTGTTGTTGGCAAGCTTTTCCAAAGTGTCAATAGTTGTTGCTGGTGTGGTGCAGAAAGGATGGGTTTGTATTGGCTTCCAGATTGCATTCTCACTTTTGATCCAGGTGGAGATGGTTCTGCTTTCAGGAGGATGAGGCAACAAATGCAAGTTTTGGTGTCTTTAGTGATGAGTTGCTGATCAATTAATTGATGGGCAATGGCCTTGTCATTTTCAAAGTGGTAGCTCTGCAGGGGGAGTCTTGTGAAGCTGCTGCGGATGGGTGTTCTTGGGATCAAATTGTCACCTTCAGGGTCCAGTTAATTGTTTCAATTAAAGAAGCTGCCCAAACCAAAGACTTTTACACAGCTATGTTTGAGCCGAGTTTTGACAGGAAGTGATGCATAAATGGGAATGTAAGCAAGCTATACATCAGGGTGGAAGTAGCAAATATCAGAAACTGTCATAGGAGCTGTCACAGGAAGCTGCTTCTATTTGAAGGAGTGCTAGGTGTGTGCTGAGATGAGGCTATATGGCCCAAGAGTAGCGGCAATATATGTCCCCAAGAGTAGCATATTACAAATGCAGGGGAGGCAACATGGAAAGTGGGCAACTTTCAAAAGCAAGTTTTTAATGCCACCACATTTACGTTGACCTTAAAGTACTCCTCAGCAGCTTGGGTAGCAAAGCCTTAGGACACTTGTCAATTTCAATTTTGGTAATACATGAGCTTCTAGTATTACTGCAAAGCTCTTGTAATAGGTTTCATTGTAAATCCTAATGATCTCTAGTTGTTTGTCCCCATTTGCTATTGTTGTAGCATTTTACATTCTTTAAGCTTTGAGGACAAAGCTTTATAAGAGGGGAGTAATGTTAGGAACTAGAATAATATAGGGGTTATAAATGTAATTAGGAGAAAGCGGGGCTTGGTATTATAAATACCTATCTCAGTGTGTACGGGGAGGCATGAATGAATGAATTACAGTGTCCTATCTTCTTCTCCTATCTCTCGACCTCTCTCTAAACTCTCTTCCTCCTTCCTCCTCTTACCAAACCTCCATTGAAGCCATGATCTCTCTCCATCCGACCTTCGGGTCCTAACACTTTGTTTCTTTGTTCCAACAATATATATGTCATGTCAATTCATGTACACGGGACATTTGTAAACTTTTGCTCTATTTCTTTATTGTATAAACTTGGTTTTTGGACATAGGACTATAGGAGTTGTGAAACAACGCTTAAACTAGCTCATATTATCAGTGTTGCAGGATGAATTCATCAATAGTCGTTTTAGTTTGTAAAATTTGACCATCTGCGTTTCAGTTTTTCTAGTCAAATTGAGTTACCATATCTTTGTTTTTCTGGACTACTTTTTGCTCTAAGTGTTGTTTGATTGACTTATAGGGTTGAACATTTAATAATATGACAGATATATTTTTTATCATTGCAAAATATAAGTTTGAAGTGGTATTTTTCTTGAATTTTGTATTCAAATCTGAAACGACACTACGAATTATTACTCGGAGGGAATATTGGAGTAGAGGGATCATTGGAAAATATGAATCTGATTATAATCTCTTTAGCTTTATTGGTATTCATTTTCTTCTTTGCGTGGGACTTTTTATTACACTATATCATGGGCTGTGAAATGATCTGTTCTGCTATAATGTTGTACACTCTTTTTTGACTTATAAAGCAAGCTTGCTTTCTCCAATAACTTCTGAATCTGATGATCTGTTTGGACATACTTTTCAGGCAGCAAACTATCTGAACATCAAGGGTCTTCTAGACCTGACTTGCCAAACCGTTGCTGACATGATCAAGGGGAAAACTCCCGAGGAAATCCGCAAGACATTTAATATCAAGAACGACTTTACTCCGGAGGAGGAAGAGGAGGTCCGGAGGGAAAACCAGTGGGCATTTGAGTAAGCAGATTTGCAGTTGTTCCTGGGATTGTCAATAGTTTGGTTGGGGTTATGCAATGTTCATAAGGCAGTAGTTGTGTCATTTTCCCTCTTGGGTATCGGCTATAGAGACATTTATCACGTGCACTCCTCTTTGTCTACTACTTTTTCCTGCAATGTATCCCCTGAATGAATTGCATTTGCTACTGTGTTTATGATTAAATGTTTAAAGTCTAAACCTCTGTTAATGCTTTTGGATATGCAAGTGCTGTTAATTTCTTCTTCATTAAATGGTGTTAGGTGATATCCAACTGATTTAAGCCAAAAGTCAGATTCGGTAACATTTACTACTTAGTAACGCATTCCTAATCCTGTCTTCACCATCAAAAGTATATGGCTGCAAAGCAAATTTTTTTCCCATACCGCCATTGGCTTTCTCTTGAACTGGGTAGCTTCCATGTTAGCCATGGTTGCTTATACTTTCTCAAATCTCAGGTGGTATAGTTTCTTCATTTGTTACATAGCACTTTGAAAAAAAAAATTCAAATTAAGTGTTGTCTTGGGGAAAAATGGTCTTTAAATAAATTCATAGGTCATAATACTTTAATCTATCAAGTTTTATTATTTTTGGAGCAAAAGATATCTTTTCGAAAATTTGAGATTTCAATCGATTTTTGTGGTTAATAACTTTGAAAGAAGAATCACAATAATACTTGTAAGTTGTATATGGAAATATTTAATATTTTTTAGAGCAATATATATATTTGTTTTTAAAATTTTAAGATTTCAAGCGTTTTTATGGACATATCCTTGGAAAAATATCAAAATGAGAGACCGGCTTGGAAATCATACTTCTTAATATACATATATTATATATATAAAGTTGGTAATTTCTATTTAACTGAAAATATTTGTTAATAATAATATACCTATATATTAAAATCATACTTCTCAATTAATGTTATGAATTGATTTATCTATTAAAATGGATAATATAACTATAACTATTGATAAATCTTTCACAGATTAATTACTAGATGGAGTAATTAACACTTTTGAAGTCCAAATTTATCTATTAGATTATGTTTATTTGATACTTGTAATTTTATTTATATCTATATTATTTTTTAATAGAATAAATTATTTTTTATATTTTGATTACTTTTGTTTTATGAAAACTTTTCTTATACACTCGTGCACGGATCCGGACTTATAGTAGTTACTGTAATAAACTCTTAGGGAGCCGAAACAAAACTTCTACGTGGTAATTATTTTTGGGCCATTTTCCTTTTGGGCCTTTTCTTCTCTATCCAATCCAAAAGACACTCAAGTCTCATTCATATTCATATTGTTCCACATTGTATAACATAAACATATTGGAGAGCCACAAGATATAACACAAACTCACTCGAGGTTATTAATTAGTTTAGTGTCTGGCTTAATGGTTCAAATATTTTGAATTTACATTTATTTGTTCATATTCACAACTTGTAAGATTCTATAAATAGGCCACAAATTTAAAAAAAAAAATCCACTTAACTTTGGATCAATTTAGGAATATATTTAGGAGTTTTGACCATCACCATTCACCATCCCTTGCATCGCTCAACACAGAGACACGTAAAAAAAACAAAGACGAAGGAAGGGCAACCGAAGGCAAGTTCACTCGAGAGGAAGGAGACAAGATCGAGATCTATACATATACTACAGTCTACACATACTAAAACCGATGCATAACATCATATGTAATGAGGTGTGATTGATTTTAGGGAAAAAAATTATTAAAATAACATGTTATCATAATTTATAAAAAGTTATTATAAGTCACAATCTATCTATATATATTTTAGTTAATTAATAAAAATATAAATTAAAACTAGTTCATAACCATAAATATTAATAGATAAATATTGATAATTGTTATTTTATTCATATCTATATTATTTATTGGTACAATTAATTATTTATATCTAAATTAATTTTTATTTTATATTTCTTCACACTTTTGATCGTTATTTGTTTAATTCTCACATTGTAATTCAAATGTATTATGTTTGTTGTATTTCTAATATATTTCTTTTTATAGATATATAATAGATGTAACTTTATAATATTGTGTTAATATATTTTCGTGCACAATATGATTTATTTCTGCAACGACACAAACACAAATCTATTCCTCATTCCCATTACAATGATGCCAAACGCGCCCTAATAATACGTGTGAATTATTTCCGAGTTAGTTCAATAATGACTTAAGCTTCACAAATCGGTTACATTTCTGAAATATGTACATCAGCTTGATTGTAGTAGGTCATGTAAAGGATGGACCCTAGGGCGCCTGTAAGAGCGTCAGCACCTTTCCACTTATAACTAACGTTTTCCATTGCAATATACTGTATATATTATTGAAAATTTTATGAACTATCATGTTTTCTACGAAGCCAACTAAGTGAAGGACAGTGCACAACAATGGGATTTTACGAACCATGATATATACTTTTATGTCCTATCTAGTATTTTTTTCTTCGTTTGAAGGGACGTTAGAGTGTTAGACCAGGACACCTTTCATATCCTTACCTTTTTTTTTAAAAAAAAAATCTTTATCCATCTCTAGTCACAAATAACTTTTATATTACATATCTCGAGCTTTAGGCTTGTCTGAACTCGAATTTTTACCTAATAAAAAAAACTTTTATATAACACACTCGATGGTTATAGAGGGGTCACATCCTATTTTTAAAAAATTATATGTTTAATTTCCACTTTGACTAATTAAGATTTAAGAGCAATATAAAAATATTGTATGCTCGATTGTCGCTTTAAATTTGACTAAGGTTGGTTTAGTGTGTGATCCTTTAAGTACATCATGATTTATAAGTTTTCATGTACTAGATCTCGAAGATATGGGGTGTGTATTATGAATAATCATAAAAACTGTTAAAAATTAATTATTTGTGGGTGTTTATTTTTTAAATAGTTTTTTTAGTAGTTTGGATGACCAAAATAAACAAAAACGTGTTAAAAAATAAGCTACAAAATCTAGGTTATTTGGGTGTTTATTTGGGTATTTATTCTCCCTTTTATCTTATTTGGTTTGAAAGTACCACAATACCCCTAATAACAACTAAATAAACTCCAGTTTTTACAAATAAACTGTTTTTCTACTGATACAGAGATTATCTTGTTGTTTAAATTTTTAACTGCTTTTACCAACAGTTTAAAATTTTACCATATTTATAATTTTAGACAGTTTATTAACTTCGTCCCATACGAACCCATTATTTGACCCTAGTGGTGTGATTATTTTCTAAAAAAAATAACACATCGTAAATCACCAGGGGAAAAGTAAAATTAATTTCAATTAGTGAGGCAAAATTCCCATGGTGTTGCGGGGTATTGAGGCGTGGCTGAGGGACCTAAAAAACATTCATAATTTTTTTTTTGTATATATACCTATTAAGAAGATTTAAAAAAACATTGAAAAAAAATAAAATTTTTAATTAAAATATAATATTTTTAATTAAAATAATTGTGAAGATTAATGATATGATAAAACACTACTCCGTATTAAGAAGACTTTTCATTAAACATTTTTGTATAGATACCTATTAAGAAGATTTTTTAAAAATATTGAAAAACACTAAAAATTTTAATAATTTATGATAGTTTTTATTTAAATACTCCCTCTGTTTCAAAATAAATATCACTTTACTATTCCGTACGCATTTTAATGAGGTAAAAACTCTATAAAATATTATTTTTTTAATCAATTTTTTTCCATAATTTCATACTTGTTACTAACAAGTATGAAATTATGAAAAAAATTTGATTAAAAAAATAATATTTTATAGAGTTTTTACCTCCTTAAAAAGTGTACACTAAAGTCCAAATGATTTTTATTTTGAAACGGAGGGAGTAGTTGAGAGAAACAAAAAATATATAAAAAATTAAGAAGAATTACTTTTAAAAACAATATTGAAAGAAAATGTTAAATATATAATTTAAATATAACATTTTTAATTAAAATAATTGTGAAGAATAATGATATGATAAACCAAATAAAATGGTGAAGGGGTTATTTGAACCTAAGACTTTTTTTTATTTCCCTTCCTTCTTTTTATTAAATTAAACTAGATAGCAATTTTGCTTTAAGTATCATTCAAAGATGTTATATTACCTTAAAATATTAAATATATACAAAAAAAATCTATTTTTTTTCCTGCATGGGGTAGCAACCCCTAGCTCCGCCCCTGTTGATCTAATAATATCAATATCGTCATGCTCTTCCTTCCAAATTCCAATATGCATTTTTTTTTGTTGTTTAACTTTCTAGTTATAGTATGATTTAGAATGTTAATGTAAGTTAAATTTCTGTATATAAGTATCTAGTTTATTGAAATTAAAAAATGCATTTCACATATATGTATCTAGCTAATATTCAAACGATTATAATTTTTTATTCTAATATCGAATTGTAAGTTAATATATTAAAATAAAGTTATTTATACAGAAAATATATATAGGTGACTTATCGAAAGACGAATGTAAAGAAGGACGACGGTTGATTGTCCCATAGATCCACCTCTTCCTATTACAACCACGTATAAACATGATATTAGAGCGCATTTTTTTCTTGCCTTTATATTTATTTTTTGGTGTAACGCTTTTGAAATTGCCAATTATTTATTTAAAAGTAACGCTTGCTTTTAATTTGCACCCAAAAAAAAAAAAAAGAAGAAACGTTTGCTTTTTGAAGGAGTTGGGAAAACAAAAGGAGCATATATGTTGTACTGTTCCCATGTTGCGTTCACAATATGTATGACGTTGTTGTAAATTATCTTTACAATCAATTGTGTGCTTTATCAATTTATATACCTTTTTTCATCTTATAAAAGGCCTATGAATTATATTAACAAGAGAGATCGATTTTAAACCGCATATATGCCTTTTAAAATAATTGATTTGAATTGCTACTTTTAAATGATTTACGTTTTCAATGTAACCCGTCAACGAAAAATATTATGATGCACGATTAGTTAGATTTAACTTTTGAGTTAATAAAGGGACCTCAAACTTATAATTATGAAAAAAAAATAGCCCTATACTATATCCCCCAATATGAATCCTTGATATTGTGTTTTTTCCGTTTTATAATAGTTGTTGTCGTTTATATTTATCTATGTTTTTAAGGATATATAAAAAACTCTATAAATTATTAATTTTTTAAAAAATTACTTTGATGTGATTTAGTTTAGGTCTTTGGAAAATAATACAAAAAAAAAATCTCAACCAAGTTAAACACATATATATGTTACACTATACGCTTTCTATAATATATCTATGTTATACTTTCTGAAAAATTATTTACCAACCAAATGTCCTCTAAGATCCTCACAATGAAATGATGAATATAAACGTAATTAAATTTTTATAATGATTTATCTACGTACGTTTTGCTAGACAATATATATATGCACTACACATATGCAAGCAACAATCTTGTTATGTAAATATAACATATATGACTATATATACTAGTGTAAGTAGGGGAATATGTTAACATAACTATCAATAAATTTAACTAATGACATATAATTAATGTTCACTTTTACTATTTACAATGATATTTTAATTATCATTTTGTTTATATATAATATCTAATTTTCTTAAAGTTGTTAATTAGAATTTTTTATTTTTGCTACTAATAAAGTTCAAATTATATTTTTTTTTCATTAAATCTTTTGTTAAATTTTTAACTCTTTAAGAAAAACTAAAACATAACTTTTTTTTCTATTGACGGGTATCCTTAATCATTTAAAATTTCTAAACAGTTATATTTTATTTTTATACAATCAAATTATTTAAATTTGATGAATATTTTAGTTAAGAAATTGTTTCAACTGAATTAGGAGCAAAACCCTACTATTAATAAATCTAATGCTATCTTAATTATAGATTTTTCGCCAGTCTGTCTTGTAAATTTATTTTAATATTACTTAAATCCTTTTCCAAATAGAAATTTTAGCATTTTCTTATTATATAAATTAATATGAATTATAATATAACTAAATAGATTAAAATAAGTATAGCATTTGTTCATTTCTATTTAGGAAAACGCTTTACTAATTCAATTTCACCCTTATATTAGATGAACCATTTGATTATTCAATGGTCATCTATTGAAGATATATGTAAGTATACATAAAGGCAAAAAAAAAAAAGGACAATACAAACTTGATCTTTGTGGTTAAAATTACATGTGCTCGATCCCCTGTTACAAATTATGAACATCCATAGTTTATATTGGAAGGATCCACAATTCCACATTCCCCACACACGCCCATCTTAATTAAATTAACCACCAAATTCAGTCTACAATTCTAAAATGTAAAAACTCCTCTTATTTGACCGAGTTATGATCATAATCAGATCCCAGTGGACCCTACCAGTTTTGTCAACCCATACGTGACCCCCATTGCCACCCATCCTCCGAACAAAACCCTAAGCGCCGATCTCACCGGCGGCGACCGCCCCAGCACCGCCGCCATCCACCCGAACCACACAAGCGCGACGCTCACCGTCGCCACAACCACGCCGATCCTCGCCGCGTAGCTCTTTATGAAAGCGGCAGCCAAGAGCGGGATGGCGGCCCCGAGCGCGAATGCAACCGCCGACGCCGCGGCTGCCTGAATCGGGCTCGGCAGCTCCCGCTTCCGCTCTTCCAGCTCCCGGCGGGTCCCGTTCTTCGCCGCGTTCTCCCGGACAAGCTGAGCGAGCTCGATATCGTATTGCGAGTAAACGGAAACGAACTCCCCCATCGCCATGCTGAAGGCGCCGGCGAGCAGGCCGGCGATCCCGGCGAGGATCATCGTCTTCGAGTCTTTCTTCACGGCGCCGACGCCGATCATGAGAGACGCGGTGGAAAGAAGTCCGTCGTTGGCCCCCAACACCGCGGCTCGGAGCCACTGCGCGCGCTGGGAGGAGGCCGCCGACACGGCGACTTCGGCTCCGGACTCGACGTCTACGGATGCCGGAGGCAGCGCTGCGGCGGTGGACGGGGATTTTGCGAGATCGGAAGCCATTGAGATTGGAATTGATGAAATCGATGGAGTTTATAACCGATTGGGGAAAAATGAGAGAGGCGTGTGGAGAGCACACTCCCCAAGGGGTTTAATTTATAGGCGATGTTGTGAAAGGAATTTATTTCTTCTAGGGTTTTCAATTGATATTGCTTGTACAGATAATTTACGTTATAAAATAATTTCAGGCTTTTTAAAAAATAAGATATAAATATATACCACGAGGAATTCGTAAAGTAGAGGGAGAGTGCATGTGGGACGTGTAAATGTGTAATGGGTTCCTTTTTTGACGTTCGTTCGTAGATGGTATCGGATCGATGACGGGTCCGTGATTATCGTTTTATGAGTGGGAGGGCTCTTTTCGTGAATTAATTAAATATATGAGTTAGTTTAGTAATATTTGGAGTGGTATCTAAATGTGTTCACACTAGGGCTGCATTGCAAGGGGCTGATTCGTTAATTTCGATTGCCTCCCGCCCGATATATTCGATCAACTCAAAAGATTTGATTTCCCAACAGCAACAACGGTTAATTAGCTTATTAATAAATTCAGTGTTTAAAGTATATATATTTTATCTTAGATAATAAAATAAAATCCAAATTAAATATAAAAGTTACAACATTCAACACATGACTAGGGTTTTAATTCGACCCAAATGAATATCGATTCCTCATATTCACTAGCTTCATGTATAAATAACTATGCAAATTCGAGCGAAAAAACATTAATTAGTCATGGCATATTAAAGAAAGAAGAAGAAATATATTCATTTTCGACTTGTTTAAAATTAAAAAAAATTTAAGAGAAATTTTTTAGAAGCGACTTTCAAACTAGCTAGTAAAACTCATACAACAGCACTAAACATATTAAAGAAAGAGGAAGTACCGTGTTTTAATTGGCAGGCTGATTGATAAGCTATAAATGGGAAATAAACCTCCCCTGAATATCAATTTTGTTGCTTTGAACATTTTATCGATGATCTAAGCACACTGGTTTATTAATTAGTTTAATAGCAGTTGGCAATTAATATTAAAAATATTTAATAAGTACACTGATCGTGTCAATACATTTTTTTTAAAAAAAAAATGGAAGGAGTGTGGCATCCACACGAAAGATCGTCGAAATTGAATATTTTAATGGTAAATGTCATAAATCTGAAGATGCGAATAGGTAGATTGATCCAACCCATGGGACGGGAATTTGTCCGATTCCCACCCATTTGTATACTTTCTACGACTAAAAACAATAACATGACACTTCAATTATTTGTATAATTTTTCAGAGGACTTATAAATTACTTACTACTAATTTCAATGAAAATTTTGTAAAGGAAAACAAAATAACTAATGGCATCTTTTATATTTTATATAACAAGAATCACACTATAAAAAATGACATATTTTACTTAATATATAGAGTACGTGTCAGTGTATCACGCTACCGCCCCTTACGAAGCAAGCGGGAAGTAAGGAGGTCCCGGATTTGATCCCTTCTTCTGCCCCTTTCTTTTGATGAAAATCCAAAATATTTCTTACTCTCTACTGGTGGGTCGAGCCGATCGGTACAAGCCGCGATTTACAGTTACCTGTCTTTCCTTAAACTTATTTAAAAATAAGTCGAATTTGAATCGAACTTATTTTAGACTTGAGCAACAAAATGTGTCCATACTTGACTCATTTAATAAATAAGCAAACTTAAGTCAAACATTTTCGAGCTGACCTCAAGCTAATCAATGGACTGATAGAGAACTCCTATGCTTACTTGATATATATATATATTAACATAAGGAAAATCTTGTAAAATTCACAAAATTCAAGATATTCAAGCTCAAGTATCTAAATGTATAAAATATAAACATAAATTTTTTAAAAAAAATCAATGTTATTTATATATAAAATTAATTAAATAATATACAAGAAGTTATGCTTATTTGTTGAACTAATTATACTCCGTAATATATAATTATGTATTGTGAATATTTAACTCTTGGCCGGCGCAAGTGAGTGAATATCAATATCATTAACCAAATTACTACGTTCCTATTACCTGCTATAAAAGAAGATAAGATTTTCAATTGAATCGGATTTAGACGCTTTGTTTTCATGTTTTGAATGTATTTCATTTGTCCTTAATAGGATTAATAACCAGTTTCATTGTTTTTTAAAGCTTTTTCCCCCATAATTCGAATTCAGATCACGTTTTATTTATGATCGGGTTAATTATCAAAAATGAAAACTTTCTAAATGATTGTTTGTTAATTATTTTTTTAAGTATCAAATCAATTAATTGATATATATATGTATATAATCGATCTAGATATATTGATTCGATCTAATTAATCTGCCTAATTATATTGTCTTAAATAATACAAAAAAGGAAGGTTATGAGGATTGATATAATATTAATATAATGTGAACATCTGACTGCAATTAACATTCTGATATTATTTAAATTTGCTGTTGCTTATGAGATTGTGGTTTTCACTAAAAAAAAAAACAGTACGGAGTATTGAGTAACGCGCGCGTGGATTGAAGAGATATTCCATCCTTACGAGCTTTCTACGCCTCAGCGACAAAAGGAATCCATACACTTCACCCACACACATAAACAATGCCGACTCCAATTTCATTATTTCTTCCTATTTAATTATCTTTTATCTTTTGATGATGTATACTTATTAATGCCCGTTGTAGACATGATCTGCTTTGGTGTTCATTGCGACCTGTTCGTTGCCAACTCTTGTGACCACTTCCTTTCTTGGTAATGGTAAGTGGCGGAGCCAGAAAGTTTTCGGTGCAGAGGCACAATTGTATATGAGCGTTGTCGTTTTAGAATGAAGCGACATTGTTTTGTTAGTTTAAATTAATAGTAAAACTCTTTATACTATGACAACAAATGATGTCGTTTTAGTATAAGATATTGTCCGTTTAGAATAAATGTCCTCATTTTTTTCCATTTAAAAATAAGAAAAATAAATAAATATATGAAATAGTATAAGGATTTTTTTTAACAAAATATATAATGATGGGAAAGACAATATAATAAACATTCAGTTAGTAGACAAGTTGTTGTAACTAACTAAACAAATTTAAACTTTAGTAACTTCTTACCTAATTATTGTATGTGAATATTGATTAAAATAAAATATAAAAATATTGTAGTTTATTAAAATAAGTTTAAAGTGATTAGTATACCTTTAATTTTCAAACATTCACAATTTGTTTTCTCAGATATCGAATTAAGGAGTATTATATATCAAAACAAACTTATCGACGAGGAGAATATATATAAGGGGTTCATCAGATGAGGCGGGGGCACATGCTCCCCTTGGCTCCTCCCCTATTCTTGGTCACTTAAAAAAATTGTCCGCAACGGATATTACAGTGAGTTTGTTCTGGACAATCTTGCAAGAAATTGGATTTTTTTCTTGAACGAAATAGGATTTTTTTTATATATCATTAAGTAAACAAAGTTTTTTTTTTGGGTCTACCAAAGGTTAATAATGGCATCTTAACATACTTATATTTATTTATTTTTGTTTTTACTCTAGCATTTTTTTTTATGACAAGGAAACCACATTCAACGGTAAACCTCAAACACGTAACCTAGTTGACAAGAACCATATACAAGGTAAACCGGCTTGCGCCGACTAACTCAACCAATTGGTAGGGGTTTTACCGGCCCTAGCATTTGAGCCCTAGCATAACACGGGTTTATGAATATAGTATATAAATATATAAATATATATATATATATATATATATTAAATAAAATTATTATAATACCTGTTAGTTTTTGAAAACTTTAGCCTATTATCAATTTGTTATTATAAAATATTGATAGAAATATATTATATATATTGATTCATTTTAATCAATAGATTACAAACATCTAAATAAGTTATTTTAAGTTATTTTTAGAAAGCAAACTTCTCAACAAAAGGCGATCTTTGTGTTTTACCAAAGCAAGCCTCAATTGATGTCGAAAATCGGGGAAGTGGTTACTTGGATTTGACAGCACCGAATTTTTTACTTTTCTAACTTTTATTCAACTTGATTGAGAAGTTTTGAAGCAAAGCATCGATCTAATTGCAGTCAGGGTTTAACATTTATTCCTAATACTCTCTTCATTTGATACTAACTCCGATCCAAAATACATGTCATTTGACTTTTCAACACGTATTTTAAAGAGTTAAAAACTACGTAGTATATAATATATTAACTTTTTTTATTATTTTTTTACAATTTAATACTTATTACTAACAAATATTAAGTTGTAAAAAAATAATTTTAAAAAAGTTGATATTTTATATACTGCGTAGTTTTTAGCTTCTTGAAATACGTGTAAAAAAAGTCAAACGACATGTATTTTGGATCGGAGGGAGTAAAACATGTCATTTACTATTCACGTACGTTTTTTTAGGATGACATGTTTTGTCGAACAGATATAGTATCTATGTGTATACATTTATAAAATCTTATTTTGAAAAATTACGTTTTAAAATTTTTAATAATTATATTTTGTTAAATATTGCCTTTTTAATTTTTAAAAAATTTAAATTATAAATTTTCAAAATAAAATTTTATAAATGTATAAAAATAGATGTTAGGAATATAAAAATAATTTTTAATTTTTTTCTAAGATTAAATAATTGTTAAAATAAATTAATGTTATAGGGAGTGGAGTAGTGAAAGTGGAGTAGAAGATCTTAACTGGTCTTCTTTTTTTGTTGCATTGAGTTTTAAATTAAGGTCTACGTTTTAGAACAAGGTAAAAATCTCGTTTAGAGCATACCAAAAATACCCTTATAATTACAACAACTTACATCCCTATCCCACCCAAATCTCTCTCCCATACCCCTACCCCGGGATCGGGACGGAACCGGGACGAGACTTGGATTTGCGGGATTTGTGACCACCCCTACTATATTGTAATGGCCTAAGTGTAACCCAAAAAAATGTATAATTAAGAATAAAAATAAACTCAAAACCAATCTCACTTTTAAACGGCCCGATCGAAGGTTTCTCAAAATCTCACACACCGATATGGTGAATATTTAACTCGCATTTGCCTCCACGAAAATGGACTCCATATACAAATCTCGGTACAGCATTATATTTGGTCTCTGGGCTATTGGGCCGTGTTGCCTAATCCGCTACGAGGCCCATTGGTCTTTTCCAATGTACTAGACGATTATAATACTAATTTGTACTCTTTCATGGGCATATCATAACTTCCAACATTTCATAATATTAAAAAATCAGTGCAGTTTGCAACTTTTCGTTGTCAAAGTAGAACATTAAAAAACGGCCATAAGTTGATGCTATCTCGTCGCCGAAAACGAAAGCAACGGCTACAAGACAACTTTACTTTATAATAATAATAACTTTTAAACAAAATAAAGAGAGGTGGAGTCGGGGTCCCCTATGCCTTCACAGTCACTCCAAATATGTGCATTTCAGCACAGCAATATAATTATATAAATATACACACTTTTAAGAAGAACATATTCCCTCAAGTCAAAATGATTGGCTTTAATCCCTTCATCCCAATATCATCATTCAATTTAATTTTCAATTAATTATATATACTTTGTAAATGGGGCAAAAAATCATGTATGCTGACAATTGCCGACCTCTGTCAAAGCCTCTTTGTCGTCTTCTTATTTGGTTGTGAATTGTGATATGCTTTGTGTGGCAATGCAACATTTGTTTTTGAGCTTATCAATAAAATTAAACTGAAAATAAAATAAAAAACAGTGGACTTTTGTTTGGCTTTGTTGATGACCAAGGAAAGGCCATTTTCTTGCATTAATGTAAACCGACAATATTTAAAATAATAATTATAATAATAAAAAAAAGAGCATATTGTGATGTGGTTCACCGAACCTGCGCAACTAATAGATTAATGTTGATCGTTCACCGAACAAGCTAGGCACCGATTTTAGTGTTTTTGCTTTGCCGGTCACACGTCCAAGTGTACGTCTAAGCTTAATTATCACAGCAGGTACTACAGTAAAGAGATCAGATGCCTTAAAATTAAGGCAAAAATCAGCACTTCCTTTATATAATAAATAAATATATAGATAGATGGAAATGGAATACATAAAGAGAGAGAGACAAAAGATAATGCATTGCCTCGGACAGAAAGTGTTATGTTTCGAATAGCGGCGCAATCTTGATGTACACAACTGGGGCTTTAATTGTCACAACTCACACTAAGGAATCCCAAAATAATTACAACTAACTATACATTAGTACATTACTAAATGAGGCATGTTACCAATGTTTTTTTTTTTTTGACTTATTTGGTAAGGTTGGATCACTATATGTTAAAAAGGTATTTGTTCGATTTTAGTTATTGATGAATAGGGTATAGGCCGTATGTTGAGAGAATGGACAATGTTAAGAGATCAAAAGAGTCCCACATTGATTATATGAACAAACAAGGTTTAGTATATAACCTAGTGGGCTACTCCTCATAATGCCAATTGATTTTAGGATGGAACCCCGCTGGTCTTGTGTGCTCAGCTTGGGTGTGCATACCTGTACCACTACATCCCGTCATTAATTTCAGTCTGACGGTGTAACAGGAGTCAAATTCACCAAAACTTTTTATGATCCAAAGTTTTTTTTTCCATATATTAGTATATATGATAGTCTTCAACTTATGCTTCTTAATAACAATCGAGGATAAGACAACGGGGTTAATATGATAATTTATATTGGGTGTCAGGGAGTATAGATTAAACGATTTTAAAAATAAAATATTCACTTTAAAAAAGTGTATTTTTTTAAAAAAAATGAATACATTAAAAGTAGAATATCATTTATTTTTTTAGATGTTGAATATGTACCCATTAACACAATAAAAAAAAGCATAAATACAAAACATTAATAAATAACCTAATTAACTTAGCACAACCCCTACGATCATTTCTCACAAAATAAAAGGGCGCCTTTCATATGAATAGGAGACGTTCACCCGATCCTTAAAGCGACCTCTCCACCTAAAAATACTTCGTTCATTGAAACCAATTTACCGCATTTAAAACCGAACTAAATCCACTTAGGGATTTGTTGGCATGCTTTGTTTTGTGTAACTAATTTACTTATGGTTTAGCTGGATGGTGACATCCATGTCATTCTTCGAATATATTATAATCACTAAAAGGTTTGTGCATTTGCTACTTCCAAGTTTACAATACCTAACAAATCTTACCTTATCTAACTCGAACTTATCCATGTAAGTAATATGATATAAATAAGTTCTTAGTGTTCAATTTGCTTATTTTGTTGCTTATTACTTTCATTTGTGGAATATGAATAAGTTTTTGTAACTAATATAGTAATATCAATATCGATTTTTCTAATTTATATTTTTAGGGTATGATAAGTTAAGAGTATAAATTTAATAATAATAAATACTCCATAAGATTTCACATTTTCTTGATTGAACGATTTATTTTCATTAAATAAATAAATCTTTAGATATATAAGCATTACATATTTTACCTTCTTATCCTGTGCCTCAATGACATAATAAAAAGACCAAATTGATATTTTTTAAGGATTTATTTTTTAGGTGGAGCTAGACATTCAATAACATTATATTCGTCTCAAATTTTAGAACGTACATTTTAATTTTTGATATATAAAAAGCTAAAAATTATACTCATATAAAATATTTATTTTTTAGATATAATTTATTCTTGTTATGAAAATATGGGAAAAAATTTTAATTTAGAGAGTTTTTGTCTTTTGAAAAAATATGTTATAAAATCAAATTACCTAAATTTTAATAGGGATGTAGTAAATTACTACTGTAATAATCATGCGTTTTCAAAATAAATTTTAACTTCAATTATATTATATTATATATAACTTATCTTGAGAGAAATATGTAATCCCGAATCTTATGGGGGGCGCCTATAAGGCGTTAGGTTAGCGAAACGAATTCTCCTAATTAGCATGAAATCATAACAGAATTAAAATCTATCAAGAGATTTTATAAATCAGCTCTTTGAATTTTTTTTAATAAATAACTTATCACTTGACCTTTAGACTCTTGCTGAAATATTATCTTAATTGCATTATTAATATTTTAAAAAATACGGACTACCATCCGGACCAATTAGAAAGGGACACGTACACCGTCCTCCTCTAAATCCCAGCCCCACACCAGCACGAAAGCATCAAACTCCTCTCCATCTCCATGCGCTATTTACACGCCTCTCTCCCTCCTCCTCTGCAAATCCCACGTTGAGGGTTGCCAGGTGCTCGCGATCGCAATCTTCGAGCCTTCGATCTTTCTCTCCTCTCTCCGATACTCTCCGGCTGCAATGGTGGATTACGAAGCCTTGCCGCTCCGGAATGACTTCGCTGAAGAGGATCCGCACCTCCGCATGAAGCACCACCACCAGCCGGACTCCCCGTCGGCAGCCTCGGTGTTGTCCAGCAAGACTCCCACGCCGGCAGTCAAATCCAAGTCGCCTCGTGTCGCTTCTCTCGATGTCTTCCGCGGTCTATGCGTCTCTGTGAGTCGCTCTTTCTTTCTCTCTTTCTTTATATTCTCGTTGGTGAATTCTTGAAGAGCTGTCTGAATCGGTCTCCAATGTGTGATTCGGAATCTGTTGATCTTCCCATTCAACTTGATTGATGATTCGGGATTTGATTAGGGACACTGGAAGAATGTTCTTTGCCTGTCTATTGTCCTTTTTTTTTTCTAATTTAAAATTTTCAACGTTGTTCACGTCTACCATTCATTAAACGCGATTTCCAGTTTGTTCATCGGTTTCAGTCTTGCTTAGATTATGATTATTTGGAAACTCGATATACTGACGAGTGTGAGAGGACAATAAATGATTAAATTTGGAATAATTGTAAATCGTTGGATTTGGCCATTTATGATCCTTTGTTAAGAAGCATTGTAATCGGGAATTACAGTCTGTCACCGCCTCACCGGCCAGATTGATTACAAGGCGTAGGCCGTTTTCCCTTTAAAATCAAGCATCATTTTGATTTGGACTTTGGATATTAGATTTGCTGTTGTTGGCTTCTGAAAAAGGGTAAATATCTTTCGATTAAGAAGCAACGTCAAATTTTAGATCTGGTTGGTGGAAAGTTGGAAATTGGGGTCTATTTTTAGGGTGTGGGAGAAGTGTCTTGGGGACCTAAGCTTTGACACTACATCTGTATGTGGGGAACCAGTAATAGGTTCAAATATTTTTATCTTCACTTTAAAAGTTGGAAGAAAATGTTGGCCACTCTGTTTACCCAAAAAAAAAAGGAAGAAAATACGATGCATTGACTAAATCTTTGGATGGGAAACCTGGAGGACACGACTGTAACTGCTTCCAACATGTTCATGAAATTGGGCATTTCAGAGAGCTCCTATGTTCATTGAAATAATGGAATCTATATCTCTCATTCGATGACATTCATGCAATGGTACTTTCTGATCAACAATATTTAATGCGTGTCTTATTCAATCCAACTGCCTTGTCTGTCTCTTTTTGCTTATTGTGGAAATAGTTAAGACATCATATGATATGTATATCAACTTATATAGAAAAGGAAGTTATACATGTATTTTGATAATTGAATGACGGCAGTAAAGCTATTTGTAAATAGTCTACTTTTAGTAACTTCTTTGTTGCATTTCAGCTTATGATACTTGTTGATTATGGTGGTGCAATTTTTCCTTTCATTGCACATTCGCCCTGGAATGGCGTACACTTGGCAGATTTTGTGATGCCGTTCTTTCTTTTTGTTGCTGGAATTGCTCTTGCAATTGTTTACAAGGTACATATCTGTCATAGCTTCAGGATCTATGAATTGTTTTGAATAACTGGTCTTACTTGCAGACACACGAATGCCTCAATATGCATTTTCACTTGGACTTGTTGTCATTATGTTTTCTGCACTTTCAGAAAGTACCCGACAGAGTTGATGCTTCCTGGAAAGCAGTGACGAGAGCATTAAATCTATTTATTCTCGGTGTTTTTCTTCAAGGTAGTTTTCCTTATTTAGCCAAACTCATATGTTTTGTTTTCGATCCACAACTCCTCACTCTCCTAGGAAAAGAAACAATCCCACATGTCAGGAAATTGGCCAAAGGAAAATATCTATTTATGTACCATAGTACCCTACTATCCGTCTTTAGGCATGTGGTTACTTAGTAGTTTACTTTAGCCACACACATATGCCAGCATGTAAACTAAGAGATATGCTCCTTTAGTTACTTTATGTATAATTATTTAAGGCAAACTTCCAATTTCTGATGTAATTTCTTTTCCTATCCTGGTTGATAGTTGGAAGCCTAGAGGTGATAATGGAGATGCTTTTCATTATTCATTTATGTTTTTTTTTTTTTTGTCTAGATGAGGTTTGGAAATAAGATAGAGTTGAGCTAGGATAGAAAAGTCTTTGCAAGTTTGAACAAGGGCACCTAGCATAAGATGTAAATTCAATTCTTGATACTTGTCCAATGTTTGTTTTTCCCTCGTTTCCATGTTTCACTGCATGCATCTCTTTTTGCTGCTTTATATATATATGGCAACCTACTAGAAAAATCATTGAAACTAATAGCAATTCTCTATGGATGCATCTCAGGTGGTTATTTACATGGAGCTACATCATTGACATATGGTGTTGACATTGAAAGAATGCGCTGGATGGGAATTTTGCAGGTAGCGATCGAGCCAATCTGTCATCTTTGCCTTAGCAATGAACATGTGCATGTTAAAATTTGGCTATTGCTTTCTGTAGCAACATTGAATTTGTTTTTATCTAAATTAAATACTAGTTTTGGACTGGATGCTATTGTTTGTGTGTTATTTTCCTAGGATCAGTAGCCATTCTCTTATCATTCGAGTCCTTTGATAAATGTTATGAGAATTAAGAAGTTCCTAAAATGCTGCATTCTACTAGCTGCTATCAACCATGGTTTACCTAATTTGCTCCTTGCCCTGAGAACCATAAACCATGTGATTTGGGTTTTCTGGGCTTATTAAAATGATTATATTCATGTTTTTTAAATAAAACTTAATTTGACTAGATTTATTTTAGTTTTTTTAGTGATATCTCATAACACTCATTACTCAATTAGCATACATACATATATACACACACATATATGTGTGTGTGTCTATGTATGTATGCTATTTTTATGTATTCGCCTTACATTTTCCGTTGTTGGTTTTCTTGATGCCTCTGTATGCAGAGGATAGCTATTGCATATGCAGTTGCAGCTTTGTGTGAAATTTGGCTTCCATTTAAGAGGGCAAAAAGACCCTGCTTCTTCAAGTGTTACACCTTGCAGTGGTAAGTTCAATAATGACTTAATAAGTTGTAGTATCATTTCAGTATGTTATTGGATAAGACAGGCTACTGATCTTGATTGATGCCTGACAATATCATAGTAGCTCAGATTTTATAATGCTTCTAAAATTATCCACAACCCATCTTATCTTTAACTTTTCACTTTTTATACCACATCTGCGTATGAAACTTTCACACATTTTTTCCCACATTGCAGAATCTTGTGTAAAGTTTCTTTAATTCTCATTCTTGCATCATCCTACGAAAACTATATCATCCTAACTTTTTATTATATACTAAATAATAAAATTTTGTTCATTCATAATAAAAAAAATCTTTTTACTAACATATGCCTTAAGTTATGATTCATCTTCCACTAAACTGGGGATTTTTTTTAAAGTGTGATACTATTTGGGTTCTTGAGTGCCTATCTAACATATTACTGCCATTCAGGTCTCTTGTGATTTTCTTGTCTTCCATCTACCTTGGGCTTTTGTATGGACTACGTGTTCCCGACTGGGAATTCAGAGCATCAGATTCAGCTTCATCCCTTCTTTCGTCAAATGATACCTATGTTTATAAGGTAAGAGTTCTATTGTTTCAATTTTTTACAGTTATTCGTGCCTGCTTCACAAAAATAGTACTCTCTTTGATCTAAAATATTTGATGTTTTGGGTGAAATTTTTTTATCAATAATGTTTGGTCTTTTAAAAGTAATAATTACACTTTATTTACTTTTTCACTATTTTCAACCTAAATTGTACTTTTGTTTTTATTTTAACCAATCAACTTTGTGCATAATAAATGTGAATGGATAGAGAAATTTTTTTTATAGGGTATTTAAATGTAAATGAAATGTTTCTTAATTTTTGCGTCCAACTCTAAAAGATCAAACATTTTAGATCGGAGGGAGTATTTGTTAGCACTTAGCAGATTATAAGATAGGAGGTTTAACAAGTAGTAAGACTGTTATGATAACATGCCATATTTACTTAATTTTAGAACCGTAATTTGAGTGTTTCAACTGTCTTCTATTTCTTGACTGGGGATACGGTATACCATAGATTAATGTGCTTGTTTTATGTCTTAACATTGTTGTGTTTTGGCAGGTGAAATGTGATATACGAGGTGATCTTGGACCAGCCTGCAATTCAGCAGCAATGATTGATCGCTATGTCCTGGGCATCAATCATTTGTATGCAAAGCCTGCTTATAGAAACTTAAAGGTACTGCTTATAGAAACTTAAAGGTACATGTGATGTGTAGTTTGATAAATAGTTAGCTCAATTTGTGTTACTGGCTAAACCTACTAACGCCCTCTTTTGGTCTTAGGAATGCAATAAGTCTATTGATGGCACAGTGCCTGAGACCTCACCTTCATGGTGTAATGCTCCTTTTGATCCAGAAGGCCTTTTGGGGTAAGCTCCCAGTGTTTGTTTTTTCAATTATCTGAAAGTATGGATTATGGAAAATATTAGCTCTTGTGATTTTTATGCATTTATTCTACTTGATTGATATTCCTTCCCTTCAGTCACCAAGTGCAGTTTTGTGGATGTCCAGACAAATAACAAAGGCGCTAATGTAGGATATAATTGACTAGTCATTTCATATCATAATGCTCCATAGCAGGAATCAGGAATTGGCTTCATAGGTGCTCACAATATTGTGGGGCTTACTTTGCCCCCTTTCTTATTATTAAAACTACCATCTCCAATATCACTAACTCATCCCCCTTATGAATTATTTTTATGATCAATGTTTGATTTTAGATTACTTTGTCCATGTAGTAGAGGCTTGTCAATGCTCATCAAGTTGCTCAATTTAGTTTGGCCTCTTCTATTATTCTCATCTGGTGGCAACACTTCCCTCTTATGAATTAGTGTTATGGTCACCCTACTAGTTTTAGCTTGCTTTTTCAAGAAGTAGATGTTTAAAAACCAGATGTTATTTCCTTAACAATAGCAGAACTGGGATTTGCATGATTGAGACTGCTATTTAAATTCAGTTCACATTGTTTAATAAATATGTATTTGAATCTTTACAGGTCTTTGACAGCTGCCGTTACATGTATTATTGGGCTTCAGTTTGGTCATGTTCTTGTGCAACTGCAGGTCAGGATTCATGCTTATGTTTATTTTGATATACCCTCCCTGCACTCATACTTCTGTGGACATTTCTGTTTGGTGGAAAATGTATGCTATAATTGACTTATGGTTGAATTTCAGCCTTCTAAATCTAGTGAAAAGATTTCCTTTACCTTGCTGATGTGCTGTTCCTTTATCACATTCTCTTTGTTTTTATTTTTTATGAAAAGAACACATCCTCTTCTTTTAGTACAAAGCATCTGTATCCACTGAATTTGTTCAAGTATTCCATAACTTGCTCATTTGTATCATTTAAAACTAATGCTGAAGTTTCTGCAATATGATTTAGGAGCACAAGGAGCGGCTTTGGAATTGGTCCATATTTTCTGTCTCATCACTTATCCTTGGATTGTTCTTTGCTCTTGTAGGTATGTTCTATACTTGGATAGTTCCTTTAGTCTCTTTTCCAGTTTCCTGCTCTTCTGATCTCTCATTGGTGACTTCTCTTCCTTTTCCTTTAGTGAAAAGGATGATCAATGAGATAACTCTAAATTCTGACTTTATGACAAATATTATGTAAAACTTTTTGGTAGAAGAAAACTTAGAGACTACCTCAAAAAAGAGCTCAAGACATCATAAGAAAATCATAGTTAGAAATGAGATCTGTAGGATGAAAAATGTTACAACTTTTTCCCTTTGGGATTTTGGGAAGGAAAAAGTTGTGGAAACTTCCATCTGTGGCAGCTGTTAATTTCAGCGCCTTTCAGTCTTTCACTAGTTCTTTCTCTTCGCTTAGCTTATATTTTGCATTGTGTTATTTGCTCAGGTATTCCATTAAATAAGTCCCTTTACTCAGTAAGTTACACACTGCTTTCTTCTGGCACAGCTGGGATCACATTTTGTGCTTTATACATATTGGTACGTTGCCCAGTCTTCATATTGTTGCCTTGAAACTTTAATGAATGTCTGGAGAAAACTGAAGAAAAAGCGTTGACAGGTTGATGTATACGGCTACAGAAGAGTAACATATATACTGGAGTGGATGGGGATTCATTCTTTAACCATTTTTGTTCTAATAACCTCCAACATAGCAATTGTTGTGATTCAAGGATTCTACTTCAAGGACCCTTCGAATAACATTGTAAGTTTTAAGATAACCCTTTGCACTTAACAGCTCTTAGAAATATTATTCTTGACAGCTATATGCTTATACCATTTTTTTTAATGGTTCAACAGATTCACTGGATAATAAGTTGTTTTGTTCAAAAATGACCTCACAACCCCGTGCTGGGTAAAATTTTCCATGGTAAGCCTCAGATCTCTGGTTTATTTCCAAGTAAAATGGTTCAATCTGTTGTATGATACAATAAGCATATTTTTTCTATGCAGCTTCACATCCTTGGTTTTCCATCACAGTAGGAAGCCTCATGGCGTGAGCATGTGAATCGACATCATGGAAATTGGCTCATCCATGATCGATCTTTTCTCCCTACAATATCACCTTAATTACTAGCCATGACTTCCATTCATCGGAGCCTTTGCAAATAGACTACTACCGTGTATAGCCTCCATTATATGCAGTGATCGATGCATCCTGACGTTTTGTCTCCTACATCCCGAGCAAGGGAGCTGTTCTGATTTTCAGGTCCGATATAGGTTACCTGGGGTGAATTCTTTCAATCTGGCTGCACCTCACAAAAGAAGTTTATATATTCTTTGAGCTCTTATAGACGGCTTATTGTATACTGTTATTGTATTGGCACATTCTAATGTTTATTTAAACATGAAACAAGGGTCTATAACCTTGATCTCTGTATATATTTTTTATTCAACTTTTTAGGAATATTAAGGGCATTACAATCTATTAGCTTCTTAACTAATCTATATTTATAATTTCCTGGTTTTTTTCGTTTTTTTTTGTGGGACAGATTCTATTTGGAATGTCAATTTTCACATGAACACAAACTCTATCAATTCTTTATAAAAACGACACAATTGATTTTCACATGAACACAAACTCTTCATATGATTCACTTTTGCAATTTTGATTTTAGTTTCTTTTTAGCACCAATAGATTTTTATTATTGGCCTTCATGAAACTTCTCCTTTTTTCCTGACAGTTCTCTCTTTTACTTTTTCCCCCCTTTTCCTTTTTTTTTCTTTTCCTTCTGTTCTTCAATGGCCTAACACACGTTGTCACGGTCTTTGATGAAAAACCTATTCATAACTCATAAGCAATTAGTGGAAGCATGGGTACAAAATCTAATATTATAATCATAATTTTTATATTTGTTGTCAATTTATCAGCAAGGGCACGGTCAATTTATCGGCTTCTCAGGTTGACAAGTGTTTTTGTTTGAAACAGTTTGTTAATATTGGCTTCCCAGATTAGTAAAAACTTGGCTGATACCAATTTGTCACTTGCCTTATTGACAAGCTATTTACTCGTTGATATCGAAAATCGGTGAGTTAGCTATAAGTATAGTAGTCCCTATTGTAATTCGTCATATAATGCATTGGGTGTGTTTGCATTCCACGCATTAATTTTCTAATGCAATTATAAATATAATTTAAACACTTTATGCTAACTAAAAACCTCCTTTATGATTTTTAATAAAATTCAAAGCGCACCCAACATGTTTGGCTTTTTTTATTAAGTTAACCCCAATGGTTTGGCAATTTTTTAAAACGTTGCATAAAGAAAGAATATCATATACAAATGTTATAGTGTATGCATAAGTAGAAATTTACTCGGAGCCCATATGTTTGCTACATTTTTGAAAAAAAATTGCATATTCTTCCCTCCATACTGAGAACTAGAATTCCCTGGAGCAAAGAAATTATTATTTCTTGCAGCAGCAAGAGCATTAGCATCAACAGATGGTGCAGAGGTTATCCCTTTCTCCCTTTCAACATGAGTAGCCATTTGAAATGCCTTACCCAGACTAGGCAGAGGCTCCTCAGACAAAACAGAAGTCTTGAAACTCTCATAAACATCATTCAATCCCATGAGGAATTGCATGACCTGTGCCTTAGCATCTCGTTCAATTACTTTCTTTAGAATCCCACAGCTGCACTGATTCATAGCCCCACATTCACAATGAGGCAAACCATTAATCATTTTCAATTCATCCCAGATTTTCTTTAACTTCCCAAAATACACAGAAACAAAAGAATTATCCTGCTTCAGATTGCATAACTCTCTATGTAATTGAAAAATAAGAGCATCATTAGTTTCAGAAAAACGCTCCCTAATCCCATCCCAAAGTTCTTTCGAAGACTGAATATACATAAACCCCTCTCCAATTTCACTAGTCATCGAATTGATGATCCAACACATGACCATGTAGTCAGCTCGAATTCATTTCTCAAAATCTTCACTATCCTCAGTTGGCTTAACACAACTACCAGTAATGAACCCTAACTTGGCTTTCGCACCCAGTGCCATACGAACACCACGACTCCAACTAGTGAAATTAAGACCATTAAATTGAGTTCCAATTAATTGCATACCAGGATGATCACTATTGGAGAGAAAAAGCGGATTACAATGGATATTCCCCATGCTTTGAGCCTGAAAATCCCCAAATCGGAGACCATGCTCTACAAAAAGTGATCATCTGCTAGCGGAACCACTACCAGCACCAGCAACTTGAGCATAACTCTGCGAATCACCAGGATTACCCCTACCAGCACCAGGAACTTGACTACGACCAGCCATGGCGAAAAACACAAACGCAGAAGCAAACAAAAAAGATAAAAAAACCGACGAATGGAAAATGATCCGAAAACACCGATCAAGGATCAGATGACTCTGATACCATTTGAAGATGTGCAAACAGAAGATCAAAAATGATCAAAACAGAAGAAATCATCACATGAAAACTTCTATCAATCAATCATGGAGTACATTGTTCATCAAGAATCAGTTAGAACTGAATTGTTCATTGTGCTCAGTACAGAGGAGGAGCTTCTGTATTTATACAAATGATGCCAGCTAAAATTTTCCATGGTAAGCCTCAGATCTCTGGTTTATTTCCAAGTAAAATGGTTCAATCTGTTGTATGATACAATAAGCATATTTTTTCTATGCAGCTTCACATCCTTGGTTTTCCATCACAGTAGGAAGCCTCATGGCGTGAGCATGTGAATCGACATCATGGAAATTGGCTCATCCATGATCGATCTTTTCTCCCTACAATATCACCTTAATTACTAGCCATGACTTCCATTCATCGGAGCCTTTGCAAATAGACTACTACCGTGTATAGCCTCCATTATATGCAGTGATCGATGCATCCTGACGTTTTGTCTCCTACATCCCGAGCAAGGGAGCTGTTCTGATTTTCAGGTCCGATATAGGTTACCTGGGGTGAATTCTTTCAATCTGGCTGCACCTCACAAAAGAAGTTTATATATTCTTTGAGCTCTTATAGACGGCTTATTGTATACTGTTATTGTATTGGCACATTCTAATGTTTATTTAAACATGAAACAAGGGTCTATAACCTTGATCTCTGTATATATTTTTTATTCAACTTTTTAGGAATATTAAGGGCATTACAATCTATTAGCTTCTTAACTAATCTATATTTATAATTTCCTGGTTTTTTTCGTTTTTTTTTGTGGGACAGATTCTATTTGGAATGTCAATTTTCACATGAACACAAACTCTATCAATTCTTTATAAAAACGACACAATTGATTTTCACATGAACACAAACTCTTCATATGATTCACTTTTGCAATTTTGATTTTAGTTTCTTTTTAGCACCAATAGATTTTTATTATTGGCCTTCATGAAACTTCTCCTTTTTTCCTGACAGTTCTCTCTTTTACTTTTTCCCCCCTTTTCCTTTTTTTTTCTTTTCCTTCTGTTCTTCAATGGCCTAACACACGTTGTCACGGTCTTTGATGAAAAACCTATTCATAACTCATAAGCAATTAGTGGAAGCATGGGTACAAAATCTAATATTATAATCATAATTTTTATATTTGTTGTCAATTTATCAGCAAGGGCACGGTCAATTTATCGGCTTCTCAGGTTGACAAGTGTTTTTGTTTGAAACAGTTTGTTAATATTGGCTTCCCAGATTAGTAAAAACTTGGCTGATACCAATTTGTCACTTGCCTTATTGACAAGCTATTTACTCGTTGATATCGAAAATCGGTGAGTTAGCTATAAGTATAGTAGTCCCTATTGTAATTCGTCATATAATGCATTGGGTGTGTTTGCATTCCACGCATTAATTTTCTAATGCAATTATAAATATAATTTAAACACTTTATGCTAACTAAAAACCTCCTTTATGATTTTTAATAAAATTCAAAGCGCACCCAACATGTTTGGCTTTTTTTATTAAGTTAACCCCAATGGTTTGGCAATTTTTTAAAACGTTGCATAAAGAAAGAATATCATATACAAATGTTATAGTGTATGCATAAGTAGAAATTTACTCGGAGCCCATATGTTTGCTACATTTTTGAAAAAAAATTGCATATTCTTCCCTCCATACTGAGAACTAGAATTCCCTGGAGCAAAGAAATTATTATTTCTTGCAGCAGCAAGAGCATTAGCATCAACAGATGGTGCAGAGGTTATCCCTTTCTCCCTTTCAACATGAGTAGCCATTTGAAATGCCTTACCCAGACTAGGCAGAGGCTCCTCAGACAAAACAGAAGTCCTGAAACTCTCATAAACATCATTCAATCCCATGAGGAATTGCATGACCTGTGCCTTAGCATCTCGTTCAATTACTTTCTTTAGAATCCCACAGCTGCACTGATTCATAGCCCCACATTCACAATGAGGCAAACCATTAATCATTTTCAATTCATCCCAGATTTTCTTTAACTTCCCAAAATACACAGAAACAAAAGAATTATCCTGCTTCAGATTGCATAACTCTCTATGTAATTGAAAAATAAGAGCATCATTAGTTTCAGAAAAACGCTCCCTAATCCCATCCCAAAGTTCTTTCGAAGACTGAATATACATAAACCCCTCTCCAATTTCACTAGTCATCGAATTGATGATCCAACACATGACCATGTAGTCAGCTCGAATTCATTTCTCAAAATCTTCACTATCCTCAGTTGGCTTAACACAACTACCAGTAATGAACCCTAACTTGGCTTTCGCACCCAGTGCCATACGAACACCACGACTCCAACTAGTGAAATTAAGACCATTAAATTGAGTTCCAATTAATTGCATACCAGGATGATCACTATTGGAGAGAAAAAGCGGATTACAATGGATATTCCCCATGCTTTGAGCCTGAAAATCCCCAAATCGGAGACCATGCTCTACAAAAAGTGATCATCTGCTAGCGGAACCACTACCAGCACCAGCAACTTGAGCATAACTCTGCGAATCACCAGGATTACCCCTACCAGCACCAGGAACTTGACTACGACCAGCCATGGCGAAAAACACAAACGCAGAAGCAAACAAAAAAGATAAAAAAACCGACGAATGGAAAATGATCCGAAAACACCGATCAAGGATCAGATGACTCTGATACCATTTGAAGATGTGCAAACAGAAGATCAAAAATGATCAAAACAGAAGAAATCATCACATGAAAACTTCTATCAATCAATCATGGAGTACATTGTTCATCAAGAATCAGTTAGAACTGAATTGTTCATTGTGCTCAGTACAGAGGAGGAGCTTCTGTATTTATACAAATGATGCCAGCTAACAACCTCTAACTGCCTACCAGGTAATATTACCATATTACCCTTATATATATCCTATAACATTGATGTCATGATGTGTATATAAACCCGATGTTCACAAATAATTTTTTTTTTAAAAGCATAGTTTCATGAAGAGTTGAGAACTTGAGAGTGAAAAAATTTACTCAAGAGTATTGAATTATGGTTCAATGATCAGCATTTTTATCAAATCTAGCCAGTAAGTTTTTTTTACCTCATTTTTTTTTATCGTAACTCAAACCATACAACCCGCCTTTAAATGATTGATTAACACCCTAATTACAGGTTCAGATTACTCATCATCACTTGAATACTGTACTGTAACAAATAAACAAATTAAAATGAGGTGACAACCAAGCTACAAGCTTCAACCTCACAAACATGCTATTTATGCACGTCAGTTCCCTCACTTACATATATAATTGAAATGATTAAACTGCAGCCCTGTAATCCTGTATTAATTTTGTACTTCCTCCCAACTTCATTCCATGATCTCCGCCGATTTACTTAATCTCGTAATTAATTAACACCTAAAAACGGGTAATCTGAGTTGGAACATTCCCTTTCCTTTGTATTGTTTGTCTTTAATACATTATCTTCCTCATTTTTAAATACCCATCCAAAGCAATGCACAAATTATTCCAATTGGCGATTAATGTATAAAAATCAAGCCAATCATAGACGTTCAGCAATACAGACAAGACAACTCAGCAGCTTTATCTCTTTGCCTTAATCTTAATTTATTTATTTAGTTTTTTTTGTTAATTGCGGTTTTGTTCTTTTAAGATCAGTGTTTAGTTCCAGCCTTGCAGGGCCATAAAATTTGTGCACATTTGCATCATAAAGCTTGCCTTTTAGTCTTTTACACACCATAATTATTGAAGCTCCACTTGGAAAAAGAACCACCATTGGATTATTCATTTAACCATTTTTCTATCTTGTGTATAATGTGAGTATATATTAGATATTTAAAGTAAATGATAAAAAAAGATATTTAAAGTAAAAGCACCAAAAAAATATATTTAAAGTAAAAATAAAATTATAGTTTAAATACATTGAAACTAGTAAAACAATCTTTTTTTTTTTATAAAAGATTGTTTTCTTTTTTTTGAGTTACTTAATACGGAGTATGTGTCTAGATATACATTAAAAAAACTTCTTCGCTAAAATATAGGTTAAGACGTTAAATAGTAATTAATTTCTCCCATATTCTTCTCAAGTAAAATTCTTAGCCTATACCCTAAAATAATTATGGAGTATTTATTTTTAATTGAAATGTTATCATCGGTTTATATGAGTAATAATTCTCTCATAATTTACTTCTTAAATAAATTGAAGGCTTTGTTTGAGAATATATAGGTAATAAAGTAGTTGAAGCTAATAGGTTATAATAGGTGTAAATAGATATTAAATTAAATTGTTAAATTATTTATAAACTAGTAAGATATTTTGATAGGTCTAATTTATACAAATTGGGTGAAGAGAAAAGAATGAAAAGATAAATTTGTGAATATAAAAAAAATCTGTAAAATTTAAAATGAATAATTGTTAAAAATCCTCCTTCATAAGCTCATTCAAACTTAATTTGAATTTTAGACCATTTAAAATTATATAATATTAAAATCATGAGATTAAAAAAGGTATAAAATTTAACAAAAACAAAGCCTAAGTCATAATAAAAAGCTCAATACTTATATCTTAATTTTTTTTAAAAAATTATATTTTTTTACAATTTTTAACTATTTAAAATAGGCTCGGAAAAAGCCAAATGATATTTATTTTTTTTATTAGAAGAAACAATATTTTTTTCATGTTTGAAAAAAGAAATCAATATTTTTTTTATGTTTGAAAAAAGAAATCTTTATTGGGGAAAATTTTAAAAAATGGTTTGGTGTTTTTCGGGAAAAGGTGAAGCAGTTGGGAGAGGAAACAGGAGAGGACCTATGTCCAGCAAGGCAATAGGTCATTGGTAGGCCGCATCTTCCGTTACCCTACACCCCACCACATGCAATCAATCCTCCCTCGGGGAGGGGCCCTCCTCTAATCCAACCGTTGAATGATTTGGCCGTAGAAAAAAACGACGCACTGCCAACGGCTAGTTGGAATTCGGAAAAGAATAATCTCGAAACGTCTCCACTGCCTTCTTTCCGTTTGCCATTCACAATCAGCTAATATTACACGTGTCAATATCTGGGCCGTCCATCACTGACATGTGAACCCAGCTAGCCTAGGAAAAAATGTGACGCACCCAAATAAATACTCAACTTAGGTAGAAACCACTATCATTTCATAACCTTCCTTCACATGTAACATTATTACACATGCTAAAAGATACGCATTATATATAGATAAGTCATCATATCGACTTCATTTGACACATTTGAGAGTTCAGTCTTCAAATTGTGTATTTAGTAGTTTGCTACTCCGTAGTATAAAGGCTTGAAAAAATGTTGATATATGTTCCTTTTTTTTCTTGGACGAATCGCTGAACATTTAAAAATAAAAAATTATATTACTTATTTTGATAATTAAATAAGAGTTGCAAAATCCATTTAAATATGTAATGAAATAAGTTATAATTAATGTCACAAAGTGAGCACTAAGTTGAGGTAACATTGCTTTGTTATTTTTAGATTATGAGTACTAGCTCGATGCAAAACCCATTTTTCATCATTTAAGAGCTACGGAGTATCATATAGTGATAAGAGAGATGTGTTCTTTTATACCTTATTACTATGATATGAATATATGGTTTAAATTTTACTAGTGGTAATTTGTATTAGACTGCATATTCATGTCTTAGAATAAGTTGAGCCTGTCTATCAACTTACTGGTTGACTTTCTAGGTTCGAGTACTTTGTACGCTAGTGCTCGAGCTTTTGAAAGACTAGTCGACATCTCCACACCCTGAATTGTCATAAAAAAAATTCACCTAAGAGTTGCACATTTGTATTTTGTAGACTATATTAAAAAAATAATATAACGAAATAAGTGTTGATACTCCATATGTAATAAAAAGATAATAATGAATTTTAATTACATTCAACGAATGTCGTGTTACAAGTTGTTAGATTGAGTTTTGTGCCGAACGTGATCATGGTAAAGTTATTTGCGTATGTCTTTTTTTTCTCAGGCGAGTGTGTTTTGTTGACCTATTCCTTCACTTGAATCCTTGCATCTATTGCGTGTTTATATTTACTTTTTCTGCTTTTTAATTCTAATGTTTTGTAATGATGGATTTATCTACCGTTCTTGCGATTTTTTAATTCACTAAGCAATGAATTATCTAGTATCTCATTTCTTATTATTGTTTTTTATAAAGGAAAGAAATTAGATCTAGCTACAGTGTAGCTGTAGTCTAACCTAAAGTATCATTTTGAATGAGAACTTATGGTTACGTATCTCTTAGGGTTTGATTATGTGGTTTCTTGACAGGATGACAGTTATCGGAACATATCATTTACCAACTAATGATTTATGTCATTGTATTTTATATTTACACCCTACCCTAATAAAAGAAAAAGAAATGAAACAGGACAAATGGATACAGTGAATTTCAGCCCTTGTAATTTGCCTGCAAATTTCCCCTGTGATGCCACTGCCAAGCCAAAGCCAAAGCAAAGCCAGGTAAGGAAGGTAGAAAACGACAACATGTAACCGTTGCATAAAAAAAAAAGAAAAAAAAAAGGTATTGCCGTATTGGGTTTTGGTTGTGTGTGTGCCAGACTAAGGTGCTCCGCTGGACCTCCCCTCCCCCAACTCTCTCATACAACAGTAAAAAGCCTTGATGATGATTAGCCCTCACATGGTCTCGCTGTCTCTTTTTTTCTCATTTTCAAATTTCATTTAGAATATATTTTTTAAAAATCAAAATCCAAAAAAGGGTACCCTAAGCTTATCCTCATCTCCACTATTTGTCTTTATATACCCTCAAAACCCTCCCTCCCTTTCTCCAACTCCATCCCTCCAAAAACACAACCTTTAGAGAGAGAGAGAGATTTTACAGAGAAAGATGACCAAGGAAGTGAGTGAGGAAGGGCAAGCCCAGCAGCACCACCATGGGAAGGACTACGTGGACCCACCACCAGCTCCTCTGCTGGACATGGGTGAGCTCAAGCTTTGGTCTTTCTACAGGGCTCTCATTGCTGAGTTCATAGCCACTCTCCTCTTCCTCTATGTTTCTGTGGCCACTGTCATTGGCTACAAGAAGCAAACTGGCCCCTGTGATGGTGTTGGCCTTCTTGGCATTGCTTGGGCCTTTGGTGGCATGATCTTTGTCCTTGTTTACTGCACTGCTGGAATCTCTGGTAAACCCCTTCAACTCACCTTCACCTCTCTAATTTTTAATTTAACTGGTGGGTTTTTTCAATTTGGCTGATGGGTATATTTTGTGAAATTTGGGGCAGGTGGACACATAAACCCAGCAGTTACATTTGGGCTGTTCCTGGCAAGGAAGGTGTCACTGGTGAGGGCGGTGGCATACATGGTGTCTCAGTGCCTAGGAGCCATATGTGGAGTGGGTCTGGTCAAGGCGTTCATGAAGAGCTTCTACAACGCCCAAGGTGGTGGGGCCAACACTGTGGCTCAGGGCTACAACAAGGGCACTGCCCTTGGTGCTGAGATCATTGGAACCTTTGTGCTTGTCTACACTGTGTTCTCAGCCACTGACCCTAAGAGGAGCGCACGTGACTCTCACGTGCCTGTGCTTGCCCCTCTCCCTATTGGGTTTGCTGTGTTCATGGTTCACTTGGCCACCATCCCCATCACTGGTACTGGAATCAACCCAGCTAGAAGCTTTGGAGCTGCTGTCATCTACAACAACAAGAAGGCCTGGGATGATCATGTAAGAGAAAATCCCTAACTATGAATAACCCTAACTTTACATTGCTGTTATAAGATGTACTAATTGGGTAAGGCCTTGTTTTGAATGGGCAGTGGATTTTCTGGGTTGGACCAATGGTGGGAGCTCTGGGAGCAGCTGTGTACCACCAGTACATCTTGAGAGCAGGTGCAATTAAGGCATTGGGGTCATTCAGGAGCAACCCAACCAACTAAGAGTGCAAATCAAACAAGCAACCAACCAAACAGGGACTTGTGGAGAAAAGATCTTTTGCAGAGTGATGAAAAAACAAAAGTATATACATCAGCAACCATCAATGGAGGAAGAAATTTGCAAATGAGTGGAATCAGTTTGTGTGTTCTTATGGGATTGTCCTTTTGGGTGAGATTGAGAGAGTGAATGGATGTTTAATTTATTGTTTCCTTTTTTTTCCCTTGGTTGAGTAAATTTGTCAAGTAGAGGTCTGTTAAGCAGTACTATTTTGCTCCATTGTTAGTAACATTCGTTTGCACTCCAATTATTGTTCTGAAACTGTGTTCATCTTCAAACTTGTTACACAGACAAATTTTATATTTGCTCAGAGAAAAATCAACCCAAAATAGTACACTATGTGCTATAAATTTGTTTAGAAAATTAGAAGCCCTATTTCTTTATAAAAATCAACCAAATAGTATACCACACTAACTTTACTTATCCACCAGGGAAAAAATATAAACTCACTTGCATTATTAAGACAAATAATTGCAGGTTAGGGGGTTTATAAATCATGCTTAGACAACCAGTTTGGGCCCCACTATGCGTTGTAGCCTCAAAGAAATTGGGCCCAAAGGGGCTAATAATGGAATTGTTCTTATCCTCTAACCCAATTTTGGGATTGTGTCTTTGTTGTACAATTTTGGAGACAATGACACGAGCCAAATCTGATTATTTAGACAAAGAGTGAAGAAATTTGCAGGTCAAATTTTCACTTGGGAGGTAAAAAAATGGAGGAAGTTGGTGATGTAAACTGATAGTAGCAGTGGTGGAGAACCAGCCTGTAGCACTGTATTCTTACCTTTTGGGCAAGGAAAAAGAAAAATATAATAATAAAATAATAAAAGTTGAACAGAAGAATGAAAAGGAACTGAGAGGAGGCCAAGCCAGGACAAGTTGAACAACTAATTGAAAGCAAATGTGGTTTACCCTCTACTCTACTGTCTACTAGTGACTTTTGGCCGGTAGCTTGTGTGTTGCTTCGTGAGGGAATCACATTACTCACTAGGGTTTATCTTTGGGCCTTGTCTATAAGATTTGTTTTTATATACCTTTTGCAATTGAGAGTTAACTTAAGACAATTGAAATGGATGCCCTCTTTTCTGTAAAAACCCCTTTGAAAGGAAGCTCACAAATCAACCAAAACCCTAAAAAAGAAGGGCCATTTCTCCATCTTGAGATATGATAAACCCCAGGAGTGGGAGGGTAAAAGAGGTGCATGTAAAGAAGAGAAACCCTAACTAAAATGGTGCAAGTGCAACTGCAACTGCAGCTGCAACCCCATGAGGGGTGAGGCCATCACCCACCTGCCAAGCTGAAAAAAACTACAGAGGGGTTAGAAAGAGAGAGGTCAGGGCAAAGAACCAATGGTTGCATAGAGAGGTGGATACCCTCAGAAATGCAGACAAACAAGGTGAAGAGAGAAATTACTTACCTTTTGGACCACTCTCCCCCTCTTTTCCCTTTTCTGGCTATACAAATTTAATTAAATTTTAAAAAAAAAAATTAAAATAAATAAATTGGGTGGTCCAAAAGATAAATGCAACCAGTCCAGTTGTTACCATGTTAACCAGACCAGAGGCTCCTCTCCTTTCCCTTTCAAACACACACCAGATCACGTGCAGATTCATCTCAGCTTTTACCCATCCTAACTGCTATGGCTTTCAATGTGTAGCTTCACGAGGTACGGTGGGTGAAGGCTCAATGGATGGAAAAGATTAGTCCTTTTGTGCTCAGATGGAATTTATTGTGCAGTATATTGTATACCTCAACGGCCTCTAAGAAAATGACTTCAAATAACATTCCAAACACAATAAGAGACTAATGCAGCAATGGGCAAAGAGTTGAGTGACAATGAGATGTTCATATTCTAGTTATGCAGCAATGCACAACGAGTTAAGTAGGTGACAAAGGAAAAACCCTAATTTCGGATAGTGAAACTCACATGTCATACTCATACATGAGCTTTGAAGCTTCAGTATCTCCTTGTGGTAAAACAAAGAACACCTAGCATAGGATTTGTTGTATGAGCTCATAAGAATCTATATCCTTGAGTTCTAAGAACTGAGTCCACCCATCTACCCATCTTTTTTGGATGGAATCAATCACGCACAGTAAACCCCACATACACACAGGCCACAGCCAGCTTTTTTTTTTTATCCCAAAAAAGGGCTGTGAAAGATTCCACTTACAAACTATTGAGGGCCGGCCTCGAGACCAAGGACGCATAAAAGTAGGCCCAGGAACACAGTTATATGATTGAACAACAAATCAGCCAGATAAAATTTCAACAAAACATCAATCTATTTACTGATGCTTACTGCCTTGATGGCAAACAATCTACTTGTACAGGCATAAGTGCATAACAAACAAAGCATATAAAACATACAAGGGCTGAAGCCACACCACATCTTTGCCTCTTGCAGATTTTAAAGTACTGATAGGAAGTTCTACCTCCTTTGCACCTTACCTTTTGTAAACAAGAGCAAAAAGCAGTAAAATATTGGGCCTCATAAAAAAACAGGAAACCAAGCCACCATGTCTTTCCTCAAAGAGGTACCTATGCTTTGGCTTCATTCGCACACCCGGATAAATGAAAAAACCTGTGAAGAAACAAGATATCATGTTCATTTATCTAAATAATAATAATTTTGGGTCATTTGTCAAAAAGATTTGTTGTAAGTTCTTGCCAGCCCAAGTGCAAACCGTGGCTTGTAAACAGTGAACAAAACCACCATAAAATACTGGCAAAAGCACCATTTAAAAGAACTAGAGATCAACTATTTAGAAGGATCATACAATTTTTACAATGGATTCCCAAAATTTCATGTTACTGTCAAAGTGTCTAACTGTCATGCAATGAATAACGAATGCTATAATAACCAAGAGGTCCAAGAGAACTAATTTCTCATAAACTCTGAGCCTATGATGGCCCAAAACCGCATTGTTTCAAGGCTCAAAGAATTGAAATGATCACTATTACAGTTGGTTTATGGGGGACAATTCAAACTTGTCCCTTGTAGTGGTTTAAGTCAGAAAAATACTTCTCCATGTGAGCTCAATTTAGATTTAGTGGCCTCAGCAGCAAATCATCAACAGAAAGGGATAGAACCGTCAAAATACCTCAGTCAGGCAATGCAGTACCCCTCTCAAGATTGTTTTTGATCTCCAGTGTGTACTTCCCAAAGGCTCGTTCAATCTTCTTGTTGAAATGTTCATTACGATCATTGATGGAATCAATATCCTTCTCCTCATGAAACCTCCTCCTCCTGCTAAAGGCCCCTCGCTTCTCATCTCTTTCTCTTAGCTCCTTAACCATTCTTTCAATCTTGTCCTCGGAAACTTTTGGGGCCTGTATGATCAATAGCATGAGATATTGCCTAATATCTATCACACTTTCGGAATCAAAAGAACTAGAAAATCAATTCGCCTTGAAAATAGCACACACATACCTTCCCATATTGGAGGCTTGATGCCTCCCGATAGAACTCTGGATCTGCTTCCTTCATCTTATTATACTCATTAAGGTCAGCTCCTATTGCATTTGCACGCTTCTTATACGCCTTGTACAAGGTTTTTTGGTTAAATACTGCAGGAAAAGAGATATTAAATAAGTACATAACACTCCAAAGCTCATATCATATGCCAAACACAAATTTCCATGTAATACATGGTTATTATGCAGTAGTTATAGAAGTTGATATGCCTCTTGGAGAAATAACGAAGTTATCTTATGAACTTCAGAAGTAACAAAATATATCAGAATCAGTCAGATGTAAAGGCTAAAGCTAGTGAAAACTTAAAACTGAGATAATTGGAATAAAAAGAGGTCAAAGAGGAATGATAATAATTGGACAAAAGGCACTCTAAATCCTAAACTATTCAATTGTTCCCAAAAGGGCAGAGATGATTTTGCATGTCATCACAATCATATTCATTTGGTAGTCTCAAGGTGCAGGCTATCGCCTAAATGATACAGATCCATACTGTTTGTTGCTAAAATTCCCTCATTAGTCCCTTCTTCCATAGTTTCAAATTTGACAAAGGGGCATCCAAATACACAAGTTCAAGCAGACATGACAGTTCATGAATAATTTCTTTTAAATATATTCATCCTGCACATGAAAAAATCATCCTATACATGCCAAAAGGTAGAGTTCTAGTAAGCTAAGTTCCACACCAGGTAAAAAGAAGTTAGAAAACATGTAATCAATGAGATCTATACCTTCTCCGCCAGATGGAGCAGGATCTTTATCCCGTTTCTTATATTTTGCCTCAGCTGCCTCCTGTGTGTCAAGCATAAATGCCTTTGACATATCCAAACCATTGGCATCTAAAATTTTACCAATCTTTTTCTTCCTCTGCTCAAGCCACTTTTGTTTAGATATGCCCCTAGATTCTTCAGGGGCTTCCATTTTCCTCTTCTCTGACACCATAGCTGTCTGATTAGCCTTTCTGGCTTCATTCTGCATCACACACAAAAGTCAATAATTCAGTCTCACATTAAGAAAACAATGAATAACTGACCATTTAGATGCCCAAAAGTTTGAGGAGCACCATCTTAAGCCTCAGCTCAAACAATTTCTTCTGCCTTCCGGTAAGAGTTGAGATATCCACTTCAGGTTCACCTTCCGATTGATGGTCATCATCCCCGTTTCCATCCTCATGATGCTGGACATCTTGATGAGCAATGCCTGAATCAGGTCTGGCATCATCAACTCTACTGGCCTGTGGAATTGGAATCTCTGAACAGATGCATAAACCAAAAAATCGGATCAGACATCCATGAATAGTTTGCTAAGTGAGCATTACAAATAATCATCCAATGGAGAAGAAATTGAAAACTTTAAAAAAATATTGAATTTGCAGAGAAATTGAAAACTTAAAACCCTAATTATCTAATCACACCCGAACTACTCTCTCCGGATTCCAAAATCAAAATCATCAACTTCCAACAGCCTAAAACCATCTCCTTGGAGAACTTAAGAACCTAATTATCTCCAGAGCAGAAATTGCACCACATGACAGGTAATCGTAAGGTTTAAAATCAGAAGTGGGAGAAAGACTACATACCTGAATCCTTATTGACAGACTTAGACTTTTCAGCAATCTTTAGGAAGCAGTACTCGACACACTCGTGGTAAGGATTCGAAGCGTTTATACACTCCGGATGAACTACTCTTTCCGCTGCCATGGTGATTGCACCTCGGCGTTTGAAGAAACAGAGATTTTTTCTTCTAGGGTTTGAGCGCTAGTCTTCGAGATTGGGGCTTTCGAATCTGCGAAGTTTGGGAGGAGGAGAGTGCACGGACGCAACGCTGCGTTTAGCGCAAAAAAGCGCCACAGAACAGCGAGTTGAGAACCGCTTCGCTTTCGCTTTGAAGGGAATCAATCAAGGGATGTTTTGGCTTAGCCCTTCCCCTTTAACCTTCTAATCATATTTGTGAAGAATTTATAGCTGTTACAGATAAATTCCGATTTTAATTAAAAAAATATTTTATTTATATCAATTTTTTTTAATAAAAAAATAAGTACATAATCATAGATTTAGCACCAATTTATTTTTGGAATATTATATTTTATATGAAATATTTTATTTTACTTATTTTTAGTATATTTTTTTGATAGATTACTTATTTATAGTATGTTGCTCGGGTTTATTTAGGTTAAAATCATGAGTTTATTTAATTTTGCAGCTTATAATATCTCTCATCTTCTTAAACTATATTACAAAATATCCTGATATGTTTTTTTTTTTAAAATTACCTAGTAGTATTTTTTGTTCAATTCTTTTTTTTTTTTTTGTTCAATTCTAAAACTTCAATTATGAAACGATAGACAACTAGTACGATTCCCACGCCATGGCGCGTTTTTTTTAAAACTAAAATAGTATATATAAAAATAATATAAAATATTAATAAATGTTAAGATAAAATCATAAAAAACTTTACAATAAATGTATCTTATAATTATCTCAGAAAATTATTTTTTAAAAATCTTATGTAAAGTATAATACATAAATATAGATATTTTAAATTATTCAGTAATAATAATACCAATTATAACATTGTTTAAATGTGATGTGTCATAATCAATTGTTATATTCAATATTTTGAATTAAGCGCAATAGTTAGTAAATAAATTTGAATTAAGCCCAATAGTTATATTAGATTGAATTCAATGTTTTGAATTAAGCCCAATAGTTAGTAAAATTAAATAAAAAAGAGAATTAAAGGAAAAAGAAGAAAAAAATGAGAATTAAAGAAAATCAAAGAAAAATGGCAAAAAAAAATATGATTGGTCAAGACTCCTAAAATGCCTCTAAGATTGACACATCATCCTAAACTCTTCTAAATTAAGAGTTTATATAGATATAGATAGTTAGTAAAATTAAATAAAAAAGAGAATTAAAGGAAAAAGAAGAAAAAAAATGAGAATTAAAGAAAATCAAAGAAAAATGGCAAAAAAAATATGATTGGTCAAGACTCCTAAAATGCATCTAAGATTGACACATCATCCTAAACTCTTCTAAATTAAGAGTTTATATAGATATAGATATAGATAGTTAGTAAAATTAAATAAAAAAGAGAATTAAAGGAAAAAGAAGAAAAAAAATGAGAATGAAAGAAAATCAAAGAAAAATGGCAAAAAAAAATATGATTGGTCAAGACTCCTAAAATGCCTCTAAGATTGACACATCATCCTAAACTCTTCTAAATTAAGAGTTTATATAGATATATAGATAGTTAGTAAAATTAAAGGAAAAAGAAGAAAAAAATGAGAATTAAAGAAAATCAAAGAAAAATGGCAAAAAAAAAAATGATTGGTAAAGACTCCTAAAATGCCTCTAAGATTGACACATCATCCTAAACTCTTCTAAATTAAGAATTTATATATAGATTTTAACATTTCAATGTCAATTTATGTAGTGGTTGTGTTTGTGGTTGCGCTACAGGCGTATTACGGTTAAACTCGATCGAACTAAATTTGAATCATCTTGAAATTATATAAGAGCTCGTTTGGTTGGAAACCCAAAAACCCAGGAAGTAGAACTTCTCAGGAAGTAGGAGAAATTCATGTGTTTGGTTGATATTTTTAAAATTAAAAAACGCAGGAATATAACTTCCCGGGATGTTCAATTCCCCAAAATGGAGGAAGTTCACTTACCTAGTCCCCCTAGGTAAGTTCAACTTCCTTTATTTTGTATTTGGAAATTTTCAATTTCCCCTTTTAATCCTCTAAAATAAAAAAATCAACCAAACACATTTTCACAATTCCCATCAATTGGACTTCCCGGGAATTCAATTCCCATAAAGTAACTTCCCGGGAATTTCAATTCCCACATTGAACCAAACGAACCCTAAGAGGATCAACTGCTTGGTGGCCAGCGGTGTCACTGCTTGGTGGTGCTTGGCGACGGCTCTTAGTCTATGTTGTCTCCAGCTTGTTCGGATTAGGTTCGCTTGTTCGATTGTACTTGTGTGCTTCCCACCGTTTGTATTGCACCTTTTTTCTGTTTTATGTTGCTTGTTTTGACGGTTCGCTATCTGCCGACTTGTTCGGCCTCTCGAGTTGTCGGGTTTGTCCGGTACTCGAATTATTTCCTTATAAAATATATATATATATATATATATATATATATATATATATATATATATATATATATATATATATAAGAGGGTCAACTTTTTTTAATGAGTCATATAATACCCACTCCAAATGTAGAGTGGTTAAACTTGATTGAACTAGATTAAGACCACGTTTATGGAAAAGAGATTAATACTCCCTCCATTCGGAAATATAAGCCAAACATTGATTACAATTTACAACCCAAACCGGACTCCTTGGTGGGGATCGAACCGATCGATTTCCAACTTCTAAACTTGAAATGACAGTAAAATTAAAAACAACTTACATCCTACTTTATTTAATACTTCATCATATTTCAAACTTAACTACTTCATACAATTAACCCAATACAAGCTATTGAACTAATTACCCGATCCCGATGCTTCGGCCTTGTCGGGATGTTTGTTCGAAATGTGTTTCTTCAAATTCCAGCAGGCCAAGTTATTCGTCATCTTGTATTCATGAGCATAATATCGACAAACCGCTTCGAATTTGCTCGGGCATGTCACGACCTTGTCGAAATGATGCGTGAAAAACGAACTCGTAGGAACTTCAACTTCACTTCCGGAACCGGATTTATCCGACATTATGATGAAATGAACAAAATGAGATTTTTCGGATGCTTAATATTTGATAAAATGTATGAAATGAATTATGAAGATTGGAGAGGAGAGGAGATGAAGATTGGAAAGGTGTGTGTGTGAATTTATAGGCTCGGAGGAGTCGGACCTCGGCCCCAACGGCTAGTTTTTTTTTTAAATCCGGACACGTGAGACCCACTTTCCAACGACATTTTTTTTAAAAAACGGGTTGACCGTCAGGTCAGTGGGTTCCCAAGCCCCCGACCCTAACCCTAACTCGTAACCCGTCTTAACCCTTTGACCCAAGAACCCGCACCCGTCGGGTAACTGACACGCCGGGTCGGTGACCCGTACGACCCACCGGGTCACGGGTCAATCTGTGACCCGTGGCCAAGTCTAACTAGGGTTACTTGGTTCATCACAAAAATCTGATTATACTTTGGGGATAAAATTTTAAACTGTATAACACATTAAATTTTAGTGTCTATTTAAATTGCCACACATTATGATTTATATTGCAAAATATTGTATTAGAATACGATAAACCCTATGTTTGTAATGCAATATTATACATTATAGGTTATAACGCATATCGATCCAAAAAATAAGATACTGAATTTATCTATTTTTGAATAATTTTGCCCTATTTCCGAACAAAACAATCTAATTTTGTTCAAACAATCAATCAAGTAGTAATAAAATAAACTTCTTGATGACAGTTAGGAATTTTAGGCCGGTATCTAGGCAGCTCATGCAATACGTTCCTCATCATCATCAGTTAGAAAAACCCCTCAATTTCCCCAATTTAAATTTGTTTCCCACACAACAAACTCCTTCAAACCCCAAAACACCCCCCAAAATCTCACACCAGCAAGGCACTTCACCTACCAAAGCAACAGAAACACCCCCACCCAAACTTGAATTGATCACATCAAATTCACACTGCAAACTGTGTATGTATCCTCATATGAAATTCATTTGTACTTTCCCCAATTTTGTTTTCCTGACCAATTTCCCTTAGATGGGGTGACGATTGCTGCTATGATTCTGTTTCCTGATTGCTGACTTCAGCTGTTCATCAGCTGGTTTTTGGATTGCAGGAAACATGGGTGTTGTTTATTACCTCATGGAGAGGCTGAGGCAGCTGATGGGCTCCGGCTGGGATTACTGTGTTCTATGGAAGCTAAATGAAGATCCATGGTTCTCTCTATCCATCTCTTCACTATCTCATATTCGCGGTTTTACTCACTCGTCTATGATACTATTTATGATCCACATTGCTTTCAATTCTTGCAGGTTGCTAGAGTGTGTAGATTGTTGTTGTGGTGGGACTTATCAGAGCTCCCAGAGCAGTGAGGAGGAGCTTGCTTTTGCGGCCTCTTCGACGTCTATGCCTTGCAAGGATGTGATGTTTCAGCACCCGAGAACGAGTTCTTGTGAGCTCCTCTCTCAACTGCCTCCTTCCTTGCCCTTAGATGGGTCAGTACTAGCTCCTTTCTCTAAGGTCATCTTTTCCATTGTTTAATTTATACTAAATTGTGTCTACTTGATTCGCCGCTGTGCTTCGTAAACACAGGATCAATGCCGAGGTTTTGATATCAAACCAACCGAGATGGCTGACCAATGCGAAGATGTCAGATCTAAGCACACCCGGGACTAAAGTGTTGATCCCGGTCCCTGGAGGATTGGTTGAATTCTATGCATCCAAGATGGTAATTAGTTTGCTGTTTAGAATCTTCTTCATTGAAACATACATATAGTTCATTAGGCATCATATCATTTCAAGGATACACTAAAACGTACTAAACAGGTTCAAGATCAGGATCAAGGTTTGGTAGATTTCGTCGTAAGCCAGTGCAGTGCCCTCTTAGAGCAAGAAGCCATGACCAACAAGCTGCAACCAAACACTTCCCTACCAAGCAACCAAACAGATTTCCCGCCCTTTTCGCCCTCAACGGCCTTGTCGAATCTCAACTTGTCATGTGCTGATGCTACAGCTGACCGCATTCGTATATGCAATTCCGCCATGAACTTCCTCCAACAGTTCAGTTACCTCACTGAAACCCGGTCCACCAAGGACCTAGATGGATCAAATGATCATCCTGATCGCCCCTTTCAGTCCAATCATAGCCAGCAACAGTTTGTGGGGCTGGAAGGATCGACCGAAAACAATGACAATCCATTGGGAAATGGTAATGACAACCATTTTCATCATCAACAACAACAACAAAATGAGGAGCAGGAGAAAGGCCCAATGAAGCACGAGTTAGGGAGACCGGATTCAGGATCGGATAGTGATCCAATTGATGAGGAGGATGATTCAAAGTACACCAGGAGGAGGAATGGGAAAGGCAATCACTCCAAGAATCTTGTCGCCGAGAGAAAGCGAAGGAAGAAGCTCAATGAGAGGCTCTACACACTCCGATCTTTGGTCCCTAAGATCTCTAAGGTAATGCATACTTTCAATTCTATGATCATTTAGATGGAGTTCAATTTTCACATGGATTGTTTCCTGAATCCTAGTTAGACAGAGCTGCAATACTCGGAGATGCAATAGAGTATGTGATGGAGCTTCAACAGCAAGAAAAGGACCTCCAAAACGAGCTCGAGCAGAACTCGGATGATGAAGGTTTCGGTAGCTGCCTAATCAGCAATGCCTCCCAACAGCAAAGCAGCAACATTCCCATGGAGTACTCAAGTATGATTGGAGTTAATAACCTAGCCGGAGTTGACAGCTACGAGCATGGAGAGGCTTCCAATGGGTTCCACATTGGATCTTCCAGTAAATGTCAAGGTGAAAACAGCCTCAAAAGAAGCCATGAGAACAAGAGTACTTATGACAAAGGCCAGCAAATGGAGGCAAGATATTAGCTACCCAAGTTCTTATCATTCTATCTTTCCAAAAACTAACTTTGAGATGCTTTAACAAGTCAGGTGCAAGTAGAGGTTGCTCACTTGGAGGGGAATGAGTTCTTTATCAAGGTTTTCGGGGAGCATAGGCGGGGCGGGTTTGTGAGGCTCATGGAGGCATTGGACTCTCTTGGATTGGAGATAACCACTGTGAATGTGACAAGCTGCATAAGTCTAGTCTCTTATGTCTTCACTGTTGAGGTAAGAGGCCCTTCAAACTGACATCTTTTTTCGGTTAAAATCACATTCCTATCTTTTTTTTGTTTTGAAGCTTTGATTTGTGTTAACTCAGAAGAAGGATAGTGAGATTGTGCAAGCCGAATACTTGAGAGAAACGCTGCTCGAAATGACACGCAACCAATCAGGCGAGTGGGCTGAGATGGCTAAAGCACAGGCCGGAGGAACCGGCCATCACCACCTTGATCAGTTTCAGCAGCAATACTTTCACCACCAATTTCATCAGTTTCAGTAGCAAAACACACCTAATAAGGACATACATGATAAGATAAATGTCCTTTCTTTTCGAGAATAAAACATCTATGAACCTTTCCTTGTTGCTTTCAGAATCTTCAGTTTTCTTATAGAATGAATAAGTCAGATTCTTCAACATGGATACATACAACAACCAACTGCAAATTGACTACTCAAACCAAATGGTCAAGCATAAACATTCAAATTCACAGCAAGGCAAAACCTATCAGCAACTCATGACATTGCACAAGAAAATGTCACATTTCAAGAAATGAATTTGATCAGCAAGAGCAAAATCCCGGCTCCAAGAACAGAAATTGTGTCAACTTTGCGTCTGATAGCGTCGTTGCTAGGAGGACTAAGAGAGGGAGGATGACTAGCATTGTTACCCATTTGTGATTGGGCATAAGAGCTGCTGTTGCTGCTGCTGGTAGTGGCATTGGCCACCTTGATACCGAATCTCATCCCGCCAAGGCAATGCCCTTCAATGTTGCATATGAACCAATACCGCCTTGCTTCTTTAAGAGTGATTTTATCGTCTCCTGATTCGTACTTAGCCAAGACTCCTGTGCTCGCATCACACGATTGGTATGTCGCCTTTGTCACTTCGTAGACGTTGTGCTCCCCTATTGTATACTTGAATTCTGCACCCAGAAGCAGATACATGTAGCAGATCATGTAATCAATGCTCGGACAAAAATTGGCGCGAGAGAAAAATTAAAAAACCAAAGAAAGAAATAAGTTTTAAGTACCAAGAACATCCCCAACATGATATGTGTAGTTTTGGGACCATAAATCATAGGCAAATCCATCACTCCATAAGTTGTCATCTCCGACATTGAAGACTTCAGATTGGACAGAGCTGATCAAGAACAAAGAGCAGCTTAACAACAAGTGATGAAGGGCCATCTTCAATGGGATGGGATGTTCAAAAGGATTAGGGAGAATCGGAGAAATATGTTGTTTAATGCTCATCTTTAAAGCTTGAAAATGTCACCCTCCTAACATTTAAATGAGTTTGAATTTGCAGCTGCAAGTTGGCAAAAATAGACAGCAAGGTTCAATATGCATAGTCCTCATTTACTTTAGGAGTTCTACTTATATAACCAATAACCATCACTATCTAACATGTAGGACTCCTATCTTTTTTATTTGATATATTGGCTGGATTTACTTTTATATTATTTTATTCATAAATAAAATATATTTTTTTATTTAACTTGCAAATCTATATGTTTATCATGGTGAAAGGGCTTAACCAAAAAAAAATCATCGTGAAAGGCTTTCCGTTAGTTGTACATTTAAGTATTTAACCATTCTCAAATTTTAGCTAAAATTAAGGGGAAACTTCACAAAAAATCACCTTTAAAAAAAAATAATTCGAAATCTCAGACAACAGCAGAAATCTGGGAGGTCGAGAGGCCGAAAAGAATCGGCAGACGGGCAAACCATCATGAAACAACCAGAAATAAACAAATTACAAAAAAACAAACCCGAATACAAAAGATCTTAGCAAAGAAGACTAGCAGAGACAGTCGAAAGGACACCAAGCGAAGATTGCGAGTTTGCATAAAATCTAAAATTATACAACCCCCCTATATTTATAAAAAGTTTTCAAGTTGCCACCCATGACGTTATGCGCAAAGACGATTTCATGAACTAAAGTTGTGTTATATTTTTTTTTTGCATTTTAATACAATATTAGTATTTTTCCCGAATCGTGTTCGGGTTTTTTTCCCGAATATTTTCAAATCGAGTTTGACGCATAATTATTCACTCACGTTAATTTTCCAATAACATACCATTTTTGCACATGCTCATCATCATGCATTTTTTAAAATTTTTGGTTACCAAGGTGAAATATTTTCTCAAGATGATCGATGTTTCGAATTCGACAAAGAGTATTATATCAGTCAATTCCACACTTCTTCTAACATCTACCCAACTTGGAAGCAAAGAAAAACAACTATATAGTTCTTATGTTTAATCTTATTGTATTTCATAGTGAACATTTAATTTCATTGTCATATTTATTTTTCATGGATAGCCTATGAAACAAACTGAATGATACTCCGTATTGATGTTGTGTGTTATAAGCCGTGTTATAACCATATTTATTTTCATCAAAGTTCAATGAAACTATATCACCTTCAAATGAGTATGTTAAGACCATATTTATTTCATTGTCATATTTTTTTTTCATGGCTAACCATGTTAAGACCATATTTATTTTCATCAAAGTTCATGAAACTATATTTATTTCACTTTTTTCATGATCGTGTTGTATTTCATGACCCGTGTTATTTAGAGGTAACATGCAATCCTCATATTTTTCACTGTTGATTAATATCATCTTAGGTGATCACACAACTGAAAAGTATCCCATGTTGTTTAGAGGTAACATGGATGCCAAATAAAATAAAATAAAATAAAGGATGAATACATTAACGAAATAACATGTTCCATACCTAACCATTTTAGTATGAAAGAACAATAATAAATCATGCTTTAAAGAAACGGTGGGTAAACTATGTTATTATTTTATATCAAGGTCAAATAATAACTTTATCTAAGGTTAAATAAATTAGACAAAACGGGTAAATTGTAATTTTCTGTAAATTAATTTGTGCGTCGTTCTCCTACTTCAAGCTCTCATGATCTCATCCCATTTGATATCTTTTCTCAGCGGCTAGGGTTTTAGCGGATCTCTTCAGAGGTGAGATTTTTACCTTCTCCTCGTGTTCTTCTGATTGATTAGCTCTCGATCGATGATATTTGTTTAGGTAGCTCGTATTTTACAGTCGTTTTTGCTTCTGATTTGGTCTGCAAAGTGTAAACCCCTTGTGCGTGATCGATAATTCAAGTGATTTGATTTGCTTATATTGCAGATTTCTTTGACTAATCTTGTGTTCGGATCTTTCTGGACATCGAGTAATATGATTGATGAACTATGTTTCTGTAATTTTGTTCAGTGATGAAAGTTTATTCAGCGGATGCTGTGAATTGATGTTGATTCTTTTAAAAATTATTTCGCTGGTTCTGATTTGAATCAAATTAGCTCGTGTGAAAACGGATTCTTGATATAGCTATTGTATATCTCCTAATGAAGCAAATCTCCATTCATAGATTGTGGATTTGTAACCTTGTGCTAGTTTACTAGAAAGGTCCTCTTTCTTATTCAAACCATGAACTCTTATACTTTGCTTGATTCTTTTATTTACGAACATAAGTGAATATACAACATGAATTCTGGCAATTTTAGAACCAAATGAAACATGTTCCTTTTAACCACTTATTGATGAAAAAAGGTTTCTTTTGTCAAAAAGAGAATTTTATGTGCTCGGGAAAACAAGGGAGGCTTAAGCAATCAATCTGAATCTAAAATTGACATACATATGCCTGTTTCTGCCAAGGGAATTTGGTTTTCAAGCTTTTTGTCCTACTTTGATGGTTTTGCTATTGTAGTTTTGCATCATTACAAGATCTGGAAATGAATATGTTTTTATTCCTGCCTCATTGTAGTTTGTTCTCAATTGCCAAAAAAGAATTGGGGTTATTGTTGTCAAACTTTTTAATGCTTGTGACATAAAGCCCTTTTAACCACTTCTGAAGACGCATGCTTTATTTGTATATGGTGTATACCTTGTATACTTAACGTCTAAATCTGATCTCTGGACTTCATTATCTCCCATTTCTGCTGGTATCCTATGATTAAGAAGTTATCTTACTAATTATTAAGTATACTGCACATGTTTTCTTTGGGTATTTTGATTGATCTCAGAGCAAATCATTCACATTCAAGCTAGTATGGACTCAAACAGAGGACAAAATGGAATTCAGCTTTTGCTGGCTGCAGAGCAAGAGGCGCAACACATTGTTAACGATGCAAGAAACGGTAATTGTAGTCTTACTCCCATTTTGGGACCATACTATGCACCCATAAATCATAATCATGTGGTTGCTTCCACCAGCGGCCATTCTTGCTTAGGTTATCAGCCTTTGGTAGAGGATTGCATGGCCTAATTAAGAACTTTATGTTGCTTATACGTCTACTTGTTAATTATGGTGTTTGTTTCTGTCGATGGGCTTTTGTAAGTACTTAATCCGACTTTTCTCCTTTGTTTTCCTGTCTCCTACAGCCAAGATGGCCAGACTAAAGCAGGCAAAAGAAGAGGCTGAGAGGGAGATTGCTGAATTTCGCGCCCAAATGGAGGCTGATTTCCAGAGAAAACTTGTAGAGGTAAATCACACATTTGTTGCAATATTTGGAAAGCCATGTTGAGGTACGTATGCAAATAATCTTCTGGCACATTACTATATTTAATTCAAGCGGGTTTTAGCTTGCATATAAATTCTGAATCTCTTTATATATATATGAAAATAAAAGCACACCTTTTTCATTTCACCTTCTGCTAATGGTTTTTATATAAAAAAAGGCTTATTCCAACTTTAGTTCTCGCATGTTCATACTCTTGCTCTTCAACTTTATAATTCCATGGTTCAGGAATTTCCCTTGTCTCTTTATTGCATTTATGATGGATGTGCAAAATCCATTTTCTCTTGATCAAACACTTGACTAATGAAACCGTGATTAAGAAGGCGAGCTAAATAGCGTACATGCAGTATCACAGACTCGTTCAAGTTCCATGCCAGGTTGAATTTTGTGCTTGGCTACAAGAACTGGCTGTGGGCCTGTGGCATCATTGTTTCTCCTCTCATACTAAAGAATTCTTTCCTTTATTTGTCGGGTATGATAAAACAGAGTAGTGGCGACTCGGGTGCAAATGTGAAGCGCCTTGAGGCGGAGACCGAGGCCAAAATCCAGCAGCTGAAAGCTCAATCTGCGAGTATATCGACCGAGGTTGTTCAGATGCTGCTCAAGTATGTGACCACAGTGAAGAACTGATGTTTTGGTGATGATCTTCAGAGCTTTAATAAATAATAATGCCTGCCATTAATGTTTCAGAGTGGTTCCTCCAAGTTCTTGAGATTGAATTGCTTGTACTGCTTTGTATTTTCATCAGATTGCGTCCCTGTATTTCTTGATGTGTAACGTTGCTCTTCTGTCTTTGAGCCCGTTCGGTGATCTGGTGTAATTATTTCTTCTCATTACCAGTCAAGGCCTAAAATAATTCAAATTATCCCTATTTCGACATAGATTTTCATCAATAAACTACATATTTAGGAAAAATCCGCCTGGTACTTTGTGATTTTGTATTTTGTTTTAAAGTTAGTGTGGTCTTTGTGTTTTCAGGTTTAGTTCATACTCCTCAAGTTCAAATTTGCCCAAAATCAGCAAATAAATGTCCTCAACTCCTTTTTTAATGTCAGTGAAACTCTCCGCATAAGCTGTACAAGGGTTTTTTTTTACCAAGCCTTAATTATTTTCAACAGCTTAGTCAAATCTAAATTTTTTTGACTCGACGATCAAGGGTATTTTGTAAGTTTAATATTTCGGTTTTTCTAATCTTTATCTCGGTAGAAAAATAAATACAAGGTACCAAGCAAAATTTTCCTTGTATATTTACAAGCTCGGAAGTGCTATTTGACGATAAGGTTTGACTTCGTCCATAGTCTACGTCCCCAACATACTAGTTTTAGGTCTGCGTCGTTTCATCTTTCGTTGTGTGGTTTGCTTGGTCTTTTGCACCTTTTTTCTGGATTTATGTTGTTTGTTTGACGGTATTCTGTCTGCCGACTTGTCAGCCTCTTGAGTGTCCAGGTATATGTGAACCGGGTTAGTTCATCGCTAATTTTTGTCATAATAGGTAATACAATTGTTGATTCTACCTTGATGATTTGCATTTATATGTGATATATTGTTATATGATGGAAGACAAATAATATCAATTAGTTTATATATTCGAATATATTTATTTATTGGGATTTATATTTATATTAGTTATTGAAGATTTTGTGCAAGATTTGATTTGGTTATTGAAGATTTGGGGTTGACTTTCTAGAAGCTTCTTTGAAGATCTTGTGGAGCAATCTTCAAATTAAAAAGGTTGTTGGTTTGTTGAGATCTTCAAGAGATTTGGTTGAACCAATCTTTGGTTGCCTTCAACGTTTCAAAACAAACCATAAATACCAAAATAGAGTCAAGGCCCTACTGATTGATGATAAGACCTGATTAGCGGAAAGTAAGGCCTTACCGTACTAGCTCAAGTTTTACATGAGCTTGGTTTTAATGGGCCTATTTTAATGGGCTTATATTTTCGACATTACTTAGGAACAATATGTTATTGGGCCTAAATGATTAGGAACAATATGTTATTGGCCTAAGCATTATATTGGGCATAAGAATTGAAATTCAGAAGTTAGTTTCAGATTATTTAAATCCTATCTTATCCTAACCCTTACATGTTTGTTTAGTTGTTGAGATTTTCCAGGGATCCTCCAACGTCTCTACTTGATCAGATCCGATCCCAGCATATTCGGATGAAGCTTCTGGAATTAAATTAAAAAGGCTAAAGTCTCTCCCAGCCGGATTTGATGCAATGGTACTCAACAACTTTGGAGCAAAAGATTCAGACGTTTGATTTTCAAATTAGACGGACTGATCTTTATAAGGAGAAGAAGAAGGATTGTAGTAAACACACATCTACACAGCGCTTAAAGACTTCAGCAATCTCTCGCCTCCTACAACATCCGATCTCACAACTCTCCATTGGCTTAAGTGTTTTATTTCTTTAAGAGTGTGAGGTTTACATTGAGCTTTATCGTACAATTCATTTAGGTTATACTAAGGGTTCTTTACCCAAACGTATAGGGTACTCTGGTACTCGTAAAACTTTGTTTCACTAGTGTGCTTGGGTTGCTAGATAGGAAGTTAGTCTAGAAGAGGGAAAGTCTTCTAGAGGTTGTATATAGGGCTTATAAGATAAAGTGAAATAAAGTTGTGTTGAATCCTACGGGTTGGATAACCCTAGGTGGGGATGTAGGCGGTTATGCCGAACCTCGTTAACAAGTATTGTGTCATTTTCTTTCTGTTCGTGCTTGCCTTTCCTTTCTTACTTATTCGTTTCATTATTTAACTTGGTTCGGCTTTACAGATAAGATCTTACTTCTAGTGGTAAGGTCTTAACATTTATGTTTTGCGAAAAGTTGCCATACTCTATTCAACCCCCCCTTCTAGAGTATTTACGTGCTTTATATCTGCCTATTCCGCACTTCAACAATGTTCTTTGTGAAGTTCATTTCGCTTCCTTGTATGAAACCATTGGGTTCTTTTCACACAAGGCAAACAAATCCATATATGTGGCAATTGTATTCCCATGAAGGATGCTGCAAAAGAAAATATCGATCCAATTGGATCAAAACCAATCCCTACCAAATTTGTAGTTTATATTTTGCCGATCGTGATGGTTGTTGTATTTCATTTGTCTATGAAATGCTCATTGTCTGAATCCGCAATAGCTCTTACTGGAGCACGCGTCTTCAGGATCATCTCATCGTATTCGTCCTCTGCGAACCTCGACAATTTTTTCGAACGACGGTCACAAATAATCATCGAATGCCATTCAATAATCATCTAAGACGATCGATATACATATTCGAGTCTCGATGAATTGATACCTTGACTAATTTCATCGATTTTAGCATGTTTTCGATCACAATAGTTCGTTCAACATATTTAGGTTTCGATTCGTAGAAGAGAGCGTTTTAGACCGTTTTGCAATTTGTTTAAAAAAAATGAAAGAGATTTGCGTGTAATTTACTTGAAATTATCTTGACAAAAGTCGTTTTGGGATTTTGTCTAAATCTTCACTCTCCTTTGGAAATATTAAACGAATCCATCCAAAAGACTAACATTAGATTAGAATCAATTGTTTATCCGAATCGACCCAAAATCCAAAACAAGTCCAGAATTTGTCCAAATTTCAAACCTAAGAAAAATGATTTTTTTTGGCCATTTTCGAGGAGGATTTCTCAGAAAACATCCTTAGTGAAGTCGTAGCTCTTGAAGTTATCTTTCTAAAGAGTGCTCAAATGCCCCGATCGGACCAACGCAACTCTCATTATGCCAAAAATACCGAGCGTGTGTCCATAACTCCTTTTGTAACACACATTACTGTAATTTCGGGGGCTATTAGGACATCCCGGGTGGGCGTTTTGTGCACGTATGGCCTGAATAGCATCACACCTGCCTAGTGCAAAGGATTTTGGATTTTCATTTTTTATGATTTTGAGATTTTTTCGTGGATTACCCCCTTTGGAAAAAGTCCAAAATTTGTCCAGATTTCAGACCTAGGAAAAATTATTTTTTTGGCCATTTTTGAGTAGGATTTCTCAGAAAACATCCTAAGTAAACTCGTAGCTCTTGAAATTATCTTTCTAAAGAGTGCTCAAATGCCCCGATCGGTCCAACGCAACTCTTGTTATGACAAAAATACCGAGTTTGTGTCCGTAACTCCTTTTGTAACGCATATTACTGTAATTTCGGGGGCTATTTGGACATCCCGGGTGGGCGTTTTGTGCACGTATGGCCTGAATAACATCACACCTTGCCCAGTGCAAAGGATTATGGATTTTCAATTTTTATGATTTTGAGATTTTTTCGTGGACTACCCCTTTTGGAAAAAGTCTAAAATTTGTCCAGATTTCAGACCTAGAAAAAATATTTTTTTTGGCCATTTTCTAGGAGGATTTCTCAGAAAACATCCTTAATAAATTCGTAGATCTTTAAGTTAGCTCTCTAATGAGTGTTCAAATGCCCCGATCGGACCAACGCAAGGAATATAGCCTTCTTTTCGGGTCTTTTTTGACATATCGGGTGGGTGGTTTTTAGTTGCCTAGAGTTAATAGCATCACACCTTGCCTACAACAAAGGATTTCGGATTTTCATTTTTTATGATTTTGAGATTTTCCGTGGACTACCCCTTTGGAAAAAGTCACGAATTTGTGCAGATTACAAACTGTTGGAAAATGATTTTTTTTGGGCATCGTAGAGGATGATTTTGTGAAACTCGTCCCTATTAAATTCGTAGATCTTGAAGTTAGCTTTCCAACAAGTGCTCGAACTCGCCGATTGGACCAACGAGTCTCCTGTTTAATAGAAAATACCGAGCATGTGTCCGTAACACCTATTGTAAGGAATATAGCCTTCTTTTCGGGGCTTTTTTGACATCTCGGGTGGGTGGTTTTTGGTTGCCTAGAGTTAATAACATCACACCTTGCCTACAACAAAGGATTTTGGATTTTCATTTTTTTAAGATTTTGAGATTTTCCGTGGACTACCCCCTTTGGAAAAAGTCACGAATTAGTCCAAATTACAAATTGTTGGAAAATGATTTTTTCGGGCATGGTAGGGGATGATTTTGCGAAACTTGTCCTCATTAAAGTTGTAGATCTTGAAGTTAGATTTCCAACAAGTGCTCGAACTCACCGATCGGACCAACGAGTCTCCTGTTTCATTGAAAATACCGAGCATGTGTCCGTAACACCTATTGTAAGGAATATAGCCTTCTTTTCGGGGCTTTTTTGACATCTCGGGTGGGTGGTTTTTGGTTGCCTAGAGTTAATAGCAACATACCTTGCCTACAGCAAAGGATCTTGGATTTTCATTTTCTTATGATTTTGAGATTTTCCGTGCACTTACCCCTTTTGGAAAAAGTCACGAATTTGTCCAGATTACAAATTGTTTGAAAATGATTTTTTCGGGCATCGTAGTGGATGATTTTGCGAAACTCGACCCCATTAAAGTCGTAGATCTTGAAGTTAGCTTTCCAACAAGTGCTCGAACTCGCCGATCAGACCAACGTCTCCTGTTCCATTGAAAATACCGAGCATGTGTCCGTAACTCCTATTGTAAGGAATATAGCCTTCTTTTCGGGGCTTTTTTGACATCTTGGGTGGGTGGTTTTTGGTTGCCTAGAGTTAATAACATCACCCCTTGCATACAGCAAAGGATTTTGGATTTCCATTTTTTTATGATTTTGAGATTTTCTGTGGACTACCCCTTTCGAAAAACTCACGAATTTGTCCAGATTAAAAACTGTTGGAAACTGATTTTTTTGGGCATCGTAGAGGATGATTTTGTGAAACTCGTCCCCATTAAAGTCGTAGATCTTGAAGTTAGCTTTCTAACATTTTCTGGAACACGCCGATCAGACCAACACGTCTCCTGTTTCATTGAAAATACCGAGCATGTGTCCGTAACTCCTATTGTAAAGAATATAGCCTTCTTTTCGGGGCTTTTTTGACATCTCGGGTGGGTGGTTTTTGGTTGCCTAGAGTTAATAGCATCACACCTTGCCTAAAACAAAGGATTTTGGATTTTCATTTTTTTATGATTTTGAGATTTTCCGTGGACTACTCTCTTTGGAAAAAGTCACGAATTTGTCCAGATTACAAACTATTGGAAAATGATTTTTTCTGGCATCGTAGGGGATGATTTTGTGAAACTTGTCCCCATTAAAGTCGTAAATGTTGAAGTTAGCTTTCCAACAAGTGCTCGAACTCCCCGATCGGAAAAATGCGTCTCCTGTTTCTTTGAAAATACTGAGCATGTGTCCGTAACTCCTATTGTAAGGAATATAACCTTATTTTCGGGGCTTTTTTGACATCTCAGGTGGGTGGTTTTTGGTTGCCTAGAGTTAATAGCATTACACCTTGCCTACAACAAAGGATTCTGGATTTTCATTTTTTATGATTTTGAGATATTTCGTGGACTACCCCTTTTGGAAAAAGTCATGAATTTGTCCAGATTACAAACTGTTGGAAAATGATTTTTTCGAGCATCGTAGAGGATGATTTTCTGAAACTCGTCCGCATTAAAGTCGTAGATCTTGAAGTTAGCTATCCAACAAGTGCTCGAACTCGCCGATCGGACCAACGCGTCTCCTGTTTCATCGAAAATACCGAGCATGTGTCCGTAACTCTTATTGTAAGGAATATAGACTTCTTTTCGGGGCTTTTTTGACTTCTTGGGTGGGTGGTTTTTGGTTGCCTAGAGTTAATAGCATCACACCTTACCTACAACAACGGATTTTGGATTTACATTTTTTTATGATTTTGAGATTTTCCGTGGATTACCCCCTTTGGAAAAAGTCACGAATTAGTCCACATTACAAATTGTTGGAAAATGATTTTTTCGGGCATTGTAGGGGATGATTTTGCAAAACTTGTCCTCATTAAAGTCGTAGATCTTGAAGTTAGCTTTACAACAAGTGCTCGAACTCGCCGATCGGACCAACGCGTCTCCTGTTTCATTGTAAATACCAAGCATGTGTCTGTAACACCTATTGTAAGGAATATAGCCTTCTTTTCGGGGCTTTTTTGACATCTCGGATGGGTGGTTTTTTTGTTGCCTAGAGTTAATAGCATCACACATTGCCTACAGCAAAGGATTTTGGATTTTCATTTTTTTATGATTTTGAGATTTTCCGTGGACTACCCCATTTGGAAAAAGTCATGAATTTGTCCAGATTACAAATTGTTGGAAAATCATTTTTTCGGGCATCGTAGAGGATGATTTTGCCAAACTCCTTCCCATTAAATTCGTGGATATTAAAGTTCGCTTTCCAACAAGTGCTCGAACTCGCCGATCGGACCAACGTGTCTCCTGTTTCATTGAAAATACCGAGCATGTGTCCGTAACTCCTATTGTAAGGAATATAACCTTCTTTTCGGGGCTTTTTTGACTTATTGGGTGGGTGGTTTTTGGTTGCCTAGAGTTAATAGCATCACACCTTGCCTACAGCAAAGGATTTTGGATTTTCATTTTTTTATGATTTTGAGATTTTCCGTGGACTACCCACTTTGGAAAAAGTCACGAATTAGTCCAAATTACAAATGGTTGGAAAATGATTTTTTCGGGCATCGTAGGGGATGATTTTGCGAATCTCGTCCGCATTAAAGTCGTAGATCTTGAAGTTAGCTATCCAACAAGTGCTCGAACTCGCCGATCGGACCAACGCGTCTCCTATTTCATCGAAAACACCGAGCATGTGTCCGTAACTCTTATTGTAAGGAATATAGACTTCTTTTCGGGGCTTTTTTGACTTCTTGGGTGGGTGGTTTTTGGTTGCCTAGAGTTAATAGCATCACACCTTACCTACAACAACGGATTTTGGATTTTCATTTTTTTATGATTTTGAGATTTTCCGTGGATTACCCCCTTTGGAAAAAGTCACGAATTAGTCCACATTACAAATTGTTGGAAAATGATTTTTTCGGGCATTGTAGGGGATGATTTTGCAAAACTTGTCCTCATTAAAGTCGTAGATCTTGAAGTTAACTTTCCAACAAGTGCTCGAACTCGTCGATCGGACCAACGCGTCTCCTTTTTAAATGAAAATACCGAGCATGTGTCCGTAACTCCTATTGTAAGGAATATAGCCTTATTTTCGGGGCTTTTTTGACATCTCGGGTGGGTGGTTTTTGGTTGCCTAGAGTTAGTAGCATTAGACCTTGCCTACAACAAAGGATTTCGGGTTTTCATTTTTTATGATTTTGAGATATTCCGTGGACTACCCCCTTTGGAAAAAGTCATGAATTTGTCCAGATTACAAACTGTTGGAAAATGATTTTTTCGGGCATCGTAGAGGATGATTTTCTGAAACTAGTCCGCATTAAAGTCATAGATCTTGAAGTTAGCTATCCAACAAGTGCTCGAACTCGCCGATCGGACCAACGCGTCTCCTGTTTCATCGAAAATACCAAGCATGTGTCCGTATCTCCTATTGTAAGGAATATAGACTTCTTTTCGGGGCTTTTTTGACTTCTTGGGTGGTTGGTTTTTGGTTGCCTAGAGTTAATAGCATCACACCTTGCCTACAACAAAGGATTTTGGGTTTTCATTTTTTTATGATTTTGAGATTTTCCGTGGACTACCCCCTTTGGAAAAAGTCACGAATTAGTCCAAATTACAAATTGTTGGAAAATGATTTTTTCGGGCATTGTAGGGAATGATTTTGCGAAACTTGTCCCATTAAAGTCGTAGATCTTGAAGTTACCTTTCCAAAAAGTGCTCGAACTCGCCAATCGGACCAACGCGTTTCCTGTTTCATTGAACATACCAAGCATGTGTCTGTAACACCTATTGTAAGGAATATAGCCTTCTTTTCGGGGCTTTTTTGACATCTCGGATGGGTGGTTTTTGGTTGCCTAGAGTTAATAGCATCACACCTTGCCTACAGCAAAGGATTTTGGATTTTCATTTATTTATGATTTTGAGATTTTCCGTTCACTACCCCCTTTGGAAAAAGTCACGAATTTGTCCAGATTACAAATTGTTGGAAAATGATTTTTCGGGCATCGTAGAGGATGATTTTGCCAAACTCGTCCCCATTAAAGTCGTAGATATTAAAGTTCGCTTTCCAACAAGTGCTCGAACTCGCCGATCGGACCAACGTGTCTCCTATTTCATTGAAAATACCGAGCATGTGTCCGTAACTCCTATTGTAAGTAATATAGCCTTCTTTTCGGGGCTTTTTTGACATCTCGGGTGGGTGTTTTTTGGTTGCCTAGAGTTAATAGCATCACACCTTGCCTTCAAAAAAGGATTTTTTATTTTCATTTTTTTATGCTTTTGAGATTTTCCGTGGACTACCCCCTTTGGAAAAATTCACGAATTTGTCCAGATTACAAAGTGTTGGAAAATGATTTTTTCGGGCATCGTAGAGGATGATTTTGCGAAACTCGTCTGAATTAAAGTCATAGATCATGAAGTTAGCTTTACAACAAGTCCTCGAACTCGCCGATCGGACCAATGCGTCTCCTGTTTCATTGAAAATACCGAGCATGTGTCCGTAACTCCTATTGTAAAGAATATAGCATTCTTTTCGGGGATTTTTTGACATCTCGGGTGGGTGGTTTTTGGTTGCCTAGAGTTAATAGCATCCCACCTTGCCTACAGCAAAGGATTTGGGATTTTCATTTTTTTATGATTTTGAGATTTTCCGTGGACAACCCCCTTTGGAAAAAGTCACGAATTTCTCCAGATTACAAGCTGTTGAAAAATGATTTTTTCGGGCATCGTAGGGGATGATTTTGTGAAACTCGTCCCCATTAAAGTCGTAGATCTTGAAGTTAGCTTTCCAACAAGTGCTCGAACTCCCCGATCGGAGCAACGCGGCTCCTGTTTCATTGGAAATACCGAACATGTGTCAGTAACTCCTACAGTAAGTAATATAGCCTTATTTTCGGGGCTTTTTTGACATCTGGGGTGGATGGTTTTTGGTTGCCTAGAGTTAATAACATCACACCTTGCCTACAGCAAAGGATTTTTGATTTTCATTTTTTTATGATTTTGAGATTTTCCGTGGACTACCCCTTTTGGAAAAAGTCACGAATTTGTCCAGATTACAAGTTGTTGGAAAATGATTTTTCTGGGCATCGTAGATGATGATTTTGTGAAACTCATCCCAATTAAAGTCGTAGATCTTGAAGTTAGCTTTCCAACAAGTGCTCGAACTCGCCGATCGGACCAATGCGTCTCCTGTTTCATTGAAAATACTGAGCATGTGTCCGTAACTCCTATTATAAGGAATATAGCCTTATTTTCGGGGCTTTTTTGACATATTGGGTGGGTCGTTTTTGGTTGTCTAGAGTTAATAGCATCACACCTTGCCTACAGCAAAGGATTTTGGATTTTTATTTTTTTATGATTTTGAGATTTTCCGTGGTCTACCCCCTTTGGAAAAAGTCACGAATTTGTCCAGATTACAAACTGTTGGAAAATGATTTTTTTGGGCATCATAGAGGATGATTTTCCGAAACTCGTCCCCATAAAAGTCGTAGATCTTAAAGTTAGCTTTCCAACAAGTGCTCGAAATCCCCGATCGGACCAACGCGTCTCCTGTTTCATTGAAAATACCGAGCATGTGTCTGTAACTCCTATTGTAAGGAATATAGCCTTATATTCGGGGCTTTTTTGACATCTCGGGTGGGTGGTTTTTGGTTTCCTTGAGTTAATAGCATCACACCTTGCCTACAACAAATGATTTTGGATTTCCATTTTTTTATGATTTTGAGATTTTCCGTGGACTACCCCCTTGGAGAAAGTCACGAATTTGTCCAGATTACAAACTGTTGGAAAATGATTTTTTCGGGCATCGTAGGGGATGATTTTGTGAAACTCGTCCCCTTTAAAGTCATAGATCTTGAAGTTAGCTTTCCAACAAGTGCTCGAACTCCCCGATCGGAGCAACGCGGCTCCTGTTTCATTGGAAATACCGAACATGTGTCAGTAACTCCTATAGTAAGGAATATAGCCTTATTTTCGGGGCTTTTTTGACATCTCGGGTGGGTGGTTTTTGGTTGCCTAGAGTTAATAGCATCACACCTTGCCTACAACAAAGGATTTTTGATTTTCATTTTTTTATGATTATGAGATTTTCCATGGACTACCTTTTGGAAAAAGTCACGAATTTGTCCCGATTACAAACTGTTGGAAAATGATTTTTTTGGGCATCGTAGAGGATGATTTTTTGAAACTCATCCCAATTAAAGTCGTAGATCTTGAAGTTAGTTTTCCAACAAGTGCTCGAACTCGCCGATCGGACCAATGCGTCTCCTGTTTCATTGAAAATACCAAGCATGTGTCCGTAACTCCTATTGTAAGGAATATAGCCTTATTTTCGGGGCTTTTTTGACATATCGGGTGGGTGGTTTTTGGTTGTCTAGAGTTAATAGCATCACACCTTGCCTACAACAAAAGATTTTGGATTTTTATTTTTTTATGATTTTGAGGTTTTCCGTGGACTACCCCCTTTGGAAAAAGTCACGAATTTGTCCAGATTACAAACTGTTTGAAAATGATTTTTTTGGGCATCGTAGAGGATGATTTTCCGAAACTTGTCCCCATTAAAGTCGTAGATCTTGAAGTTAGCTTTCTAACAAGTGCTCGAACTCGCCGATCGGACCAACGCGTCTTCTGTTTCTTTGAAAATACCGAGCATGTGCCCGTAACTCCTATTGTAAGGAATATAGCCTTATTTTCGGGCCTTTTTTGACTTCTTGGGTGGGTGATTTTTGGTTGCCTAAAGTTAATAGAATCACACCTTGCCTACAGCAAAATATTTTGGATTTTCATTTTTTTTATGATTTTGAGATTTTCCGTGGACTACCTCATTTGGAAAAAGTCACGAATTAGTCCAAATTACAAACTGTTAGAAAATGATTTTTCGGGTATCATAGCGGATGATTTTGCAAAACTTGTCCTCATTATAGTCGTAGATATTGAAGTTAGCTTTCCAACAAGTGCTCGAACTCACCGATCGGACCAACGCGTCTCCTGTTTCAATGAAAATACCGAGCATGTGTCCGTAACTCCTATTGAAAGGAATATAACCTTCTTTTCGGGGCTTTTTTGACATCTCAGGTGGGTGGTTTTTTGTTGCCTAGAGTTAATAGCATCACACCTTGCCTATAACAAAGGATTTTGGATTTCCATTTTTTTATGATTTTGAGATTTTCCATGGACTACCCCCTTTGGAAAAAGTCACGAATTTGTCCAGATTACAAACTGTTGGAAAATGATTTGTTGGGAATCGTAGGGGATGATTTTGTAAAACTCGTCCCCAATAAAGTCGTAGATCTTGAAGTTAGCTTTCCAACAAGTGCTCGAACTCCCCGATCGGAGCAACGTGGCTCCTGTTTCATTGAAAATACCGAGCATGTGTCCGTAACTCCTATTGTAAGGAATATAGCCATATTTTCGGGGCTTTTTTGACATCTTGGGTGGGTGGTTTTTGGTTGCCTAGAGTTAATAGCATCACACCTTTCCTACAACAAAGGATTTTTGATTTTCATTTTTTTATGATTTTGTGATTTTCCGTGGACTATCCCCTTTGGAAAAAGTCACGAATTTGTCCAGATTACAAACTGTTGGAAAATGATTTTTTCGGGCATCGTAGAGGATGATTTTGCAAAACTCGTCCCCATTAAAGTCGTAGATCTTGAAGTTAGCTTTCCAACAAGTGCTCGAACTCGCCGATCGGACCAACGCGTCTCCTGTTTCATTGAAATTACCGAGCATGTGTCCGTAACTCCTATTGTAAGGAATATAGCCTTATTTTCGGGGCTTTTTTGACTTCTTGGGTTGGTGATTTTTGGTTGCCTAGAGTTAATATGATCACACCTTGCCTACAACAAAAGATTTTGGATTTTCATTTTTTTATGATTTTCAGATTTTCCGTGGACTACCCTATTTGGAAAAAGTCACGAATTAGTCCAAATTACAAACTGTTGGAAAATGATTTTTTCGGGTATATTAGGGGACGATTTTGCGAAAATCATCCCCATTAAAGTCGTAGATATTGAAGTTAGCTTTCCAACAAGTGCTCGAACTCACCGATCGGACCAACGCGTCTCCTGTTTCAATGAAAATACCGAGCATGTGTCCGTAACTCCTATTGTAATGAATATAACCTTCTTTTCGGTGCTTTTTTGACATCTCAGGTGGGTGGTTTTTGGTTGCCTAGAGTTAATTGCATCACACCTTGCCTATAGCAAAGGATTTTGGATTTCCATATTTTTATGATTTTGAGATTTTCCATGGACTACCCCCTTTGGAAAAAGTCATGAATTTGTCCAGATTACAAACTGTTGGAAAATGATTTTTTTGGGCATCGTAAGGGATGATTTTGTGAAACTCGTCCCCATTAAAGTCGTAGATCTTGAAGTTAGTTTTCCAACAAGTGCTCAAACTCCCCGATCAGAGCAACGTGGCTCCTGTTTCATTGAAAATACCGAGCATGTGTCCGTAACTCCTATTGTAAGGAATATAGCCATATTTTCGGGGCTTTTTTGACATCTTGGGTGGGGGGTTTTTGGTTGCCTAGAGTTAATAGCATCACACCTTGCCTACAATAAAGGATTTTGGATTTTCATTTTTTATGATTTTGAGATTTTCCGTGGACTATCCCCTTTGGAAAAAGTCACGAATTTGTCCAGATTACAAATTGTTTGAATATGTTTTTTTCGGGCATCGTAGAGGATGATTTTGCAAAACTCGTCCCCATTAAAGTCGTAGATATTGAAGTTAGTTTTCCAACAAGTGCTCGAACTCACCGATCGGACCAACGCGTCTCCTGTTTCAATGAAAATACCGAGCATGTGTCCGTAACTCCTATTGTAAGGTATATAGCCTTATTTTCGGGGCTTTTTTAACATCTAGGGTGGGTGGTTTTTGGTTGCCTTGAGTTAATAGCATCACACCTTGCCTACAACAAAGGATTTTGGATTTCCATTTTTTATGATTTTCAGATTTTCCGTGGACTACCCCCTTGGAGAAAGTCACGAATTTGTCCAGATTACAAACGGTTGGAAAATGATTTTTTCGGGCATCGTAGGGGATGATTTTGTGAAACTCGTCCCCATTAAAGTCGTAGATCTTGAAGTTAGCTTTCCGACAAGTGCTCGAACTCCCCAATCGGAGCAACGCGGCACCTGTTTCATTGGAAATACCGAACATGTGTCAGTAACTCCTATAGTAAGGAATATAGCCTTCTTTTCGGGGCTTTTTTGACATCTCGGGTGGGTGGTTTTTGGTTGCCTAGAGTTAATAGCATCACACCTTGCCTACAACAAAGGATTTTGGATTTCCATGTTTTTATGATTTTGAGAATTTCCGTGGACTACCCCCTTTGGAAAAAGTCACGAATTTGTCCAGATTACAAACTGTTGGAAAATGATTTTTTTGGGCATCGTAGAGGATGATTTTGTGAAACTCATCCCCATTAAAGTCGTAGATCTTGAAGTTAGCTTTCCAAAAAGTGCTCGAACTCACCGATCGGACCAACGCGTCTCCTGTTTCATTGAAAGTACTGAGCATGTGTCCGTAACTCCTATTGTAAGGAATATAGCCTTATTTTCGGGGCTTTTTTGACATATCGGGTGGGTGGTTTTTTGTTGCCTAGAGTTAATAGCATCACACCTTGCCTATAGCAAAGGATTTTGGATTTCCATATTTTTATGATTTTGAGATTTTCCGTGGACTACCCCCTTTGGAAAAAGTCATGAATTTGTCCAGATTACAAACTGTTGGAAAATGATTTTTTTGGGCATCGTAAGGGATGATTTTGTGAAACTCGTCCCCATTAAAGTCGTAGATCTTGAAGTTAGTTTTCCAACAAGTGCTCGAACTCCCCGATCAGAGCAACGTGGCTCCTGTTTCATTGAAAATACCGAGCATGTGTCCGTAACTCCTATTGTAAGGAATATAGCCATATTTTCGGGGCTTTTTTGACATCTTGGGTGGGGGGTTTTTGGTTGCCTAGAGTTAATAGCATCACACCTTGCCTACAACAAAGGATTTTGGATTTTCATTTTTTATGATTTTGAGATTTTCCGTGGACTATCCCCTTTGGAAAAAGTCACGAATTTGTCCAGATTACAAATCGTTTGAATATGTTTTTTTCGGGCATCGTAGAGGATGATTTTGCAAAACTCGTCCCCATTAAAGTCGTAGATATTGAAGTTAGCTTTCCAACAAGTGCTCGAACTCACCGATCGGACCAACGCGTCTCCTGTTTCAATGAAAATACCGAGCATGTGTCCGTAACTCCTATTGTAAGGAATATAGCCTTATTTTCGGGGCTTTTTTAACATCTAGGGTGGGTGGTTTTTGGTTTCCTTGAGTTAATAGCATCACACCTTGCCTACAGCAAAGGATTTTGGATTTCCATTTTTTTTTGATTTTCAGATTTTCCGTGGACTACCCCCTTGGAGAAAGTCACGAATTTGTCCAGATTACAAACGGTTGGAAAATGATTTTTTCGGGCATCGTAGGGGATGATTTTGTGAAACTCGTCCCCATTAAAGTCGTAGATCTTGAAGTTAGCTTTCCAACAAGTGCTCGAACTCCCCAATCGGAGCAACGCGGCACCTGTTTCATTGGAAATACCGAACATGTGTCAGTAACTCCTATAGTAAGGAATATAGCCTTCTTTTCGGGGCTTTTTTGACATCTCGGGTGGGTGGTTTTTGGTTGCCTAGAGTTAATAGCATCACACCTTGCCTACAAGAAAGGATTTTGGATTTCCATGTTTTTATGATTTTGAGATTTTCCGTGGACTACCCCCTTTGGAAAAAGTCACGAATTTGTCCAGATTACAAACTGTTGGAAAATGATTTTTTTGGGCATCGTAGAGGATGATTTTGTGAAACTCGTCCTCATTAAAGTCGTAGATCTAGAAGTTAGCTTTCCAACAAGTGCTCGAACTCGCCGATCGGACCAACGCGTCTCTTGTTTCATTGAAAATACCGAGCATGTGCCCGTAACTCCTATTGTAAGGGATATAGCCTTATTTTCGGGGCTTTTTTGACTTCTTGGGTGGGTGATTTTTGGTTGCCTAGAGTTAATAGGATCACACCTTGCCTACAGCAAAAGATTTTGGATTTTCATTTTTTTATGATTTTGAGATTTTCCGTGGACTATCCCCTTTGGAAAAAGTCACGAATTAGTCCAAATTACAAACTATTGGAAAATGATTTTTCGAGTATCGTAGCGGATGATTTTGCGAAACTCATCCCTATTATAGTCGTAGATATTGAAGTTAGCTTTCCAACAAGTGCTCGAACTCACCGATCGGACCAACGCGTCTCCTGTTTCAATGAAAATACCGAGCATGTGTCCGTAACTCCTATTGAAAGGAATATAACCTTCTTTTCGGGGCTTTTTTGACATCTCAGGTGGGTGGTTTTTGGTTGCCTAGAGTTAATAGCATCACACCTTGCCTATAGCAAAGGATTTTGGATTTCCATATTTTTATGATTTTGAGATTTTCCGTGGACTACCCCCTTTGGAAAAAGTCACGAATTTGTCCAGATTACAAACTGTTGGAAAATGATTTTTTCGGGCATCGTAGGGGATGATTTTGTGAAACTCGTCCCCATTAAAGTCGTAGATCTTGAAGTTAGCTTTCCAACAAGTGCTCGAACTCACCGATCGGACCAACGCGTCTCCTGTTTCAATGAAAATACCGAGCATGTGTCCGTAACTCCTATTGTAAGGAATATAACCTTCTTTTCGGGGCTTTTTTGACATCTCTGGTGGGTGGTTTTTGGTTTCCTAGAGTTAATTGCATCACACCTTGCCTATAGCAAAGGATTTTGGATTTCCATGTTTTTATGATTTTGAGATTTTCCGTGGACTACCCCCATTGGAAAAAGTCACGAATTTGTCCAGATTACAAACTGTTGGAAAATGATTTTTTCGGGCATCGTAGATGTGATTTTGCAAAACTCGTCCCCATTAAAGTCGTAGATCTTGAAGTTAGCTTTCCAACAAGTGCTAGAACTCGCCGATCGGACCAACGCGTCTCCTGTTTCAATGAAAATACCGAGCATGTGCCCGTAACTCCTATTGTAAGGAATATAGCCTTATTTTCGGGGCTTTTTTGACTTCTTGGGTGGGTGATTTTTGGTTGCCTAGAGTTAATAGGATCACACCTTGCCTACAACAAAAGATTTTGGATTTTCATTTTTTTATGATTTTGAGTTTTTCCGTGGACTACCCCATTTGGAAAAAGTAACGAATTAGTCCAAATTACAAACTGTTGGAAAATGATTTTTTCGGGCATCTTAGGGGACGATTTTGCGAAACTCATCCCCATTAAAGTCGTAGATATTGAAGTTAGCTTTCCAACAAGTGCTCGAACTCACCGATCGGACCAATGCGTCTCCTGTTTCAATGAAAATACCAAGCATGTGTCCGTAACTCCTATTGTAAGGAATATAACCTTGTTTTCGGGGCTTTTTTGACATCTCAGGTGGGTGGTTTTTAGTTGCCTAGAGTTACTAGCATCACACCTTGCCTATAGCAAAGGATTTTGGATTTCCATATTTTTATGATTTTGAGATTTTCCGTGGACTACCCCTTTGGAAAAAGTCACGAATTTGTCCAGATTACAAACTGTTGGAAAATGATTTTTTTGGGCATCGTAGGGGATGATTTTGTGAAACTCGTCCCCATTAAAGTCGTAGATCTTGAAGTTAGCTTTCCAACAAGTGCTCGAACTCACCGATCGGACCAACGCGTCTCCTGTTTCAATGAAAATACCGAGCATGTGTCCGTAACTCCTATTGTAAGGAATATAACCTTCTTTTCAGGGCTTTTTTGACATCTCTGGTGGGTGGTTTTTGGTTTCCTAGAGTTAATAGCATCACACCTTGCCTATAGCAAAGGATTTTGGATTTCCATGTTTTTATGATTTTGAGATTTTCCGTGGACTACCCCCATTGGAAAAAGTCACGAATTTGTCCAGATTACAAACTGTTGGAAAAGGATTTTTTCGGGCATCGTAGAGGTGATTTTGCAAAACTCGTCCCCATTAAAGTCGTAGATCTTGAAGTTAGCTTTCCAACAAGTGCTAGAACTCGCCGATCGGACCAACGCGTCTCCTGTTTCAATGAAAATACCGAGCATGTGCCCGTAACTCCTATTGTAAGGAATATAGCCTTATTTTCGGGGCTTTTTTGACTTCTTGGGTGGGTGATTTTTGGTTGCCTAGAGTTAATAGGATCACACCTTGCCTACAACAAAAGATTTTTGATTTTCATTTTTTTATGATTTTGAGTTTTTCCGTGGACTACCCCATTTGGAAAAAGTAACGAATTAGTCCAAATTACAAACTGTTGGAAAATGATTTTTTCGGGCATCTTAGGGGACGATTTTGCGAAACTCATCCCCATTAAAGTCGTAGATATTGAAGTTAGCTTTCCAACAAGTGCTCGAACTCACCGATCGGACCAACGCGTCTCCTGTTTCAATGAAAATACCAAGCATGTGTCCGTAACTCCTATTGTAAGGAATATAACCTTGTTTTCGGGGCTTTTTTGACATCTCAGGTGGGTGGTTTTTAGTTGCCTAGAGTTAATAGCATCACACCTTGCCTATAGCAAAGGATTTTGGATTTCCATATTTTTATGATTTTGAGATTTTCCGTGGACTACCCCTTTGGAAAAAGTCACGAATTTGTCCAGATTACAAACTGTTGGAAAATGATTTTTTTCGGGCATCGTAGGGGATGATTTTGTGAAACTCGTCCCTATTAAAGTCGTAGATCATGAAGTTAGCTTTCCAACAAGTGCTCGAACTCCCCGATCGGAGCAACGTGGCTCCTGTTTAATTGAAAATACCGAGCATGTGTCCGTAACTCCTATTGTAAGGAATATAACCTTCTTTTCGGGGCTTTTTTGACATCTCAGGTGGGTGGTTTTTAGTTGCCTAGAGTTAATAGCATCACACCTTGCCTATAGCAAAGGATTTTGGATTTCCATATTTTTATGATTTTGAGAATTTCCGTGGACTACCCCCTTTGGAAAAAGTCACGAATTTGTCCAGATTACAAACTGTTGGAAAATGATTTTTTTGGGCATCGTAGGGGATGATTTTGTGAAACTCGTCCCCATTAAAGTCGTAGATCTTGAAGTTAGATTTCCAACAAGTGCTCGAACTCACCGATCGGACCAACGCGTCTCCTGTTTCAATGAAAATACCGAGCATGTGTCCGTAACTCCTATTGTAAGGAATATAACCTTCTTTTCGGGGCTTTTTTGACATCTCTGGTGGGTGGTTTTTGGTTTCCTAGAGTTAATAGCATCACACCTTGCATATAGCAAAGGATTTTGGATTTCCATGTTTTTATGATTTTGAGATTTTCCGTGGACAACCCCCTTTGGAAAAAGTCACGAATTTGTCCAGATTACAAACTGTTGGAAAATGATTTTTTTGGGCATCATAGGGGATGATTTTGTGAAACTCGTCCCCATTAAAGTCGTAGATCTTGAAGTTAGCTTTCCAACAAGTGCTCAAACTCACCGATCGGACCAACGCGTCTCCTGTTTCAATGAAAATACTGAGCATGTGTCCGTAACTCCTATTGTAAGGAATATAACCTTCTTTTCGGGGCTTTTTTGACATCTCAGGTGGGTGATTTTTAGTTGCCTAGAGTTAATAGCATCACACCTTGCCTATAGCAAAGGATTTTGGATTTCCATGTTTTTATGATTTTGAGATTTTCCGTGGACTACCCCCTTTGGAAAAAGTCACGAATTTGTCCAGATTACAAACTGTTGGAAAATGATTTTTTCGGGCATTGTAGGGGATGATTTTGTGAAACTCGTCCCTATTAAAGTCGTAGATCTTGAAGTTAGCTTTCCAACAAGTGCTCGAACTCGCCGATCGGACCAACGCGTCTCCTGTTTCATTGAAAATACCGAGCATGTGCCCGTAACTCCTATTGTAAGGAATATAGCCTTATTTTCGGGGCTTTTTTGACTTCTTGGGTGGGTGATTTTTGGTTTCCTAGAGTTAATAGGATCACACCTTGCCTACATCAAAAGATTTTGGATTTTCATTTTTTTATGATTTTGAGATTTTCCGTGGACTATCCCCTTTGGAAAAAGTCACGAATTAGTCAAAATTACAAACTGTTGGAAAATGATTTTTTCGGGTATATTAGGGGATGATTTTGTGAAACTCATCCCCATTAAAGTCGTAGATATTGAAGTTAGCTTTCCAACAAGTGCTCGAACTCACCGATCGGACCAACGCGTCTCCTGTTTCAATGAAAATACCGAGCATGTGTCCGTAACTCCTATTGTAAGGAATATAACCTTCTTTTCGGGGCTTTTTTGACATCTCAGGTGGGTGGTTTTTAGTTGCCTAGAGTTAATAGCATCACACCTTGCCTATAACAAAGGATTTTGGATTTCCATATTTTTATAATTTTGAGATTTTCCGTGGACTACCCCCTTTGGAAAAAGTCACGAATTTGTCCAGATTACAAACTGTTGGAAAATGATTTTTTTGGGCATCGTAGGGGATGATTTTGTGAAACTCGTCCCCATTAAAGTCGTAGATCTTGAAGTTAGCTTTCCAACAAGTGCTCGAACTCCTCGATCGGAGCAACGCGGCTCCTGTTTCATTGAAAATACCGAGCATGTGTCCGTAACTCCTATTGTAAGGAATATAACCTTCTTTTCGGGGCTTTTTTGACATCTCAGGTGGGTGGTTTTTAGTTGCCTAGAGTTAATAGCATCACACCTTGCCTATAGCCAAGGATTTTGGATTTCCATATTTTTATGATTTTGAGATTTTCCGTGGACTACCCCCTTTGGAAAAAGTCACGAATTTGTCCAGATTACAAACTGTTGGAAAATGATTTTTTTGGGCATTGTAGGGGATGATTTTGTGAAACTCGTCCCCATTAAAGTCGTAGATCTTGAAGTTAGCTTTCCAACAAGTGCTCGAACTCCCCGATCGGGGCAACGTGGCTCCTGTTTCATTGAAAATACCGAGCATGTGTCCGTAACTCCTATTGTAAGGAATATAGCCATATTTTTGGGGCTTTTTTGACATCTTGGGTGGGTGGTTTTTGGTTGCCTAGAGTTAATAGCATCACACCTTGCCTACAACAAAGGATTATGGATTTTCATTTTTTTATGATTTTGAGATTTTCCGTGGAATATCCCCTTTGGAAAAAGTCACGAATTTGTCCAGATTACAAACTGTTGGAAAATGATTTTTTCGGGCATCGTAGAGGATGATTTTGCAAAACTCGTCCCCATTAAAGTCGTATATCTTGAAGTTAGCTTTCCAGCAAGTGCTCGAAATCCCCGATCGGACCAACGCGTCTCCTGTTTCATTGAAAATACCGAGCATGTGTCCGTAACTCCTTTTGTAAGGAATATAGCCTTATTTTCGGGGCTTTTTTGACATCTCGGGTGGGTGGTTTTTGGTTGCCTAGAGTTAATAGCATCACACCTTGCCTACAGCAAAGGATTTTGGATTTTCATTTTTTTTTTTATTTTGAGATTTTCCGTGGACTATCCCCTTTGGAAAAAGTCACGAATTAGTCCAAATTACAAACTGTTGGAAAATGATTTTTTCGGGTATATTAGAGGATGATTTTGCAAAACTCATCCACATTAAAGTCGTAGATATTGAAGTTAGCTTTCCAACAAGTGCTCAAACTCACCGATCGGACCAACGCGTCTCCTGTTTCAATGAAAATACCGAGCATGTGTCCGTAACTCCTATTGTAAGGAATATAACCTTCTTTTCGGGGCTTTTTTGACATCTCAGGTGGGTGGTTTTTAGTTGCCTAGAGTTAATAGCATCACACCTTGCCTATAGCAAAGGATTTTGGATTTCCATATTTTTATGATTTTGAGATTTTCCGTGGACTACCCCCTTTGGAAAAAGTCACGAATTTGTCCAGATTACAAACTGTTGGAAAATGATTTTTTCGGGCATCGTAGGGGATGATTTTGTGAAACTCGTCCCCATTAAAGTCGTATATCTTGAAGTTAGCTTTCCAACAAGTGCTCGAACTCCCCGATCGGAGCAACGTGGCTCCTGTTTCATTGAAAATACCGAGCATGTGTCCGTAACTCCTATTGTAAGGAATATAGCCATATTTTCGGGGCTTTTTTGACATCTTGGGTGGGTGGTTTTTGGTTGCCTATAGTTAATAGCATCACACCTTGCCTATAGCAAAGGATTTTGGATTTCCATATTTTTATGATTTTGAGATTTTCCGTGGACTACCCCCTTTGGAAAAGGTCACGAATTTGTCCAGATTACAAACTGTTGGAAAATGATTTTTTTGGGCATTGTAGGGGATGATTTTGTGAAACTCGTCCCCATTAAAGTCGTAGATCTTGAAGTTAGCTTTCCAGCAAGTGCTCGAAATCCCCGATCGGACCAACGCGTCTCCTGTTTCATTGAAAATACCGAGCATGTGTCCGTAACTCCTTTTGTAAGGAATATAGCCGTATTATTGGGGCTTTTTTGACATCTCGGGTGGGTGGTTTTTGGTTGCCTAGAGTTAATAGCATCACACCTTGCCTACAGCAAAGGATTTTGGATTTTCATTTTTTTTTATTTTGAGATTTTCCGTGGACTATCCCCTTTGGAAAAAGTCACGAATTAGTCCAAATTACAAACTGTTGGAAAATGATTTTTTCGGGTATATTAGGGGATGATTTTGTGAAACTCATCCCCATTAAAGTCGTAGATATTGAAGTTAGCTTTCCAACAAGTGCTCGAACTCACCGATCGGACCAACGCGTCTCCTGTTTCAATGAAAATACCGAGCATGTGTCCGTAACTCCTATTGTAAGGAATATAACCTTCTTTTCGGGGCTTTTTTGACATCTCAGGTGGGTGGTTTTTAGTTGCCTAGAGTTAATAGCATCACACCTTACCTATAACAAAGGATTTTGGATTTCCATATTTTTGTGATTTTGAGATTTTCCGTGGACTACCCCCTTTGGAAAAAGTCACGAATTTGTCCAGATTACAAACTGTTGGAAAATGATTTTTTTGGGCATCGTAGGGGATGATTTTGTGAAACTCGTCCCCATTAAAGTCGTAGATCTTGAAGTTAGCTTTCCAACAAGTGCTCGAACTCCCCGATCGGAGCAACGCGGCTCCTGTTTCATTGAAAATACCGAGCATGTGTCCGTAACTCCTATTGTAAGGAATATAACCTTCTTTTCGGGGCTTTTTTGACATCTCAGGTGGGTGGTTTTTAGTTGCCTAGAGTTAATAGCATCACACCTTGCCTATAGCCAAGGATTTTGGATTTCCATATTTTTATGATTTTGAGATTTTCCGTGGACTACCCCCTTTGGAAAAAGTCACGAATTTGTCCAGATTACAAACTGTTGGAAAATAATTTTTTTGGGCATTGTAGGGGATGATTTTGTGAAACTCGTCCCCATTAAAGTCGTAGATCTTGAAGTTAGCTTTCCAACAAGTGATCGAACTCCCCGATCGGGGCAACGTGGCTCCTGTTTCATTGAAAATACCGAGCATGTGTCCGTAACTCCTATTGTAAGGAATATAGCCATATTTTCGGGGCTTTTTTGACATCTTGGGTGGGTGGTTTTTGGTTGCCTAGAGTTAATAGCATCACACCTTGCCTACAACAAAGGATTATGGATTTTCATTTTTTTATGATTTTGAGATTTTCCGTGGAATATCCCCTTTGGAAAAAGTCACGAATTTGTCCAGATTACAAACTGTTGGAAAATGATTTTTTCGGGCATCGTAGAGGATGATTTTGCAAAACTCGTCCCCATTAAAGTCGTATATCTTGAAGTTAGCTTTCCAGCAAGTGCTCGAAATCCCCGATCGGACCAACGCGTCTCCTGTTTCATTGAAAATACCGAGCATGTGTCCGTAACTCCTTTTGTAAGGAATATAGCCTTATTTTCGGGGCTTTTTTGACATCTCGGGTGGGTGGTTTTTGGTTGCCTAGAGTTAATAGCATCACACCTTGCCTACAGCAAAGGATTTTCGATTTTCATTTTTTTTTATTTTGAGATTTTCCGTGGACTATCCCCTTTGGAAAAAGTCACGAATTAGTCCAAATTACAAACTGTTGGAAAATGATTTTTTCGGGTATATTAGGGGATGATTTTGCGAAACTCATCCACATTAAAGTCGTAGATATTGAAGTTAGCTTTCCAACAAGTGCTCAAACTCACCGATCGGACCAACGCGTCTCCTGTTTCAATGAAAATACCGAGCATGTGTCCGTAACTCCTATTGTAAGGAATATAACCTTCTTTTCGGGGCTTTTTTGACATCTCAGGTGGGTGGTTTTTAGTTGCCTAGAGTTAATAGCATCACACCTTGCCTATAGCAAAGGATTTTGGATTTCCATATTTTTATGATTTTGAGATTTTCCGTGGACTACCCCCTTTGGAAAAAGTCACGAATTTGTCCAGATTACAAACTGTTGGAAAATGATTTTTTCGGGCATCGTAGGGGATGATTTTGTGAAACTCGTCCCCATTAAAGTCGTATATCTTGAAGTTAGCTTTCCAACAAGTGCTCGAACTCCCCGATCGGAGCAACGTGGCTCCTGTTTCATTGAAAATACCGAGCATGTGTCCGTAACTCCTATTGTAAGGAATATAGCCATATTTTCGGGGCTTTTTTGACATCTTGGGTGGGTGGTTTTTGGTTGCCTATAGTTAATAGCATCACACCTTGCCTATAGCAAAGGATTTTGGATTTCCATATTTTTATGATTTTGAGATTTTCCGTGGACTACCCCCTTTGGAAAAGGTCACGAATTTGTCCAGATTACAAACTGTTGGAAAATGATTTTTTTGGGCATTGTAGGGGATGATTTTGTGAAACTCGTCCCCATTAAAGTCGTAGATCTTGAAGTTAGCTTTCCAGCAAGTGCTCGAAATCCCCGATCGGACCAACGCGTCTCCTGTTTCATTGAAAATACCGAGCATGTGTCCGTAACTCCTTTTGTAAGGAATATAGCCGTATTATCGGGGCTTTTTTGACATCTCGGGTGGGTGGTTTTTGGTTGCCTAGAGTTAATAGCATCACACCTTGCCTACAGCAAAGGATTTTGTATTTTCATTTTTTTTTATTTTGAGATTTTCCGTGGACTATCCCCTTTGGAAAAAGTCACGAATTAGTCAAATTACAAACTGTTGGAAAATGATTTTTTCGGGTATATTAAGGGATGATTTTGCGAAACTCATCCCCATTAAAGTCGTAGATATTGAAGTTAGCTTTCCAACAAGTGCTCAAACTCACCGATCGGACCAACGCGTCTCCTGTTTCAATGAAAATACCGAGCATGTGTCCGTAACTCCTATTGTAAGGAATATAACCTTCTTTTCGGGGCTTTTTTGACATCTCAGGTGGGTGGTTTTTAGTTGCCTAGAGTTAATAGCATCACACCTTGCCTATAGCAAAGGATTTTGGATTTCCATATTTTTATGATTTTGAGATTTTCCGTGGACTACCCACTTTGGAAAAAGTCACGAATTTCTCCAGATTACAAACTGTTGGAAAATGATTTTTTCGGGCATCGTAGGGGATGATTTTGTGAAACTCGTCCCTATTAAAGTCGTAGATCTTGAAGTTAGCTTTCCAACAAGTGCTCGAACTCACCGATCGGACCAACGCGTCTCCTGTTTCAATGAAAATACCGAGCATGTGTCCGTAACTCCTATTGTAAGGAATATAACCTTCTTTTCGGGGCTTTTTTGACATCTCAGGAGGGTGGTTTTTGGTTGCCTAGAGTTAATAGCATCACACCTTGCCTATAGCAAAGGATTTTGGATTTCCATATTTTTATGATTTTGAGATTTTCCGTGGACTACCCCCTTTGGAAAAAGTCACGAATTTGTCCAGATTACAAACTGTTGGAAAATGATTTTTTCGGGCATCGTAGGGGATGATTTTGTGAAACTCGTCCCCATTAAAGTCGTATATCTTGAAGTTAGCTTTCCAACAAGTGCTCGAACTCCCCGATCGGAGCAACGTGGCTTCTGTTTCATTGAAAATACCGAGCATGTGTCCGTAACTCCTATTGTAAGGAATATAGCCATATTTTCGGGGCTTTTTTGACATCTTGGGTGGGTGGTTTTTGGTTGCCTAGAGTTAATAGCATCACACCTTGCCTATAGCAAAGGATTTTGGATTTCCATATTTTTATGATTTTGAGATTTTCCGTGGACTACCCCCTTTGGAAAAGGTCACGAATTTGTCCAGATTACAAACTGTTGGAAAATGATTTTTTTGGGCATTGTAGGGGATGATTTTGTGAAACTCGTCCCCATTAAAGTCGTATATCTTGAAGTTAGCTTTCCAGCAAGTGCTCGAAATCCCCGATCGGACCAACGCGTCTCCTGTTTCATTGAAAATACCGAGCATGTGTCCGTAACTCCTTTTGTAAGGAATATAGCCGTATTATCGGGGCTTTTTTGACATCTCGGGTGGGTGGTTTTTGGTTGCCTAGAGTTAATAGCATCACACCTTGCCTACAGCAAAGGATTTTGGATTTTCATTTTTTTTTATTTTGAGATTTTCCGTGGACTATCCCCTTTGGAAAAAGTCACGAATTAGTCAAATTACAAACTGTTGGAAAATGATTTTTTCGGGTATATTAAGGGATGATTTTGCGAAACTCATCCCCATTAAAGTCGTAGATATTGAAGTTAGCATTCCAACAAGTGCTCAAACTCACCGATCGGACCAACGCGTCTCCTGTTTCAATGAAAATACCGAGCATGTGTCCGTAACTCCTATTGTAAGGAATATAACCTTCTTTTCGGGACTTTTTTGACATCTCAGGTGGGTGGTTTTTAGTTGCCTAGAGTTAACAGCATCACACCTTGCCTATAGCAAAGGATTTTGGATTTCCATATTTTTATGATTTTGAGATTTTCCGTGGACTACCCCCTTTGGAAAAAGTCACGAATTTGTCCAGATTACAAACTGTTGGAAAATGATTTTTTCGGGCATCGTAGGGGATGATTTTGTGAAACTCGTCCCTATTAAAGTCGTAGATCTTGAAGTTAGCTTTCCAACAAGTGCTCGAACTCCCCGATCGGAGCAACGTGGCTCCTGTTTAATTGAAAATACCGAGCATGTGTCCGTAACTCCTATTGTAAGGAATATAACCTTCTTTTCGGGGCTTTTTTGACATCTCAGGTGGGTGGTTTTTAGTTGCCTAGAGTTAATAGCATCACACCTTGCCTATAGCAAAGGATTTTGGATTTCCATATTTTTATGATTTTGAGATTTTCCGTGGACTACCCCCTTTGGAAAAAGTCACGAATTTCTCCAGATTACAAACTGTTGGAAAATGATTTTTTCGGGCATCGTAGGGGATGATTTTGTGAAACTCGTCCCTATTAAAGTCGTAGATCTTGAATTTAGCTTTCCAAAAAGTGCTCGAACTCACCGATCGGACCAACGCGTCTCCTGTTTCAATGAAAATACCGAGCATGTGTCCGTAACTCCTATTGTAAGGAATATAACCTTCTTTTCGGGGCTTTTTTGACATCTCAGGAGGGTGGTTTTTGGTTGCCTAGAGTTAATAGCATCACACCTTGCCTATAGCAAAGGATTTTGGATTTCCATATTTTTATGATTTTGAGATTTTCCGTGGACTACCCCGTTTGGAAAAAGTCACGAATTTTTCCAGATTACAAACTGTTGGAAAATGATTTTTTCGGGCATCGTAGGGGATGATTTTGTGAAACTCGTCCCCATTAAAGTCGTATATCTTGAAGTTAGCTTTCCAACAACTGCTCGAACTCCCCGATCGGAGCAACGTGGCTCCTGTTTCATTGAAAATACCGAGCATGTGTCCGTAACTCCTATTGTAAGGAATATAGCCATATTTTCGGGGCTTTTTTGACATCTTGGGTGGGTGGTTTTTGGTTGCCTAGAGTTAATAGCATCACACCTTGCCTATAGCAAAGGATTTTGGATTTCCATATTTTTATGATTTTGAGATTTTCCGTGGACTACCCCCTTTGGAAAAGGTCACGAATTTTTCCAGATTACAAACTGTTGGAAAATGATTTTTTTGGGCATTGTAGGGGATGATTTTGTGAATCTCGTCCCCATTAAAGTCGTATATCTTGAAGTTAGCTTTCCAGCAAGTGCTCGAAATCCCCGATCGGACCAACGCGTCTCCTGTTTCATTGAAAATACCGAGCATGTGTCCGTAACTCCTTTTGTAAGGAATATAGCCTTATTATCGGGGCTTTTTTGACATCTCGGGTGGGTGGTTTTTGGTTGCCTAGAGTTAATAGCATCACACCTTGCCTACAGCAAAGGATTTTCGATTTTCATTTTTTTTTATTTTGAGATTTTCCGTGGACTATCCCCTTTGGAAAAAGTCACGAATTAGTCAAATTACAAACTGTTGGAAAATGATTTTTTCGGGTATATTAAGGGATGATTTTGCGAAACTCATCCCCATTAAAGTCGTAGATATTGAAGTTAGCTTTCCAACAAGTGCTCAAACTCACCGATCGGACCAACGCGTCTCCTGTTTCAATGAAAATACCGAGCATGTGTCCGTAACTCCTATTGTAAGGAATATAACCTTCTTTTCGGGGCTTTTTTGACATCTCAGGTGGGTGGTTTTTAGTTGCCTAGAGTTAATAGCATCACACCTTGCCAATAGCAAAGGATTTTGGATTTCCATATTTTTATGATTTTGAGATTTTCCGTGGACTACCCCCTTTGGAAAAAGTCACGAATTTGTCCAGATTACAAACTGTTGGAAAATGATTTTTTTCGGGCATCGTAGGGGATGATTTTGTGAAACTCGTCCCTATTAAAGTCGTAGATCATGAAGTTAGCTTTCCAACAAGTGCTCGAACTCCCCGATCGGAGCAACGTGGCTCCTGTTTAATTGAAAATACCGAGCATGTGTCCGTAACTCCTATTGTAAGGAATATAACCTTCTTTTCGGGGCTTTTTTGACATCTCAGGTGGGTGGTTTTTAGTTGCCTAGAGTTAATAGCATCACACCTTGCCTATAGCAAAGGATTTTGGATTTCCATATTTTTATGATTTTGAGATTTTCCGTGGACTACCCCCTTTGGAAAAAGTCACGAATTTCTCCAGATTACAAACTGTTGGAAAATGATTTTTTCGGGCATCATAGGGGATGATTTTGTGAAACTCGTCCCTATTAAAGTCGTAGATCTTGAAGTTAGCTTTCCAACAAGTGCTCGAACTCACCGATCGGACCAACGCGTCTCCTGTTTCAATGAAAATACCGAGCATGTGTCCGTAACTCCTATTGTAAGGAATATAACCTTCTTTTCGGGGCTTTTTTGACATCTCAGGAGGGTGGTTTTTGGTTGCCTAGAGTTAATAGCATCACACCTTGCCTATAGCAAAGGATTTTGGATTTCCATATTTTTATGATTTTGAGATTTTCCGTGGACTACCCCCTTTGGAAAAAGTCACGAATTTGTCCAGATTACAAACTGTTGGAAAATGATTTTTTCGGGCATCGTAGGGGATGATTTTGTGAAACTCGTCCCCATTAAAGTCGTATATCTTGAAGTTAGCTTTCCAAAAAGTGCTCGAACTCCCCGATCGGAGCAACGTGGCTCCTGTTTCATTGAAAATACCGAGCATGTGTCCGTAACTCCTATTGTAAGGAATATAGCCATATTTTCGGGGCTTTTTTGTCATCTTGGGTGGGTGGTTTTTGGTTGCCTAGAGTTAATAGCATCACACCTTGCCTATAGCAAAGGATTTTGGATTTCCATATTTTTATGATTTTGAGATTTTCCGTGGACTACCCCCTTTGGAAAAGGTCACGAATTTGTCCAGATTACAAACTGTTGGAAAATGATTTTTTTGGGCATTGTAGGGGATGATTTTGTGAAACTCGTCCCCATTAAAGTCGTATATCTTGAAGTTAGCTTTCCAGCAAGTGCTCGAAATCCCCGATTGGACCAACGCGTCTCCTGTTTCATTGAAAATACCGAGCATGTGTCCGTAACTCCTTTTGTAAGGAATATAGCCTTATTATCGGGGCTTTTTTGACATCTCGGGTGGGTGGTTTTTGGTTGCCTAGAGTTAATAGTATCACACCTTGCCTACAGCAAAGGATTTTGGATTTTCGTTTTTTTTATTTTGAGATTTTCCGTGGACTATCCCCTTTGGAAAAAGTCACGAATTAGTCAAATTACAAACTGTTGGAAAATGATTTTTTCGGGTATATTAAGGGATGATTTTGCGAAACTCATCCCCATTAAAGACGTAGATATTGAAGTTAGCTTTCCAACAAGTGCTCAAACTCACCGATCGGACCAACGCGTCTCCTGTTTCAATGAAAATACCGAGCATGTGTCCGTAACTCCTATTGTAAGGAATATAACCTTCTTTTCGGGGCTTTTTTGACATCTCAGGTGGGTGGTTTTTAGTTGCCTAGAGTTAATAGCATCACACCTTGCCAATAGCAAAGGATTTTGGATTTCCATATTTTTATGATTTTGAGATTTTCCGTGGACTACCCCCTTTGGAAAAAGTCACGAATTTGTCCAGATTACAAACTGTTGGAAAATGATTTTTTCGGGCATCGTAGGGGATGATTTTGTGAAACTCGTCCCTATTAAAGTCGTAGATCATGAAGTTAGCTTTCCAACAAGTGCTCGAACTCCCCGATCGGAGCAACGTGGCTCCTGTTTAATTGAAAATACCGAGCATGTGTCCGTAACTCCTATTGTAAGGAATATAACCTTCTTTTCGGGGCTTTTTTGACATCTCAGGTGGGTGGTTTTTAGTTGCCTAGAGTTAATAGCATCACACCTTGCCTATAGCAAAGGATTTTGGATTTCCATATTTTTATGATTTTGAGATTTTCCGTGGACTACCCCCTTTGGAAAAAGTCACGAATTTCTCCAGATTACAAACTGTTGGAAAATGATTTTTTCGGGCATTGTAGGGGATGATTTTGTGAAACTCGTCCCTATTAAAGTCGTAGATCTTGAAGTTAGCTTTCCAACAAGTGCTCGAACTCACCGATCGGACCAACGCGTCTCCTGTTTCAATGAAAATACCGAGCATGTGTCCGTAACTCCTATTGTAAGGAATATAACCTTCTTTTCGGGGCTTTTTTGACATCTCAGGAGGGTGGTTTTTGGTTGCCTAGAGTTAATAGCATCACACCTTGCCTATAGCAAAGGATTTTGGATTTCCATATTTTTATGATTTTGAGATTTTCCGTGGATTACCCCTTTTGGAAAAAGTCACGAATTTGTCCAGATTACAAACTGTTGGAAAATGATTTTTTTGGGCATCGTAGGGGATGATTTTGTGAAACTCGTCCCCATTAAAGTCGTAGATCTTGAAGTTAGCTTTCCAACAAGTGCTCGAACTCCCCGATCGGAGCAACGTGGCTCCTGTTTCATTGAAAATACCGAGCATGTGTCCGTGACTCCTATTGTAAGGAATATAACCTTCTTTTCGGGGCTTTTTTGACATCTCAGGTGGGTGGTTTTTAGTTGCCTAGAGTTAATAGCATCACACCTTGCCTATAGCAAAGGATTTTGGATTTCCATATTTTTATGATTTTGAGATTTTTCGTGGACTACCCCCTTTGGAAAAAGTCACGAATTTGTCCAGATTACAAACTGTTGGAAAATGATTTTTTTGGGCATTGTAGGGGATGATTTTGTGAAACTCGTCCCCATTAAAGTCGTAGATCTTGAAGTTAGCTTTCCAACAAGTGCTCGAACTCCCCGATCGGAGCAACGTGGCTCCTGTTTCATTGAAAATACCGAGCATGTGTCCGTAACTCCTATTGTAAGGAATATAGCCATATTTTCGGGGCTTTTTTGACATCTTGGGTGGGTGGTTTTTGGTTGCCTAGAGTTAATAGCATCACACCTTACCTACAACAAAGGATTATGGATTTTCATTTTTTTATGATTTTGAGATTTTCCGTGGACTATCCCCTTTGGAAAAAGTCACGAATTTGTCCAGATTACAAACTGTTGGAAAATGATTTTTTCGGGCATCGTAGAGGATGATTTTGCAAAATTCGTCCCCATTAAAGTCGTATATCTTGAAGTTAGCTTTCCAGCAAGTGCTCGAAATCCCCGATCGGACCAACGAGTCTCCTGTTTCATTGAAAATACCGAGCATGTGTCCGTAACTCCTTTTGTAAGGAATATAGCCTTATTTTCGGGGCTTTTTTGACATCTTGGGTTGGTGGTTTTTGGTTGCCTAGAGTTAATAGCATCACACCTTGCCTACAGCAAAGGATTTTGGAATTTCATTTTTTTTTATTTTGAGATTTTCCGTGGACTATCCCCTTTGGAAAAAGTCACGAATTAGTCCAAATTACAAACTGTTGGAAAATGATTTTTTCGGGTATATTAGGGGATGATTTTGCGAAACTCATCCCCATTAAAGTCGTAGATATTGAAGTTAGCTTTCCAACAAGTGCTCGAACTCACCGATCGGACCAACGCGTCTCCTGTTTCAATGAAAATACCGAGCATGTGTCCGTAACTCCTATTGTAAGGAATATAACCTTCTTTTCGGGGCTTTTTTGACATCTCAGGTGGGTGGTTTTTAGTTGCCTAGAGTTAATAGCATCACACCTTGCCTATAGCAAAGGATTTTGAATTTCCATATTTTTATGATTTTGAGATTTTCCGTGGACTACCCCCTTTGGAAAAAGTCACGAATTTGTCCAGATTACAAACTGTTGAAAAATGATTTTTTCGGGCATCGTAGGGGATGATTTTGTGAAACTCGTCCCTATTAAAGTCGTAGATCTTGAAGTTAGCTTTCCAACAAGTGCTCGAACTCACCGATCGGACCAACGCGTCTCCTGTTTCAATGAAAATACCGAGCATGTGTCCGTAACTCCTATTGTAAGGAATATAACCTTCTTTTCGGGGCTTTTTTGACATCTCAGGTGGGTGGTTTTTAGTTGCCTAGAGTTAATAGCATCACACCTTGCCTATAGCAAAGGATTTTGGATTTCCATATTTTTATGATTTTGAGATTTTCCGTGGACTACCCCCTTTGGAAAAAGTCACGAATTTGTCCAGATTACAAACTGTTGGAAAATGATTTTTTAGGGCATCGTAGGGGATGATTTTGTGAAACTCGTCCCTATTAAAGTCGTAGATCTTGAAGTTAGCTTTCCAACAAGTGCTCGAACTCACCGATCGGACCAACGCGTCTCCTGTTTCAATGAAAATACCGAGCATGTGTCCGTAACTCCTATTGTAAGGAATATAACCTTCTTTTCGGGGCTTTTTTGACATCTCAGGTGGGTGGTTTTTGGTTGCCTAGAGTTAATAGCATCACACCTTGCCTATAGCAAAGGATTTTGGATTTCCATATTTTTATGATTTTGAGATTTTCCGTGGATTACCCCTTTTGGAAAAAGTCACGAATTTGTCCAGATTACAAACTGTTGGAAAATGATTTTTTTGGGCATCGTAGGGGATGATTTTGTGAAACTCGTCCCCATTAAAGTCGTAGATCTTGAAGTTAGCTTTCCAACAAGTGCTCGAACTCCCCGATCGGAGCAACGTGGCTCCTGTTTCATTGAAAATACCGAGCATGTGTCCGTAACTCCTATTGTAAGGAATATAACCTTCTTTTCGGGGCTTTTTTGACATCTCAGGTGGGTGGTTTTTAGTTGCCTAGAGTTAATAGCATCACACCTTGCCTATAGCAAAGGATTTTGGATTTCCATATTTTTATGATTTTGAGATTTTCCGTGGACTACCCCCTTTGGAAAAAGTCACGAATTTGTCCAGATTACAAACTGTTGGAAAATGATTTTTTTGGGCATTGTAGGGGATGATTTTGTGAAACTCGTCCCCATTAAAGTCGTAGATCTTGAAGTTAGCTTTCCAACAAGTGCTCGAACTCCCCGATCGGAGCAACGTGGCTCCTGTTTCATTGAAAATACCGAGCATGTGTCCGTAACTCCTATTGTAAGGAATATAGCCATATTTTCGGGGCTTTTTTGACATCTTGGGTGGGTGGTTTTTGGTTGCCTAGAGTTAATAGCATCACACCTCACCTACAACAAAGGATTATGGATTTTCATTTTTTTATGATTTTGAGATTTTCCGTGGACTATCCCCTTTGGAAAAAGTCACGAATTTGTCCAGATTACAAACTGTTGGAAAATGATTTTTTAGGGCATCGTAGGGGATGATTTTGTGAAACTCGTCCCTATTAAAGTCGTAGATCTTGAAGTTAGCTTTCCAACAAGTGCTCGAACTCACCGATCGGACCAACGCGTCTCCTGTTTCAATGAAAATACCGAGCATGTGTCCGTAACTCCTATTGTAAGGAATATAACCTTCTTTTCGGGGCTTTTTTGACATCTCAGGTGGGTGGTTTTTGGTTGCCTAGAGTTAATAGCATCACACCTTGCCTATAGCAAAGGATTTTTGATTTCCATATTTTTATGATTTTGAGATCTTCCGTGGATTACCCCTTTTGGAAAAAGTCACGAATTTGTCCAGATTACAAACTGTTGGAAAATGATTTTTTTGGGCATCGTAGGGGATGATTTTGTGAAACTCGTCCCCATTAAAGTCGTAGATCTTGAAGTTAGCTTTCCAACAAGTGCTCGAACTCCCCGATCGGAGCAACGTGGCTCCTGTTTCATTGAAAATACCGAGCATGTGTCCGTAACTCCTATTGTAAGGAATATAACCTTCTTTTCGGGGCTTTTTTGACATCTCAGGTGGGTGGTTTTTAGTTGCCTAGAGTTAATAGCATCACACCTTGCCTATAGCAAAGGATTTTGGATTTCCATATTTTTATGATTTTGAGATTTTCCGTGGACTACCCCCTTTGGAAAAAGTCACGAATTTGTCCAGATTACAAACTGTTGGAAAATGATTTTTTTGGGCATTGTAGGGGATGATTTTGTGAAACTCGTCCCCATTAAAGTCGTAGATCTTGAAGTTAGCTTTCCAAAAAGTGCTCGAACTCCCCGATCGGAGCAACGTGGCTCCTGTTTCATTGAAAATACCGAGCATGTGTCCGTAACTCATATTGTAAGGAATATAGCCATATTTTCGGGGCTTTTTTGACATCATGGGTGGGTGGTTTTTGGTTGCCTAGAGTTAATAGCATCACACCTTTCCTACAACAACGGATTTTGGATTTTCATTTTTTTATGATTTTGAGATTTTCGGTGGACTATCCCCTTTGGAAAAAGTCACGAATTTGTCCAGATTACAAACTGTTGGAAAATGATTTTTTAGGGCATCGTAGGGGATGATTTTGTGAAACTCGTCCCTATTAAAGTCGTAGATCTTGAAGTTAGCTTTCCAACAAGTGCTCGAACTCACCGATCGGACCAACGCGTCTCCTGTTTCAATGAAAATACCGAGCATGTGTCCGTAACTCCTATTGTAAGGAATATAACCTTCTTTTCGGGGCTTTTTTGACATCTCAGGTGGGTGGTTTTTGGTTGCCTAGAGTTAATAGCATCACACCTTGCCTATAGCAAAGGATTTTGGATTTCCATATTTTTATGATTTTGAGATTTTCCGTGGACTACCCCCTTTGGAAAAAGTCACGAATTTCTCCAGATTACAAACTGTTGGAAAATGATTTTTTCGGGCATCGTAGGGGATGATTTTGTGAAACTCGTCCCTATTAAAGTCGTAGATCTTGAAGTTAGCTTTCCAACAAGTGCTCGAACTCACCGATCGGACCAACGAGTCTCCTGTTTCAATGAAAATACCGAGCATGTGTCCGTAACTCCTATTGTAAGGAATATAACCTTCTTTTCGGGGCTTTTTTGACATCTCAGGAGGGTGGTTTTTGGTTGCCTAGAGTTAATAGCATCACACCTTGCCTATAGCAAAGGATTTTGGATTTCCATATTTTTATGATTTTGAGATTTTCCGTGGACTACCCCCTTTGGAAAAAGTCACGAATTTGTCCAGATTACAAACTGTTGGAAAATGATTTTTTCGGGCATCGTAGGGGATGATTTTGTGAAACTCGTCCCGATTAAAGTCGTATATCTTGAAGTTAGCTTTCCAACAAGTGCTCGAACTCCCCGATCGGAGCAACGTGGCTCCTGTTTCATTGAAAATACCGAGCATGTGTCCGTAACTCCTACTGTAAGGAATATAGCCATATTTTCGGGGCTTTTTTGACATCTTGGGTGGGTGGTTTTTGGTTGCCTAGAGTTAATAGCATCACACCTTGCCTATAGCAAAGGATTTTGGATTTCCATATTTTTATGATTTTGAGATTTTCCGTGGACTACCCCCTTTGGAAAAGGTCACGAATTTGTCCAGATTACAAACTGTTGGAAAATGATTTTTTTGGGCATTGTAGGGGATGATTTTGTGAAACTCGTCCCCATTAAAGTCGTATATCTTGAAGTTAGCTTTCCAGCAAGTGCTCGAAATCCCCGATCGGACCAACGCGTCTCCTGTTTCATTGAAAATACCGAGCATGTGTCCGTAACTCCTTTTGTAAGGAATATAGCCTTATTATCGGGGCTTTTTTGACATCTCGGGTGGGTGGTTTTTGGTTGCCTAGAGTTAATAGCATCACACCTTGCCTACAGCAAAGGATTTTGGATTTTCATTTTTTTTTATTTTGAGATTTTCCGTGGACTATCCCCTTTGGAAAAAGTCACGAATTAGTCAAATTACAAACTGTTGGAAAATGATTTTTTCGGGTATATTAAGGGATGATTTTGCGAAACTCATCCCCATTAAAGTCGTAGATATTGAAGTTAGTTTTCCAACAAGTGCTCAAACTCACCGATCGGACCAACGCGTCTCCTGTTTCAATGAAAATACCGAGCATGTGTCCGTAACTCCTATTGTAAGGAATATAACCTTCTTTTCGGGGCTTTTTTGACATCTCAGGTGGGTGGTTTTTAGTTGCCTAGAGTTAATAGCATCACACCTTGCCTATAGCAAAGGATTTTGGATTTCCATATTTTTATGATTTTGAGATTTTCCGTGGACTACCCCCTTTGGAAAAAGTCACGAATTTGTCCAGATTACAAACTGTTGGAAAATGATTTTTTCGGGCATTGTAGGGGATGATTTTGTGAAACTCGTCCCTATTAAAGTCATAGATCTTGAAGTTAGCTTTCCAACAAGTGCTCAAACTCCCCGATCGGAGCAACGTGGCTCCTGTTTAATTGAAAATACCGAGCATGTGTCCGTAACTCCTATTGTAAGGAATATAACCTTCTTTTCGGGGCTTTTTTGACATCTCAGGTGGGTGGTTTTTAGTTGCCTAGAGTTAATAGCATCACACCTTGCCAATAGCAAAGGATTTTGGATTTCCATATTTTTATGATTTTGAGATTTTCCGTGGACTACCCCCTTTGGAAAAAGTCACGAATTTGTCCAGATTACAAACTGTTGGAAAATGATTTTTTCGGGCATCGTAGGGGATGATTTTGTGAAACTCGTCCCTATTAAAGTCGTAGATCTTGAAGTTAGCTTTCCAACAAGTGCTCGAACTCCCCGATCGGAGCAACGTGGCTCCTGTTTAATTGAAAATACCGAGCATGTGTCCGTAACTCCTATTGTAAGGAATATAACCTTCTTTTCGGGGCTTTTTTGACATCTCGGGTGGGTGGTTTTTGGTTGCCTAGAGTTAATAGCATCACACCTTGCCTACAACAAAGGATTATGGATTTTCATTTTTTTTATGATTTTGAGATTTTCCGTGGACTACTCTCTTTGGAAAAAGTCACGAATTTGTCCAGATTACAAACTGTTGGAAAATGATTTTTTCGGGCATCTTAGGGGACGATTTTGCAAAACTTGTCCCCATTATAGTCGTAGATAATGAAGTTAGCTTTCCAACAAGTGCTCGAACTCACCGATCGGACCAACGCATCTCCTGTTTCAATGAAAATACCGAGCATGTGTCCGTAACTCCTATTGTAAGGAATATAACCTTCTTTTCGGGGCTTTTTTGACATCTTGGGTGGGTGGTTTTTGGTTGCCTAGAGTTAATAGCATCACACCTTGCCTATAGCAAAGGATTTTGGATTTCCATATTTTTATGATTTTGAGATTTTCCGTGGACTACCCCCTTTGGAAAAGGTCACGAATTTGTCCAGATTACAAACTGTTGGAAAATGATTTTTTTGGGCATTGTAGGGGATGATTTTGTGAAACTCGTCCCCATTAAAGTCGTATATCTTGAAGTTAGCTTTCCAGCAAGTGCTCGAAATCCCCGATCGGACCAACGCGTCTCCTGTTTCATTGAAAATACCGAGCATGTGTCCGTAACTCCTTTTGTAAGGAATATAGCCTTATTATCGGGGCTTTTTTGACATCTCAGGTGGGTGGTTTTTAGTTGCCTAGAGTTAATAGCATCACACCTTGCCTACAACAAAGGATTTTGGATTTTCATTTTTTTTTATTTTGAGATTTTCCGTGGACTATCCCCTTTGGAAAAAGTCACGAATTAGTCCAAATTACAAACTGTTGGAAAATGATTTTTTCGAGTATATTAGGGGATGATTTTGCGAAACTCATCCCCATTAAAGTCGTAGATATTGAAGTTAGCTTTCCAACAAGTGCTCGAACTCACCGATCGGACCAACGCGTCTCCTGTTTCAATGAAAATACCGAGCATGTGTCCGTAACTCCTATTGTAAGGAATATAACCTTCTTTTCGGGGCTTTTTTGACATCTCAGGTGGGTGGTTTTTAGTTGCCTAGAGTTAATAGCATCACACCTTGCCTATAGCAAAGGATTTTGGATTTCCATATTTTTATGATTTTGAGATTTTCTGTGGACTACCCCCTTTGGAAAAAGTCACGAATTTGTCCAGATTACAAACTGTTGGAAAATGATTTTTTCGGGCATCGTAGGGGATGATTTTGTGAAACTCGTCCCTATTAAAGTCGTAGATCTTGAAGTTAGCTTTCCAACAAGTGCTCGAACTCACCGATCGGACCAACGCGTCTCCTGTTTCAATGAAAATACCGAGCATGTGTCCGTAACTCCTATTGTAAGGAATATAACCTTCTTTTCGGGGCTTTTTTGACATCTCAGGTGGGTGGTTTTTGGTTGCCTAGAGTTAATAGCATCACACCTTGCCTATAGCAAAGGATTTTGGATTTCCATATTTTTATGATTTTGAGATTTTCCGTGGATTACCCCTTTTGGAAAAAGTCACGAATTTGTCCAGATTACAAACTGTTGGAAAATGATTTTTTTGAGCATCGTAGGGGATGATTTTGTGAAACTCGTCCCCATTGAAGTCGTAGATCTTGAAGTTAGCTTTCCAACAAGTGCTCGAACTCCCCGATCGGAGCAACGTGGCTCCTGTTTCATTGAAAATACCGAGCATGTGTCCGTAACTCATATTGTAAGGAATATAACCTTCTTTTCGGGGCTTTTTTGACATCTCAGGTGGGTGGTTTTTAGTTGCCTAGAGTTAATAGCATCACACCTTGCCTATAGCAAAGGATTTTGGATTTCCATATTTTTATGATTTTGAGATTTTCCGTGGACTACCCCCTTTGGAAAAAGTCACGAATTTGTCCAGATTACAAACTGTTGGAAAATGATTTTTTTGGGCATTGTAGGGGATGATTTTGTGAAACTCATCCCCATTAAAGTCGTAGATCTTGAAGTTAGCTTTCCAACAAGTGCTCGAACTCCCCGATCGGAGCAACGTAGCTCCTGTTTCATTGAAAATACCGAGCATGTGTCCGTAACTCCTATTGTAAGGAATATAGCCATATTTTCGGGGCTTTTTTGACATCTTGGGTGGGTGGTTTTTGGTTGCCTAGAGTTAATAGCATCACACCTCACCTACAACAAAGGATTATGGATTTTCATTTTTTTATGATTTTGAGATTTTCCGTGGACTATCCCCTTTGGAAAAAGTCACGAATTTGTCCAGATTACAAACTGTTGGAAAATGATTTTTTCGGGCATTGTAGGGGATGATTTTGTGAAACTCGTCCCTATTAAAGTCGTAGATCTTGAAGTTAGCTTTCCAACAAGTGCTCGAACTCACCGATCGGACCAACGCGTCTCCTGTTTCAATGAAAATACCGAGCATGTGTCCGTAACTCCTATTGTAAGGAATATAACCTTCTTTTCGGGGCTTTTTTGACATCTCAGGTGGGTGGTTTTTAGTTGCCTAGAGTTAATAGCATCACACCTTGCCTATAGCAAAGGATTTTGGATTTCCATATTTTTATGATTTTGAGATTTTCCGTGGACTACCCCCTTTGGAAAAAGTCACGAATTTGTCCAGATTACAAACTGTTGGAAAATGATTTTTTTGGGCATCGTAAGGGATGATTTTGTGAAACTCGTCCTCATTAAAGTCGTAGATATTGAAGTTAGCTTTCCAACAAGTGCTCGAACTCACCGATCGGACCAACGCGTCTCCTGTTTCAATGAAAATACCGAGCATGTGTCCGTAACTCCTATTGTAAGGAATATAACCTTCTTTTCGGGGCTTCTTTGACATCTCAGGTGGGTGGTTTTTAGTTGCCTAGAGTTAATAGCATCACACCTTGCCTATAGCAAAGGATTTTGGATTTCCATATTTTTATGATTTTGAGATTTTCCGTGGACTACCCCCTTTGGAAAAAGTCACGAATTTGTCCAAATTACAAACTGTTGGAAAATGATTTTTTCGGGCATCGTAGGGGATGATTTTGTGAAACTCGTCCCTATTAAAGTCGTAGATCTTGAAGTTAGCTTTCCAACAAGTGCTCGAACTCCCCGATCGGAGCAACGTGGCTCCTGTTTCATTAAAAATACCGAGCATGTGTTCGTAACTCCTATTGTAAGGAATATAGCCATATTTTCGGGGCTTTTTTGACATCTCGGGTGGGTGGTTTTTGGTTGCCTAGAGTTAATAGCATCACACCTTGCCTACTACAAAGGATTATGGATTTTCATTTTTTTTATGATTTTGAGATTTTCCGTGGACTACTCCCTTTGGAAAAAGTCACGAATTTGTCCAGATTACAAACTGTTGGAAAATGATTTTTTCGGGCATCTTAGGGGACGATTTTGCAAAACTTGTCCCCATTATAGTCGTAGATAATGAAGTTAGCTTTCCAACAAGTGCTCGAACTCACCGATCGGACCAACGCATCTCCTGTTTCAATGAAAATACCGAGCATGTGTCCGTAACTCCTATTGTAAGGAATATAACCTTCTTTTCGGGGCTTTTTTGACATCTTGGGTGGGTGGTTTTTGGTTGCCTAGAGTTAATAGCATCACACCTTGCCTATAGCAAAGGATTTTGGATTTCCATATTTTTATGATTTTGAGATTTTTCCGTGGACTACCCCCTTTGGAAAAAGTCACGAATTTGTCCAGATTACAAACTGTTGGAAAATAATTTTTTTGCTCATCGTAGGGGATGATTTTGTGAAACTCGTCCCCATTAAAGTCGTAGATCTTGAAGTTAGCTTTCCAACAAGTGCTCGAACTCACCGATCGGACCAACGCGTCTCCTGTTTCAATGAATATACCGAGCATGTGTCCGTAACTCCTATTGTAAGGAATATAACCTTCTTTTCGGGGCTTTTTTGACATCTCAGGTGGGTGGTTTTTAGTTGCCTAGAGTTAATAGCATCACACATTGCCTATAGCAAAGGATTTTGGATTTCCATATTTTTATGATTTTGAGATTTTCCGTGGACTACCCCCTTTGGAAAAAGTCACGAATTTGTCCAGATTACAAACTGTTGGAAAATGATTTTTTCGGGCATTGTAGGGGATGATTCTGTGAAACTCATCCCTATTAAACTCGTAGATCTTGAAGTTAGCTTTCCAACAAGTGCTCGAACTCACCGATCGGACCAACGCATCCCCTGTTTCAATGAAAATACCGAGCATGTGTCCGTAACTCCTATTGTAAGGAATATAACCTTCTTTTCGGGGCTTTTTTGACATCTCAGGTGGGTGGTTTTTAGATGCCTAGAGTTAATAGCATCACACCTTGCCTATAGCAAAGGATTTTGGATTTCCATATTTTTATGATTTTGAGATTTTTCCGTGGACTACCCCCTTTGGAAAAAGTCACGAATTTGTCCAGATTACAAACTGTTGGAAAATAATTTTTTTGCTCATCGTAGGGGATGATTTTGTGAAACTCGTCCCCATTAAAGTCGTAGATCTTGAAGTTAGCTTTCCAACAAGTGCTCGAACTCACCGATCGGACCAACGCGTCTCCTGTTTCAATGAATATACCGAGCATGTGTCCGTAACTCCTATTGTAAGGAATATAACCTTCTTTTCGGGGCTTTTTTGACATCTCAGGTGGGTGGTTTTTAGTTGCCTAGAGTTAATAGCATCACACATTGCCTATAGCAAAGGATTTTGGATTTCCATATTTTTATGATTTTGAGATTTTCCGTGGACTATCCCCTTTGGAAAAAGTCACGAATTTGTCGAGATTACAAACTGTTGGAAAATGATTTTTTCGGGCATCGTAGAGGATGATTTTGCAAAACTCGTCCCCATTAAAGTCGTAGATCTTGAAGTTAGCTTTCCAACAAGTGCTCGAACTCCCCGATCGGAGCAACGTGGCTCCTGTTTCATTGAAAATACCGAGCATGTGTCCGTAACTCCTATTGTAAGGAATATAGCCATATTTTCGGGGCTTTTTTGACATCTCGGGTGGGTGGTTTTTGGTTGCCTAGAGTTAATAGCATCACACCTTGCCTACAACAAAGGATTATGGATTTTCATTTTTTTTATGATTTTGAGATTTTCCGTGGACTACTCCCTTTGGAAAAAGTCACGAATTTGTCCAGATTACAAACTGTTGGAAAATGATTTTTCCGGGCATCTTAGGGGACAATTTTGTGAAACTTGTCCCCATTATAGTCGTAGATAATGAAGTTAGCTTTCCAACAAGTGCTCGAACTCACCGATCGGACCAACGCATCTCCTGTTTAAATGAAAATACCGAGCATGTGTCCGTAACTCCTATTGTAAGGAATATAACCTTCTTTTCGGGGCTTTTTTGACATCTCAAGTGGGTGGTTTTTTATTGCCTAGAGTTAATAGCATCACACCTTGCCTATAACAAAGGATTTTGGATTTCCATTTTTTATGATTTTGAGATTTTCTGTGGACTACCCCCTTTGGAAAAAGTCACGAATTTGTCCAGATTACGAACTGTTGGAAAATCATTTTTTCGGGCATTGTAGGGGATGATTTTGTGAAACTCGTCCCTATTAAAGTCGTAGATCTTGAAGTTAGCTTTCCAACAAGTGCTCGAACTCACCGATCGGACCAACGCATCCCCTGTTTCAATGAAAATACCGAGCATGTGTCCGTAACTCCTATTGTAAGGAATATAACCTTCTTTTCGGGGCTTTTTTGACATCTCAGGTGGGTGGTTTTTAGTTGCCTAGAGTTAATAGCATCACACCTTGCCTATAGCAAAGGATTTTGGATTTCCATATTTTTATGATTTTGAGATTTTTCCGTGGACTACCCCCTTTGGGAAAAGTCACGAATTTGTCCAGATTACAAACTGTTGGAAAATGATTTTTTTGGGCATCGTAGGGGACGATTTTGTGAAACTCGTCCCCATTAAAGTCGTAGATCTTGAAGTTAGCTTTCCAACAAGTGTTCGAACTCCCCGATCGGAGCAACGTGGCTCCTGTTTCATTGAAAATACCGAGAATGTGTCCGTAACTCCTATTGTAAGGAATATAACCTTCTTTTCGGGGCTTTTTTGACATCTTGGGTGGGTGGTTTTTGGTTGCCTAGAGTTAATAGCATCACACCTTGCCTATAACAAAGGATTTTGGATTTCCATTTTTTTATGATTTTGAGATTTTCCGTGGACTACCCCCTTTGGAAAAAGTCACGAATTTGTCCAGATTACAAACTGTTGGAAAATGATTTTTTCGGGCATTGTAGGGGATGATTCTGTGAAACTCGTCCCCATTAAAGTCGTAGATCTTGAAGTTAGCTTTCCAACAAGTGCTCGAAATCCCCGATCGGACCAACGCGTCTCCTGTTTCATTGAAAATACCGAGCATGTGTCCGTAACTCCTTTTGTAAGGAATATAGCCTTATTTTCGGGGCTTTTTTAACATCTCGGGTGGGTGGTTTTTGGTTGCCTAGAGTTAATAGCATCACACCTTGCCTATAGCAAAGGATTTTGGATTTCCATATTTTTATGATTTTGAGATTTTTCCGTGGACTACCCCCTTTGGAAAAAGTCACGAATTTGTCCAGATTACAAACTGTTGGAAAATAATTTTTTTGCTCATCGTAGGGGATGATTTTGTGAAACTCGTCCCCATTAAAGTCGTAGATCTTGAAGTTAGCTTTCCAACAAGTGCTCGAACTCACCGATCGGACCAACGCGTCTCCTGTTTCAATGAATATACCGAGCATGTGTCCGTAACTCCTATTGTAAGGAATATAACCTTCTTTTCGGGGCTTTTTTGACATCTCAGGTGGGTGGTTTTTAGTTGCCTAGAGTTAATAGCATCACACCTTGCCTATAGCAAAGGATTTTGGATTTCCATATTTTTATGATTTTGAGATTTTCCGTGGACTATCCCCTTTGGAAAAAGTCACGAATTTGTCGAGATTACAAACTGTTGGAAAATGATTTTTTCGGGCATCGTAGAGGATGATTTTGCAAAACTCGTCCCCATTAAAGTCGTAGATCTTGAAGTTAGCTTTCCAACAAGTGCTCGAACTCCCCGATCGGAGCAACGTGGCTCCTGTTTCATTGAAAATACCGAGCATGTGTCCGTAACTCCTATTGTAAGGAATATAGCCATATTTTCGGGGCTTTTTTGACATCTCGGGTGGGTGGTTTTTGGTTGCCTAGAGTTAATAGCATCACACCTTGCCTACAACAAAGGATTATGGATTTTCATTTTTTTTATGATTTTGAGATTTTCCGTGGACTACTCCCTTTGGAAAAAGTCACGAATTTGTCCAGATTACAAACTGTTGGAAAATGATTTTTCCGGGCATCTTAGGGGACAATTTTGCGAAACTTGTCCCCATTATAGTCGTAGATAATGAAGTTAGCTTTCCAACAAGTGCTCGAACTCACCGATCGGACCAACGCATCTCCTGTTTAAATGAAAATACCGAGCATGTGTCCGTAACTCCTATTGTAAGGAATATAACCTTCTTTTCGGGGCTTTTTTGACATCTCAAGTGGGTGGTTTTTTATTGCCTAGAGTTAATAGCATCACACCTTGCCTATAACAAAGGATTTTGGATTTCCATTTTTTATGATTTTGAGATTTTCTGTGGACTACCCCCTTTGGAAAAAGTCACGAATTTGTCCAGATTACGAACTGTTGGAAAATCATTTTTTCGGGCATTGTAGGGGATGATTTTGTGAAACTCGTCCCTATTAAAGTCGTAGATCTTGAAGTTAGCTTTCCAACAAGTGCTCGAACTCACCGATCGGACCAACGCATCCCCTGTTTCAATGAAAATACCGAGCATGTGTCCGTAACTCCTATTGTAAGGAATATAACCTTCTTTTCGGGGCTTTTTTGACATCTCAGGTGGGTGGTTTTTAGTTGCCTAGAGTTAATAGCATCACACCTTGCCTATAGCAAAGGATTTTGGATTTCCATATTTTTATGATTTTGAGATTTTTCCGTGGACTACCCCCTTTGGGAAAAGTCACGAATTTGTCCAGATTACAAACTGTTGGAAAATGATTTTTTTGGGCATCGTAGGGGACGATTTTGTGAAACTCGTCCCCATTAAAGTCGTAGATCTTGAAGTTAGCTTTCCAACAAGTGTTCGAACTCCCCGATCGGAGCAACGTGGCTCCTGTTTCATTGAAAATACCGAGAATGTGTCCGTAACTCCTATTGTAAGGAATATAACCTTCTTTTCGGGGCTTTTTTGACATCTTGGGTGGGTGGTTTTTGGTTGCCTAGAGTTAATAGCATCACACCTTGCCTATAACAAAGGATTTTGGATTTCCATTTTTTTATGGTTTTGAGATTTTCCGTGGACTACCCCCTTTGGAAAAAGTCACGAATTTGTCCAGATTACAAACTGTTGGAAAATGATTTTTTCGGGCATTGTAGGGGATGATTCTGTGAAACTCGTCCCCATTAAAGTCGTAGATCTTGAAGTTAGCTTTCCAACAAGTGCTCGAAATCCCCGATCGGACCAACGCGTCTCCTGTTTCATTGAAAATACCGAGCATGTGTCCGTAACTCCTTTTGTAAGGAATATAGCCTTATTTTCGGGGCTTTTTTAACATCTCGGGTGGGTGGTTTTTGGTTGCCTAGAGTTAATAGCATCACACCTTGCCTACAGCAAAGGATTTTGGATTTTCATTTTTTTTTTATTTTGAGATTTTCCTTGGACTACTCCCTTTGGAAAAAGTCACGAATTTGTCCAGATTACAAACTGTTGGAAAATCATTTTTTCGGGCATCTTAGGGGAAGATTTTGCGATACTTGTCCCTATTATAGTCGTAGATATGGAAGTTAGCTTTCCAACAAGTGCTCGAACTCACCGATCGGACCAACGCGTCTCCTGTTTCAATGAAAATACCGAGCATGTGTCCGTAACTCCTATTGAAAGGAATATAACCTTCTTTTCGGGGCTTTTTTGACATCTCAGGTGGGTGGTTTTTTGTTGCCTAGAGTTAATAGCATCACAACTTGCCTATAACAAAGGATTTTGAATTTCCATTTTTTTATGATTTTGAGATTTTCCGTGGACTACCCCCTTTGGAAAAAGTCACGAATTTGTCCATATTACAAACTGTAGGGGATGATTTTGTGAAACTCATCCCCATTAAAGTCGTAGATCTTGAAGTTAGCTTTCAAACAAGTCCTCGAACTCCCCGATCGGAGCACCGTGGCTCCTGTTTCATTGAAAATACCGAGCATGTGTCCGTAACTCCTATTGAAAGGAATATAGCCATATTTTCGGGGCTTTTTTGACATCTTGGGTGGGTGGTTTTTGGTTGCCTAGAGTTAATAGCATTACACCTTGCCTACAATAAAGGATTTTGGATTTTCATTTTTTTATGATTTTGAGATTTTCCGTGGACTATCCCCTTTGGAAAAAGTCACGAATTTGTCCAGATTACAAACTGTTGGAAAATGATTTTTTCGGGCATCGTAGAGGATGATTTTGCAAAACTCGTCCCCATTAAAGTCGTAGATCTTGAAGTTAAATTTCCAATAAGTGCTCGAACTCGCCGATCGGACCAACGCGTCTCCTGTTTCATTGAAAATACCGAGCATGTGTCCGTAACTCCTATTGTAAGGAATATAGCTTTATTTTCGGGGCTTTTTTGACTTCTTGGGTGGGTGATTTTTGGTTGCCTAGAGTTAATAGGATCACACCTTGCCTACAACAAAAGATTTTGGATTTTAATTTTTTTATGATTTTGAGATTTTCCGTGGACTACCTCATTTGGAAAATAGTCACGAATTAGTCCAAATTACAAACTGTTGGAAAATGATTTTTTCGGATATATTAGGGGACGATTTTGTGAAACTCATCCCCATTAAAGTCGTAGATATTGAAGTTAGCTTTCCAACAAGTACTCGAACTCACCGATCGGACCAACGCGTCTCCTATTTCAATGAAAATACCGAGCATGTGTCTGTAACTCCTATTGTAAGGAATATAACCTTCTTTTCGGGGCTTTTTTGACATCTCAGGTGGGTGGTTTTTGGTTGCCTAGAGTTAATAGCATCACACCTTGCCTATAGCAAAGGATTTTGGATTTCCATATTTTTATGATTTTGAGATTTTCCGTGGACTACCCCCTTTGGAAAAAGTCACGAATTTGTCCAGATTACAAACTGTTGGAAAATGATTTTTTCAGGCATTGTAGGGGATGATTTTGTGAAACTCGTCCCCATTAAAATCGTAGATCTTGAAGTTAGCTTTCCAACAAGTCCTGGAACTCCCCGATCGGAGCAACGTGGCTCCTGTTTCATTGAAAATACCGAGCATGTGTCCGTAACTCATATTGTAAGGAATATAGCCATATTTTCGGGGCTTTTTTGACATCATGGGTGGGTGGTTTTTGGTTGCCTAGAGTTAATAGCATCACACCTTTCCTACAACAACGGATTTTGGATTTTCATTTTTTTATGATTTTGAGATTTTCGGTGGACTATCCCCTTTGGAAAAAGTCACGAATTTGTCCAGATTACAAACTGTTGGAAAATGATTTTTTCGGGCATCGTAGAGGATGATTTTGCAAAACTCGTCCCCATTAAAGTCGTAGATCTTGAAGTTAGCTTTCCAATAAGTGCTCGAACTCGCCGATTGGAACAACGCGTCTCCTGTTTCATTGAAAATACCGAGCATGTGTCCGTAACTCCTATTGTAAGGAATATAGCTTTATTTTCGGGGCTTTTTTGACTTCTTGGGTGGGTGATTTTTGGTTGCTACAGTTAATAGGATCACACCTTGCCTACAACAAAAGATTTTGGATTTTAATTTTTTTATGATTTTGGGATTTTCCGTGGACTACCCCATTTGGAAAAAAGTCACGAATTAGTCGAAATTACAAACTGTTGGAAAATGATTTTTTCGGGTATATTAGGTGATGATTTTGCGAAACTCATCCGCATTAAAGTCGTAGATATTGAAGTTAGCTTTCCAACAAGTGCTCGAACTCACCGATCGGACCAACGTATCTCCTATTTCTATGAAAATACCGAGCATGTGTCCGTAACTCCTATTGTAAGGAATATAACCTTCTTTTCGGGGCTTTTTTGACATCTCAGGTGGGTGGTTTTTGGTTGCCTAGAGTTAATAGCATCACACCTTGCCTATAGCAAAGGATTTTGGATTTCCATATTTTTATGATTTTGAGATTTTCCGTGGACTATCCCCTTTGGAAAAAGTCACGAATTTGTCCAGATTACAAACAGTTGGAAAATGATTTTTTCGGGAATTGTAGAGGATGATTTTGCAAAACGCGTCCCCATTAAAGTCGTATATCTTGAAGTTAGTTTTCCAACAAGTGCTCGACCTCGACGATCGGACCAACGCGTCTCCCGTTTCATTGAAAATACCGAGCATGTGCCCGTAACTCCTATTGTAAGGAATATATCCTTCTTTTCGGGGCTTTTTTGACTTCTTGGGTGGGTGATTTTTGGTTGCCTACAGTTAATAGCATTACACCTTGCCTACAACAAAGGATTTTGGATTTTCATTTTTTTTTATTTTGAGATTTTCCGCGGACTACCCAATTTGGAAAAAGTCACGAATTAGTCCAAATTACAAACTGTTGGAAAATGATTTTTTCGGGTATCGTAGGGGATGATTTTGCAAAAATTGTCCCCATTATAGTCGTAGATATTGAAGTTAGCTTTCCAATAAGTGCTCGAACTCACCGATCGGCCAACGCGTCTCCTGTTTCATTGAAAATACCGAGCATGTGTCCGTAACTCCTATTGTAAGCAATATAGCCTTCTTTTCGGGGCTTTTTTGACATCTCAGGTGGGTGGTTTTTGGTTGCCTAGAGTTAATAGCTTCACACCTTGCCTATAGCAAAGGATTTTGGATTTCCATTTTTTTATGATTTTGAGATTTTCCGTGGACTACCCCCTTTGGAAAAAGTCACGAATTTGTCCAGATTACAAACTGTTGGAAAATGATTTTTTTGGGCATCGTAGGGGATGTTTTGGGAAACTCGTCCCCATTAAAGTCGTAGATCTTGAAGTTAGCTTTCCAACAAGTGCTCGAACTCCCCGATCGGAGCAACGTGGCTCCTGTTTCATTGAAAATACCGAGCATGTGTCCGTAACTCCTATTGTAAGGAATATAGCCATATTTTAGGGGTTTTTTGACATCTTGGCTGGGTGGTTTTTAGTTGCCTAGAGTTAATAGCATCACACCTTGCCTACAACAAAGGATTTTGGATTTTCATTTTTTTATGAATTTGAGATTTTCCGTGGACTATCCCCTTTGGAAAAAGTCACGAATTTGTCCAGATTACAAACTGTTGGAAAATGATTTTTTCGGGTATCTTAGGGGATGATTTTGCGAAACCTGTCCCTATTATAGTCGTAGATATTGAAGTTAGCTTTCCAACAAGTGATCGAACGCACCGATCGGACCAACGCGTCTCCTGTTTCAATGAAAATACGGAGCATGTGTCCGTATCTCCTATTGTAAGGAATATACCTTCTTTTCGGGGCTTTTTTGACATCTCAGGTGGGTGGTTTTTGGTTGCCTAGAGGTAATAGCATCACACCTTGTCTATAGAAAAGGATTTTGGATTTCCATTTTTTTATGATTTTGAGATTTTCCGTCGACTACCCCCTTTGGAAAAAGTCACGAATTTGTCCAGATTACAAACTGTTGGAAAATGATTTTTTCGGGCATCGTAGGGGATGATTTTGTGAAACTCGTCCCCATTAAAGTCGTAGATATTGAAGTTAGCTTTCTAACAAGTGCTCTAAATCCCCGATCGGACCAACGCGTCTCCTGTTTCATTGAAAATACCGAGCATGTGTCCGTAACTCCTATTGTAAGGAATATAGCCTTATTTCGGGGCTTTTTTGACATCTCGGGTGGGTGGTTTTTGGTTGTTTTTGGTTGCCTGGAGTTAATAGCATTACCCCTTGCCTACAACAAAGGATTTTGGATTTTCATTTTTTTATGATTTTGAGATTTTCCGTGGACTATCCCCTTTGGAAAAAGTCACGAATTTGTCCAGATTACAAACTGTTGGAAAATAATTTTTTTGGGCATCGTAGAGGATGATTTTGTGAAACTCGTCCCCATTAAAGTCGTAGATCTTGAAGTTAACTTTCCAACAAGTGCTCGAACTCGCCGATCGGACCAATGCGTCTCCTGTTTCATTTAAAATACCGAGCATGTGTCCGTAACTCCTATTGTAAGGAATATAGCCTTATTTTTGGGGCTTTTATGATTTTGAGATTTTCCGTGGACTAGCCCATTTGGAAAAAGTCACGAATTAGTCCAAATTACAAACTGTTGGAAAATGATTTTTTCGGGTATCTTAGAGGATGATTTTGCAAAACTTGTCCCTATGATAGTCGTAGATATTGAAGTTAACTTTCCAACAAGTGCTCGAACGCACCGATCGGACCAACGCGTCTCCTGTTTCAATGAAAATACCGAGCATGTGTCCGTAACTCCTATTGTAAGGAATAACCTTCTTTTCGGGGCTTTATTGACATCTCAGGTGGGTGGTTTTTTGTTGCCTAGAGTTAATAGCATCACACCTTGCCTATAAAAAAAGGATTTTGGATTTCCATTTTTTTATGATTTTGAGATTTTCCGTGGACTACCCCCTTTGGAAAAAAGTCACAAATTTGTCCAGATTACAAACTGTTGGAAAATCGTAGATCTTGAAGTTAGCTTTCCAACAAGTGATCGAACTCCCTGATCGGAGCAACGCGGCTCCTGTTTCATTGAAAATAACGAGCATGTGTCTGTAACTCCTATTGTAAGGAATATAGCCTTATTTCGGGGCTTTTTTGACATCTCGGGTGGGTGGTTTTTGGTTGTTTTTGGTTGCCTGGAGTTAATAGCATTACACCTTGCCTACAACAAAGGATTTTGGATTCTAATTTTTTTATGATTTTGAGATTTTCCATGGACTATCCCCTTTGGAAAAAGTCACGAATTTGTCCAGATTACAAACTGTTGGAAAATGATTTTTTTTGTAACACCCCCTCCCACATCGGATATCATAAGGATGTTGGGACTTATTTATAAGTGATTCAAGCCCTACCTATGTCACAAGAGCTCTTCCTTTTCATGCTCCAAGTGAGGACAACGGACCTGAGAGGGCTAGGTGGCATGGGCTGGCGCCTCTTAAGACCCCGGGTCTTACAGATGGTATCAGAGCCGACTCTGGGCCCGGAGGTACTCCGACAGTATGCTCGGGTATGCTCCCCCCGGAGGGCAGTCCTTTGGGCCTGACGGGGTCGTCAGTGCTTTAAGTGGGGGAGATTGTAACACCCCCTCCCACATCGGATATCATAAGGATGTTGGGACTTATTTATAAGTGATTCAAGCCCTACCTATGTCACAAGAGCTCTTCCTTTTCAGGCTCCAAGTGAGGACAACGGACCTGAGAGGGCTAGGTGGCATGGGCTGGCGCCTCTTAAGACCCCGGGTCTTATAGATGGTATCAGAGCCGACTCTGGGCCCGGAGGTACTCTGACAGTATGCTCGGGTACGCTCCTCCCGGAGGGTAGTCCCTTGGGCCTGACGGGGTCGTCAGTGCTTTAAGTGGGGGAGATTGTAATACCCCCGTCCCACATCGGATATCATAAGGATGTTGGTAGTGATTTATAAGTGATTCAAGCCCTACCCATGTTACAAGAGCACTTACTTTTCAGGCTCCAAGTGAGGACAACGGACCTGAGAGGGCTAGGTGGCATGGGTTGGCGCCTCTTAAGACCCCGGGTATTACAGATGGTATCAGAGCCGACTCTGGGCCCGGAGGTACTCCGACAGTATGCTCGGGTATGCTCCTCCCGGAGGGCAGTCCTTTGGGCCTGACGGGGTCGTTAGTGCTTTAAGTGGGGGAGATTGTAACACCCCCTCCCACATCGGATATCATAAGGATGTTGGGACTTATTTATAAGTGATTCAAGCCCTACCTATGTCACAAGAGCTCTTACTTTTCAGGCTCCAAGTGAGGACAACGGACCTGAGAGGGCTAGGTGGCATGGGTTGGCGCCTCTTAAGACCCCGGGTATTACAGATGGTATCAGAGCCGACTCTGGGCCCGGAGGTACTTCGACAGTATGCTCGGGTATGCTCCTCCCGGAGGGCAGTCCTTTGGGCCTGACGGGGTCGTTAGTGCTTTAAGTGGGGGAGATTGTAACACCCCCTCCCACATCGGATATCATAAGGATGTTGGGACTTATTTATAAGTGATTCAAGCCCTACCTATGTCACAAGAGCTCTTCCTTTTCAGGCTCCAAGAGAGGACAACGGACCTGAGAGGGCTAGATGGCATGGCTGGCGCCTCTTAAGACCCCGGGTCTTACATTTTTGGGCATCGTAGAGGATGATTTTGTGAAACTCGTCCCCATTAAAATCGTAGATCTTGAAGTTAGCTTTCTAACAAGTGCTCGAACTCACCGATCGGACCAATGCGTCTCCTGTTTCATTGAAAATACCGAGCATGTGTCTGTAACTCCTATTGTAAGGAATATAGCCTTATTTTCGGGGCTTTTGTGATTTTGAGATTTTCCGTGGACTAGCCCATTTGGAAAAAGTCACGAATTAGTCCAAATTACAAACTGTTGGAAAATGATTTTTTCGGGTATCTTAGAGGATGATTTTGCGAAACTTGTCCCTAAGATAGTCGTAGATATTGAAGTTAACTTTCCAACAAGTGCTCGAACGCACCGATCGGACCAACGCGTCTCCTGTTTCAATGAAAATACCGAGCATGTGTCCGTAACTCCTATTGAAAAGAATAGCCTTCTTTTCGGGGCTTTTTTGACATCTCAGGTGGGTGGTTTTTTGTTACCTAGAGTTAATAGCATCACACCTTGCCTATAGCAAAGGATTTTGGATTTCCATTTTTTTATGATTTTGAGATTTTCCGTGGACTACCCCCTTTGGAAAAAGTCACGAATTTGTCCAGATTACAAACTGTTGGAAAATGATTTTTTCGGGCATCATAGGGGATGATTTTGTGAAACTCGTCCCCATTAAAGTCGTAGATCTTGAAGTTAGCTTTCCAACAAGTGCTCGAACTCCCCGATCGGAGCAACGTGGCTCCTGTTTCATTGAAAATACCGAGCATGTGTCCGTAACTCCTATTGTAAGGAATATAGCCATATTTTAGGGGCTTTTTTGACATCTTGGGTGGGTGGTTTTTGGTTGCTTAGAGTTAATAGCATCACACCTTACCTACAACAAAGGATTTTGGATTTTTATTTTTTATGATTTTGAGATTTTCCGTGGACTATCCCCTTTGGAAAAAGTCACGAATTTGTCCAGATTACAAACTGTTGGAAAATGATTTTTTTGGGCATCGTAGATGATGATTTTGTGAAACTCGTCCCCATTAAAGTCGTATATCTTGAAGTTAGCTTTCCAACAAGTGCTCAAACTCGCCGATCGGACCAATGCGTCTCCTGTTTCATTGAAAGTACCGAGCATGTGTCCGTAACTCCTATTGTAAGGAATATAGCCTTATTTTCGGGGCTTTTTTGACATATCGGGTGGGTGGTTTTTGGTTTCCTAGAGTTAATAGCATCACACCTTGCCAATAGCAAAGGATTTTGGATTTCCATATTTTTATGATTTTGAGATTTTCCGTGGACTACCCCCTTTGGAAAAAGTCACGAATTTGTCCAGATTACAAACTGTTGGAAAATAATTTTTTTGGGCATCGTAGGGGATGATTTTGTGAAACTCGTCCCCATTAAAGTCGTAGATCTTGAAGTTAGCTTTCCAACAAGTGCTCGAACTCCCCGATCGGAGCAACGTGGCTCCTGTTTCATTGAAAATACCGAGCATGTGTCCGTAACTCCTATTGTAAGGAATATAGCCATATTTTAGGGGCTTTTTTGACATCTTGGGTGGGTGGTTTTTGGTTTCCTAGAGTTAATAGCATCACACCTTGCCTACAACAAAGGATTTTGGATTTTCATTTTTTTATGATTTTGAGATTTTCCGTGGACTATCCCCTTTGGAAAAAGTCAAGAATTTGTCCAGATTACAAACTGTTGGAAACTTTTTTTTGGCATCGTAGATGATGATTTTGTGAAACTCGTCCACATTAAAGTCGTAGATCTTGAAGTTACCTTTCCAACAAGTGCTCAAACTCGCCGATCGGACCAACGCGTCTCCTGTTTCATTGAAAGTACCGAGCATGTGTCCGTAACTCTTATTGTAAGGAATATAACCTTCTTTTCGGGGCTTTTTTGACATCTCTGGTGGGTGGTTTTTGGTTGCCTAGAGTTAATAGCATTACACCTTGCCTACAGCAAAGGATTTTGGATTTTCATTTTTTTATGATTTTGAGATTTTCCGTGGACTACCCTCTTTGGAAAAAGTCACGAATTTGTGAAGATTACAAACTGTTGGAAAATGATGTTTTTTGGGCATCGTAGATGATGATTTTTTGAAACTCGTCCCATTAAAGTCGTAGATCTTGAAGTTAGCTTTCCAACAAGTGCTCAAACTCGCCGATCGGACCAATGCGTCTCCTGTTTCATTGAAAGTACCGAGCATGTGTCCGTAACTCATATTGTAAGGAATATAGCCTTATTTTCGGGGCTTTTTTGACATCTCGGGTGGGTGGTTTTTGGTTGCCTAGAGTTAATAGCATCACACTTTGCCTACAGCAAAGGATTTTGGATTTCCATTTTTTATGATTTTGAGATTTTCCGTGGACTACCCCCTTTGGAAAAAGACACGAATTTAACCAGATGACAAACTGTTGGAAAATGATTTTTTCGGGCATTGTAGAGGATGATTTTCCGAAACTCGTCCGCATTAAATTCATAGATCTTGAAGTTAGCAATCCAAAAAGTGCTCGAACTCGACGATCGGAACAACGCGTCTCCTGTTTCATTGAAAATACCGAGCATGTGTCCGTAACTCCTATTGTAAGGAATATAGCCTTCTTTTCGGGGCTTTATTTACTTCTTGGGTGGGTGATTTTTGGTTGCCTAGAGTTAATAGCATCACACCTTGCCTACAACAAAGGATTTTGGATTTCCATTTTTTTATGATTTTGAAATTTTCCGTGGACTACCCCCTTTGGAAAAAGTCACGAATTTGTCCAGATTACAAACTGTTGGAAAATGATTTTTTCGGGCATTGTAGGGGATGATTTTGTGAAACTCGTCCCCATTAAATGCGTAGATCTTAAAGTTAGCTTTCTAATAAGTGCTCGAACTCCCCGATCGGAGCAACGTGGCTCCTGTTTCATTGAAAATACCGAGCATGTATCCGTAATTCCTATTGTAAGGAATATAGCCTTATTTTTGGGGCTTTTTTCACATCTCTAGTGGGTGGTTTCTGGTTGCCTAGAGTTAATAGCCTCACACCTTGCCTACAACAAAGGATTTTGCATTTTAATTATGATTTTGAGATTTTCCGTGGACTACCCCTTTGCAAAAAGTCACGAATTTGTCCAGATTACAAACTGTTGGAAAATGATTTTTTTGGGCATCGTAGAGGATGATTTTGCAAAACTCATCCCCATTAAAGTCGTAGATCTTGAAGTTAGCTTTCCAACAAGTGCTCGAACTCGCCGATCGGACCAACGCGTCTCCTGTTTCATTGAAAATACCGAGCATGTGTCTGTAACTCCTACTGTAAGGAATATAGCCTTATTTTCGGGGCTTTTTTTGACATCTCGGGTGGGTGGTTTTTGGTTGCCTAGAGTTAATAGCATTACACCTTGCCTACAGCAAAGGATTTTGCATTTTATTTTTTATTATGATTTTGAGATTTTCCGTGGACTACCCCCTTTGCAAAAAGTCACGAATTTGTCCAGATTACAAACTGTTGGAAAATGATTTTTTCGGGCATCGTAGAGGATGATTTTTCGAAACTCGTCCGCATTAAAATCGTAGATATTAAAGTTAGATATCCAAAAAGTGCTCGAACTCACCGATCGGACCAACGCGTCTCCTGTTTCATTGAAAATACCGAGCATGTGTCCGTAACTGCTATTGTAAGGAATATAGCCTTCTTTTCGGGGCTTTTTTGACTTTTTGGGAGGGTGGTTTTTGTCCAGATTACAAACTGTTGGAAAATGACTTTTTGGGGCATCGTAGGGGATGATTTTGTGAAACTCGTCCCCATTAAAGTCGTACATCTTGAAGTTAGCTTTCCAATAAGTGCTCGAACTCCCCGATCGGAGCAAGGTGGCTCCTGTTTCATTGAAAATACCGAGCATGTGTCCGTAACTCCTATTGTAAGGAATATAGCCTTCTTTTCGGGGCTTTTTTGACTTGTTGGGTTGGTGATTTTTGGTTGGCTAGAGTTAATTGTATCACACCTTGCCTACAACAAAGGATTTTGGATTTTCATTTTTTTTTGATTTTGAGATTTTCCGTGGACTACCCCGTTTGGAAAAAGTCACGAATTAGTCCAAATTACAAATTGTTGGAAAATGATTTTGTTGGGCATCGTAGGGAATGATTTTGCGAAACTTCCCCCATTATAGTCGTAGATATTGAAGTTAGCTTTCCAACAAGTGCTCGAACTCACCGATCGGACCAACGCGTCTCTTGTTTCATAGAAAATACCGAGCATGTGTCCGTAACTCCTATTGTAAGGAATATAGCCTTCTTTTCGGGGCTTTTTTGACTTGTTGGGTTGGTGATTTTTGGTTGGCTAGAGTTAATAGTATCACACCTTGCCTACAGCAAAGGATTTTGGATTTTCATTTTTTTTATTTTGAGATTTTCCGTGGACTACCCCGTTTGGAAAAAGTCACGAATTAGTCCAAATTACAAATTGTTGGAAAATGATTTTGTTGGGCATCGTAGGGAATGATTTTGCGAAACTTCCCCCATTATAGTCGTAGATATTGAAGTTAGCTTTCCAACAAGTGCTCGAACTCACCGATCGGACCAACGCGTCTCCTGTTTCATAGAAAATACTGAGCATGTGTCCGTAACTCCTATTGTAAGGAATATAGCCTTGTTTTCGTGGCATTTTTGACATCTCCGGTTGGTGGTTTTTGGTTGCCTAGAGTTAATAGCATCACACCTTGCCTATAGCAAAGGATTTTGGATTTCTATTTTTTTATGATTTTGAGATTTTCCGTGGACTACCCCGATTGGAAAAAGTCACGAATTTGTCCAGATTACAAACTGTTGGAAAATGATTTTTTCGGGCATCGTAGGGGATGATTTTGTGAAGCTCGTCCCCATTAGAGTCGTAGATCTTGAATTTAGCTTTCCAACCAGTGCTCGAACTCCCCGATCGGAGCAACGCGGCTCTTGTTTCATTGAAAATACCGAGCATGTGTCTGTAACTCCTATTGTAAGGAATATAGCCTTATTTTCGGGGCTTTTTTGACATCTCGGGTGGGTGGTTTTTGGTTGCCTAGAGTTAATAGCATCACACCTTGCCTATAACAAAGGATTTTGGATTTTCATTTTTTTATGATTTTGAGATTTTCTGTGGACTACCCCCTTTGGAAAAAGTCACGAATTTGTCCAGATTACAAACTGTTGGAAAATGATTTTTTCGGGCATCGTAGGGGATGATTTTGTGAAACTCGTCCCCATTAAAGTCGTAGATCTTGAAGTTAGCTTTCCAACAAGTGCTCGAACTCGCCGATCGGACCAACGCGTCTCCTGTTTCATAGAAAATACCGAGCATGTGTCCGTAACTCCTATTGTAAGGAATATAGCCATATTTTAGGGGCTTTTTTGACATCTTGGGTGGGTGGTTTTTGGTTGCCTAGAGTTAATAGCATCACACGTTGCCTACAACAAAGGATTTTGGATTTTCATTTTTTTATGATTTTGAGATTTTCCGTGGACTATCCCCTTTGGAAAAAGTCACGAATTTGTTCAGATTACAAACTGTTGGAAAATGATTTTTTCGGGCATCGTAGATGATGATTTTTCGAAACTCGTCCGCATTAAAGTCGTATATATTGAAGTTAGCTATCCAAAATGTGCTCGAACTCGCCGATCGGACCAACGCGTCTCCTGTTTCATTGAAAGTACCGAGCATGTGTCCGTAACTCATATTGTAAGGAATATAGCCTTCTTTTCGGGGCTTTATTTACTTCTTGGGTGGGTGATTTTTGGTTGCCTAGGGTTAATAGCATCACACCTTGCCTACAGCAAAGGATTTTGGATTTCCATTTTTTTATGATTTTGAGATTTTCCGTGGACTACCCCCTTTGGAAAAAGTCACGAATTTTTCCAGATTACAAACTGTTGGAAAATGATGTTTTTGGGCATCGTAGGGGATGATTTTGTGAAACTCGTCCCCATTAAAGTCGTAGATCTTGAAGTTATCTTTCTAATAAGTGCTCGAACTCGCCGATCGGAGCAACGTGGCTCCTGTTTCAATTAAAATACCGAGCATGTGTCCCTAATTTCTATTGTAAGGAATATAGCCTTATTTTTGGGGCTTTTTTCACATCTCTAGTGGGTGGTTTTTGGTTGCCTAGAGTTAATAGCATCACACCTTGCCTACAACAAAGGATTTTGGATTTTAATTTTTTTATGATTTTGAGATTTTCCGTGGACTACCCCCTTGCAAAAAGTCACGAATTTGTCCAGATTACAAACTGTTGGAAAATGATTTTTTTGGGCATCGTAGAGGATGATTTAGCAAAACTCGTCCCCATTAAAGTCGTAGATCTTGAAGTTAGCTTTCCAACAAGTGCTCGAACTCGCCGATCGGACCAACGCGTCTCCTGTTTCTTTGAAAATACCGAGCATGTGTCCGTAACTCCTATTGTAAGGAATATAGCCTTATTTTCGGGGCTTTTTTTGACATCTCGGGTGGGTGGTTTTTGGTTGCCTAGAGTTAATAGCATTACACCTTGCCTACAGCAAAGGATTTTTCATTTTAATTTTTTTTATTATTTTGAGATTTTCCGTGGACTACCCCCTTTGCAAAAAGTCACGAATTTGTCCAGATTACAAACTGTTGGAAAATGATTTTTTCGGGCATCGTAGAGGATGATTTTTCAAAACTCGTCCGCATTAAGGTCGTAGATATTGAAGTTAGATATCCAAAAAGTGATCGAACTCGCCGATCGGACCAACGCGTCTCCTGTTTCATTGAAAATACCGAGCATGTGTCCGTAACTGCTATTGTAAGGAATATAGCCTTCTTTTCGGGGCTTTTTTGACTTTTTGGGAGGGTGGTTTTTGGTTGCCTAGAGGTAATAGCATCACATCTTGGCTACAGCAAAGGATTTTGGATTTTCATTTTTTTAAGACTTAGAGATTTTCCGTGGACTACCACTTTGGAAAAAGTCATGAATTTGTCCAGATTACAAACTGTTCGAAAATAATTTTTTTGGGCATCGTAGGGGATGATTTTGTGAAACATGTCCCCATTAAAGTCGTAGATCTTGATGTTAGCTTTCCAACAAGTGCTCGAACTCACCGATCGGACCAACGCGTCTCCTATTTCATTGAAAATACCGAGCATGTGTCCGTAACTCCTATTGTAAGAAATATAGCCTTCTTTTCGGGGCTTTTTTGACATCTCAGGTGGGTGGTTTTTGGTTGCCTAGAGTTAATAGCATCACACCTTGCTTATAGTAAAGGATTTTGTATTTCCATTTTTTTATGATTTTGAGATTTTCCGTGGACTACCCCTTTGGAAAAAGTCACGAATTTGTCAAGATTACAAACTGTTGGAAAATGATTTTTTCGGGCATCGTAGGGGATGATTTTGTGAAACTCGTCCCCATTAAAGTCGTACATCTTGAAGTTAGCTTTCCAATAAGTGCTCGAACTCCCCGATCGGAGCAATGTGGCTCCTGTTTCATTGAAAATACCGAGCATGTGTCCGTAACTCCTATTGTAAGGAATATAGCCTTATTTTCGGGGCTTTTTTCACATCTCTGGTGGGTGGTTTTTGGTTTCCTAGAGTTAATTGCATCACACCTTGCCTACAACAAAGGATTTTGGATTTTCATTTTTTTATGATTTTGAGATGTTCCGTGGACTACCCCCTTTGGAAAAAGTCACGAATTTGTCCAGATTACAAACTGTTGGAAAATGATTTTTTCGGGCATTGTAGGGGATGATTTTGTGAAACTCGTCCCCATTAAAGTCGTAAATCTTGAAGTTAGCTTTCTAATGAGTGCTAGAACTCCCCGATCGGAGCAACGTGGCTCCTGTTTCAATTAAAATACCGAGCATGTGTCCCTAATTCCTATTGTAAGGAATATAGCCTTATTTTTGGGGCTTTTTTCACATCTCTAGTGGGTGGTTTTTGGTTGCCTAGAGTTAATAGCATCACACCTTGCCTACAACAAAGGATTTTGCATTTTAATTTTTTTATGATTTTGAGATTTTCCGTGGACTACCCCTTTGCAAAAAGTCACGAATTTGTCCAGATTACAAACTGTTGGAAAATGATTTTTTTGGGCTTCGTAGAGGATGATTTTGCAAAACTCGTCCCTATTAAAGTCGTAGATCTTGAAGTTAGCTTTCTAACAAGTGCTCGAACTCGCCGATCGGACCAACGCGTCTCCTGTTTCATTGAAAATACCGAGCATGTGTCCGTAACTCCTATTATAAGGAATATAGCCTTATTTTCGGGGCTTTTTTTGACATCTCGGGTGGGTGGTTTTTGGTTGCCTAGAGTTAATAGCATTACACCTTGCCTACAGCAAAGGATTTTGCATTTTAATTTTTTTTATGATTTGAGATTTTCCGTAGACTACCCCCTTTGCAAAAAGTCACGAATTTGTCAAGATTACAAACTGTTGGAAAATGATTTTTTCGGGCACCGTAGAGGATGATTTTTCAAAACTCGTCCGCATTAAGGTCGTAGATATTGAAGTTAGATATCCAAAAAGTGCTCGAACTCGCCGATCGGACCAACGCGTCTCCTGTTTCATTGAAAATACCGAGCATGTGTCTGTAACTGCTATTGTAAGGAATATAGCCTTCTTTTCGGGGCTTTTTTGACTTTTTGGGAGGGTGGTTTTTGGTTGCCTAGAGGTAATAGCATCACATCTTGCCTACAGCAAAGGATTTTGGATTTTCATTTTTTTAAGATTTAGAGATTTTCCGTGGACTACCCCTTTGGAAAAAGTCATGAATTTGTCCAGATTACAAACTGTTCGAAAATGATTTTTTTGGGCATCGTAGGGGATGATTTTGTGAAACTTGTCCCCATTAAAGTCGTAGATCTTGAAGTTAGCTTTCCAATAAGTGCTCGAACTCACCGATCGGACCACGCGTCTCCTATTTCATTGAAAATACCGAGCATGTTCCGTAACTCCTATTGTAAGGAATATAGCCTTCTTTTCGGGGCTTTTTTGACATCTCAGGTGGGTGGTTTTTGGTTGCCTAGAGTTAATAGCATCACACCTTGCCTATAGCAAAGGATTTTATATTTCCATTTTTTTATGATTTTGAGATTTTCCGTGGACTACCCCCTTTGGAAAAAGTCACGAATTTGTCCAGATTACAAACTGTTGGAAAATGATTTTTTCGGGCATCGTAGGGGATGATTTTGTGAAACTGGTCCCCATTAAAGTCGTAGATCTTGAAGTTAGCTTTCCAACAAGTGCTCGAAATCCCCGATCGGACCAACGCGTCTCCTGTTTCATTGAAAATACCGAGCATGTGTCCGTAACTCCTTTTGTAAGGAATATAGCCTTATTTTCGGGGCTTTTTTAACATCTCGGGTGGGTGCTTTTTGGTTGCCTAGAGTTAATAGCATCACACCTTGCCTACAGCAAAGGATTTTGGATTTTCATTTTTTTTTTATTTTGAGATTTTCCTTGGACTACTCCCTTTGGAAAAAGTCACGAATTTGTCCAGATTACAAACTGTTGGAAAATGATTTTTTCGGGCATCTTAGGGGAAGATTTTGCGATACTTGTCCCTATTATAGTCGTAGATATTGAAGTTAGCTTTCCAACAAGTGCTCGAACTCCCCGATCGGAGCAATGTGGCTCCTGTTTCATTGAAAATACCGAGCATGTGTCCGTAACTCCTATTGTAAGGAATATAGCCTTATTTTCGGGGCTTTTTTCACATCTCTGGTGGGTGGTTTTTGGTTTCCTAGAGTTAATTGCATCACACCTTGCCTACAACAAAGGATTTTGGATTTTCATTTTTTTTATGATTTTGAGATGTTCCGTGGACTACCCCCTTTGGAAAAAGTCACGAATTTGTCCAGATTACAAACTGTTGGAAAATGATTTTTTCGGGCATCGTAGAGGATGATTTTCCAAAACTCGTCCGCATTAAAGTCCTAGATCTTGAAGTTAGCTATCCAAAAAGTGCTCGAACTCGCCGATCGGACCAACGCGTCTCCTGTTTAATTGAAAATACCGAGCATGTGTCCGTAACTCCTATTGTAAGGAATATAGCCTTCTTTTCGGGGCTTTTTTGACTTGTTGGGTTGGTGATTTTTGGTTGGCTAGAGTTAATAGTATCACACCTTGCTTACAGCAAAGGATTTTGGATTTTCATTTTTTTTTATTTTGAGATTTTCCGTGGACTACCCCGTTTGGAAAATGTCACGAATTAGTCCAAATTACAAATTGTTGGAAAATGATTTTGTTGGGCATCGTAGGGAATGATTTTGCGAAACTTCCCCCATTATAGTCTTAGATATTCAAGTTAGCTTTCCAACAAGTGCTCAAACTCACCGATCGGACCAACGCGTCTCCTGTTTCATAGAAAACACCGAGCATGTGTCCGTAACTCCTATTGTAAGGAATATAGCCTTCTTTTCGTGGCATTTTTGACATCTCCGGTTGGTGGTTTTTGGTTGCCTAGAGTTAATAGCATCACAAGTTGCCTATAGCAAAGGATTTTGGATTTCTATTTTTTTATGATTTTGAGATTTTCCTTGCACTACCCCAATTGGAAAAAGTCACGAATTTGTCCAAATTACAAACTGTTGGAAAATGATTTTTTTGGGCATCATAGGGGATGATTTTGTGAAACTCGTCCCCATTAGAGTCGTAGATCTTGAAGTTAGCTTTCCAACCAGTGCTCGAACTCCCCGATCGGAGCAACGCGGCTCTTGTTTCATTGAAAATACCGAGCATGTGTCTATAACTCCTATTGTAAGGAATATAGCCTTATTTTCGGGGCTTTTTTGACATCTCGGGTGGGTGGTTTTTGGTTGCCTAGAGTTAATAGCATCACACCTTGCCTATAACAAAGGATTTTGGATTTTCATTTTTTTATGATTTTGAGATTTTCTGTGGACTACCCCCTTTGGAAAAAGTCACGAATTTATCCAGATTACAAACTGTTGGAAAATGAATTTTTCGGGCATCGTAGAGGATGATTTTCCGAAACTCGTCCGCATTAAATTCATAGATCTTGAAGTTAGCTATCCAAAAAGTGCTCGAACTCGACGATCGGACCAACAAGTCTCCTGTTTCATTGAAAATACCGAGCATGTGTCCGTAACTCCTATTGTAAGGAATATAGCCTTCTTTTCGGGGCTTTATTTACTTCTTGGGTGGGTGATTTTTGGTTGCCTAGAGTTAATAGCATCACACCTTGCCTATAACAAAGGATTTTGGATTTCCATTTTTTTATGATTTTGAGATTTTCCGTGGACTACCCCCTTTGGAAAAAGTCACGAATTTGTCCAGATTACAAACTGTTGGAAAATGATTTTTTCGGGCATCGTAGGGGATGATTTTGTGAAACTCGTCCCCATTAAAGTCGTAGATCTTGAAGTTAGCTTTCTAATAAGTGCTCGAACTCCCCGATCGGAGCAACGTGGCTCCTGTTTCATTGAAAATACCGAGCATGTGTCCCTAATTCCTATTGTAAGGAATATAGCCTTATTTTTGGGGCTTTTTTCACATCTCTAGTGGGTGGTTTTTGGTTGCCTAGAGTTAATAGCATCACACCTTGCCTACAACAAAGGATTTTGCATTTTAATTTTTTTATGATTTTGAGATTTTCCGTGGACTACCCCTTTGCAAAAAGTCACGAATTTGTCCAGATTACAAACTGTTGGAAAATGATTTTTTTGGGCATCGTAGAGGATGATTTTACAAAACCCGTCCCCATTAAAGTCGTAGATCTTGATGTTAGCTTTCCAACAAGTGCTCGATCTCGCCGATCGGACCAACGCGTCTCCTGTCTCATTGAAAATACCGAGCATGTGTCCGTAACTCCTATTGTAAGGAATATAGCCTTATTTTCGGGGCTTTTTTTGACATCTCAGGTGGGTGGTTTTTGGTTGCCTAGAGTTAATAGCATTACACCTTGCCTACAGCAAAGGATTTTGCATTTTAATTTTTTTTATGATTTTGAGATTTTCCGTGGACTACCCCCTTTGCAAAAAGTCACGAATTTGTCCAGATTACAAACTGTTGGAAAATTATTTTTTCGGGCATCGTAGAGGATGATTTTTCGAAACTCGTCCGCATTAAAGTCGTAGATATTGAAGTTAGCTATCCAAAAAGTGCTCGAACTCGCCGATCGGACCAACGCGTCTCCTGTTTCATTGAAAATACCGAGCATGTGTCTGTAACTGCTATTGTAAGGAATATAGCCTTCTTTTCGGGGCTTTTTTGACTTTTTGGGAGGGTGGTTTTTGGTTGCCTAGAGGTAATAGCATCACATCTTGCCTACAGCAAAGGATTTTGAATTTTCATTTTTTTAAGATTTAGAGATTTTCCGTGGACTACCCCTTTGGAAAAAGTCATGAATTTGTCCAGATTACAAACTGTTCGAAAATGATTTTTTTGGGCATCGTAGGGGATGATTTTGTGAAACTTGTCCCCATTAAAGTCGTAGATCTTGAAGTTAGCTTTCCAACAAGTGCTCGAACTCAACGATCGGACCACGCGTCTCCTATTTCATTGAAAATACCGAGCATGTGTCCGTAACTCCTATTGTAAGGAATATAGCCTTCTTTTCGGGGCTTTTTTGACATCTCAGGTGGGTGGTTTTTGGTTGCCTAGAGTTAATAGCATCACACCTTGCCTATATCAAAGGATTTTGTATTTTCATTTTTTTATGATTTTGAGATTTTCCGTGGAGTACCCTCTTTGGAAAAAGTCACGAATTTGTCCAGATTACAAACTGTTGGAAAATGATTTTTTCGGGCATCGTAGGGGATGATTTTGCGAATCTTTTCCCCATTAGAGTCGTAGATATTGAAGTTAGCTTTCCAACAAGTGCTCGAACTCACCGATCGGACCAACGCGTCTCCTGTTTCATTGAAAATACCGAGCATGTGTCCGTAACTCCTATTTAAGGAATATAGCCTTCTTTTCGGGGCTTTTTTTACTTCTCGGGTGGGTGGTTTTTGGTTGCCTAGAGTTAATAGCATCACACCTTGCATATAGCAAAGGATTTTGGATTTCCATTTTTTTATGATTTTGAGATTTTCCGTGGACTACCCCGTTTGGAAAAAGTCACGAATTTGTCCAGATTACAAACTGTTAGAAAATGATTTTTTCGGGCATCGTAGGTGATGATTTTTGTAACGGCCCGGATATAAATATCCGGGATACGTTTCGAAGGTCGGATACCTTCGTTCGGATGTTGCAATTCAGGTACGGGTCGAGGTTTCAAACCTCTAATCAGTCGAAGTTTCATAAATTCAGTTTAACGAAAGTAAAGCGGAAATATGATTTAGATACAAAAGCCACGGCAGAGCCGGGTCAAACCAAAACAAAGTGGGTGATTTTCATTTGTCAAGTTAGAATATTTTAGCTGGATTCTTCGATTCGCCAAAAGATTTCCCCGTCACAGAAGCATGGAGCAACAAGAGCGGTACCGAACACTATCCACGAAGTCAGGCCTGGTGATCGCCTGCGGGTCCTCTGACCGCGCTGAGGCCACATAACATGCCTATGCCTAAATAAAAGATGACTAATGCTGTACAAGATTTAAATCACACTATCATGCCCCTAGTATATATAATATGCGGAAAAGAACTGTAAAGGGCCCAAGACAATGCCAAGTGGCATATCCCTCTCCTACCTCTGCACCCCTTCCCGTTAGTGCAGAGACTGGCCAGTTCGTTGCTATAGCATAGCATATCCTCGTGGTGGTGCACTCACCCACGGTATCATCATCATAACATAAATTAAATATAAATTAAACATGCCCGATGGTGCTGGGCTATCATCATGCTCATATCGACTCGATAGACTCAGGGCACCCGATGGGGCTGGGCTACCCTATGACCCTAGCAAAGACTCTAGGACTATCACAGATAACGGCCGTTCTGTTTCAAACACACAAAGTAAACACATGCTCAGTTCAATGCAATCCTAGCATTATACTACATGGCATGCTTTAATATGCAACAAAACTACACATTACATGACACATCAGGCAGGAGGTCTAGGTTACTGAGTAAGTCCCGTAGGATACTTACCTGTTGATGCAGAACAGCAAGATAATACAAGCAAGGGCCCAATGCAAGTCCAAAGCAATCCAAAAGCAATACACACCTATCATCAAGCCATTTCCATAAGCTACCAGACCAACATTCATACACACGAACCCAAGTTCTCAACATTCTCAAAACTGACCGATAGTAAAACCGTTTTCCAAAATCTTTCCGATACGATCAAATCGACCAAAATCATTCTTCAATTAAACCCATTGATAAAATCATACCAACCATATTTTCAAACTCATAAATCCCAAATTAAGTCAACTCATATTCAAACTAATTCTTAAATCATTCTTGGCCAAATTCCGACATTAAATGTTTAAGCCTTAAAACTAGTCTCTCAAAATCACATTACAGAAATCATCCCGGGATGTTTCTTATTTCAAAAACATTATATAAATAATTCTCAATATTAAATCATCAAAATAACTCTATGCTCACAAATAATATTTATAAATCAAAACCAACAACTCAATTTAAAATTCCCCACTCTCATATTTAAATCCTCATGAAATGCATCAATTAAATAATCCAATCAATATTATTTTAAACCAATATAATCAATATATAAAGATTAATTCCAGAATATTATAATTATAACCAAATTCCAAAACTATAATAATATTCAATTAATTTAACACTTACTATCCATATATTTTTAAAACAAACCAAAAATATATTTATAACCCCATATCAATTAATATCACTTTTAAAACCATTTTAAATATATATATATTAATAATCTCAGAAAATATATAAATATCCCAATCTGAAATAGCAATTAATATAACATATATTTATATATATGAATATCATAACACAATTATATACACTACCGAAAATAAAATAAAATAAAACACAACTCACATATGTACATATATATATATATATAACCCATATACAAATAAGCCCAAGCCCAAAAGGAAGGTAAAGAACCCAGCCAGCAGCCCAACCCGAACCCGTGACCCGGATAACAAACCCAACCCAGGCCCAAGAACCCAGCCCGCAATTGAACCCAGAGAAGGAAAAGGAGGGCCCAACACCTTCTTCCTCCCTTTTCAAACGCGGACAGAGGAGCGCCGCTGCATATTTGACGGAAGAACGGGAGAAAAGAAGGCGAGCCAAGGCCTCCGGCGGCCACCTTTTGAACCCGAAACCTCCCCCATTCCGATCGGTATTAAATTCCGACCAAGACCCTCCCAACAAGGAAGAAACGAGCACAAAGAAGGAGGGAGAAAAGGAGAGAAAGATGAGGTGCTCACTGAGGTGGAGTTCTCGCCAGGAGATGCTCGTCGGGGCACTCCGAGCTTCGATGGAGGTGGTGGGAGATCCGAGGGCCTAGGAGGAACAGAGGGGGTCGTGAAAGGGGGACCTTTTGGTGGATAGGAGATGAACTAAGGAAGGACGAGGGGAATCGAGACCTTACCGCGGCGAACGGAGAACAGAGGCGGCGCTCAGCCTCCGGGGGGGTCTTCTTGGCTGCTGCTATTGCTCGCTAAGGATCCGAGAAGGTGTAGGAGGGCACTCCTGCTTCCGGCTTGAGGTGGAGGAAGGTTGAACAAAAGGGGCGAGCTGTTGCTTGCTCTCGGCAACAGGGGAGGCAGCGAGGGTGGGCTGCGGTTTTGGTGGCGACCGACGACGGGGGATGAGGAGTTGATGGTGGAGATGGTGTGGGTGGTGTTTTGGTGATGGTTCAGCCTCAGAACGAGAGGAAGAAGGGGGAGGTGGAGTGAAAGCAGGTGGATTAGCCTTAGGAACGAAATGGGAGGAGGAGGGAGGCTCTTCTGTGGGTTTGTCTGGGCACCTGCCAAGAAAGGGGAAGGCAAGGGTGGTGTGTGGGGGTCTGCAATCAGAAAAGAGGGAGAGAGGGAGGAGAGATTGGTGAGCAATTCGTGTTGTTTGGGATTCAGAATTAAGGAGGAGGGGTAGGAGGCAGGGGTGTACAGGAGGAAAGAAGACAAAGAAGAGGGAGGGGACCATGCCAATGCAACAGGAACCGGAGAGAGAGAGAGAGAAATAAAAGGAAAAGAATAGAATTGAATTGGTCCCTAACGAAAAATTCAAAATAGCGGAATTAGACTCAAAACCCGCTCGCCCGATCGAATCCCGACTAAAACAATTTTAATAAATCAAAGTTCGATCAAATTTCAAGATAATCGGAATTAAATAATTTCAATCAATTCGGAGCTTAATTAAATTTTGTTAATACTCGGACTCGAAGTCGAAAATCAAATCCCGTCAAAAATCCTAATTTAAATTGATGCCGGAATGATTTTAAATTTTGAAGTCGTGCTCGAGGACGATTTTTCTCCCATTTTCATAAATTGAAATAAATAATAACATTTTAATTAAAATAATACTAATATGATATCTAAAATATATTTGGTCTTTACAATTTTGTGAAACTCGTCCCCTTTAAAGTCGTAGATCTTGAAGTTAGCTTTCCAACCAGTGCTCGAACTCCCCGATCGGAGCAACGCGGCTCGTGTTTCATTGAAAATACCGAGCATGTGTCCGTAACTCCTATTGTAAGGAATATAGCCTTATTTTCGGGGCTTTTTTGACATCTCGGGTGGGTGGTTTTTGGTCGCCTAAAGTTAATAGCATAAAACCTTTCCTATAACAAAGGATTTTGGATTTTCATTTTTTTATGATTTTGAGATTTTCCGTGGACTACCCCCTTTGGAAAAAGTCACGAATTCGTCCAGGTTACAAAATGTTGGAAAATTATTTTTTCGGGCATCGTAGAGGATGATTTTGCAAAACTCGTCCCCTTTAAAGTCATAGATCATGAAATTAGCTTTCCAACAAGTGCTCGAACTCGCCGATCGGACCAACGCGTCTCCTCTTTCATTGAAAATACCAAGCATGTGTCCGTAACTCCAATTGTAAGGAATATAGCCTTCTTTTCGGGGCTTTTTTGACATCTCGGGTGGGTGGTTTTTGGTTGCCTAGAGTTAATGGCATTACACCTTGCCTACAGCAAAGGATTTTGGATTTTCATTTTTTTTATGATTTTGAGATTTTCCGTGGACTACCCCCTTTGGAAAAAGTCACGAATTTGTCCAGATTACAAACTATTGGAAAATGTTTTTTTCGGGCATCGTAGAGGATGATTTTCCGAAACTCGTCCTCATTAAAGTTGTAGATCTTGAAGTTAGCTATCCAACAAGTGCTCGAACTCGCCGATCGGACCAACGCGTCTCCTGTTTTATTGAAAATACCGAGCATGTGTTCGTAACTCCTATTGTAAGGAATATAGCCTTCTTTTCGGGGCTTTTTTGACATCTTGGGTGGGTGGTTTTTGGTTGCCTAGAGTTAATAGCATCACAACTTGCCTACAGCAAAGGATTTTGGATTTTCATTTTTTTATGATTTTGAGATTTTCCGTGGACTACTCCCTTTTGAAAAAGTCACGAATTTGTCAAGATTACAAATTGTTGGAAAATGATTTTTTCGTACATTGTGGATGATGATTTTGCGAAATTCGGTCCCCATTAAAGTCATAGATCTTGAAGCTAGCTTGCCAACAAGTGCTCGAACTCGACGATCGGACCAACGCCTCTCCTGTTTCAATGAAAATAACGAGCATGTGTCCGTAACACCTATTGTAAGGAATATAGCCTTCTTTTCGGGACTTTTTTGACATCTTGGGTGGGTGGTTTTTGGTTGCCTAGAGTTAATAGCATCACACCTTACCTACAACAAAGAATTTTTTATTTTCATTTTTTTATGATTTTGAGATTTTCCGTGTACTACTCCCTTTTGAAAAAGTCACGAATTTGTCAAGATTACAAATTGTTGGAAAATGATTTTTTCGTACATTGTGGAGGATTATTTTGCGAAAGTCGTCCCCATTAAATTCATAGATCTTGAAGTTAGCTTGCCAACAAGTGCTCGAACTCGACGATCGGACCAACGCCTCTCCTGTTTCAATGAAAATAATGAGCATGTGTCCGTAAAACCTATTGTAAGGAATATAGCCTTCTTTTTGGGGCTTTTTTGACATCGCGGGTGGGTGGTTTTTGGTTGCCTAGAGTTAATAGCATCACACCTTGCCTAAAGCAAAGGATTTTCGATTTCCATTTTTTTATGATTTTGAAATTTTCCGTGGACTACCCCCTTTGGAAAAAGTCACGAATTTGTCCAGATTACAAAATGATGGAAAATGATTTTTTCGGGCATCGTAGGGGATGAGTTTGTGAAACTCGTCCCCATTAAAGTCGTAGATCTTGAAGTTAGCTATCCAACAAGTGCTCGAACTCCCCGATCGGACCAACGCGTCTCCTGTTTCATTGAAAATACCGAGCATGTGTCTGTAACTCCTATTGTAAGGAATATAGCCTTATTTTCGGGGCTTTTTTCAAATCTAGGGTGGGTGGTTTTTGGTTGCCTAGAGTTAATAACATCACACCTTGCCTACAGCAAAGGATTTTGGATTTTCATTTTTTTATGATTTTGCGATTTTCCGTCGACTACCCCCTTTGGAAAAAGTCACGAATTTGTCCAGATTACAAACTGTTGGAAAATGATTTTTTCGGGCAGAGTAGGGGATGATTTTTTGAAACTCGTCCCCATTAAAGTCGTAGATCTTGAAGTTAGCTATCCAACCAGTGCTCGAACTCCCAGATCGGAGCAACGCGGCTCCTGTTTCAATGAAAATACCGAGCATGTGTCCGTAACTCGTATTGTAAGGAATATAGCCTTCTTTTCGGGGCTTTTTTGAAATCTCGGGTGGGTGGTTTTTTGTTGCCTAGAGTTAATAGCATTACACCTTGCCTACAGCAAGGGATTTTGGATTTTCATTTTTTTATGATTTTGAGATTTTCCGTGGACTACCCCCTTTGGAAAAAGTCACGAATTAGTCCAAATTACAAATTGGATGAAAATGATTTTTTTCGGGCATCGTAGGGAATGATTTTGTGAAACTTGTCCCCATTATAGTCGTAGATATTGAAGTTAGCTTTCCAACAAGTGCTCGAACTCACCGATCGGACCAACGCGTCTCCTGTTTCATTGAAAATACAGAGCATGTGTCCGTAACTCCTGTTGTAAGGAATATAGCCTTCTTTTCGGGGCTTTTTTGACATCTCGGGTGGGTGGTTTTTGGTTGCCTAGAGTTAATAGCATCACACCTTGCCTATAGCAAAGGATTTTGGATTTCCATTTTTTTATGATTTTGAGATTTTCCGTGGACTACCCCCCTTGGAAAAAGTCACGAATTTGTCCAGATTACAAACTGTTGGAAAATGATTTTTTCAGGCATCGTAGAGGATGATTTTCCGAAACTCGTCCGCATTAAAGTCGTAGATCTTGAAGATAGCTATCCAAAAAGTGCTCGAACTCGCCGATCGGACCAACGCGTCTCCTGTTTCATTGAAAATACCGAGCATGTGTCCGTAACTCCTATTGAAAGGAATATAGCCTTCTTTTCGGGGCTTTTTTGACTTCTTGGGTGGGTGATTTTTTGTTGCCTAGAGTTATTAGCATCACACCTTGCCTACAGCAAAGGATTTTGGATTTTCATTTTTTTATGATTTTGAGATTTTCCGTGGAATACCCCCTTTGGAAAAAGTCACGAATTAGTCCAAATTACAAAGTGTTGGAAAATGATTTTTTTGGGCATCGTAGGGGATGATTTTGCGAAACTTCTCCCGATTATAGTCGTAGATATTGAAGTTAGCTTTCCAAGAAGTGCTCGAACTCACCGATCGGACCAACGCGTCTCCTGTTTCATTGAAAATACCAAGCATGTGTCCATAACTCCTATTGTAAGGAATATAGCCTTCTTTTCGGGGCTTTTTTGACATCTCGGGTGGGTGATTTTTGGTAGCCTAGAGTTAATGGAATTACACCTTGCCTACAGCAAAGGATTTTGGATTTTCATTTTTTTATGATTTTGAGATTTTCCGTGGACTACCCCCTTTGGAAAAAGTCACGAATTTGTCCAGATTACAAAATGTTGGAAAATGATTTTTTCGGGCATCGTAGGGGATGATTTTGTAAAACTCGTCCACATTAAAGTCGTAGATCTTGAAGTTAGCTTTCCAACAAGTGCTCGAACTCCCCGATCGGACCAACGCGTCTCCTGTTTCATAGAAAATACCGAGCATGTGTCTGTAACTCCTATTGTAAGGAATATAGCCTTATTTTCGGGGCTTTTTTCACATCTCTGGTGGGTGGTTTTTGGTTGCCTAGAGTTAATAGCATCACCCCTTGCCTAAATCAAAGGATTTTGCCTTTTCATTTTTTTATGATTTTGAGATTTTTCGTGGACTACCCCCTTTGGAAAAAGTCACGAATTTGTCCAGATTACAAACTTTTGGAAAATGATTTTTTTCGGGCATCGTAGGGAATGATTTTGTGAAACTTGTCCCCATTATAGCCGTAGATATTGAAGTTAGCTTTCCAACAAGTGCTCGAACTCACCGATCGGACCAACGCGTCTCCTGTTTCATTGAAAATACCGAGCATGTGTCCATAACTCCTATTGTAAGGAATATAACCTTCTTTTCGGGGCTTTTTTGACATCTCGGGTGGGTGGTTTTTCGTTGCCTAGAGTTAATAGCATCAAACCTTGCCTATAGCAAAGGATTTTGGATTTCCATTTTTTTATGATTTTGAGATTTTCCGTGGACTACCCCCCTTGGAAAAAGTCACGAATTTGTCCAAATTACAAACTATTGGAAAATGATTTTTTCGGGCATCGTAGGGGATGATTTTATGAAACTCATCCCCATTAAAGTCGTAGATCTTGAAGTTAGATTTCCAACCAGTACTCGAACTCCCCGATCGGAGTAACGCGGCTCCAGTTTAATTGAAAATACCGAGCATGTGTCCGTAACTCCTATTGTAAGGAATATAGCCTTATTTTCGGGGCCTTTTTGACATCTCGGGTGGGTGGTTTTTGGTTGCCTAGAGCTAATAGCATTACACCTTTCCTACAGCAAAGGATTTTGGATTTCCATTTTTTTATGATTTTGAGATTTTCCGTGGACTAACCTCTTTGGAAAAAGTCACGAATTTGTCCAGATTACAAACTGTTGGAAAATGATTTTTTCGGGCATCGTAGGGGATGATTTTGTGAAACTCGTCCTCATTAAAGTCATAGATCTTGAAGTTAGCTTTCCAACAAGTGCTCGAACACCCCGATCGGAAAAACGTAGCTCCTGATTCATTGAAAATACCGAGCATGTGTCCGTAACTCCTATTGTAAGGAATATAGCCTTATTTTCGGGGCTTTTTTCACATCTCTGGTGGGTGGTTTTTGGTTGCCTAGAGTTAATAGCATCACCCCTTGCCTAAAACAAAGGATTTTGGATTTTTCATTTTTTTATGATTTTGAGATTTTCCGTGGACTACCCCCTTTGGAAAAAGTAACGAATTTGTCCAGATTACAAACTGTTGGAAAATGATTTTTTTGGGCATCGTAGAGGATGATTTTGTAAAACTCGTCCTCATTAAAGTCGTAGATCTTGAAGTTAGCTTTCCAACAAGTGCTCGAACACAGCGATCGGACCAACGCGTCTCCTGTTTCATAGAAAATACCGAGCATGTGTCTGTAACTCCTACTGTAAGGAATATAGCCTTGTTTTCGGGGCTTTTTTGACATCTCGGGTGGGTGGTTTTTTGTTGCCTAGAGTTATTAGCATCACACCTTGCCTACATCAAAGGATTTTGGATTTTTATTTTTTTATGATTTTGAGATTTTCCGTGGACTACCCCCTTTGGAAAAAGTCACGAATTAGTTCAAATTACAAATTGTTGGAAAATGATTTTTTTGGGCATCGTAGGGAATGATTTTTCGAATCTTTTCCCCATTATAGTCGTAGATATTGAAGTTAGATTTCCAACGAGTGCTCGAACTCACCGATCGGACCAACGCGTCTCCTGTTTCATTGAAAATACCGAGCATGTGTCCGTAACTCCTATTGTAAGGAATATAGCCTTCTTTTCGGGGCTTTTTTGACATCTTGGGTGGGTGGTTTTTGGTTGCCTAGAGTTAATAGCATCACACCTTGCCTACAGCAAAGGGTTTTGGATTTCCATTTTTTTATGATTTTGAGATTTTCCGTGGACTACCCCCCTTGGAAAAAGTCACGAATTTGTCCATATTACAAACTGTTGGAAAATGATTTTTTCGGGCATCGTAGTGGATGAATTTTTGAAACTCATCCCCATTAAAGTCGTAGATCTTGAAGTTAGCTTTCCAACCAGTACTCGAACTCCCCGATCGGAGCAACGCGGCTCCTGGTTAATTGAAAATACCGAGCATGTGTCCGTAACTCCTATTGTAAGGAATATAGCCTTATTTTCGGGGCTTTTTTGACATCTCGGGTGGGTGGTTTTTGGTTGCCTAGAGTTAATAGCATCACACCTTTCCTACAGCAAAGGATTTTGGATTTCCATTTTTTTATGATTTTGAGATTTTCCGTGGACTAACCTCTTTGGAAAAAGTCACGAATTTGTCCAGATTACAAACTGTTGGAAAACGATTTTTTCGGGCATCGTAGGGGATGATTTTGTGAAACTCGTCCTCATTAAAGTCGTAGATCTTGAAGTTAGATTTCCAACAAGTGCTCGAACTCCCCGATCGGAGCAACGTGGCTCCTGATTCATTTAAAATACCGAGCATATGTCCGTAACTCCAATTGTAAGGAATATAGCCTTATTTTCGGGGCTTTTTTCACATCTCTGGTGGGTGGTTTTTGGTTGCCTAGAGTTAATAGCATCACCCCTTGCCTAAAACAAAGGATTTTGGATTTTCAGTTTTTTATGATTTTGAGATTTTCCGTGGACTACCCCCATTGGAAAAAGTAACGAATTTGTCCAGATTACAAACTGTTGGAAAATGATTTTTTTGGGCATTGTAGAGGCTGATTTTGTAAAACTCGTCCTCATTAAAGTCGTAGATCTTTAAGTTAGCTTTCCAACAAGTGCTCGAACTCAGCGATCGGACTAACGCGTCTCCTGTTTCATAGAAAATACCGAGCATGTGTCTGTAACTCCTATTGTAAGGAATATTACCTTATTTTCGGGGCTTTTTTGACATCTCGGGTGGATGGTTTTTTGTTGCCTAGATTTAATAGCATTACACCTTGCCTACAGCAAAGGATTTTTCCTTTTCATTTTTTTTATGATTTTTAGATTTTCCGTGGAATACCCCCTTTGGAAAAAGTCACGAATTAGTCCAAATTACAAATTGTTGGAAAATGATTTTTTTGGGCATCGTAGGGAATGATTTTGCGAATCTTTTCCCCATTATAGTCGTAGATATTGAAGTTAGATTTCCAACGAGTGCTCGAACTCACCGATCGGACCAACGCGTCTCCTGTTTCATTGAAAATACCGAGCATGTGTCCGTAACTCCTATTGTAAGGAATATAGCCTTCTTTTCGGGGCTTTTTTGACATCTTGGGTGGGTGGTTTTTGGTTGCCTAGAGTTAATAGCATCACACCTTGCCTACAGCAAAGGATTTTGGATTTCCATTTTTTTATGATTTTGAGATTTTCCGTGGACTACCCCCCCTTGGAAAAAGTCACGAATTTGTCCATATTACAAACTGTTGGAAAATGATTTTTTCGGGCATCGTAGGGGATGAATTTTTGAAACTCATCCCCATTAAAGTCGTAGATCTTGAAGTTAGCTTTCCAACCAGTACTCGAACTCCCCGATCGGAGCAACGCGGCTCCTGGTTAATTGAAAATACCGAGCATGTGTCCGTAACTCTTATTGTAAGGAATATAGCCTTATTTTCGGGGCTTTTTTGACATCTCGGGTGGGTGGTTTTTGGTTGCCTAGAGTTAATAGCATCACACCTTTCCTACAGCAAAGGATTTTGGATTTCCATTTTTTTATGATTTTGAGATTTTCCGTGGACTAACCTCTTTGGAAAAAGTCACGAATTTGTCCAGATTACAAACTGTTGGAAAATGATTTTTTCGGGCATCGTAGGGGATGATTTTGTGAAACTCGTCCTCATTAAAGTCATAGATCTTGAAGTTAGATTTCCAACAAGTGCTCGAACTCCCCGATCGGAGCAACGTGGCTCCTGATTCATTGAAAATACCGAGCATATGTCCGTAACTCCAATTGTAAGGAATATAGCCTTATTTTCGGGGCTTTTTTCACATCTCTGGTGGGTGGTTTTTGGTTGCCTAGAGTTAATAGCATCACCCCTTGCCTAAAACAAAGGATTTTGGATTTTCAGTTTTTTATGATTTTGAGATTTTCCGTGGACTACCCCCATTGGAAAAAGTAACGAATTTGTCCAGATTACAAACTGTTGGAAAATGATTTTTTTGGGCATTGTAGAGGCTGATTTTGTAAAACTCGTCCTCATTAAAGTCGTAGATCTTTAAGTTAGCTTTCCAACAAGTGCTCGAACTCAGCGATCGGACTAACGCGTCTCCTGTTTCATAGAAAATACCGAGCATGTGTCTGTAACTCCTATTGTAAGGAATATTACCTTATTTTCGGGGCTTTTTTGACATCTCGGGTGGATGGTTTTTTATTGCCTAGATTTAATAGCATTACACCTTGCCTACAGCAAAGGATTTTTCCTTTTCATTTTTTTATGATTTTTAGATTTTCCGTGGACTACCCCCTTTGGAAAAAGTCACGAATTTGTCCAGATTACAAACTTTTGGAAATTGATTTTTTCGGGCATCGTAGAGGATGATTTTCTGAAAATCATCCGCATTAAAGTCGTAGATCTTGAAGTTAGCTATCCAAAAACTGCTCGAACTCGCCGATCGGACCAACGCGTCTCCAGTTTCATTGAAAATACCGAGCATGTGTCCGTAACTCTTATTGTAAGGAATATAGCCTTCTTTTCAGGGCTTTTTTTACTTCTTGGGTGGGTGATTTTTGGTTGCCTAGAGTTAATAGCATCACACCTTGCCTACATCAAAGGATTTTGGATTTTCATTTTTTATGATTTTGAGATTTTCCGTGGACTAACCCCCTTGGAAAAAGTCACGAATTTGTCCATATTACAAACTGTTGGAAAATGATTTTTTCGGGCATCGTAGGGGATGAATTTGTGAAACTCGTCCCCATTAAAGTCGTAGATCTTGAAGTTAGCTTTCCAACCAGTACTCGAACTCCCCGATCGGACCAACGCATCTCCTGTTTAATTGAAAATACCGAGCATGTGTACGTAACTCCTATTGTAAGGAATATAGCCTCATTTTCAGGGCTTTTTTGACATCTCGGGTGGGTGGTTTTTTGTTGCCTAGAGTTAATAGCATCACACCTTTCCTACACCAAAGGATTTTGGATTTCCATTTTTTTATGATTTTGAGATTTTCCGTGGACTAACCTCTTTGGAAAAAGTCACGAATTTGTCCAGATTACAAACTTTTGGAAAATGATTTTTTCGGGCATCGTAGGGGATGATTTTCTGAAACTCGTCCTCATTAAAGTCGTAGATCTTGAAGTTATATTTCCAACAAGTGCTCAAACTCAGCGATCGGACCAACGCGTCTCCTGTTTCATAGAAAATACCGAGCATGTGTCTGTAACTCCTATTGTAAGGAATATAGCCTTATTTTCGGGGCTTTTTTGACATCACGGGTGGGTGGTTTTTTGTTGCCTAGAGTTAATAGCATTACACCTTGCCTACAGCAAAGGATTTTGCATTTTCATTTTTTTATGATTTTGAGATTTTCCGTGGACTACTCCCTTTGGAAAAAGTCACGAATTTGTCCAAATTACAAACTTTTAGAAAATGATATTTTCGGGCATCGTAGAGGATGATTTTCTAAAACTCATCCGCATTAAAGTCATAGATCTTGAAGTTAGCTATCCAAAAAGTGCTCGAACTCGCCGATCGGACCAACGCGTCTCCTGTTTCATTGAAAATACCGAGCATGTGTCCGTAACTCCTATTGTAAGGAATATAGCGTTCTTTTCGGGGCTTTTTTTACTTCTTGGGTGGGTGATTTTTGGTTGCCTAGAGTTAATAGCATCATACCTTGCCTACAGCAAAGGATTTTGGATTTTCATTTTTTTATGATTTTGAGATTTTCCGTGGACTACCCCTTTGGAAAAAGTCACGAATTAGTCCAAATTACAAATTGTTGGAAAATGATTTTTTTTGGCATCGTAGGGAATGATTTTGCGAATCTTTTCCCCATTGTAGTCGTAGATATTGAAGTTAGCTTTCCAACAAGTGCTCGAACTCACCGATCGGACCAACGCGTCTCCTGTTTCATTGAAAATACCGAGCATGTGTCCGTAACTTCTATTTAAGGAATATAGCCTTCTTTTCGGGGCTTTTTTTACTTCTCGGGTGGGTGGTTTTTAGTTGCCTAGAGTTAATAGCATCACACCTTGCCAATAGGAAAGGATTTTGGATTTCCATTTTTTTATGATTTTGAGATTTTCCGTGGACTACCCCTTTTGGAAAAAGTCACGAATTCGTCCAGGTTACAAACTGTTGGATAATTATTTTTTCGGGCATCGTAGAGGATGATTTTGCAAAACTCGTCCCCTTTAAAGTCATAGATCATGAAGTTAGCTTTCCAACAAGTGCTCGAACTCACCGATCGGACCAACCTGTCTCCTGTTTCATTGAAAATACCAAGCCTGTGTCCGTAACTCCTATTGTAAGGAATATAGCCTTCTTTTCGGGGCTTTTTTGACATCTCGGGTGGGTTGTTTTTGGTTGCCTAGAGTTAATAGCATCACACCTTGCCTATAGCAAAGGATTTTGGATTTTCATTTTTTTATGATTTTGAGATTTTCCGTGGACTACCTTCTTTGGAAAAAGTAACGAATTTGTCCAGATTACAAATTGTTGGAAAATGATTTTTTTGGGCATCGTAGAGGCTGATTTTGCAAAACTCGTCCTCATTAAAGTCGTAGATCTTGAAGTTAGCTTTCCAATAAGTGCTCAAACTCAGCGATCGGACCAACGCGTCTCCTGTTTCATAGAAAATACCGAGCATGTGTATGTAACTCCTATTGTAAGGAATATAGCCTTATTTTCGGGGCTTTTTTGACATCTCGGGTGGGTGGTTTTTTGTTGCCTAGAGTTAATAGCATTACACCTTGCCTACAGCAAAGGATTTTGCATTTTCATTTTTTTATGATTTTGAGATTTTCCGTGGACTACTCCCTTTGGAAAAAGTCACGAATTTGTCCAAATTACAAACTTTTAGAAAATGATATTTTCGGGCATCGTAGAGGATGATTTTCTAAAACTCATCCGCATTAAAGTCATAGATCTTGAAGTTAGCTATCCAAAAAGTGCTCGAACTCGCCGATCGGACCAACGCGTCTCCTGTTTCATTGAAAATACCGAGCATGTGTCCGTAACTCCTATTGTAAGGAATATAGCGTTCTTTTCGGGGCTTTTTTTACTTCTTGGGTGGGTGATTTTTGGTTGCCTAGAGTTAATAGCATCATACCTTGCCTACAGCAAAGGATTTTGGATTTTCATTTTTTTATGATTTTGAGATTTTCCGTGGACTACCCCTTTGGAAAAAGTCACGAATTAGTCCAAATTACAAATTGTTGGAAAATGATTTTTTTTGGCATCGTAGGGAATGATTTTGCGAATCTTTTCCCCATTATAGTCGTAGATATTGAGGTTAGCTTTCCAACAAGTGCTCGAACTCACCGATCGGACCAACGCGTCTCCTGTTTCATTGAAAATACCGAGCATGTGTCCGTAACTTCTATTTAAGGAATATAGCCTTCTTTTCGGGGCTTTTTTTACTTCTCGGGTGGGTGGTTTTTGGTTGCCTAGAGTTAATAGCATCACACCTTGCCAATAGGAAAGGATTTTGGATTTCCATTTTTTTATGATTTTGAGATTTTTCCGTGGACTACCCCTTTTGGAAAAAGTCACGAATTCGTCCAGGTTACAAACTGTTGGATAATTATTTTTTCGGGCATCGTAGAGGATGATTTTGCAAAACTCGTCCCCTTTAAAGTCATAGATCATGAAGTTAGCTTTCCAACAAGTGCTCGAACTCACCGATCGGACCAACCTGTCTCCTGTTTCATTGAAAATACCAAGCATGTGTCCGTAACTCCTATTGTAAGGAATATAGCCTTCTTTTCGGGGCTTTTTTGACATCTCGGGTGGGTTGTTTTTGGTTGCCTAGAGTTAATAGCATCACACCTTGCCTATAGCAAAGGATTTTGGATTTTCATTTTTTTATGATTTTGAGATTTTCCGTGGACTACCTTCTTTGGAAAAAGTAACGAATTTGTCCAGATTACAAATTGTTGGAAAATGATTTTTTTGGGCATCGTAGAGGCTGATTTTGCAAAACTCGTCCTCATTAAAGTCGTAGATCTTGAAGTTAGCTTTCCAATAAGTGCTCAAACTCAGCGATCGGACCAACGCGTCTCCTGTTTCATAGAAAATACCGAGCATGTGTCTGTAACTCCTATTGTAAGGAATATAGCCTTATTTTCGGGGCTTTTTTGACATCTCGGGTGGGTGGTTTTTTGTTGCCTAGAGTTAATAGCATTACACCTTGCCTACAGCAAAGGATTTTGCATTTTCATTTTTTTATGATTTTGAGATTTTCCGTGGACTACCCCCTTTTGAAAAAGTCACGAATTTTTCCAAATTACAAACTTTTGGAAAATGATATTTTCAGGCATCGTAGAGGATGATTTTCTAAAACTCATCCGCATTAAAGTCGTAGATCTTGAAGTTAGCTATCCAAAAAGTGCTCGAACTCACCGATCGGACCAACGCGTCTCCTGTTTCATTGAATATACCGAGCATGTGTCCGTAACTCCTATTGTAAGGAATATAGCGTTCTTTTCGGGGCTTTTTTTACCTCTTGCGTGGGTGATTTTTGGTTGCCAAGAGTTAATAGCATCACACCTTGCCTACAGCAAAGGATTTTGGATTTTCATTTTTTTATGATTTTGAGATTTTCCGTGGACTACCCCCTTTGGAAAAAGTCACGAATTAGTCCAAATTACAAATTGTTGGAAAATGATTTTTTTTGGCATCGTAGGGAATGATTTTGCGAATCTTTTCCCCATTATAGTCGTAGATATTGAAGTTAGCTTTCCAACAAGTGCTCGAACTCACCGATCGGACCAACGCGTCTCCTGTTTCATTGAAAATACCGAGCATGTGTCCGTAACTTCTATTTAAGGAATATAGCCTTCTTTTCGGGGCTTTTTTTACTTCTCGGGTGGGTGGTTTTTGGTTGCCTAGAGTTAATAGCATCACACCTTTCCTAAAGCAAAGGATTTTGGATTTCCATTTTTTTATGATTTTGAGATTTTCCTTGCACTAACCTCTTTGGAAAAAGTCACGAATTTGTCCAGATTACAAACTGTTGGAAAATGATTTTTTCGGGCATCGTAGGGGATGATTTTGTGAAACTCGTCCTCATTAAAGTCGTAGATCTTGAAGTTAGATTTCCAACAAGTGCTCGAACTCCCCGATCGGAGCAACGTGGCTCCTGATTCATTGAAAATACCGAGCATGTGTCCGTAACTCCTATTGTAAGGAATATAGCCTTATTTTCGGGGCTTTTTTGACATTTCAGGTGGGTGGTTTTTGGTTGCCTAGAGTTAATAGCATCACACCTTGCCTAAAACAGAGGATTTTGGATTTTCATTTTTTTATGATTTTGAGATTTTCCGTGGACTACCTTCTTTGGAAAAAGTAACGAATTTGTCCAGATTACAAATTGTTGGAAAATGATTTTTTTGGGCATCGTAGAGGCTGATTTTGCAAAACTCGTCCTCATTAAAGTCGTAGATCTTGAAGTTAGCTTTCCAATAAGTGCTCAAACTCAGCGATCGGACCAACGCGTCTCCTGTTTCATTGAAAATACCAAGCATGTGTCTGTAACTCCTATTGTAAGGAATATAGCCTTATTTTCGGGGCTTTTTTGACATCTCGGGTGGGTGGTTTTTTGTTGCCTAGAGTTAATAGCATTACACCTTGCCTACAGCAAAGGATTTTGCATTTTCATTTTTTTATGATTTTGAGATTCTCCGTGGACTACTCCCTTTGGAAAAAGTCACGAATTTGTCCAAATTACAAACTTTTAGAAAATGATATTTTCGGGCATCGTAGAGGATGATTTTCTAAAACTCATCCGCATTAAAGTCATAGATCTTGAAGTTAGCTATCCAAAAAGTGCTCGAACTCGCCGATCGGACCAACGCGTCTCCTGTTTCATTGAAAATACCGAGCATGTGTCCGTAACTCCTATTGTAAGGAATATAGCGTTCTTTTCGGGGCTTTTTTTACTTCTTGGGTGGGTGATTTTTGGTTGCCTAGAGTTAATAGCATCATACCTTGCCTACAGCAAAGGATTTTGGATTTTCATTTTTTTATGATTTTGAGATTTTCCGTGGACTACCCCTTTGGAAAAAGTCACGAATTAGTCCAAATTACAAATTGTTGGAAAATGATTTTTTTTGGCATCGTAGGGAATGATTTTGCGAATCTTTTCCCCATTATAGTCGTAGATATTGAGGTTAGCTTTCCAACAAGTGCTCGAACTCACCGATCGGACCAACGCGTCTCCTGTTTCATTGAAAATACCGAGCATGTGTCCGTAACTTCTATTTAAGGAATATAGCCTTCTTTTCGGGGCTTTTTTTACTTCTCGGGTGGGTGGTTTTTGGTTGCCTAGAGTTAATAGCATCACACCTTGCCAATAGGAAAGGATTTTGGATTTCCATTTTTTTATGATTTTGAGATTTTTCCGTGGACTACCCCTTTTGGAAAAAGTCACGAATTCGTCCAAATTACAAATTGTTGGAAAATGATTTTTTTTGGCATCGTAGGGAATGATTTTGCAAAACTCGTCCCCTTTAAAGTCATAGATCATGAAGTTAGCTTTCCAACAAGTGCTCGAACTCACCGATCGGACCAACCTGTCTCCTGTTTCATTGAAAATACCAAGCATGTGTCCGTAACTCCTATTGTAAGGAATATAGCCTTCTTTTCGGGGCTTTTTTGACATCTCGGGTGGGTTGTTTTTGGTTGCCTAGAGTTAATAGCATCACACCTTGCCTATAGCAAAGGATTTTGGATTTTCATTTTTTTATGATTTTGAGATTTTCCGTGGACTACCTTCTTTGGAAAAAGTAACGAATTTGTCCAGATTACAAATTGTTGGAAAATGATTTTTTTGGGCATCGTAGAGGCTGATTTTGCAAAACTCGTCCTCATTAAAGTCGTAGATCTTGAAGTTAGCTTTCCAATAAGTGCTCAAACTCAGCGATCGGACCAACGCGTCTCCTGTTTCATAGAAAATACCGAGCATGTGTCTGTAACTCCTATTGTAAGGAATATAGCCTTATTTTCGGGGCTTTTTTGACATCTCGGGTGGGTGGTTTTTTGTTGCCTAGAGTTAATAGCATTACACCTTGCCTACAGCAAAGGATTTTGCATTTTCATTTTTTTATGATTTTGAGATTTTCCGTGGACTACCCCCTTTTGAAAAAGTCACGAATTTTTCCAAATTACAAACTTTTGGAAAATGATATTTTCAGGCATCGTAGAGGATGATTTTCTAAAACTCATCCGCATTAAAGTCGTAGATCTTGAAGTTAGCTATCCAAAAAGTGCTCGAACTCGCCGATCGGACCAACGCGTCTCCTGTTTCATTGAATATACCGAGCATGTGTCCGTAACTCCTATTGTAAGGAATATAGCGTTCTTTTCGGGGCTTTTTTTACCTCTTGCGTGGGTGATTTTTGGTTGCCTAGAGTTAATAGCATCACACCTTGCCTACAGCAAAGGATTTTGGATTTTCATTTTTTTATGATTTTGAGATTTTCCGTGGACTACCCCCTTTGGAAAAAGTCACGAATTAGTCCAAATTACAAATTGTTGGAAAATGATTTTTTTTGGCATCGTAGGGAATGATTTTGCGAATCTTTTCCCCATTATAGTCGTAGATATTGAAGTTAGCTTTCCAACAAGTGCTCGAACTCACCGATCGGACCAACGCGTCTCCTGTTTCATTGAAAATACCGAGCATGTGTCCGTAACTTCTATTTAAGGAATATAGCCTTCTTTTCGGGGCTTTTTTTACTTCTCGGGTGGGTGGTTTTTGGTTGCCTAGAGTTAATAGCATCACACCTTGCCTAAAACAGAGGATTTTTGATTTTCATTTTTTTATGATTTTGAGATTTTCCGTGGACTACCTTCTTTGGAAAAAGTAACGAATTTGTCCAGATTACAAATTGTTGGAAAATGATTTTTTTGGGCATCGTAGAGGCTGATTTTGCAAAACTCGTCCTCATTAAAGTCGTAGATCTTGAAGTTAGCTTTCCAATAAGTGCTCAAACTCAGCGATCGGACCAACGCGTCTCCTGTTTCATAGAAAATACCGAGCATGTGTCTGTAACTCCTATTGTAAGGAATATAGCCTTATTTTCGGGGCTTTTTTGACATCTCGGGTGGGTGGTTTTTTGTTGCCTAGAGTTAATAGCATTACACCTTGCCTACAGCAAAGGATTTTGCATTTTCATTTTTTTATGATTTTGAGATTTTCCGTGGACTACCCCCTTTTGAAAAAGTCACGAATTTTTCCAAATTACAAACTTTTGGAAAATGATATTTTCAGGCATCGTAGAGGATGATTTTCTAAAACTCATCCGCATTAAAGTCGTAGATCTTGAAGTTAGCTATCCAAAAAGTGCTCGAACTCGCCGATCGGACCAACGCGTCTCCTGTTTCATTGAATATACCGAGCATGTGTCCGTAACTCCTATTGTAAGGAATATAGCGTTCTTTTCGGGGCTTTTTTTACCTCTTGCGTGGGTGATTTTTGGTTGCCTAGAGTTAATAGCATCACACCTTGCCTACAGCAAAGGATTTTGGATTTTCATTTTTTTATGATTTTGAGATTTTCCGTGGACTACCCCCTTTGGAAAAAGTCACGAATTAGTCCAAATTACAAATTGTTGGAAAATGATTTTTTTTGGCATCGTAGGGAATGATTTTGCGAATCTTTTCCCCATTATAGTCGTAGATATTGAAGTTAGCTTTCCAACAAGTGCTCGAACTCACCGATCGGACCAACGCGTCTCCTGTTTCATTGAAAATACCGAGCATGTGTCCGTAACTTCTATTTAAGGAATATAGCCTTCTTTTCGGGGCTTTTTTTACTTCTCGGGTGGGTGGTTTTTGGTTGCCTAGAGTTAATAGCATCACACCTTTCCTACAGCAAAGGATTTTGGATTTCCATTTTTTTATGATTTTGAGATTTTCCTTGCACTAACCTCTTTGGAAAAAGTCACGAATTTGTCCAGATTACAAACTGTTGGAAAATGATTTTTTCGGGCATCGTAGGGGATGATTTTGTGAAACTCGTCCTCATTAAAGTCGTAGATCTTGAAGTTAGATTTCCAACAAGTGCTCGAACTCCCCGATCGGAGCGACGTGGCTCCTGATTCATTGAAAATACCGAGCATGTGTCCGTAACTCCTATTGTAAGGAATATAGCCTTATTTTCGGGGCTTTTTTGACATTTCAGGTGGGTGGTTTTTGGTTGCCTAGAGTTAATAGCATCACACCTTGCCTAAAACAGAGGATTTTGGATTTTCATTTTTTTATGATTTTGAGATTTTCCGTGGACTACCTTCTTTGGAAAAAGTAACGAATTTGTCCAGATTACAAATTGTTGGAAAATGATTTTTTTGGGCATCGTAGAGGCTGATTTTGCAAAACTCGTCCTCATTAAAGTCGTAGATCTTGAAGTTAGCTTTCCAATAAGTGCTCAAACTCAGCGATCGGACCAACGCGTCTCCTGTTTCATTGAAAATACCAAGCATGTGTTTGTAACTCCTATTGTAAGGAATATACCCTTATTTTCGGGGCTTTTTTGACATCTCGGGTGGGTGGTTTTTTGTTGCCTAGAGTTAATAGCATTACACCTTGCCTACAGCAAAGGATTTTGCATTTTCATTTTTTTATGATTTTGAGATTCTCCGTGGACTACTCCCTTTGGAAAAAGTCACGAATTTGTCCAAATTACAAACTTTTAGAAAATGATATTTTCGGGCATCGTAGAGGATGATTTTCTAAAACTCATCCGCATTAAAGTCATAGATCTTGAAGTTAGCTATCCAAAAAGTGCTCGAACTCGCCGATCGGACCAACGCGTCTCCTGTTTCATTGAAAATACCGAGCATGTGTCCGTAACTCCTATTGTAAGGAATATAGCGTTCTTTTCGGGGCTTTTTTTACTTCTTGGGTGGGTGATTTTTGGTTGCCTAGAGTTAATAGCATCATACCTTGCCTACAGCAAAGGATTTTGGATTTTCATTTTTTTATGATTTTGAGATTTTCCGTGGACTACCCCTTTGGAAAAAGTCACGAATTAGTCCAAATTACAAATTGTTGGAAAATGATTTTTTTTGGCATCGTAGGGAATGATTTTGCGAATCTTTTCCCCATTATAGTCGTAGATATTGAGGTTTGCTTTCCAATAAGTGCTCGAACTCACCGATCGGACCAACGCGTCTCCTGTTTCATTGAAAATACCGAGCATGTGTCCGTAACTCCTATTGTAAGGAATATAGCCTTCTTTTCGGGGCTTTTTTGACATCTCGGGTGGGTGGTTTTTGGTTGCCTAGAGTTAATAGCATCAAACCTTGCCTACAGGAAAGGATTTTGGATTTTCATTTTTTTATGATTTTGAGATTTTCCGTGGACTACTCCCTTTTGAAAAAGTCACGAATTTGTCAAGATTACAAATTGTTGGAAAATGATTTTTTCGTACATTGTGGAGGATGATTTTGCGAAAGTCATAGATCTTGAAGTTAGTTTGCCAACAAGTGCTCGAAGTCGACGATCGGACCAACGCCTCTCCTGTTTCAATGAAAATAACGAGCATGTGTCCGTAACACCTATTGTAAGGAATATAGCCTTCTTTTCGGGGCTTTTTTGACATCTTGGGTTGGTGGTTTTTGGTTGCCTAGAGTTAATAGCATCACACCTTGCCTATAGCAAATGATTTTGGATTTTCATTTTTTTATGATTTTGAGATTTTCCGTGGACTACTCCCTTTTGAAAAAGTCACGAATTTGTCCAGATTACAAATTGTTGGAAAATGATTTTTTCGTACATTGTGGAGGATGATTTTGCGAAAGTCATAGATCTTGAAGTTAGCTTGCCAACAAGTGCTCGAAGTCGACGATCGGACCAACGCCTCTCCTGTTTCAATGAAAATAACGAGCATGTGTCCGTAACACCTATTGTAAGGAATATAGCCTTCTTTTCGGGGCTTTTTTGACATCTCGGGTGGGTGGTTTTTGGTTGCCTAGAGTTAATAGCATCACACCTTGCCAATAGGAAAGGATTTTGGATTTCCATTTTTTTATGATTTTGAGATTTTTCCGTGGACTACCCCTTTTGGAAAAAGTCACGAATTCGTCCAGGTTACAAACTGTTGGATAATTATTTTTTCGGGCATCGTAGAGGATGATTTTGCAAAACTCGTCCCCTTTAAAGTCATAGATCATGAAGTTAGCTTTCCAACAAGTGCTCGAACTCACCGATCGGACCAACCTGTCTCCTGTTTCATTGAAAATACCAAGCATGTGTCCGTAACTCCTATTGTAAGGAATATAGCCTTCTTTTCGGGGCTTTTTTGACATCTCGGGTGGGTTGTTTTTGGTTGCCTAGAGTTAATAGCATCACACCTTGCCTATAGCAAAGGATTTTGGATTTTCATTTTTTTATGATTTTGAGATTTTCCGTGGACTACTCCCTTTTGAAAAAGTCACGAATTTGTCAAGATTACAAATTGTTGGAAAATGATTTTTTCGTACATTGTGGAGGATGATTTTGCGAAAGTCATAGATCTTGAAGTTAGTTTGCCAACAAGTGCTCGAAGTCGACGATCGGACCAACGCCTCTCCTGTTTCAATGAAAATAACGAGCATGTGTCCGTAACACCTATTGTAAGGAATATAGCCTTCTTTTCGGGGCTTTTTTGACATCTTGGGTTGGTGGTTTTTGGTTGCCTAGAGTTAATAGCATCATACCTTGCCTACAGCAAAGGATTTTGGATTTTCATTTTTTTATGATTTTGAGAGTTTCCGTGGACTACCCCTTTGGAAAAAGTCACGAATTAGTCCAAATTACAAATTGTTGGAAAATGATTTTTTTTGGCATCGTAGGGAATGATTTTGCGAATCTTTTCCCCATTATAGTCGTAGATATTGAGGTTAGCTTTCCAACAAGTGCTCGAACTCACCGATCGGACCAACGCGTCTCCTGTTTCATTGAAAATAACGAGCATGTGTCCGTAACACCTATTGTAAGGAATATAGCCTTCTTTTCGGGGCTTTTTTGACATCTCAGGTGGGTGGTTTTTGGTTGCCTAGAGTTAATAGCATCACACCTTGCCAATAGGAAAGGATTTTGGATTTCCATTTTTTTATGATTTTGAGATTTTTCCGTGGACTACCCCTTTTGGAAAAAGTCACGAATTCGTCCAGGTTACAAACTGTTGGATAATTATTTTTTCGGGCATCGTAGAGGATGATTTTGCAAAACTCGTCCCCTTTAAAGTCATAGATCATGAAGTTAGCTTTCCAACAAGTGCTCAAACTCACCGATCGGACCAACCTGTCTCCTGTTTCATTGAAAATACCAAGCATGTGTCCGTAACTCCTATTGTAAGGAATATAGCCTTCTTTTCGGGGCTTTTTTGACATCTCGGGTGGGTTGTTTTTGGTTGCCTAGAGTTAATAGCATCACACCTTGCCTATAGCAAAGGATTTTGGATTTTCATTTTTTTATGATTTTGAGATTTTCCTTGGACTACTCCCTTTTGAAAAAGTCACGAATTTGTCAAGATTACAAATTGTTGGAAAATGATTTTTTCGTACATTGTGGAGGATGATTTTGCGAAAGTCATAGATCTTGAAGTTAGTTTGCCAACAAGTGCTCGAAGTCGACGATCGGACCAACGCCTCTCCTGTTTCAATGAAAATAACGAGCATGTGTCCGTAACACCTATTGTAAGGAATATAGCCTTCTTTTCGGGGCTTTTTTGACATCTTGGGTTGGTGGTTTTTGGTTGCCTAGAGTTAATAGCATCACACCTTGCCTATAGCAAATGATTTTGGATTTTCATTTTTTTATGATTTTGAGATTTTCCGTGGACTACTCCCTTTTGAAAAAGTCACGAATTTGTCCAGATTACAAATTGTTGGAAAATGATTTTTTCGTACATTGTGGAGGATGATTTTGCGAAAGTCATAGATCTTGAAGTTAGCTTGCCAACAAGTGCTCGAAGTCGACGATCGGACCAACGCCTCTCCTGTTTCAATGAAAATAACGAGCATGTGTCCGTAACACCTATTGTAAGGAATATAGCCTTCTTTTCGGGGCTTTTTTGACATCTCGGGTGGGTGGTTTTTGGTTGCCTAGAGTTAATAGCATCAAACCTTGCCTACAGCAAAGGATTTTGGATTTTCATTTTTTTATGATTTTGAGATTTTCCATGGACTACCCCCTTTGGAAAAAGTCACGAATTTGTCCAGATTACAAACTGTTGGAAAATGATTTTTTTCGGGCGTGGTAGGGGATGATTTTTTGAAACTCGTCCCCATTAAAGTCGTAGATCTTGAAGTTAGCTATCCAACCAGAGCTCGAACTCGCCGATCGGAGCAACGCTGCTCCTGTTTAATTGAAAATACCGAGCATGTGTCCATAACTCGTATTGTAAGGAATATAGCCTTCTTTTCGGGGCTTTTTTGACATCTCGGGTGGGTGGTTTTTGGTTTCCTAGAGATAATAGCATTACACCTTGCCTACAGCAAAGGATTTTTGATTTTCATTTTTTTAGGATTTTGAGATTTTCCGTGGACTACCCCCATTTGGAAAAAGTCACGAATTAGTCCAAATTACAAATTGTTGGAAAATGATTTTTTTTCGGGCATCGTAGGGAATGATTTTGTGAAACTTGTCCCCATTATAGTCATAGATCTTGAAGTTAGCTTTCCAACAAGTGCTCGAACTCACCGATCAGACCAACGCGTCTCCTGTTTCATTGAAAATAACGAGCATGTGTCCGTAACTCCTATTGTAAGGAATATAGCCTTCTTTTCGGGGCTTTTTTGACATCTCGGGTGGGTGGTTTTTGGTTGCCTAGAGTTAATAGCATCACACCTTGCCTACAGCAAAGGATTTTGGATTTTCATTTTTTTATGATTTTGAGATTTTCCGTGGACTACCCCCTATGGAAAAAGTCACGAATTTGTCCAGATTACAAATTGTTGGAAAATGATTTTTTCGGGCATCGTAGAGGCTGATTTTGCAAAACTCGTCCTCATTAAAGTCGTAGATATTGAAGTTACCTTTCCAACAAGTGCTCGAACTCCCCGATCGGAGCAACGTGGCTCCTGTTTCATTGAAAATACCGAGGATGTGTCTGTAACTCCTATTATAAGGAATATAGCCTTATTTTCAGGGCTTTTTTGACATCTCGGGTGGGTGGTTTTTGGTTGCCTAGAGTTAATAGCATCACACCTTGCCTACAGCAAAGGATTTTGGATTTTCATTTTTTTATGATTTTGAGATTTTCTGTGGACTACCCCCTTTGGAAAAAGTCATGAATTTGTCCAGATTACAAATTGTTGGAAAATGATTTTTTCCGGCATCGTAGAGGCTGATTTTGCAAAACTCGTCCCCATTAAAGTCGTAGATATTGGAGTTACCTTTCCAACAAGTTCTCGAACTCCCCGATCGGAACAACGTGGCTCCTGTTTCATTGAAAATACCGAGCATGTGTTTGTAACTCCTATTGTAAGGAATATAGCCTTATTTTCGGGGCTTTTTTGACATCTCGGGTGGGTGGTTTTTTGTTGCCTAGAGTTAATAGCATCACACCTTGCCTACAATAAAGGATTTTGGATTTTCATTTTTTTATGATTTTGAGATTTTCCGTGGACTACCCCCTTTGGAAAAAGTCACGAATTTGTCTAGATTACAAACTGTTGTAAAATGATTTTTTCGGGTATCGTAGAGGATGATTTTGCAAAACTCATCCCCATTAAAGTCGTAGATGTTGAAGTTAGCTAGCCAACAAGTGCTCGAACTCGCCGATCGGACCAACGCGTCTCCTGTTTCATTGAAAATACCGAGCATGTGTCCGTAACTCCTATTGTAAGGAATATAGCCTTATTTTCGGGGCTTTTTTGACATCTTGGGTCGGTAGTTTTTGGTTACCTAGAGTTAATAGCATCACACCTTGCCTACAACAAAGGATTTTGGGTTTTCATTTTTTATGATTTTGAGATTTTCCGTGGACTACCTCTTTGGAAAAAGTCACGAATTAGTCCAAATTACAAATTGTTGGAAAATGATTTTTTTCGGGCATCGTAGGGAATGATTTAGTGAAACTTGTCCCCATTATAGTCGTAAATATTGAAGTTAGCTTTCCAACAAGTGCTCGAACTCACCGATCGGACCAACACGTCTCCTGTGTCATTGAAAATACCGAGCATGTGTCCGAAACTCCTATTGTAAGGAATATAGCCTTCTTTTCGGGGCTTTTTTGACATCTCGGGTGGGTGGTTTTTGGTTACCTAGAGTTAATAGCATCACACCTTGCCTATAGCAAAGCATTTCGGATTTCCATTTTTTATGATGTTGAGATTTTCCGTGGACTACCCCCTTTGGAAAAAGTCACGAATTTGTACAGATTACAAACTGTTGGAAAATGATTTTTTCGGGCATCGTAGAGGATGATTTGGCAAAACTTGTCCTCATTAAAGTCGTAGATCTTGAAGTTCGCTTTCCAACAAGTGCTCGAACTCGCCGATCGGACTAACACGTCTCCTGTTTCATTGAAAATATCGAGCATGTGTCCGTAACTCCTATTGTAAGGAATATAGCCTTCTTTTCGGGGCTTTTTTGACATCTTGGGTGGGTAGTTTTTGGTTGCCTAGAGTTAATAGCATCACACCTTACCTACAACAAAGGATTTTGGGTTTTCGTTTTTTATGATTTTGAGATTTTCCGTGGACTACCCCCTTGGGAAAAAGTAACGAATTAGTCCAAATTACAAAGTGTTGGAAAATGATTTTTTTCGGGATCGTAGAGAATGATTTTGTGAAACTTGTCCCCATTATAGTCGTAGATATTGAAGTTAGCTTTCCAACAAGTGCTCGAACTCACCGATAGGACCAACGCGTCTCCTGATTCATTGAAAATACCGAGCATGTGTCCGTAACTCCTATTGTAAGAAATATAGACTTATTTTCGGGGCTTTTTTGACATCTCGTGTGGGTGGTTTTTGGTTGTCTAGAGTTAATAGCATCACACCTTGCCTACAACAAAGGATTTTGGATTTTCATTTTTTTATGATTTTGAGATTTTCCGTGGACTACCCCCTTTGGAAAAAGTCACGAATTTGTCCAGATTACAAATTGTTGGAAAATGATTTTTTCGGGCATCGTAGAGGATGATTTTGCAAAACTCGTCCCCATTAAAGTCGTAGATCATGAAATTAGCTTTTCAACAAGTGCTCGAACTCGCCGATCGGACCAACGCGTCTCCTGTTTTATTGAAAATACCAAGCATGTGTCCGTAACTCCTATTGTAAGGAATATACCCTTCTTTTCGGGGCTTTTTTGACATCTCGGGTGGGTGGTTTTTGGTTGCCTGGAGTTAATAGCATTACACCTTGCCTACAACAAAGGATTTTGGATTCTCATTTTTTTATGATTTTGAGATTTTCCGTGGAGTACCCCCTTTGGAAAAAGTCACGAATTAGTCCAAATTACAAATTGTTGGAAAATGATTTTTTTCGGGCATCGTAGGGAATGATTTTGTGAAACTTATCCCCATTATAGTCGTAGATATTGAAGTTAGCTTTCCAACAAGTGCTCGAACTCGCCGATCGGACCAACGCGTCTCCTGTTTCATTGAAAATACCGAGCATGTGTCCGTAACTCCTATTGAAAGGAATATAGCCTTCTTTTCGGGGCTTTTTTGACTTCTTGGGTGGGTGATTCTTTGTTTCCTAGAGTTATTAGCATCACACCTTGCCTACAGCAAAGGATTTTGGATTTTCATTTTTTTATGATTTTGAGATTTTCCGTGGAATACCCCCTTTGGAAAAAGTCACGAATTAGTCCAAATTACAAAGTGTTGGAAAATGATTTTTTCGGGCATCGTAGGGGATGATTTTGCGAAACTTCTCCCGATTATAGTCGTAGATATTGAAGTTAGCTTTCCAAGAAGTGCTCGAACTCACCGATCGGACCAACGCGTCTCCTGATTCATTGAAAATACCGAGCATGTGTCCGTAACTCTTATTGTAAGAAATATAGCCTTATTTTCGAGGCTTTTTTGACATCTCGTGTGGGTGGTTTTTGGTTGCCTAGAGTTAATAGCATCACACCTTGCCTACAACAAAGGATTTTAGATTTTCATTTTTTTATGATTTTGAGATTTTCCGTGGACTACCCCCTTTGGAAAAAGTCACGAATTTGTCCAGATTACAAACTGTTGGAAAATGATTTTTTCAGGCATTGTAGAGGATGATTTTGCAAAACTCGTCCCTATTAAAGTCGTAGATCATGAAATTAGCTTTTCAACAAGTGCTCGAACTCACCGATCGGACCAACGCGCCTCCTGTTTTATTGAAAATACCAAGCATGTGTCCGTAACTCCTATTATATGGAATATACCCTTCTTTTCGTGGCTTTTTTGACATCTCGGGTGGGTGGTTTTTGGTTGCCTAGAGTTAATAGCATTACACCTTGCCTACAGCAAAGGATTTTCGATTTTCATTTTTTTATGATTTTGAGATATTCCGTGGACTACCCCCTTTGGAAAAAGTCACGAATTAGTCCAAATTATAAATTGTTGGAAAATGATTTTTTTCGGGCATCGTAGGGAATGATTTTGTGAAACTTGTCCCATTTATAGTCGTAGATATTGAAGTTAGCTTTCCAACAAGTGCTCGAACTCACCGATCGGACCAACGCGTCTCCTGATTCATTGAAAATACCGAGCATGTGTCCGTAACTCCTATTGTAAGAAATATAGCCTTATTTTCGGGGCTTTTTTGACATCTCGTGTGGGTGGTTTTTGGTTGCCTAGAGTTAATAGCATCACACCTTGCCTACAACAAAGGATTTTAGATTTTCATTTTTTTATGATTTTGAGATTTTCCGTGGACTACCCCCTTTGGAAAAAGTCACGAATTTGTCCAGATTACAAACTGTTGGAAAATGATTTTTTCGAGCATCGTAGAAGATGATTTTGCAAAACTCGTCCCTATTAAAGTCGTAGATCATGAAATTAGCTTTTCAACAAGTGCTCGAACTCGCCGATCGGAACAACGCGCCTCCTGTTTTATTGAAAATACCAAGCATGTGTCCGTAACTCCTATTGTAAGGAATATACCCTTCTTTTCGGGGCTTTTTTGACATCTCGGGTGGGTGGTTTTTGGTTGCCTAGAGTTAATAGCATTACACCTTGCCTACAGCAAAGGATTTTCGATTTTCATTTTTTTATGATTTTGAGATTTTCTGTGGACTACCACCCTTAGAAAATGTCACGAATTAGTCCAAATTACAAATTGTTGGAAAATGATTTTTTTCGGGCATCGTAGGGAATGATTTTGTGAAACTTGTCCCATTTATAGTCGTAGATATTGAAGTTAGCTTTCTAACAAGTGCTCGAACTCACCGATCAGACCAACGCGTCTCCTGATTCATTGAAAATACCGAGCATGTGTCCGTAAATCCTATTGTAAGAAATATAGCCTTATTTTCAGGGCTTTTTTGACATCTCGTGTGGGTGGTTTTTGGTTGCCTAGAGTTAATAGCATCACACCTTGCCTACAACAAAGGATTTTAGATTTTCATTTTTTTATGATTTTGAGATTTTCCGTGGACTACCCCCTTTTGGAAAAAGTCACGAATTTGTCCAGATTACAAACTGTTGGAAAATGATTTTTTCGAGCATCGTAGAAGATGATTTTGCAAAACTCGTCCCTATTAAAGTCGTAGATCATGAAATTAGCTTTTCAACAAGTGCTCGAACTCGCCGATCGGATCAACGCGCCTCCTGTTTTATTGAAAATACCAAGCATGTGTCCGTAACTCCTATTGTAAGGAATATACCCTTCTTTTCGGGGCTTTTTTAACATCTCGGGTGGGTGGTTTTTGGTTGCCTAGAGTTAATAGCATTACACCTTGCCTACAGCAAAGGATTTTCGATTTTCATTTTTTTATGATTTTGAGATATTCCGTGGACTACCCCCTTTGGAAAAAGTCACGAATTAGTCCAAATTATAAATTGTTGGAAAATGATTTTTTTCGGGCATCGTAGGGAATGATTTTGTGAAACTTGTCCCATTTATAGTCGTAGATATTGAAGTTAGCTTTCCAACAAGTGCTCGAACTCACCGATCGGACCAACGCGTCTCCTGATTCATTGAAAATACCGAGCATGTGTCCGTAACTCCTATTGTAAGAAATATAGCCTTATTTTCGGGGCTTTTTTGACGTCTCGTGTGGGTGGTTTTTGGTTGCCTAGAGTTAATAGCATCACACCTTGCCTACAACAAAGGATTTTAGATTTTCATTTTTTTATGATTTTGAGATTTTCCGTGGACTACCCCCTTTGGAAAAAGTCACGAATTTGTCCAGATTACAAACTGTTGGAAAATGATTTTTTCGAGGATCGTAGAAGATGATTTTGCAAAACTCGTCCCTATTAAAGTCGTAGATCATGAAATTAGCTTTTCAACAAGTGCTCGAACTCGCCGATCGGAACAACGCGCCTCCTGTTTTATTGAAAATACCAAGCATGTGTCCGTAACTCCTATTGTAAGGAATATACCCTTCTTTTCGGGGCTTTTTTGACATCTCGGGTGGGTGGTTTTTGGTTGCCTAGAGTTAATAGCATTACACCTTGCCTACAGCAAAGGATTTTCGATTTTCATTTTTTTATGATTTTGAGATTTTCTGTGGACTACCACCCTTAGAAAAAGTCACGAATTAGTCCAAATTACAAATTGTTGGAAAATGATTTTTTTCGTGAATCGTAGGGAATGATTTTGTGAAACTTGTCCCATTTATAGTCGTAGATATTGAAGTTAGCTTTCCAACAAGTGCTCCAACTCACCGATCAGACCAACGCGTCTCCTGATTCATTGAAAATACCGAGCATGTGTCCGTAACTCCTATTGTAAGAAATATAGCCTTATTTTCGGGGCTTTTTTGACATCTCGTGTGGGTGGTTTTTGGTTGCCTAGAGTTAATAGCATCACACCTTGCCTACAACAAAGGATTTTAGATTTTCATTTTTTTATGATTTTGAGATTTTCCGTGGACTACCCCCTTTGGAAAAAGTCACGAATTTGTCCAGATTACAAACTGTTGGAAAATGATTTTTTCGAGCATCGTAGAAGATGATTTTGCAAAACTCGTCCCTATTAAAGTCGTAGATCATGAAATTAGCTTTTCAACAAGTGCTCGAACTCGCCGATCGGACCAACGCGCCTCCTGTTTTATTGAAAATACCAAGCATGTGTCCGTAACTCCTATTGTAAGGAATATACCCTTCTTTTCGGGGCTTTTTTAACATCTCGGGTGGGTGGTTTTTGGTTGCCTAGAGTTAATAGCATTACACCTTGCCTACAGCAAAGGATTTTCGATTTTCATTTTTTTATGATTTTGAGATTTTCCGTGGACTACCACCCTTAGAAAAAGTCACGAATTAGTCCAAATTACAAATTGTTGGAAAATGATTTTTTTCGGGCATCGTAAGGAATGATTTTGTGAAACTCGTCCTCATTAAAGTCGTAGATCTTGAAGTTAGCTTTCCAACCAGTGCTCGAACTCCCCGATCGGACCAACGCGTCTCCTGTTTCATTGAAAATACCGAGCATGTGTCCGTAACTCCTATTGTAAGAAATATAGCCTTATTTTCGGGGCTTTTTTGACATCTCGTGTGGGTGGTTTTTGGTTGCCTAGAGTTAATAGCATCACACTTGTCCTACAACAAAGGATTTTGGATTTTCATTTTTTTATGATTTTGAGATTTTCCGTGGACTACCCCCTTTGGAAAAAGTCACGAATTTGTCCAGATTACAAACTGTTGGAAAATGATTTTTTTGGGCATCGTAGAGGATGATTTTGCAAAACTCGTCCCCATTAAAGTCGTAGATCATGAAATTAGCTTTTCAACAAGTGCTCGAACTCGCCGATCGGACCAACGCGTCTCCTGTTTTATTGAAAATACCAAGCATGTGTCCGTAACTCCTATTGTAAGGAATATACCCTTCTTTTCGGGGCTTTTTTGACATCTCGGGTGGGTGGTTTTTGGTTGCCTAGAGTTAATAGCATCACACCTTGCCTACAGCAAAGGATTTTGGATTTTCATTTTTTTATGATTTTGAGATTTTCCGTGGACTACCCTTTATGGAAAAAGTCACGAATTTGTCCAGATTACAAATTGTTGGAAAATGATTTTTGCGGGCATCGTAGGGAATGATTTTGTGAAACTTGTCCTCATTATAGTCGTAGATATTGAAGTTAGCTTTCCAACAAGTGCTCGAACTCACCGATCGGACCAACGCGTCTCCTGATTCATTGAAAATACCAAACATGTGTCCGTAACTCCTATTGTAAGAAATATAGCCTTATTTTCGGGACTTTTTTGACATCTCGTGTGGGTGGTTTTTGGTTGCCTAGAGTTAATAGCATAACACCTTGCCTACAACAAAGGATTTTGGATTTTCATTTTTTTATGATTTTGAGATTTTCCGTGGACTACCCCCTTGGAAAAAGTCACGAATTTGTCCAGATTACAAACTGTTGGAAAATGATTTTTTCGGGCATCGTAGAGGATGATTTTGCAAATCTCGTCCCTATTAAAGTCGTAGATCATGAAATTAGTTTTTCAACAAGTGCTCGAACTCACCGATAGGACCAACGCGCCTCCTGTTGTATTGAAAATAACAAGCATGTGTCCGTAACTCCTATTGTAAGGAATATACCCTTCTTTTCGGGGCTTTTTTGACATCTCGGGTGGGTGGTTTTTGGTTGCCTAGAGTTAATAGCATTACACCTTGCTTACAGCAAAGGATTTTCGATTTTCATTTTTTTATGATTTTGAGATTTTCCGTGGACTACCCCCTTTGGAAAAAGTCACGAATTAGTCCAAATTATAAATTGTTGGAAAATGATTTTTTTCGGGCATCGTAGGGAATGATTTTGTGAAACTTGTCCCCATTATAGTCGTAGATATTGAAGTTAGCTTTCCAACAAGTGCTCGAACTCACCGATCGGACCAACGCGTCTCCTGATTCATTGAAAATACCGAGCATGTGTCCGTAACTCCTATTGTAAGAAATATAGCCTTATTTTCGGGGCTTTTTTGACATCTCGTGTGGGTGGTTTTTGGTTGCCTAGAGTTAATAGCATCACACCTTGCCTTCAACAAAGGATTTTAGATTTTCATTTTTTTATGATTTTGAGATTTTCCGTGGACTACCCCCTTTGGAAAAAGTCACGAATTTGTCCAGATTACAAACTGTTGGAAAATGATTTTTTCGGGCATCGTAGAGGATGATTTTGCAAAACTCGTCCCTATTAAAGTCGTAGATCATAAAATTATCTTTTCAACAAGTGCTCGAACTCGCCGATCGGACCAACGCGCCTCCTGTTTTATTGAAAATGCCAAGCATGTGTCCGTAACTCCTATTGTAAGGAATATACCCTTCTTTTCGGGGCTTTTTTGACATCTCGGGTGGGTGGTTTTTGGTTGCCTAGAGTTAATAGCATTACACCTTGCCTACAGCAAAGGATTTTCGATTTTCATTTTTTTATGATTTTGAGATTTTCCGTGGACTACCACCCTTAGAAAAAGTCACGAATTAGTCCAAATTACAAATTGTTGGAAAATGATTTTTTTCGGGCATCGTAGGGAATGATTTTGAGAAACTCGTCCTCATTAAAGTCGTAGATCTTGAAGTTAGCTTTCCAACCAGTGCTCGAACTCCCCGATCGGACCAACGCGTCTCCTGTTTCATTGAAAATACCGAGCATGTGTCCGTAACTCCTATTGTAAAAAATATAGCCTTATTTTCGGGGCTTTTTTGACATCTCGTGTGGGTGGTTTTTGGTTGCCTAGAGTTAATAGCATCACACCTGTCCTACAACAAAGGATTTTGGATTTTCATTTTTTTATGATTTTGAGATTTTCCGTGGACTACCCCCTTTGGAAAAAGTCACGAATTTGTCCAGATTACAAACTGTTGGAAAATGATTTTTTTGGGCATCGTAGAGGATGATTTTGCAAAACTCGTCCCCATTAAAGTCGTAGATCATGAAATTAGCTTTTCAACAAGTGCTCGAACTCGCCGATCGGACCAACGCGTCTCCTGTTTTATTGAAAATACCAAGAATGTGTCCGTAACTCCTATTGTAAGGAATATACCCTTCTTTTCGGGGCTTTTTTGACATCTCGGGTGTGTGGCTTTTGGTTGCCTAGAGTTAATAGCATCACACCTTGCCTACAGCAAAGGATTTTGGATTTTCATTGTTTTATGATTTTGAGATTTTCCGTGGACTACCCCCTTTGGAAAAAGTCACGAATTAGTCCAAATTACAAATTGTTGGAAAATGATTTTTTTCGGGCATCGTAGGGAATGATTTTGTGAAACTTGTCCCCATTATAGTCGTAGATATTGAAGTTAGCTTTCCAACAAGTGCTCGAACTCACCGATCGGACCAACGCGTCTCCTGATTCATTGAAAATACCGAGCATGTGTCCGTAACTCCTATTGTAAGAAATATAGCCTTATTTTCGGGGCTTTTTTGACATCTCGTGTGGGTGGTTTTTGGTTGCCTAGAGTTAATAGCATCACACCTTGCCTTCAACAAAGGATTTTAGATTTTCATTTTTTTATGATTTTGAGATTTTCCGTGGACTACCCCCTTTGGAAAAAGTCACGAATTTGTCCAGATTACAAACTGTTGGAAAATGATTTTTTCGGGCATCGTAGAGGATGATTTTGCAAAACTCGTCCCTATTAAAGTCGTAGATCATAAAATTATCTTTTCAACAAGTGCTCGAACTCGCCGATCGGACCAACGCGCCTCCTGTTTTATTGAAAATGCCAAGCATGTGTCCGTAACTCCTATTGTAAGGAATATACCCTTCTTTTCGGGGCTTTTTTGACATCTCGGGTGGGTGGTTTTTGGTTGCCTAGAGTTAATAGCATTACACCTTGCCTACAGCAAAGGATTTTCGATTTTCATTTTTTTATGATTTTGAGATTTTCCGTGGACTACCACCCTTAGAAAAAGTCACGAATTAGTCCAAATTACAAATTGTTGGAAAATGATTTTTTTCGGGCATCGTAGGGAATGATTTTGAGAAACTCGTCCTCATTAAAGTCGTAGATCTTGAAGTTAGCTTTCCAACCAGTGCTCGAACTCCCCGATCGGACCAACGCGTCTCCTGTTTCATTGAAAATACCGAGCATGTGTCCGTAACTCCTATTGTAAAAAATATAGCCTTATTTTCGGGGCTTTTTTGACATCTCGTGTGGGTGGTTTTTGGTTGCCTAGAGTTAATAGCATCACACCTGTCCTACAACAAAGGATTTTGGATTTTCATTTTTTTATGATTTTGAGATTTTCCGTGGACTACCCCCTTTGGAAAAAGTCACGAATTTGTCCAGATTACAAACTGTTGGAAAATGATTTTTTTGGGCATCGTAGAGGATGATTTTGCAAAACTCGTCCCCATTAAAGTCGTAGATCATGAAATTAGCTTTTCAACAAGTGCTCGAACTCGCCGATCGGACCAACGCGTCTCCTGTTTTATTGAAAATACCAAGAATGTGTCCGTAACTCCTATTGTAAGGAATATACCCTTCTTTTCGGGGCTTTTTTGACATCTCGGGTGTGTGGCTTTTGGTTGCCTAGAGTTAATAGCATCACACCTTGCCTACAGCAAAGGATTTTGGATTTTCATTGTTTTATGATTTTGAGATTTTCCGTGGACTACCCCCTTTGGAAAAAGTCACGAATTAGTCCAAATTACAAATTGTTGGAAAATGATTTTTTTCGGGCATCGTAGGGAATGATTTTGTGAAACTTGTCCCCATTATAGTCGTAGATATTGAAGTTAGCTTTCCAACAAGTGCTCGAACTCACCGATCGGACCAACGCGTCTCCTGATTCATTGAAAATACCGAGCATGTGTCCGTAACTCCTATTGTAAGAAATATAGCCTTATTTTCGGGGCTTTTTTGACATCTCGTGTGGGTGGTTTTTGGTTGCCTAGAGTCAATAGCATCACACCTTGCCTACAACAAAGGATTTTAGATTTTCATTTTTTTATGATTTTGAGATTTTCCGTGGACTACCCCCTTTGGAAAAAGTCACGAATTTGTCCAGATTACAAACTGTTGGAAAATGATTTTTTCGGGCATCGTAGGGAATGATTTTGTGAAACTTGTCCTCATTATAGTCGTAGATATTGAAGTTAGCTTTCCAACAAGTGCTCGAACTCACCGATCGGACCAACGCGTCTCCTGATTCATTGAAAATACCAAACATGTGTCCGTAACTCCTATTGTAAGAAATATAGCCTTATTTTCGGGACTTTTTTGACATCTCGTGTGGGTGGTTTTTGGTTGCCTAGAGTTAATAGCATAACACCTTGCCTACAACAAAGGATTTTGGATTTTCATTTTTTTATGATTTTGAGATTTTCCGTGGACTACCCCCTTGGAAAAAGTCACGAATTTGTCCAGATTACAAACTGTTGGAAAATGATTTTTTCGGGCATCGTAGAGGATGATTTTGCAAATCTCGTCCCTATTAAAGTCGTAGATCATGAAATTAGTTTTTCAACAAGTGCTCGAACTCGCCGATAGGACCAACGCGCCTCCTGTTGTATTGAAAATAACAAGCATGTGTCCGTAACTCCTATTGCAAGGAATATACCCTTCTTTTCGGGGCTTTTTTGACATCTCGGGTGGGTGGTTTTTGGTTTCCTAGAGTTAATAGCATTACACCTTGCTTACAGCAAAGGATTTTCGATTTTCATTTTTTTATGATTTTGAGATTTTCCGTGGACTACCCCCTTTGGAAAAAGTCACGAATTAGTCCAAATTATAAATTGTTGGAAAATGATTTTTTTCGGGCATCGTAGGGAATGATTTTGTGAAACTTGTCCCCATTATAGTCGTAGATATTGAAGTTAGCTTTCCAACAAGTGCTCGAACTCACCGATCGGACCAACGCGTCTCCTGATTCATTGAAAATACCGAGCATGTGTCCGTAACTCCTATTGTAAGAAATATAGCCTTATTTTCGGGGCTTTTTTGACATCTCGTGTGGGTGGTTTTTGGTTGCCTAGAGTTAATAGCATCACACCTTGCCTTCAACAAAGGATTTTAGATTTTCATTTTTTTATGATTTTGAGATTTTCCGTGGACTACCCCCTTTGGAAAAAGTCACGAATTTGTCCAGATTACAAACTGTTGGAAAATGATTTTTTCGGGCATCGTAGAGGATGATTTTGCAAAACTCGTCCCTATTAAAGTCGTAGATCATAAAATTATCTTTTCAACAAGTGCTCGAACTCGCCGATCGGACCAACGCGCCTCCTGTTTTATTGAAAATGCCAAGCATGTGTCCGTAACTCCTATTGTAAGGAATATACCCTTCTTTTCGGGGCTTTTTTGACATCTCGGGTGGGTGGTTTTTGGTTGCCTAGAGTTAATAGCATTACACCTTGCCTACAGCAAAGGATTTTCGATTTTCATTTTTTTATGATTTTGAGATTTTCCGTGGACTACCACCCTTAGAAAAAGTCACGAATTAGTCCAAATTACAAATTGTTGGAAAATGATTTTTTTCGGGCATCGTAGGGAATGATTTTGAGAAACTCGTCCTCATTAAAGTCGTAGATCTTGAAGTTAGCTTTCCAACCAGTGCTCGAACTCCCCGATCGGACCAACGCGTCTCCTGTTTCATTGAAAATACCGAGCATGTGTCCGTAACTCCTATTGTAAAAAATATAGCCTTATTTTCGGGGCTTTTTTGACATCTCGTGTGGGTGGTTTTTGGTTGCCTAGAGTTAATAGCATCACACCTGTCCTACAACAAAGGATTTTGGATTTTCATTTTTTTATGATTTTGAGATTTTCCGTGGACTACCCCCTTTGGAAAAAGTCACGAATTTGTCCAGATTACAAACTGTTGGAAAATGATTTTTTTGGGCATCGTAGAGGATGATTTTGCAAAACTCGTCCCCATTAAAGTCGTAGATCATGAAATTAGCTTTTCAACAAGTGCTCGAACTCGCCGATCGGACTAACGCGTCTCCTGTTTTATTGAAAATACCAAGAATGTGTCCGTAACACCTATTGTAAGGAATATACCCTTCTTTTCGGGGCTTTTTTGACATCTCGGGTGTGTGGCTTTTGGTTGCCTAGAGTTAATAGCATCACACCTTGCCTACAGCAAAGGATTTTGGATTTTCATTGTTTTATGATTTTGAGATTTTCCGTGGACTACCCCCTTTGGAAAAAGTCACGAATTAGTCCAAATTACAAATTGTTGGAAAATGATTTTTTTCGGGCATCGTAGGGAATGATTTTGTGAAACTTGTCCCCATTATAGTCGTAGATATTGAAGTTATCTTTCCAACAAGTGCTCGAACTCACCGATCGGACCAACGCGTCTCCTGATTCATTGAAAATACCGAGCATGTGTCCGTAACTCCTATTGTAAGAAATATAGCCTTATTTTCGGGGCTTTTTTGACATCTCGTGTGGGTGGTTTTTGGTTGCCTAGAGTCAATAGCATCACACCTTGCCTACAACAAAGGATTTTAGATTTTCATTTTTTTATGATTTTGAGATTTTCCGTGGACTACCCCCTTTGGAAAAAGTCACGAATTTGTCCAGATTACAAACTGTTGGAAAATGATTTTTTCGGGCATCGTAGAGGATGATTTTGCAAAACTCGTCCTTATTAAAGTCGTAGATCATGAAATTAGCTTTTCAACAAGTGCTCGAACTCGCCGATCGGACCAACGCGCCTCCTGTTTTATTGAAAATACCAAGCATGTGTCCGTAACTCCTATTGTAAGGAATATACCCTTCTTTTCGGGGCTTTTTTGACATCTCGGGTGGGTGGTTTTTGGTTACCTAGAGTTAATAGCATTACACCATGCCTACAGCAAAGGATTTTGGATTTTCATTTTTTTATGATTTTAAGATTTTCCGTGGACTACCCCCTTTTGAAAAAGTCACGAAATTGTCCAGATTACAAACTGTTGGAAAATGATTTTTTTGGGCATCGTAGAGGATGATTTTGCAAAACTCGTCCCCATTAAAGTCGTAGATCATGAAATTAGCTTTTCAAAAAGTTCTCGAACTCGCCGATCGGACCAACGCGTCTCCTGTTTTATTGAAAATACCAAGCATGTGTCTGTAACTCCTATTGTAAGGAATATACCCTTCTTTTCGAGGCTTTTTTGACATCTCGGGTGGGTGGTTTTTGGTTGCCTAGAGTTAATAGCATTACACCTTGCCTACAGCAAAGGATTTTGGATTTTTATTTTTTTATGATTTTGAGATTTTCCGTGGACTACCCCCTTTGAAAAAAGTCACGAATTAGTCCAAATTACAAATTGTTGGAAAATGATTTTTTTCGGGCATCGTAGGGAATGATTTTGTGAAACTTGTCCTCATTATAGTCGTAGATATTGAAGTTAGCTTTCCAACAAGTGCTCGAACTCCCCGATCAGAGCAACGTGGCTCCTGTTTCATTGAAAATACCGAGCATGTGTCCGTAACTCCTATTGTAAGGAATATAGCCATATTTTCGGGGCTTTTTTGACATCTTGGGTGGGGGGTTTTTGGTTGCCTTGAGTTAATAGCATCACACCTTGCCTACAACAAAGGATTTTGGATTTTCATTTTTTATGATTTTCAGATTTTCCGTGGACTATCCCCTTTGGAAAAAGTCACGAATTTGTCCAGATTACAAATCGTTTGAATATGTTTTTTTCGGGCATCGTAGAGGATGATTTTGCAAAACTCGTCCCTATTAAAGTCGTAGATCATGAAATTAGCTTTTCAACAAGTGCTCGAACTCGCCGATCGGACCAACGCGCCTCCTGTTTTATTGAAAATACCAAGCATGTGTCCGTAACTCCTATTGTAGGAATATACCCTTCTTTTCGGGGCTTTTTTGACATCTCGGGTGGGTGGTTTTTGGTTACCTAGAGTTAATAGCATTACACCTTGCCTACAGCAAAGGATTTTGGATTTTCATTTTTTTATGATTTTAAGATTTTCCGTGGACTACCCCCTTTTGAAAAAGTCACGAAATTGTCCAGATTACAAACTGTTGGAAAATGATTTTTTTGGGCATAGTAGAGGATGATTTTGCAAAACTCGTCCCCATTAAAGTCGTAGATCATGAAATTAGCTTTTCAAAAAGTTCTCGAACTCGCCGATCGGACCAACGCGTCTCCTGTTTTATTGAAAATACCAAGCATGTGTCTGTAACTCCTATTGTAAGGAATATACCCTTCTTTTCGAGGCTTTTTTGACATCTCGGGTGGGTGGTTTTTGGTTGCCTAGAGTTAATAGCATTACACCTTGCCTACAGCAAAGGATTTTGGATTTTTATTTTTTTATGATTTTGAGATTTTCCGTGGACTACCCCCTTTGAAAAAAGTCACGAATTAGTCCAAATTACAAATTGTTGGAAAATGATTTTTTTCGGGCATCGTAGGGAATGATTTTGTGAAACTTGTCCTCATTATAGTCGTAGATATTGAAGTTAGCTTTCCAACAAGTGCTCGAACTCACCGATCGGACCAACGCGTCTCCTGATTCATTGAAAATACCAAGTATGTGTCCGTAACTCCTATTGTAAGAAATATAGCCTTATTTTCGGGGCTTTTTTGACATCTCGTGTGGGTGGTTTTTGGTTGCCTAGAGTTAATAGCATCACACCTTGCCTACAACAAAGGATTTTGGATTTTCATTTTTTTATGATTTTGAGATTTTCCGTGGACTACCCCCTTGGAAAAAGTCACGAATTTGTCCAGATTGCAAAATGTTGGAAAATTATTTTTTCGGGCATCGTAGAGGATGATTTTGCAAATCTCGTCCCTATTAAAGTCGTAGATCATGAAATTAGTTTTTCAACAAGTGCTCGAACTCGCCGATAGGACCAACGCGCCTCCTGTTGTATTGAAAATAACAAGCATGTGTCCGTAACTCCTATTGCAAGGAATATACCCTTCTTTTCGGGGCTTTTTTGACATCTCGGGTGGGTGGTTTTTGGTTGCCTAGAGTTAATAGCATTACACCTTGCTTACAGCAAAGGATTTTCGATTTTCATTTTTTTATGATTTTGAGATTTTCCGTGGACTACCCCCTTTGGAAAAAGTCACGAATTAGTCCAAATTATAAATTGTTGGAAAATGATTTTTTTCGGGCATCGTAGGGAATGATTTTGTGAAACTTGTCCCCATTATAGTCGTAGATATTGAAGTTAGCTTTCCAACAAGTGCTCGAACTCACCGATCGGACCAACGCGTCTCCTGATTCATTGAAAATACCGAGCATGTGTCCGTAACTCCTATTGTAAGAAATATAGCCTTATTTTCGGGGCTTTTTTGACATCTCGTGTGGGTGGTTTTTGGTTGCCTAGAGTTAATAGCATCACACCTTGCCTTCAACAAAGGATTTTAGATTTTCATTTTTTTATGATTTTGAGATTTTCCGTGGACTACCCCCTTTGGAAAAAGTCACGAATTTGTCCAGATTACAAACTGTTGGAAAATGATTTTTTCGGGCATCGTAGAGGATGATTTTGCAAAACTCGTCCCTATTAAAGTCGTAGATCATAAAATTATCTTTTCAACAAGTGCTCGAACTCGCCGATCGGACCAACGCGCCTCCTGTTTTATTGAAAATGCCAAGCATGTGTCCGTAACTCCTATTGTAAGGAATATACCCTTCTTTTCGGGGCTTTTTTGACATCTCGGGTGGGTGGTTTTTGGTTGCCTAGAGTTAATAGCATTACACCTTGCCTACAGCAAAGGATTTTCGATTTTCATTTTTTTATGATTTTGAGATTTTCCGTGGACTACCACCCTTAGAAAAAGTCACGAATTAGTCCAAATTACAAATTGTTGGAAAATGATTTTTTTCGGGCATCGTAGGGAATGATTTTGAGAAACTCGTCCTCATTAAAGTCGTAGATCTTGAAGTTAGCTTTCCAACCAGTGCTCGAACTCCCCGATCGGACCAACGCGTCTCCTGTTTCATTGAAAATACCGAGCATGTGTCCGTAACTCCTATTGTAAAAAATATAGCCTTATTTTCGGGGCTTTTTTGACATCTCGTGTGGGTGGTTTTTGGTTGCCTAGAGTTAATAGCATCACACCTGTCCTACAACAAAGGATTTTGGATTTTCATTTTTTTATGATTTTGAGATTTTCCGTGGACTACCCCCTTTGGAAAAAGTCACGAATTTGTCCAGATTACAAACTGTTGGAAAATGATTTTTTTGGGCATCGTAGAGGATGATTTTGCAAAACTCGTCCCCATTAAAGTCGTAGATCATGAAATTAGCTTTTCAACAAGTGCTCGAACTCGCCGATCGGACTAACGCGTCTCCTGTTTTATTGAAAATACCAAGAATGTGTCCGTAACACCTATTGTAAGGAATATACCCTTCTTTTCGGGGCTTTTTTGACATCTCGGGTGTGTGGCTTTTGGTTGCCTAGAGTTAATAGCATCACACCTTGCCTACAGCAAAGGATTTTGGATTTTCATTGTTTTATGATTTTGAGATTTTCCGTGGACTACCCCCTTTGGAAAAAGTCACGAATTAGTCCAAATTACAAATTGTTGGAAAATGATTTTTTTCGGGCATCGTAGGGAATGATTTTGTGAAACTTGTCCCCATTATAGTCGTAGATATTGAAGTTAGCTTTCCAACAAGTGCTCGAACTCACCGATCGGACCAACGCGTCTCCTGATTCATTGAAAATACCGAGCATGTGTCCGTAACTCCTATTGTAAGAAATATAGCCTTATTTTCGGGGCTTTTTTGACATCTCGTGTGGGTGGTTTTTGGTTGCCTAGAGTCAATAGCATCACACCTTGCCTACAACAAAGGATTTTAGATTTTCATTTTTTTATGATTTTGAGATTTTCCGTGGACTACCCCCTTTGGAAAAAGTCACGAATTTGTCCAGATTACAAACTGTTGGAAAATGATTTTTTCGGGCATCGTAGAGGATGATTTTGCAAAACTCGTCCTTATTAAAGTCGTAGATCATGAAATTAGCTTTTCAACAAGTGCTCGAACTCGCCGATCGGACCAACGCGCCTCCTGTTTTATTGAAAATACCAAGCATGTGTCCGTAACTCCTATTGTAAGGAATATACCCTTCTTTTCGGGGCTTTTTTGACATCTCGGGTGGGTGGTTTTTGGTTACCTAGAGTTAATAGCATTACACCATGCCTACAGCAAAGGATTTTGGATTTTCATTTTTTTATGATTTTAAGATTTTCCGTGGACTACCCCCTTTTGAAAAAGTCACGAAATTGTCCAGATTACAAACTGTTGGAAAATGATTTTTTTGGGCATCGTAGAGGATGATTTTGCAAAACTCGTCCCCATTAAAGTCGTAGATCATGAAATTAGCTTTTCAAAAAGTTCTCGAACTCGCCGATCGGACCAACGCGTCTCCTGTTTTATTGAAAATACCAAGCATGTGTCTGTAACTCCTATTGTAAGGAATATACCCTTCTTTTCGAGGCTTTTTTGACATCTCGGGTGGGTGGTTTTTGGTTGCCTAGAGTTAATAGCATTACACCTTGCCTACAGCAAAGGATTTTGGATTTTTATTTTTTTATGATTTTGAGATTTTCCGTGGACTACCCCCTTTGAAAAAAGTCACGAATTAGTCCAAATTACAAATTGTTGGAAAATGATTTTTTTCGGGCATCGTAGGGAATGATTTTGTGAAACTTGTCCTCATTATAGTCGTAGATATTGAAGTTAGCTTTCCAACAAGTGCTCGAACTCCCCGATCAGAGCAACGTGGCTCCTGTTTCATTGAAAATACCGAGCATGTGTCCGTAACTCCTATTGTAAGGAATATAGCCATATTTTCGGGGCTTTTTTGACATCTTGGGTGGGGGGTTTTTGGTTGCCTTGAGTTAATAGCATCACACCTTGCCTACAACAAAGGATTTTGGATTTTCATTTTTTATGATTTTCAGATTTTCCGTGGACTATCCCCTTTGGAAAAAGTCACGAATTTGTCCAGATTACAAATCGTTTGAATATGTTTTTTTCGGGCATCGTAGAGGATGATTTTGCAAAACTCGTCCCTATTAAAGTCGTAGATCATGAAATTAGCTTTTCAACAAGTGCTCGAACTCGCCGATCGGACCAACGCGCCTCCTGTTTTATTGAAAATACCAAGCATGTGTCCGTAACTCCTATTGTAAGGAATATACCCTTCTTTTCGGGGCTTTTTTGACATCTCGGGTGGGTGGTTTTTGGTTACCTAGAGTTAATAGCATTACACCTTGCCTACAGCAAAGGATTTTGGATTTTCATTTTTTTATGATTTTAAGATTTTCCGTGGAGTACCCCCTTTTGAAAAAGTCACGAAATTGTCCAGATTACAAACTGTTGGAAAATGATTTTTTTGGGCATAGTAGAGGATGATTTTGCAAAACTCGTCCCCATTAAAGTCGTAGATCATGAAATTAGCTTTTCAAAAAGTTCTCGAACTCGCCGATCGGACCAACGCGTCTCCTGTTTTATTGAAAATACCAAGCATGTGTCTGTAACTCCTATTGTAAGGAATATACCCTTCTTTTCGAGGCTTTTTTGACATCTCGGGTGGGTGGTTTTTGGTTGCCTAGAGTTAATAGCATTACACCTTGCCTACAGCAAAGGATTTTGGATTTTTATTTTTTTATGATTTTGAGATTTTCCGTGGACTACCCCCTTTGAAAAAAGTCACGAATTAGTCCAAATTACAAATTGTTGGAAAATGATTTTTTTCGGGCATCGTAGGGAATGATTTTGTGAAACTTGTCCTCATTATAGTCGTAGATATTGAAGTTAGCTTTCCAACAAGTGCTCGAACTCACCGATCGGACCAACGCGTCTCCTGATTCATTGAAAATACCAAGTATGTGTCCGTAACTCCTATTGTAAGAAATATAGCCTTATTTTCGGGGCTTTTTTGACATCTCGTGTGGGTGGTTTTTGGTTGCCTAGAGTTAATAGCATCACACCTTGCCTACAACAAAGGATTTTGGATTTTCATTTTTTTATGATTTTGAGATTTTCCGTGGGCTACCCCCTTTGGAAAAATTCACGAATTTGACCAGATTGCAAAATGTTGGAAAATTATTTTTTCGGGCATCGTAGAGGATGATTTTCCAAAACTCATCTGCATTAAAGTCGAAGATCTTGAAGTTAGCTATCCAAAAACAGCTCGAACTCGCCGATCGGACCAACGCCTCTCCTGTTTCATTGAAAATACCGAGCATGTGTCCGTAACTCCTATTGTAAGGAATATAGCCTTCTTTTCGGGGCTTTTTTGACATCTCGGGTGGGTGGTTTTTGGTTGCCTAAAGTTAATAGCTTCACACCTTGCCTACAACAAAGGATTTTTTTATTTTTATTTTTTTATGATTTTGAGATTTTCCGTGGATTACCCTCTTTGGAAATAGTCACGAATTTGTGAAGATTATAAACTGTTGGAAAATGATTTTTTCGAGTGTCGTAGGGGATGATTTTGTGAAACTCGACCCCATTAAAGTCGTAGATCTTGAAGTTAGCTTTCCAACGAGTGCTCGAAGTCGCCTATCGGACCAACGCGTCTCCTGTTTCATTGAAATTACCGAGCATGTGTCCGTAACTCCTATTGTAAGGAATATAGCCTTATTTTCGGGGCTTTTTTGACATCTCGGGTGGGTGGTTTTTGGTTGCCTAGAGTTAATAGCATCACACCTTGCCTACAGCAAAGGATTTTGGATTTTCATTTTTTTGTGATTTTGAGATTTTCGGTGGACTACCCCCTTTGGAAAAAGTCATGAATTTGTCCAGATTACAAACTGTTGGAAAATGATTTTTTCGGGCATTGTAGACGATGATTTTTGAAACTCGACCCCATTAAAGTCGTAGATATTGAAGTTATCTTTCTAACAAGTGCTCGAACTCGCCGATCGGACCACCGCGTCTCCTGTTTCATTGAAAATACCGAGCATGTGTCCGTAACTCCTATTGTAAGGAATATAGCCTTATTTTCGGGGCTTTTTTGACATCTCGGGTGGGTGGTTTTTGGTTGCCTAGAGTTAATAGCATCACACCTTGCCAAATGATTTTTTATTTTTCATTTTTTTATGATTTTGAGATTTTCCGTGGACTACCCCCTTTGAAAAAGTCACGAATTTGTCCAGATTACAAACTGTTGGAAAATGATTTTTTCAGGCATTGTAGAGGATGATTTTGTGAAACTCGACCCCATTAAAGTCGTAGATCTTGAAGTTAGCTTTCCAACGAGTGCTCGAACACGCATATCGGACCAACGCGTCTCCTGTTTCATTGAAAATACCGAGCTTGTGTCCGTAACTCCTATTGTAAGGAATATAGCCTTATTTTCGGGGCTTTTTTGACATCTCGTGTGGGTGGTTTTTGGTTGCCTAGAGTTAATAGCATCACACCTTGCCTACAGCAAAGGATTTTGGATTTTCATTTTTTTATGATTTTGAGATTTTCCGTAGACTACCCCCTTTGGAAAAAGTCACGAATTTTTCCAGATTACAAACTGTTGGAAAATGATTTTTTCGGGCATTGTAGAGGATGATTTTGTGAAAATCGACCCCATTAAAGTCATAGATCATGAAGTTAGCTTTGCAACGAGTGCTCGATCTCGCCTATCGGACCAACGCGTCTCCTTTTTCATTGAAATTACCGAGCATGTGTCCGTAACTCCTATTGTAAGGAATATAGCCTTATTTTCGGGGCTTTTTTGACATCTCGGGTGGGTGGTTTTTGGTTGCTTAGAGTTAATAGTATCACACCTTGCCTATAGCAAAGGATTTTGGATTTTCATTTTTGCATGATTTTGAGATTTTGTGTGGACTACCCCCTTTGGAAAAAGTCACGAATTTGTCCAAATTACAAACTGTGTGAAAATGATTTTTTCGGGCATCGTCGTGGACGATTTTGCGAAACTCATCCCCATGAAAGTGGTAGATATTGAAGTTAGCTTTCCAACAAGTGCTCGAACTCACAGATCGGACCAACGCGTCTCCTGCTTCATTGAAAATACCGAGCATGTGTCCGTAACTCCTATTGTAAGGAATATAGCCTCCTTTTTGGGGCTTTTTTGACATCTCGGGTGGATGGTTTTTGGTTGGCTAGAGTTAATATCATCACACCTCGCCTACAACAAAGGATTTTGGATTTTCATTTTTTTTATGATTTTGAGATTTTCCGTGGACTACCCCCTTATAAAAAGTCCAAAATTTGTCCTGATTTCAGACTGTGGAAAAATGATTTTTTTGGTCATTTTCGAGGAGGATTTCTTAAAAAAATCCTTTCTAAAGTCGTAGCTCTTGAAGTTAGATTTCTAAAGAGTGCTTAAATGCCCCGATCGGACTAACGAAACTCTCGTTATGCCAAAAATACCGAACATGTGTCCGTAACTCCTTTTGTAACTCACATTACTGTAATTACGGGGCTATTTTGACATCCCGGGTGGGCTTTTAGTGCAAGTATGGCCTGAATAGCATCACACCTTGCCTAGCTATCTAGAGAGTGCTCAAATGCCTCGATCGGACCAACGCAACTCTCGTTATGCCAAAAATATCGAGTGTGTGTCCGTAACTCCTGTTGTAACGCACATTACTGTAATCCCGGGGCTATTTGGGCATCCCTTGTGGGAGTTTTGTACACGTATGGCCTTAATAGCATCACACCTTGCCTAGTGCAAAGGGTTTTGGATTTTCATTTTTTATGATTTTTAGATTTTTTCGTGGACTACCCTCTTTGGAAAAAGTCCAAAATTTGTCCAGATTTCTAACCTAGGAAAAATGATTTTTTTTGGTCATTTTCGAGGAGGATTTCTTAGAAAACATCCTCCGTAAAGTCGTAGCTCTTGAAGTTAGCTTTCTAAAGAGTGCTCAAATGCCCTGATCGGACCAATGAAACTCTTGTTATGCCAAAAATACCGAGCGTGTGTTTCCGGAACTCCTTCTGTAACGCACATTACTGTAATTCCGGGGCTATTTCGACATCCCGGGTGGGCGTTTTGTGCACGTATGCCTGAATAGCATCACACCTTTCCTAGTGCAAAGGATTTTGGATTTTCATTTTTTATGATTTTGAGATTTTTTCGTGGACTATCCCCCTTGGAAAAAGTCCAAAATTTGTCCAGATTTCAGACCTAGGAAAAATAATATTTTTGGTCATTTTCGAGGAGGATTTCTTAGAAAACATCCTCTGTAAAGTCGTACCTCTTAAAGTTAGCTTTCTAAAGGGTGCTCAAATGCCCCGATCGGAGCAATGCAACTCTCGTTATTCCAAAAATACCGAGCGTGTGTTTCCGTAACTCCTTTTGTAACGCACATTACTGTAATTCCGAGGCTATTTGGACATCCCGGGTGGGCGTTTTGTGCACGTATGGCCTGAATAGCATCACACCTTGCCTAGTTCAAAGAATTTTGGATTTTCATTTTTTATGATTTTGAGATTTTTTCGTGGACTACCCCCATTGGAAAAAGTCCAAAATTTGTCCAGATTTCAGACCTAAGAAAAATGATTTTTTGGTCATATTCAAGGAGGATTTCTCATAAAACATCCGCAATAAAGTTGTAGCTCTTGAAGTTAGCTTTCTAAAGAGTGCTCAAATGCCCCGATCGGACCAACGAAACTCTCGTTATGCCAAAAATATCCAGCGTTTGTCCGTAACTCCTATTGTAAGGCACATTACTGTAATTCCGGGGCTATTTAGACATCCCGGGTGGGCATTTTGTGCACGTATGGCCTGAATAGCATCACAACTCATCTAGTGCAAAGGATTTTGGATTTACAGTTTTTATGATTTTGAGATTTTTTCGTGGACTACCCCCTTGGAAAAATTCCAAAATTTGTCCAGATTTCAGACGTAGGAAAAATAATTTTTTTTGGACATTTTTTATGGGGATTTCATTGAAAACATCCTTTGTAACGTCGTAGTTCTTTAAGTTAGTTATCTAAAGAGTGCTCAAATGCCCCGATCGGACCAACGAAACTCTCGTTATGCCGAAAATACCGAGCATGTGTCCGTAACTCCTTTTGTAATGCACATTACTGTAATTTCGGGGCTATTTGGACATCCCGGGTGGGCGTTTTGTGCATGTATGGCCTGAATAGCATCACATCTTGCCTAGTGCAAAGGATTTTGGATTTTCATTTTTTATGATTTTGAGATTTTTCGTGGACTACCCCCTTGGAAAAAGTCCAAAATTTGTCCGGATTTCAGACCTAGGAAAAATGATTTTTTTTTTTGTTATTTTCGAGGAGGATTTTTTAAAAAACATTCTCTGTAAAGGCTTAGCTCTTGAAATTAGCTTTCTAAAGAGTTCTTAAATGCCCTGATCGGACCAACAAAACTCTCGTTATGCCAAAAATATCGAGCATGTGTTTGTATCTCATTTTGTAACGCACATTACTGTAATTCCGGGGCTATTTGGACATCCCGGGTGGGCGTTTTGTGCACGTATGGCCTGAATAGCATCACACCTTGCCTAGTTCAAAGGATTTTGGATTTTCATTTTTTATGATTTTGAGATTTTTTTCGTGGACTACCCCCTTTGAAAAAAGTGCAAAATTTGTCCAGATTTCAGACCTAGGAAAAATGATTTTTTTGTTCATTTTCGAGGAGGATTTCTCAAAAAAGATACGCAATAAAGTCGTAGCTCTTGAAGTTAGCTTTCTAAAGATTGCTCAAATGCCCCGATCGGACCAACGCAACTCTCGTTATGCCATAAATACCGAGCGTGTGTCCGTAAATCCTTTTCTAACGCACATTACTGTACTTTCGGGGGGCTATTTGGACATCCCGGGTGGGCGTTTTATGCAAGTATGGCATGAATAGCATCACACCTTGCCTAGTGCAAAGGATTTTGGATTTTCATTTTTTATGATTTTGAGATTTTTTCGTGGACTACCCCCTTTGGAAAAAGTCCAAAATTTGTCCAGATTTCAGACCTAGGAAAAATGATTTTTTTGGCCATTTTTAGGAGGATTTCTCAGAAAATTTCCTTAGTAAAGTCATAGCTCTTGCAGTTAGATTTCTAAAGAGTGCTCAAATGCCCCGATCGGACCAACAAAACTGTCGTTTTGCCAAAAATACCGATCGTGCGTCCGTAACTCCTTTTGTAACGCACATTACTGTAATTCCGGGGCTATTTGGACATTTCGGGTAGGCGTTTTGTGAAAGTATGGCCTGAATAGCATCACATCTTGTCTAGTGCAAATGATTTTGGATTTTTATGTTTTATGATTTTGAGATTTTTTCGTAGACTATCCCCTTTGGAAAAAGTCCAAAATTTTTCCAGATTTCAGACCTAGTAAAAATGATTTTTTGGCCATTTTCGAAGAGGATTTCTCAGAAAACATCCTGTGTAAAGTATTACCTCTTGAAGTTATCTTTTTAAAGAGTGCTCAAATGCCCTAATCGGACCAACGCCATTCTCGTTATGCCAAAAATACCGAGCATGTGTCCGTAACTCCTGTTGTAACGCACATTACTGTAATTTTGGGGGTATTTGGATATTCGGGGTGGGCGTTTTATGCACGTATTGCCTGAATAGCATTACACCTTGCCTAGAGCAAAGGATTTTGGATTTTTATTTTTTATGATTTTGAGATTTTTTCGTGGACTACCCCCTTTGGAAAAAGTCCAAAATTTATCCAGATTTCAGACCTGGGAAAAATGATATTTTTGGCCATATTCAAGGAGGTTTTCTCAGAAAACATCCTCATTAAATCGTAGCTCTTGAAGTTAGCTTTCTAAAGAGTGCTCAAATGCCGTGATCGGACGAACGCAACTCTTGTTATGCCAAAAATACCGAGCGCCTGTCCGTAACTCCTGTTTTAAGCCACATTACTGTAATTCCGGTGTTATTTGGACATCCCGGGTGGTTGTTTTGTGCACGTATAGCCTGAATAGCATCACACCTTGCCTAGTGCAAAGGATTTTGGATTTTCCTTTTTTATGATTTTTAGATTTTATCGTGGACTACCCCCTTTGGAAAAAGTCCAAAATTTTCCAGATTTTAGACCTCGAAAAAATGATTTTTTTGGGCCATTTTCAAGGAGGATTTGTCAGAAAACATCCGCTTTACAGTCTTAGCTCTTGAAGTTAGCTTTCTAAAGAGGGCTCAAATGCCCCGATCGGACCAACGCAACTCTCCTTATGCCCAAGATACCGAGCATGTGTCCGTAACTCCTGTTGTAAGGCACATTATTGTAATTCCGGGGCTATTTGGACACCCCGGGGGTCGTTTTGTGCTCGTATGGCCTGAATAGCATCACACCTTGCCTAGTGTAAAAGATTTTGGATTTCCATTTTTTATGATTTTGAGATTCTCAGAAAACATCCTCAGTAAAGTCGTGGCTCTTGAAGTTAGCTTTCTAAAGAGTTCTCAAATGCCCCGATCGGACCAACGAAACTCTCGTTATGCCAAAAATACCAAGCGTGTGTCCGTAACTCTTTTTGTAACGCACATTACTATAATTTCCGGGGCTATTTGGACATCCCGAGTGGGTGTTTTGTGCACGTATGGGCTGAATAGGATCACACCTTGCCTAGTGCAAAGGATTTTGGATTTTCAAAATGATTTTAAGATTTTTTCGTGGACTACACCTTTGGAAAAGTCCAAAATTTATCCAAATTTCTGACCTAGGAAAAATGATTTTTTTTTGCCATTTTCGAGGAGGTTTTCTCAGAAAACATCCTCAGATAAGTCGTAGCTCTTGAAGTTAGCTTTCTAAATAGTGCTCAATGCCCCGATTGGACCAACGCAACTCTCGTTATCCTAAAAATACTGAGCGTGTGTCCGTAAATCCTTTTCTAACGCACATTACTGTAATTTCGGGGGTTATTTGGACATCCCGTGTGGGCGTTTTATACACGTATGGCCTGAATAGCATCACACCTTACCTAGTGCAAAGGATTTTGGATTTTCATTTTTTATGATTTTGAGATTTTTTTCGTGGACTACCCCTTTGGAAAAAGTCCAAAATTTGTCCAGATTTCAGACCTAGGAAAAATGATTTTTTTGGCCATATTCGAGGAGGATTTCTCAGAAAATATCCTCAGAAAAGTCATAGCTCTTGAAGTTAGTTTTTTTAAGAGTGCTCAAATGCCCCGATCGAACCAACGCAACTCTCATTATGCCAAAAATACCGAGCGTGTGTCCATAACTCCTTTTGTAACGCACATTACTGTAATTTCGGGGGTATTTGGACATCTCGGGCGTGCGTTTTGTGCATGTATGGTCTGAATAGCATCACACCTTGTCAAGTGTATAGGATTTGGGATTTTCAATTTTTATGATTTTGAGATTTTTTCGTGGCCTACCCCCTTTGAAAAAATTCCAAAATTTGTCCAAATTTCAGACCTAGGAAAAATGATTTTTTTGGCCATTTTTGAGGAGGATTTCTCAGAAAACATCCCTAGTAAAGTCGTAGCTCTTGAATTTAGATTTCTAAAGAGTGATCAAATGCCCCGATCGGACCAACGAAACTCTCGTTATCCCAAAAATACCGAGCGTGTGTCCGTAACTCCTTTTGTAACGCACATTACTGTAATTTCGGGGGTATTTGGACATCCCGGGTGGGCGTTTTGTGCACGTATGACCTGAATAGCATCACACCTTGCCTAGTTCAAAGGATTTTGGATTTTCATTTTTTATGATTTTGAGATTTTTTTCGTGGACTACCCCCTTTGGAAAAAGTCCAAAATTTGTCCAGATTTCAGACCTAGGAAAAATTATTTTTTCGGCCATTTTCGATGAGGATTTCTCAGAAAACATCCTCAGTAAAGTCGTAGCTCTTGAAGTGAGCTTTCTAAAGAGTGCTCAAGTGCCCCGGTTGAACCAATGAAACTCTCGTTATGCCAAAAATATCGAGCATGTGTTTGTAACTCTTTTTGTAACGCACATTACTGTAATTTCCGGGGCTATTTGGACATCCCGGGTGGGCGTTTTGTGCACGTATTGCCTGAATAGCATCACACCTTGCCTAGTGCAAAGGATTTTGGATTTTCATTTTTTATGATTTTGAGATTTTTTTCGTGGACTACCTACCCCCTTTGGAAAAAGTCCAAAATATGTCCAAATTTCAAACCTAGGAAAAATGATTTTTTTTGCCATTTTCGAGGAGGATGTCTCAGAAAACATCCGCAGTAATGTCGTGGCTCTTGAAGTTAGCTTTCTAAAGAGTGCTCAAATGCCCTGATCGGACCAATGAAACTCTTGTTATGCCAAAAATACCGAGCGTGTGTTTCCGGAACTCCTTCTGTAACGCACATTACTGTAATTCCGGGGCTATTTCGACATCCCGGGTGGGCGTTTTGTGCACGTATGCCTGAATAGCATCACACCTTTCCTAGTGCAAAGGATTTTGGATTTTCATTTTTTATGATTTTGAGATTTTTTTGTGGACTACCTACCCCCTTTGGAAAAAGTCCAAAATTTGTCCAAATTTCAGACCTAGGAAAAATAATTTTTTTGCCATTTTCGAGGAGGATTTCTCATAAAAACATCCTTAGTAAAGTCGTGGCTCTTGAAGTTATCTTTCTAAAGAGTGCTCAAATGCCCTGATCGAACCAACGCAACTCTCGTTATGCCAAAAATACCGAGCGTGTGTTCGTAACTCCTTTTGTAACGCACATTACTGTAATTTTGTGGGCATTTTGACATCTCGGGTGGACGTTTTGTGCACGTATGGCCTGAATAGCATCACACCTTGCCTAGTGATAGAGCATATTAGTATTGCATAATAGATTGCATTTAGTATAGTTTGGGTTTAAATATTGCATATTTTAGTTGCATTTACATGATTACTTGTTGAGTTGGAAGATGCGGAATCTACACAACATTATGGTTTATTTCAGGAATCGTGATTCAAGGTGGAATGAATTTGAGGGGAGTTAAAGAATTAAAGGAATTGCATTATCAGCTACAGCAAATCACGTGGAGAGAAGCGGAAGAAATCGCTGGCCGCCCCGTCGCCTGACCTGGCCGCCCCGCGGCCCGAAGACATCTCGAAGGATTTCGCTGATCGCCAGGCCGCCCCGTCGCCTGAGCCAGCCGCCCCGCGGCCTGTCCAGAAACGCCGATTCAGTTATTCAATTTAATTAGGGTTTTTTAGTATTATTTTTGGCCGATCCTTTGTAGGCCTTTAAAAGACATTTTTAGGTTATTCTATTATTCACCTTATGCACTTTTGAGAATTGTTGAGAGCACGTTGAGCATGAGCAACTAAACTCTCGAAGGTTTCGCCTACAGTTTGGATCTTGATTGTTGAATTGTGAGTTTCTTAATCTAGTTCTTATTCCTATTTGAATGTTTTGACTTCTTTGCGCTTAATTCCTTGAATGTGTTTTATTCTCTCTGGCCTGATCAACTAGTTAGAGTAGATTCATTCAATTGCTAGGGTTTTGTAGATTCCTCGTAGCGAACCTTAACCCAAGTGGCAATCATATCCCTTTAGGACTCGTAGGACTAATTGGATGTGTAGGAAGTTGAATATATGTTAAATATCGACTCGTAGCTTGATATTGCATATACCTTGGTTAATTCATAGTCTTAATGCTATCTCTAGGTTAAATCTTAACCGTGTTAGGGTTATTTAGAGATAAGGATTACTAGGACTCGTAGGACTAGTAATTTACCTAAGATCTGGACAAGGACATTGATAGGAAAAGAAGAGAACTAGAGGCTGAAACAAGGATCAAATTCATCAATTAAAGTGACAAATTGTAGGTGAACCTATTTCTCTCTATTGCATTCTACAACTTTCATTGCCTTGTTTACTTGTTTCCGCTTTGACAAAAGGCGGATCTTTTTCCCATAAAAACTCTCTTTTTGTTTACTTGCGATTAGATAACCACTTGAACTTAATAGATTTCCCTGTGGATCGACCTCTTTCTTACCAACTATCCTAGTTGTAGGTTTGAGTAATTCTTTGGCAGGAACAACGACAGGTTTTCCTCTTGTCAAATTTGGCGCCGTTGCCGGGGACGTCTTTTTAATTTCTTGTGTTGTTTAATCGCTACCCTTGGTGTGGACCACGTTTATGGTCCGCACCCGTGCTACTAATCCATCTTTACTTCCTTTTGATTCAGAGATTGAGAGGACTCTTTCCAACCTAAGGCGGGAGGTTCGCAACAACTCTAGCGAATTACCTTTTGATCAAGAAGCCGAAAGAACTGCAGAGATGGGTGACAACGCGTTAGATAACGCGAACCAAACCTTAAGGCAACTCACCGCACCGAATCTTCAAACACAACCATTGGCGGTGCAGTTTCCAGCGCTTGCTGATGGGACCAAGTTCGAGTTTAAGGCTCAATGGATCCACTTTCTACCTAAGTTCCATGGGTTGAGTGGCGAGGATCCCAACAAACATTTGGCGGAGTTCCATGCTATCATTGAGAGCATGAGACCCGCAGATGTCACAGAGGACCAAATCAAGCTGCGAGCTTTTCCTTTCACATTAAAAGATTCAGCTAATGATTGGTTTTATTATTTGCCTGCAGGGAGCATTACTACTTGGACAGAGATGAAAAGGTTGTTCTTGGAGAAGTACTTCCCTGCGACAAAGCTGAACTTTCTCAAAAAGGCCATCAGCAACATCGAGCAATTAGCAACTTCGACCCTGTATGAGTATGTGGAGCGATTCAAAAAGCTCTGCTCAAGTTGCCCCTACCATGGTTACTCACAACAGGATTTGGTACTTTATTTGCATGGAGGTTTGCTTGATGATGAGCGTCGAATGGTGAATGCCGCTAGTGGGGGTAACATTCTCAACAAGACCCCAAATGATGCTATGGATTTGTTCTCAGAGCTTGCTGAAGGGTCTAGACAATATAGCAAGAGGGCAAACCCCCGTGGAGTACTGGCTGTGGATTCTTCAAGCTCCAATTTACAAGCTGATATGATGGAGATGAAGGAGATGATGAGAAGGATGATGCTCAAAGGGACCCCTCAGGAACTCAAAGCATGTGGGCTATGTGCTGATCCTTTACATCCAAACGATATGTGCCCGCTACTTCAGGATCCTAATGTTGAGCTCAACGCCATGGGAAACTTTGTCCCGCAGAAGTCTAGGTATGGTAACTATGGTAACCCAAATCAATTCAATAACAATTATAATGCAGGTTACCAGGGGTATGGCTATGGTAATAACCAAGCCCCTTACAATCCGCAAGGGGGACACCAACAAAGGCCTCAACAACAATTCGATTCGAGGCAGAGAGCACCCCCCGCAGGGGATCAATCAACTGAGGACCCTATCAAAACCCTCACTAGGATACTCATGAGCCACGTTGAGCACTCAAAGAATCTTGAGAAACAGGTAGGCCAATTGGCTCAATCGGTAAGTGAATTGCAGGCTAAGGACTCAGGAAAGCTACCATCTCAAACGGTGGTGAATCCTAAGGAGAACGTCAGCGCAATAACGCTAAGAAGTGGTAAGGAACTGATTATTACTCACCAGGATGACGGAAACTATGGAGAACCTGAGATGCATCAAGACAAAGGAGAAGGAGAGCTGCGTAATCGCGAGCCGCCCCGTCGCCCCCATGAGCCGCCCCGCGACCAAGGCGATTCTGCAGATGCAGAGTTCGGCGAGCCGCCCCGTCGCCCTCATGAGCCGCCCCGCGGCCAAGGCGATTCTGCAGATGCAGAGTTCGGCGAGCCGCCCCGTCGCCACCCTGAGCCGCCCCGCGGCCTTGCCCCTGACGAACTTGCCGACTCCTATGTAAGGCATGAATTCCCTCCTTTAAATTCTTACAAACCTGTTCCTCCTTTTCCTGAAGCTCTTAGAGATACAAGGAGGCCTGAGAATGACAAAGAGATCTTTGAGACATTTAGTAAGTGCGAGGTAAACATTCCCTTACTCAAATTGATTAAAATTATTCCTCGTTATGCTAAATTTCTTAAGGAGCTTTGCACCATAAAGAGGAATCAGAAGTTGAAAGGGAAGCAGAAGATTAAGGTAAGCGAACATGTGTCTGCTGTGTTTCAAAAGCGTATGCCTAAGAAATGTAGCGACCCTGGCATGTTTACAATCCCATGTGTGATAGGTGAGACTAAGTTTGATAAAGCTTTGTTAGACTTAGGTGCATCTATTAATGTCTTCCCTTATTCTTTATATGAATCATTAGGCTTAGGACCTTTGCATGAGACTAGAGTGGTGATCCAACTAGCGGACCGCTCAAATGCTTATCCTAGAGGTATAGTAGAGGATGTTTTGGTCATGGTTGACAACTTGATCTTTCCTGCTGACTTTTTTGTCTTAGACATGGAGCATGGTAAGCAAGAGTCCCCTATTATCTTAGGAAGACCCTTTTTGAAGACTGCTAAGACAAAAATTGATGTGTATTCTGGCTCATTAACTATGGAATTCGATGGTGAGAAGGTTGAATATAACATTTATGATGCAATGAAATTCCCTTCTGATGATCCTTCCTTATGCTTTGTAGATGCCATTGATACTTGTATGCAGGATACTTTTGACATGAGTTGTGTAGATGACCTGCAGGTTGCTTTAGAAGCTCCTATTGAGGAGTTGTCATTGAATTATGCTTTGTCTACTAACCTGCAGGAGACTATAAGAGACTTGTCCACCCTTCCTACTCATTTGCAGGTAGGTACGCCTATGGAACTCACCGGTTCGAGCGAGAAGCTCTTACCTTCTATTGTGCAGGCACCCGTTGTTGAGCTCAAGCCACTTCCTGAGCATTTGAAGTATGCATTCGTGGGGGAAGGTGATACCTTGCCTGTCATTATCTCCAACAAGCTTACTAAGGAACAAGAGGATAGGTTGGTGGCGGTGATCAAAGAACATAAGACCGCTCTGGGATGGACCATAGCGGACATTAAGGGAATCAGCCCAGCTACTTGCATGCACAGAATCTTGTTAGAAGAGGGAGCCAAACCTTCCAGGCAACCTCAACGGAGACTCAACCCACCTATGATGGATGTAGTAAAGAAGGAGGTGCTGAAACTCCTTCAGGCAGGTATGATCTATCCCATCTCTGATAGTCAATGGGTTAGTCCAACGCAGGTAGTACCAAAGAAGGGAGGCATAACAGTGGTTGAGAACAAAGAAGGTGAGTTGGTCCCTACCAGAGTCCAATCAGGCTGGAGAGTTTGTATCGATTATCGCAAGCTGAATGCGGTATCTCGAAAAGATCACTTTCCCTTACCTTTTATTGATCAGATGCTTGAACGGCTCGCTGGTCGTCCATATTATTGCTTTTTAGATGGATATTCAGGTTACTTTCAGATAGCCATCGCACCGGAGGATCAAGAAAAGACGACATTCACTTGTCCGTTTGGCACTTTTGCATATCGCAGGATGCCTTTTGGCTTGTGCAACGCTCCTGGGACATTCCAACGGTGTATGGTAAGCATTTTTTCTGAATATATAGAGCAATTCATTGAGGTTTTTATGGATGACTTTACTGTACATGGTGATAGTTTTGATGCTTGCTTAAACCATTTGGCACTTGTGCTTAGAAGGTGTGTGGACACTAACTTAGTGCTCAATTCAGAGAAGTGTCACTTTATGGTTGAGGAGGGCATTGTTTTAGGTCACATTGTCTCACATAAAGGGATTGAGGTTGATAAGGCAAAGATAGACATCATTCAATCATTGCCTTATCCTACTAATGTGCGTGAAGTGCGTTCCTTTTTAGGCCATGCAGGATTCTATCGCAGGTTTATTAAGGATTTCTCAAAGATCACCTCACCCTTGTGCGAGCTACTGAAGAAGGAGATCACTTTTGCTTTTGATGAGAAGTGCAGGATGGCGTTTGATGAGTTGAAGACTTGTCTTACTAGTGCACCAATCATACAAGCGCCAAATTGGTCCCAACCCTTCGAATTGATGTGTGACGCTAGTGACTACGCCGTGGGAGTCGTGCTTGGAAAAAAAGAGGGGAAGAGCTCTCATGTGATCTACTATGCATCTCTGACGTTGAATGGCGCCCAAAGGAACTACTCAACTACAGAGAAGGAACTCCTTGCTATTGTTTTTGCCCTTGAGAAATTTAGATCTTATTTGCTTGGTACAAAAGTTATTGTGTATACTGACCATGCAGCGCTTCGTTACCTTTTGATGAAGAAAGAGGCCAAGCCAAGATTGATTAGATGGATCTTGCTTTTAAGCGAGTTTGACATCGAAATCAGGGACAAAAAGGGTGCGGAGAACCTTGTTGCAGATCATCTAAGTCGTATATTGCAGGGGAAGAATGGGCAGGACGAGCAATCACATATCTTGGGGAGTTTTCCTGACGAAGAGTTGCTGCAGGTTTTCAGCGTCTCCAGCCGCCCCGTCGCCGGACTGGCCGCCCCGCGGCCACCTGTCGCCGGCCGCCCCGCGGCTGACCCTGGCCGCCCCGCGGCCTCTGCTGAATCTGATATTGAACTTCTTTTGAAGGTAAGTTCTATTCCCCGCCCTTGGTTCGCTAATTTGGTGAACTTTTTAGTTTCGCAGGAGTTTCCACCCAACTTTTCCAAGGCTCAAAAGGACAAGATACGTCATGATGCTCGCTTCTACGTTTGGGATGATCCATACCTATGGAAGCATTGCGCTGATCAAGTGATACGTCGGTGTCTTCCCGACGATGAGGTACAATCTGTCCTTAATTTCTGTCATTCACATGAATGTGGTGGGCACTTTGGACCACAAACGACAGCAAGAAAGGTACTTGAGGCAGGGTTCTTTTGGCCGCATATATTTCGTGATTCATATGCTTTTTGTAAATCCTATGATCGCTGTCAGAGAGTTGGGAATCTTTCTAAGAGGAATGAGATGCCACAAACCCGCATGATATTTTGTGAGATTTTTGATGTTTGGGGCATTGACTTCATGGGACCATTCCCTAGCTCATTTGGGAACTTGTATATTTTGCTTGCGGTGGACTACGTCTCCAAGTGGGTGGAGGCGAAGGCCACCAGGACTGATGATTCAAAAGTTGTTGCAGGTTTCCTCAAAGAGCTATTCTCTAGATTCGGAGTTCCGAAAGCATTGATCAGTGATAAAGGGACTCATTTCTGCAATAAGACGGTAAGTGCTTTATTAAAGAAATATCATGTTACGCAGAGAGTGTCTACTGCATACCACCCCCAGACTAATGGGCAAGCTGAGGTGTCTAATCGCGAGATTAAGACGATCTTGGAGAAGACTGTTGCCCCAAACAGGAAGGATTGGAGTGTAAGACTTGATGATGCTCTGTGGGCTTATCGAACGGCTTACAAGACTCCCATTGGGATGTCTCCGTTTCGATTAGTTTATGGAAAGGCTTGCCATCTTCCTGTCGAGCTCGAACATAAGGCATACTGGGCGGTGAAACAATGCAATATGCAAATGGATGAAGTTGGGGAGTTCAGGAAACTTCAGCTGCAGGAGCTGGAAGAGTTGAGACTGGATGCCTATGACAACTCCGTCACTTATAAGGAGAAGACTAAGGCATGGCACGACAAGCATATTTTGCGAAAGGACCTCAAAGTTGGGGACAAGGTCCTTCTATTCCAATCGCGCCTTCAACTCTTCCCAGGTAAGCTTCGCTCTAGATGGGCAGGGCCATATGTGATTACTAATGTCTTTTCTCATGGTGCAATAGAGCTACTCAATGAGAGGAACGGAGACATCTTCAAAGTAAATGGTCATCGCGTGAAGCCATATTATGAGAACTTTGTCAAAGAGAATGGTGATGAGTTGGTTCTCCGTGAACCAAGCATTGAGGAGCACTAGGGAGTAATGATGTCGAGCCAACGACGTTAACTAAAGGCGCTGCTTGGGAGGCAACCCAAGGTAAGTAGTTTAGATGTTATTTTCTTATTGCATTTAGTTACTTTCTTTTAGTTTAGTTGTGGTGTTTTCGGCATACTAACCCCGCAGGGTAAAAAGAAGTAGAGATGGTCAAAAAAAGGGGCGGGCCGCCCCGTCGCCAGCCAGGCCGCCCCGCGGCCGCGACAGCGAGCGAAATCTCTTCGCAATCGCTGGCCGCCCCGTCGCCAGCCCTAGCCGCCCCGCGGCCCCTGACGGATGACAAAAAAAATATTGGGACCCGTGTGGGCCCCATATCCCACCCCCTTTAACCCTATCCACCCCTTTATCACCATCCACTCACCCCAGCCGCCCCCACGCCCTCTCTCTTCACCTATCTTCTCTATCTTCATCTTCAACCTCACACCCACAACCCCAAAACCTCCATTAAAATCCTCCCTCAAGCTTCAATCTTCACAAACCTCACCCCTCTCTTCAATATCTTCCATTGTCCACTTACAACTTTCACCCAACCACCCACATTCCCCTCATTCTTCCTAGATCTAAACCAAAAACACCCGATTCGAAGGATCTTCAAGGTTTTGGGAGAAATCCACCAACGGAGGGAGGAATTTGAGACGTCGGAGCGCAAATCGGAAGTCGGAGTTGCAGATCCGGCGGTTTTTCTGAGGCCGCCCCGTCGCCGTAACAGCCGCCCCGTCGCCCACCGTCGCCGGCCGCCCCGTCGCCAGCCTTGCCGCCCAGCGGCCACCTGTCGCCGGCCGCCCCGTCGCCTACCCTCGCCGCCCCGCGGCCACTGCAGAAACATCCATTTTCGTGAGTTTTTACTTCGAACTTTTTCTTGGGTTAATTTCATAGCTTTAAGAAAACATGTCTAGACCCCATGGAATGAGTAGGAGCCAGAAGGAGAGATGGAACGCGCTGAATACTAGGAATTTCTTTCAAACCAAGTTTTTTCACGAACCTACCCTTCGGATGTTAGAAATGGATGTATGCACTAGACAGTTGTTAGTACATGGAGGCCTAGGAAATTTCTTAGATAAGAATGCTCCGACCTATTCGGGTTTAGTTAAGAAATTCCTGGCTACGTTGAGTGTGCGGTCTACATCTATCGAGTTTAGGTTATTGGGACAGGAGTTCACGAGGACAAAGGAGAGAGTGGGACAGCTTTTTGGAGTGACAGCCGCACCCACCGCAGGTTGGTTTGATGTGTCAAAGGGAGAGGGACCTGTTGCATTTTGGCTTGTGGCGACTAGGGTGCCGTTTGAGGCCAAGAAGGGCCAATACAACTCGAGTATTCGGCACCCAGCATTACGGCTGATCCATAAGGTTTTAGCCAACACCTTCTTTGCCCAGGCTGAGGTCAACAAGATCTCACTTCGGGATATATCATATTTGTGGTGTCTTACGCCAGAGAGCCCAGTTATTCCAGGTTGGGTAGATTTGTTCCTTTTCAACTGCAAGGACATCATAGACAAGCGCAAGACAGCGACGATTAGCTTTGGGGGTCTTATCACTCTCATAGCACGGGATTGTATTGATTTGAGCGTTGTCCCTAATGCCCTGCATGGTTCATTTCTGTATGATGAGGCCCAACTGAGGAAAGCTGGCCATTTGGAGGGGAGAGCACCGATGTGGATCTGGAGGACAGGCCATCTTGGGGTGATTCAGCTTAGATTACCCCGGCAGCTTCCCTTTGGTCCTACGGCGGAGGATTTCTTCATGGGCAATGAGGATGAGGATGATGAGGATGAGGATGAGGATGGTGGAGATGATGATGATCAGGGCGATGATGGTGGTGTTCCTGAGATGCAGACGGATGTAGGAAGTGGAGATGCTGGACCTTCTGGCACATCTGGGATAGGTGCTGGTCCAGATTATTATGAGCTGCAGCAGAGGATGACGGCGATGTCTCTACGACAGGATACTATGTGGGAGCAGCAGCAGCAGATGGCTGTCCTCCAGGACACCATGTGGCAACATCAGCAGATGATTTCCCGTCGTCAGGATGATATGTGGGATCATCAGCAGCAGCTCTATGTTGATATAGGAGACATCCGTCGCGATGTGCGTGGGCTGACGACTAGCATAGCGGATATGGTTGAGAGCCAGGCTGAGATGCGACGCTTACAGGAGCAGGTGCTCCAACGACAGCAGGCTGCATGGGAGGCTCAGGAGCTGCAGAGACAGAGACAGGAGGAGTTCTTCCGATTTGCATATCCTCAGTTCCCACCTTATCCACCACCACCTCCACAGTGATCATGTTAGTTTTTTTCTTTTTCTGTTTTTTTCCCTTTCAGTTTATTTTGATGTTTTTGCCATTGAGGACAATGTCAGAATTAAGTGTGGGGGGAAGACTTGCATGACATGTACTTTATCTTTATGTTGCATTTTGACTTTAGATTGCATGTTGGAATATTTTAGTTGATGTTAGTCTATGTTATTCGCAAAAAAAAAAACAAAAAAAAAATCCGAAAATTATATTATTTATGTTATTATATTTATGCATTAGCTAGGATTAGGTCTTATTTTCCCATATGGATGCCACTTGTCCTCTAATTTATTTATTAAGACTTATACCCCATGATGTGCTTGGATTGTTGAAAACCTTTGATATCTGATTTCCACACTATTTGGTGAGCATAATTGGTTGATGATTGAGCACATAAGATATTTGATTTTGGGTGATCTTGAAGTTCTAGACATGACCTGGTGAGCTATTTTGGCCTATATTTGGACAAAATATATTATGTCCTCTTGCTTGTTGAGTGTACTCTCTTTAATTGCTTCCTCTTTGGCTTGCATTTAGATATCTTATTCAAGGCTGCATATTATGATTTCTGCACATGACTTAAAAATGATTGAGGCACCTTTATTAGCCCTATTTGACTCTATTCCCACCTTGCATATTATCCTCTGCTTGAAGCAATATTGAGCCTAATTGCCTATTCTTTTGAGCTCCACAAGATTTTTCCATAGCCAATTATAGCCTGACCCATCCGGGAATTAGGAATAGTTGGTGAATATTCATATTGTGGATGATGGTTTGAGTGATGGATTGTATGTTGGGAGTACTTTTATGAGATGTTTTGATTCTTGCTAGTAGTTTACACATTACTTGGGACCTAAGGAGGATAAAATTCACTTAGGGGTAAAAGTCAAGGAAAATCATTTGATATAGCATGAAGAAGAGCATATGAAAAAAAAAAAGAAAAAAAAAAGAAAAAAAAATAAGAGAATGAGTTGAGTATGGTTTGTAAAGTTTGATGCTTGAGATTGGAGTTGTATACATTGTAGAGTTATGGTATGATCTTGTGAGTGGTATTGTAATTTGGTTGCATCCTTAGTTCCCGGATTATGAGCACCACAGGGCCTAAATTGTTCCATACCTTATGTTTTCTACCTTGGCCCCATTACAACCCAATTGAAAGACCTCATGATTTTTGTTGTGTGTAGAGTCACCAGCGGTGGAGAGCTAGAACACTGGTGCAAGACTATTGTAGCTAAGTTTTTAAAGATTGAGTTTGAGCGTAAATATTTAACCCTAAACACTTGAGTGAGAGTGAAACACATATTCCTTGTGAGGTCTAGAATGGATATGGTTGCTTGATTTCATTAATCATGAACATTATGTGCTATGATGTTATTAATCTATTGTGTTTGCTAGTTTTTCCTACACTTAAAGAATATTGAGGTTGACACATGAATGGCTATTCTGTGGGGTTGCAAGTTACTTTTTCTATTGCTTGAGGACAAGCAAAGGTTCAAGTGTGGGGGAATTTGATAGAGCATATTAGTATTGCATAATAGATTGCATTTAGTATAGTTTGGGTGTAAATATTGCATATTTTAGTTGCATTTACATGATTACTTGTTGAGTTGGAAGATGCGGAATCTACACAACATTATGGTTTATTTCAGGAATCGTGATTCAAGGTGGAATGAATTTGAGGGGAGTTAAAGAATTAAAGGAATTGCATTATCAGCTACAGCAAATCACGTGGAGAGAAGCGGAAGAAATCGCTGGCCGCCCCGTCGCCTGACCTGGCCGCCCCGCGGCCCGAAGACATCTCGAAGGATTTCGCTGATCGCCAGGCCGCCCCGTCGCCTGAGCCAGCCGCCCCGCGGCCTGTCCAGAAACGCCGATTCAGTTATTCAATTTAATTAGGGTTTTTTAGTATTATTTTTGGCCGATCCTTTGTAGGCCTTTAAAAGACATTTTTAGGTTATTCTATTATTCACCTTATGCACTTTTGAGAATTGTTGAGAGCACGTTGAGCATGAGCAACTAAACTCTCGAAGGTTTCGCCTACAATTTGGATCTTGATTGTTGAATTGTGAGTTTCTTAATCTAGTTCTTATTCCTATTTGAATGTTTTGACTTCTTTGCACTTAATTCCTTGAATGTGTTTTATTCTCTCTGGCCTGATCAACTAGTTAGAGTAGATTCATTCAATTGCTAGGGTTTTGTAGATTCCTCGTAGCGAACCTTAACCCAAGTGGCAATCATATCCCTTTAGGACTCGTAGGACTAATTGGATGTGTAGGAAGTTGAATATATGTTAAATATCGACTCGTAGCTTGATATTGCATATACCTTGGTTAATTCATAGTCTTAATGCTATCTCTAGGTTAAATCTTAACCGTGTTAGGGTTATTTAGAGATAAGGATTACTAGGACTCGTAGGACTAGTAATTTACCTAAGATCTGGACAAGGACATTGATAGGAAAAGAAGAGAACTAGAGGCTGAAACAAGGATCAAATTCATCAATTAAAGTGACAAATTGTAGGTGAACCTATTTCTCTCTATTGCATTCTACAACTTTCATTGCCTTGTTTACTTGTTTCCGCTTTGACAAAAGGCGGATCTTTTTCCCATAAAAACTCTCTTTTTGTTTACTTGCGATTAGATAACCACTTGAACTTAATAGATTTCCCTGTGGATCGACCTCTTTCTTACCAACTATCCTAGTTGTAGGTTTGAGTAATTCTTTGGCAGGAACAACGACAGGTTTTCCTCTTGTCACCTAGTGCAAAGGATTTTGGATTTTCATTTTTTATGATTTTAAGATTTTTTCGTAGACTACCCCCTTTGGAAAAAGTCAAAAATTTGTCCAGATTTCAAACCTACGAAGAATGATTTTTTCGGTCATTTTCGAGGAGGATTTCTCATAAAACATCCTTAGAAAAGTCGTAACTCTTGAAGTTTGCTTTCTAAAGAGTGCTTAAATGTCCCGATCTGACCAACGCAACTCTCGTTATGCCAAAAATACCGAGCGTGTGTCCGTAACTCCTTTTGTAACGCACATTACTGTAATTTCGGGGGTATTTGGACATCCCGGGTGGGCGCTTTGTGCACATATGGCCTGAATAGCATCACACCTTGTCTAGTGCAAAGGATTTTGGATTTTCTTTTTTTATGATTTTGAGATTTTTTCGTGAACTACCCCTTTGGAAAAAGTCCAAAATTTGTCGAATAATCCTAACATATTTTATCTATCTAAAATAAATAAAGATCAATAGAAATAATGTTTTACTTGATGAGCAAGGAGATAAATATCTTCTCATCTCTATTTAACTACTACGGAGTACTATAATTAGATAAAGATAGATAAAAATATAAATAGATAGATAATTTCGTCCACCCAGTGCACAACTTTAAAAATGGCAACTTTCGAGCATCTTAATGTTCAATTATGGAAATATCTTCAGCACGAAAGTTATAGATCTCTGAGTCCTCTTTCTAACAAGGTATGGCACGATCCAATCCGATAAATATGGACTCCGAACGACCCATTTTAGTGAGATGTCAAAAAGTTGTCAAATATGCTTGATCGAAACAGAACTTGTGCATAAACACCATTTGCATCTTTGGACCTTCATTCCATAGTGGAGCCTTCTTTTTTCTTTTTAGGATGGGATCTTGGAATCTTTAATGCGTCAAAGGTGTTAGATTCAATTTTCGTCTCGCAATTTCTAAAAAATCGGTTTTAGATTCGATTCAGTTTGACCCGGTTCAACCCGATTTTGAACCGATGAGCAACCCTACTCCTATGTACACATGTTACAAATAGAATTCACTACTTAAAAAAATGTCAAATGACAAAGGGAAATGTGGTTGAAAACCTATCTACAATAAGCCAATACAATCAAATATTTCAACCTTTTAATGCCACGCATAAATCATCAACAAAAAGACCAGCCCCACACGAAGCGGATCAGAACTACCACTTCACAACAATGAGGGTCGACAAAGGATACTTCTATTGGCTTCTCCATGATCTTGACAAGGAGACCCTCGACTAGCTTTATATAGTACCCTCCAGTGTGGCCTAGATCACCACAACGAATTTCATCTGAACCCTGCTAATTCTCTTCATCCCAAATGCTGCACATGATGCCTTTGTCATGTGTTATTGAAGCAGATGGCTACTATAAGGTGGTCTGCAAGCCGAACAACACTAGACTTGCACGGCATCAGCAGCATTTGGAGAACACAGAGCTGGGAAGCTTAGGTATGCAAACAGGCATATATTGGTCACGGTCCTCAAGAGAGTGGAAGGGGGAAATCACAGAATGGCAGAATATGAATCTGAAATTTATATAACAAGAAAAAAAAAAATCTGAAATGTATATAACAAGAAAAAGGACATTTAAGAAAAGCAAGCACGATGAGAGTATATAACAATACACAACACGCATGTAATTCAGTGAAAAGCATGAATCATCTGAAAGCAGTGCTTATCATCATCAGTACACACTTTGATCACAAAACAAGGATCAGAAATAATGAAATCTGGAGGAGCAAGATGCTCAAACAACTTGGAAGTATTTGGGGTAATCAATTGAGGAGACATCTTGCAATTTAGTAATGATTACCCCAAGTTTTCTTGCACAAATCTGAACTTCATTCAGCTTTTCCCTTGAGAGTTCATATAGAGTACATTCAATTTCAATCCTCGGGATACAGGTGATAAATTTATTGTTCCAGTAAATGGAAGCGATTATCAGGTTTGCCAGAGCTCAGAAGATGTACCTAAGAATAAGCCGGCGCATGAATGGATGAAACAGAACTTGAGCCCAAACAATATCCATGATTGGTGATGTACACAGTATAATTTCCCATTTAGCAAAAGAATTGGAAACTATGTTTTCAGCTTCCTCGTAAACCCAACCTGACCTAATTGATAGTTTTGAAAAAAAAAAAAGCAAATATCAATTTTGTAGTGCTTTATGTGATTATGTCCCTATCAAACTTTGGAAAAAAGGGTCCATTATAGCAAATTTTCAAAGCAAAAAAAAAAGTGACCAATTAGGGAAATAAATAAGGTAATGTAAAAATTCGTTAATCTAAAGCATTGGTCCTATAATATTTTTATAATGTTTTTTTGAAAATGAAAGAAATTTGTGTGCAAACATTAACGTGTTGAGAAATCGAAAATGATGGAATAATTGTCGTGATATAAAATAGGGTAAACCGTATAAAACCACTCCTGAAAATAGGCTATATTGTTCAAAATCACCTCTATATGTGAAATTGCAGCAAACTACCCGTTCAATAAACTTTGTTAACAAAAAAGTCACCCATCCCTTAATTCCTAGGGTTGGGTCGTGGTACAGAAATTACTACACCAACCGATTACTAGCCGTATCAACAACAAGTTGGTACAACGAAATCGGTAACCGAAAGATCGGTACCGACCAACCTCGGTACGGTATACGGTATGCAAAGTTCAAATCCCGTGGTACCGTGGTACTGTCGGTGTCAAACCTTCGGTAACCACAATTACCATACATAAAACCATGTAAATGAAAATTGAACGAGACTATTAGTACCACGGTACCAGACCTTCGGTAACCAATACTTTCAGTACCAAGACATTCGGTTACCGATAACTTCGGTTGGTGCGTGATAATGAAAATTACATACCTAAAGGCATCGGTACGGTACGTGGTAATCGAAATTTTCCCACGGTACCGTATCGTGCTAGTCCTATTAATGTCGTTAGGTTTTTGGTTAATTATCCGTTAAATTCTATTGAATTACCATTCTACCCTTAAACAGGCCACTAAGGCAAAGATCGAGAAAGGAGGAGTTGTTGTCGCACTACCACCAAACGTCGTCGTCGCCTTTGCACATGTTCTTCGCCAATACATCCGCATGCACATCGCTGTTTCTTCACCATTGTATACTTCCTTCATTAATTTATGTTATTTATTATTCTGTATATGATTAAGAAGACTAAAGATTCCTCATTAATTTGTGTATTTACAACTTAATGATGTACATTAGACATTCAACTTTCGGTAAAGGAGTATTCACGGACTAATAAAATTATTTGATTCTTTAAAATATACAGTAATTCATTATAAAAAAAAGATTAAAATATTATTAAAAATAAGGGTAAAAGTGTATTTTCACATTTTTGTTAACAAAATGGTGACTTTGGGTGACTTTTTGCTAACAAAATCTATTTAGCGGGCGGTTTGCTGCAATTTCGCATATAAGGGGTGGTTTTGAGCAATATAGCCTATTTTAAGGGTGATTTTCTGCCGTTTACCGGACTTTACCCTATCAAATACGGAATAACTTTAAACGATCAAAAAATAAAAAATAAAACATAAGGGCTTTAGACAAGATGGAAAAAGGGCTATTCTCAAGACTATCTTCACAAAATTGCATACAAAGCCCTTCCCAACCAAAATGAAACCCTAACTCATCCCCCTTTCACGAAAGATAAGAATTAAAATTGTGTGTTTTACGGTTTAAAATTAGAATTAAAATTGATTAAATTGGTTGTTGTTTGTGTCTTTTGTTTGATTGTTGTCGATTTGAGTGTTGTTTGAGTTGATTTATGAGTATAAATTGAAACGAAAATGAAAGAATTTGGTCGTTTTGTTTGCGATTTGGGTGCGATTTTTTATGTCGTTCCTGTCAGGCATAAATCTCGTGAATTCTTTGATGTCTGCATCGAGCTCGGTTGTTGTCACCGAGGTGATGATGGAGGCTCAATTTCTGTCATCGAGGTTACTTCGTACCCTCGACAACAGAAGTCGAGCTCCCTTCATAACCTCACCATTATCCACCGAGCTTCCTCATTAACCTCATTCAATAGAGTCGAGGTTATTTATTTAGCTCATCCTCTCAGAGTTTCGACAGATTTTCAAACGACAACCAAGAATAATAGTCGAAAATCTTTCGATAATCATCCGAAGCGATTGATATACCAAAATAAGTATCGATCAATTCATTCCTTGATAAATTTACTAAAAGTTTGTTCAAAAGATGGAGTATTTGGATGAACGCACTTAAGTTTTTTCAATTCGCTCTGGTTCGTAGATGAGAGAGTTTTGAGTCTATTTGCAATTGTTTGAAAAAAATGAAAAAGACTTGTGTGTAATTTAGTTGAATTTATCTTGTCAATAGTCATTCGGGCATCTTGCCTCTAGCCTCACTCGAAATAAAAACACCAGAGCTTGTGACTATAACCCGAAAAAAGGGAAAAAGAAACATGTAAGAGCATTCCCAAGAGCTTCCCTAAAACAATCTCCAAAATAGAGAATGAGAAATCAAATATTCTGAATATTTTTTTGCCCCATTCCAACAGTTTCCCCATTATAGAATTCACCCCAAAATATATAGAGTTTGCTCCAAATTTAGGGAATGACCTCTATATTTTCCATCCATTCTCTATTTTGGAGAATACAATGGGGAAGTTCTTGGAGCAAAAATCATCCCAACATTCTCAAAAAAATGAAGATGAGAATCTCTTGGGCTCTAACGCAAGTTATGCCACCACTACTAGTTGAAAGTTGAAACGCTGTCGTTTCGTGGTCGCAGAAGAGCCCCCATTGCTTCTTCTCCAAGCCCTCTACCGATAAACCCCCCAAACCCTAGAAATCTCCCTCTTCCTCCACCGCCCCATCCCTTACTCCGGTTCAACAATGGCGTTTTCCCATTATTTCGGCGGCGGCCGATTCAAAGAGCTCATGAGGAAGTACGGGAAGGTGGCGCTGGGCGTCCATTTCTCCGTTTCGGCGGCGTCCATCGCCGGCCTCTACGTTGCAATCAAGAGCAACGTCGACGTCGAATCTATGCTCGAGAAAGTGGGATTGGGAGCTGCGTCTCCTGAAGATCAACCGCAGATTACTCTCCCCGAAGGAGAATTCGTCGCCGGAGACCAGGCTCCAGCTGGTGGCTCAGCTGACCAGCAGCTTCCGAAGCAGCGCAATCGGACCGCGGAGATGGCGGCGTCCAGCGGTGGGGCTCTGGCCCTTGCTGTTCTGTGCAACAAAGCGTTGTTCCCTGTAAGGATTCCCATCACCATCGCTCTGACTCCGCCGATTGCTAGGTTTCTTCGAGCTCGGAACATTATCAAGAACGTGGTGTGATCTCCCTGGCCCTTCCTCGCCCGGATTTCTTAGGTTTTTTGTTGATAGAATGATGTTGATCGGTGCGCTAGAATGTTGAATTGAAGAATGAAGACTTTCAGGTTTGATTGAAATCTCAGGTTCTTTATCATACAATAGAATTTTTTACTGCCCCGTTTTGTTTTTGTTTTTGAAATCAGATTTCCATCTAGAATGCATATCGTACAAGAACAATGATGCTTCGTAAATGAAATTTCTTTCCCCATTCCAGTATTCCACCTCTAAATCAAGGATGAATATGGAATTTGATTCGTGCTTGTTTGGAAACTTGTTATGGATTCGTCCTGAATAAAATTGAAATGGATTGTGTATTACAGTTCGGATTGATTGCGTCAAGGTTAGAATCAGAGGCACTTGTAGTTCCTTTGCTGCTTGTTTCATGACATGAACTTGATTGAATACTAAGAAGTTCCCAAAAGTGTCATAAAAACCTATGCTTGTTTAGAGTAACTACAAGAAATAGTCAATTTATGGTGGAGCATTCAAGAAAAACTTAAATCTCTTCCTAATTGTAGTGTACGATCTGCACTGTTGGACTATTTAGCTGGATCAATGCATTGTATCTCTAAGATCCAACTTGGGAAGAAGCTTAAACTTATGAAAACCGCGGAGAACTCACCACTTTAAGCATAACCCTGTAGTATGGTATTGAAGGATTCTACTAGTTTTCCCATTCGAGCTCACATTTAGAAGACCAGATTGCAACTCTCTAGTATTGTTCAGTATACATGATCTTTTGTGCAGCTAGTATCATACTCTCTGAAACAATTGTCACATCCACACTTGATAAAGAGGATAAGAAAGTTCTCTAGGGATAAAATCTGCATAAAGGCTAGTGCATTTCATAAACTGTTTGCTTTTATTTGATTGCAAGACTGTCATATTGGTCTTTGGTGTATGCAGCTGCTATCATACTCACCAAAAAATAGTCACACCCACACACATGAAAACAAGACAGAAGGTATCAAAATAGTGGTAATTGTAGATTCTAAGTAAGCTGTCCGCAGTCAAAGTCACTTTTCTTCGAACGCAACCCAGCTAAGTAAGATGACAAGATTCTGTCCCTGAGGAATTTAAGGAACATCCAGTTATTCTCTTCTATGAGCCCAGCAACATACCCAGTGGCTATAAGATCAAAGGCTCTCCACTTCCTCTCCTTAGTATACTTCTCCAACGCCATCTTTATCCTATTGTACTCAGTGAGTTGATCACCTCTCTCTTGTTGGAGCAAGGATTGCCCAAGGCTACGCGCAAGGGTGATCCCGTCTTCTAAGGCTGAGCAAGCCCCCTGTCCCAGGTCGGGGGTCATGGGGTGGAAGGCATCACCAGCCACACAAACATTGTCCTTCACTATGTTGCCCCACAGGACTTCCCATGGAGGCCTGAACCTTATCTGAGAGCATATAACATCTTCCAATTTGGTATTCTCTATGACTGCTTTTACTTTGTCAGAGGCTATGCCAAGTTTGCTCAGGACATACTGCTTCATCTTTACCGGGTCCTCTTCAATTTCTTTATCTGCTTTTGAACATGCAAAATTAATGCATTAGGAGAATTTCAGTGGTAGTTATGGTACTGATCCAGGTATATTGGAATTATTCATGATTAAATCGGAAGAAGTAGATAGCTAGCCATGGATACCTGGGCAGCTAGAAGAGCTGAAAGTGAGGAACCAGTAGAGGCTGGAATCGTTGATTGGAACGATACCATACCTCACTCCATCACCCATGAACTGCATCATCTTAGGCTCAAATCCATGACTTTGCTTGAACTCCACAAACCCCCTTATTGCTGACCTGCCTGTAGAAGTTGGTTTCTTGAGTCCAAGCCATCTTCCCACAACCGAGTTCACCCCATCGCACCCAATCAACACCTTTGTGTGCACATGTCAATGACAAAGCTCTCAGTAGGGCTTTTAATTATGCGAATAGTTTGTTAAAAAGGCACATCAATAGTTACTCTGCAAGTTTTAGAAAATGTATGTATACCTTGGTTTTAACAGTGGAGCCATCAGCTAGATGCAGAAGCTTGAAGCAGGGGCCAGATTTTTCAATGGAGACCACCTTGGAGGAGAATCTTATGGTGTCCCTTGGTAGTTCATTTGCAAGAGTTTCCAGTAAGAACTTCCTTTCTAAACACCTAAGTTCTTTGTCCCTGCAATATGAAACTTGCAATGTGAAACTTGCAAATCTTTTCATGGCTCTCTGAACTTTCAGAGCAAGTAAATTCACCTTGTGCCTTCAGAGGCGATCATTGAGATCTCAGAGGAAGGAGTTTCTGAACTTGATGAGAACAGAACCATCCTGCATTTGAATACCGACGTCTTTTTAGTGTCACCCATTTGAAATTTATCCCTTCTTGTCTAGTCTCAGACTAAGTGATCATACTAAATTGTGTAATATGCTTACGATTCGAGCTGGTAACTGTGCTGGCGTATCAAATCGCCAATGCCGAGAGCATCAAGTGCCTTCCAAGCATTGCTCCAAGTTGTGAATGCAAACCCAGAGGCCCTTAGACCATCTGATATCTCCAACACCAAACTTCTCAAACCCAACCTTTACAGAAAAGGAAATCAAACAAGGAAATAGAAAGATCACAGGCAAAAAACTTAAATTCAGTGGTAAATGAATCATATCATTTGGTACCTGTGAAGCCCTAAAGCAGTTGCAAGGCCTGCAATTCCAGCACCCACTATGACAATGTCCTCCTGCATCTCCATCACTCTATTTGTGTCCTTGTCTCTGGATATGATCACTACTTCTGAGAGTAACACTTGTATTTATGGTAATGGAAAATGAGATGTCCATATATGATATATGGGTTTGATGACCGAAGCAAATACATCAGCTTATCGAAAGGAACAAAGCTCAAAGCCGGCGGGCTTGCAATTATTCATACTATTGCTAATTTACATCACCCCTTACGTTTAAAAGGCAGAAGACAAAAGAACATCTAGCAACTCCTCATTCGATGGCTTGAGTGGTCGATTTGTAAGCATATTTTCCATGAAGTTAATCAAGTGGCAGATAAGGTTTCTAACGTGTTGTACTCATAAATTCTTACCCGGATTAAAAAGAAGACAAAAAGAAGAAAGGGAAGAAATAAGGGCCACGCCAATTATTGTACCACTAAAGTTATGGCAATGGAAAAGTTCTACCCGTTATAAAAAAAAAAAAAAACAAAAAACACATTACACATTACAGAAATGAATTAAGAATTGAAAATATTTAAACACGTCACAATAATAATAATTGTAAAAAAATGGATTCATCGTCTCATCCCCTCTCTGTCAATCTGGAGATAACGGTCAGAGCAACCCCAACCGCTCTTGTAAAATAGAAAAAGTTGAAAATTTTAGAGAAAATATGATTTTTTTAAGGTCTAACAGCTCCTCTATACTCATCTATAAAATAGAGAAATCTTATGAGAGAGAGAAAAAAATCTCTAAATTTAGAGAAAAATAACAAAAACTCTAAAATTTAATTCTCATTAATACCGATGCAATTTCATTATAATTCATCAATAATTGGACAAGTTTGTTATATTTATACAATAATTAAGTTAGGAGTATCTATTATAGTTAAATTAAATTGAATGTTTTGCTAGAATTAACTCGATATTTAATTTAAATATGTTAATTTTAAGTTATGTTAAAACTCGTGTTATACATAATTACGTAAATGTCAAACTTATACTAGTTTACATTTTAAGTTATGGTAAGCTTAAATGTTAAACTTTCATATTTCAATTAAACTTATTTACGTTTTTTAAAATTTTAACTTAAAATTTATGTGCATCTAGTTGTATGAAATTATTTCACAATTTGCATAAAGTTTAAGGATAGCTCAAATTGAAATTGTTTTGAATAGAGAGTATATGACTATATGTGGTGTGTAATAAATGCAGAAATTTATAAAATAGAAAAGTTGTTAGAGTTGAAGTATAAAATTTTTAGAGATTTTGATATTTTTTCTCTATTTAAAAGAATTTTTAGAGGAGTTGTTGGGTTGCTCTATAAGTTGTCATTTTAGCTTTTAAATTCTAATTTGATATTTACTTTCTTTAAATTATTAGTAGTGGTTTTCAATAATGCAAAAAATATACTAAAATAGAGTAAAAAGTTGGGGTTTAAAAAGTATAATATTTGTTCTTCAAAATGCTAAAATAATAACTACTCCGTATTTGTTTAGAGTGTTAAGGGTATAGAGTTCACTTTTTACTCGTCACTAATATAATTTATCAATTAAACAAAAAATGGTAGGCCCAAATTAGCGAAGGGGTTAATGTTCCAATTGGCACACAAGTGACACAATGCATTTTATTTCAACTGCACAACCAACACCAAAGTAATATTGGATTATGAACCGATAATACTCAAACATATGTTTATTTTATAACGTAAAGATTCGAGATCAGATGATTTGATTCTCGATAAGCCGACGCGTTGGCAGGCGCAGCTGCCTAAAACATACAATACAAACAAAATCAGGCTCAACAATAACAAGCAGAAACAACAAAACGCCAACTTGTGTTGAAAACCTTTTTATTTGGGTAGAAGAAGATAAGTAGTTATCCGCGAATCTAATGCGCTTTATTTACAATAGTCCCACACAATATTTGTTTGGCATTTGGATACATACTAACAAAGGCCTCCAAAATCAAACTCACCCTTCTTATAACGCATCTCAATGAGGTAATACATAAGCTTGTCTCTCAAGAACTTGATGATCGGCCCACCGCCTACCTCAAAGAACCCCACAATGTACGCGGTGGCGACGAGGCTAAAGGCTCTCCACCTCCTCTCCTTGGCATAGTTCTTCAGCCCCATTTGTATCCTTTTATACTCGTCGAGTTGATCGCAGCTTCCTCCCCTCTCCAACAAGGCTCGCCCAAGGCAACGCGCTAGAACAATCCCGTCTTCAACGGACGAGCAAGCGCCCTGACCCACGTCGGGGGTCATCGGGTGGAAGGCATCCCCAACCACACACACATTTCCCTTTGCTATGTTGCCCCAAACTGCTAACTCCCATGGATTCCTATATATCAGTGGAAAACATATGATGTCTTCCACTTTGGTTTTCTCAATGACTTGTCTCACTTGATCAGTCACTTTGCCAAGCTTGCTTATCACATATTGCTTCATCTTTATTGGGTTAACCGTGACTTCTTTTTCTGTATTTTAGCATGATAAAAACACAACAAAATACCTATCAGTACTAAGTACTGAGGTTTCATCTTAAAACCAATTGATAATGAGATGAATCAAAATACCTGGAGGGACGAAACACATGAACCAGTAGAGGGTGGTTTCATCTATAGGAATAATGCCATATCTCACCCCATCACCGGCGAACATCATCATCTTAATCTCGAATCCATGGCTTCCCTTGAAGTCCAAAAAGCCCCTGATGGCGGACCTTCCCGAGTTAGATGGTTTACTGAGTCCGAGCCAGCTTGCCACAAAGGAGTTCACCCCGTCGCAGCCAATCAAAGCCTTGGCCTTGATGGTGGAGCCATCAGCAAGGCGAAGGAGCTTCAAGTAGGGACCGGACTCCTCGATGGAGACCACCTTGGAAGAGAACCTTATGGTTCCCTCTGGTAGCTCATTTGCAAGAGTTTCTAGCAAGAACTTCCTTTTCATACACCTAAATTCATGGTTCCTGCAGCCATTGGAATCACAGGCCGGGATCTCAAAGGGAGACGCTCTTGAATCCGCTGAGATCGAAACCAACCTGCATATACATATGATTGCCTGTTTGGTTCAGTCACTCGCTACGTAGTGCAGAAACACAAGACATGGGGACACTATACACATCTCTCATTGATAATATAAAGAATCCAAATTTTGCATATAAGTCGGAGTAGCGGATCTGGACAAAAAGCCTAAAGAAAGAAGAGAAAAGTACGTTTCTTAAGTGTCAAGTGTCACATCATATCCAAGGATTAGACACATAGATAATTAGTTGTATAGTATATGGGAATGAAAATTGCGATTTAAGTAGGTATAAGCTTACGCTTGAAGAGGAGGGAGCTGCTGGCGGAGGGTATCGCCGACACCGAGAATGTCGAGAGCCTTCCAAGCGTTGTCCATCATTGTGAATGCATAGCCGGTAGTTCTAAGATCCTCAGATCTCTCCAACACCAAACATCTCACACCCAACCTATCATCATCAGAAAAGGCCAAAGGGAGATTGAACAAACTCTTAAGTACAATGTTGGAGGGGTCGGAAGAGGGCGAGTGTGTACCTGTGAAGGCCTAATGCAGTAGAAAGGCCAGACATTCCAGCACCAATGATGACAATTTCCTCTTGAATTTCCATATCCTCCCTCAGGTTCTGTATGTGGCAATCACCTCTCGATCAGCTTCTGAGTTTATACAAATTAGTGTACTGTTTGCTCGATCCGCATAGACTGATTGACCATTTGACCCAAGCAAATGCATCACTCACGTGCCACCTACTCAAACTACAGATGCTTGACTTACAGTGGGACGGTCAATCAGTTGGAGTAAACGACGAGTTGTTACTTTTGTTAGGAAATCTCACCAGCAAGTCAACGGTTCTCTTCTCACATATGTGCTAAATGGGCAGTTTGGATTTTCTACAACCTTCCCCCGCTCCCTAGCTTCATTTAATTATTTCTGATATAAATTTACATTGATTTTTTTTAAAAAAAATATTTAAAATATAAATTTATAAACATATCAATGTAAAGATATAAAACTTAAAAAAAATTAATTTTTTTTCGATGTAAATTTATATCCAAATAATTAAATGATGTCCCAAAGGGAGCGAGGAAGGTTGAAGCTGATCTGGACTAATAGATGGGTGACCATGTTTTGGAATAGGCTGAGTCATTTTTGAAGCTTGTCGAAACCTTGTGACGTCCGCAGGAATCAATAGAGGGGGCGAAATCTTTGTTTTGAATGATATATATAGATATTTAAAGTAGAATTTAAAAAAATATATTGAAAGAAATTTTTTTTATAGTTTTCTTTTATAAAAATTCATATGAACAAAAATTAATAGATTTTTTATATATGTGTAGTATAATGAATATTTTTTTTGAATAATATTGATAGAAAACTATAAAACTTGATTTAAATATGTCATTTTAATTGGAAAATTTGATAAAAATGAAGGCAAAGAAAACTATAAATTGCACTTTAAATATGATATTTTTAATAAAAAAAATTAACAGGCATAAAAATTGATAGATTTTTTTATATCTATGTAGCATGATGAATATTTTTTGAAAAATATTAAAAGAAAACTATACTATTTGATTTAAATATGTCATTTTTAATTGGAAAAATGATGATAGGGATGAAAAATATTGCAAAAATAAATGAATAATGAGGTTTGAACATCCTTGGTCATGATCAGGGCTACTATACAAACGGTCAAAATATTTGTGAAGAGTGGTGGATAACTGATAAAGAAGTAAAAATGTGGTACTTTTATACTTCCATTAACATTAATGTGTATGTAAAAAAGACCTTCTCTAATTATATATAGAGTATTAGTTTTATGAACTGATAGCACGTACAAGCACCAGTGGTCTAGTGGTAGAATAGTACCCTGCCACGGTACAGACCCGGGTTCGATTCCCGGCTGGTGCATTTTTTTAATTTTTGGTTCAACCTCAATTTTCAAGCATAGTTCAACCTAATTGGGTTAACGGGCAATAGTGGGAGCAGCGCACCCCTTGGAACAGCGGGCATGGGCGGAATTGCAATGCAGGCTGGCTTTTAAGGCGGCGCGCAGCGGAGGCAGTGGTCTGTAAGAGGAGATGACGGAGGCTGAACCGCTGAAGCCACTTTTGCCTGATTTGGATGAAATGACAAGGGAGAGATGCTTGTTCTTTGGCTTTGTTGGGAGTTGGACTTGGATGGATGGTTAGTTCAGCTTCTCAAAAATTAGAACATTGAATTCTATTCCCCAGCGCCGAGACGTCGTGTCAGTTCCTCGTCAGTTCCTCGACTTTCCTATGTTCTCGGCATTCGCAGTCTTCAATTGGTGTCCTTGACTTTCTCTCTGCTGATTTTGCTTACTGAGGTTGCTTACTGAGATCTTTTGTATTCGGGATTTTCTTTTTGTATTTGTTCTTTTTTGATTGTATCATAACGGTTAACCCGTTTGCTGATCCACTACAACCTCTCATTTTCCCAGATTTTTGTTGTCGTCTGGGATAATGAATTATTTCCTTTTCAAAAAAAATATACAACATTGAAATTGCTACCAAGTACAATTTAGGGTATTTGGTTATGGCTTTGAAAACCTCTATCAACAAACTTCACTACCAAACCCGAGATGAGCAAGACATCGTATACCTTCCCATATATCACACACCATCAAAGAAAAAACAGCCCTAAATCTTTCATATGCATATGCCTAGTTTGATTTTCTATGTTGAGGACAATAAACCAAAGGGCAAAACGCCACCGGTGAAGATCATCAGAAGCGACGTTTCTGTCTAATATACAAGCACGTCATGTACGCTAAAGCTTAACAGAACAGGCTCTAAGGAACTATATATATGGGATTTTCGCAAAAGAGAAGAAGAGTTTCTACGAATCTACTTGGAACTTGGAAGAGACGACAAGGCGGATTGGACCGTGCCCTTCAGTTTTCCCTTTAAACAGGAAATGCAATTTCCTAAAGCTTCATCTGTACATGGCTCACTGGAATCAGAACTCTCACCTTCTAGAGATTGGAGCTGCATTTTCAGGTACCTCTTCAGGGTGGCCTCTGCTACATTGATGAGGCTAAGGGCAGCGTTAGTGTGCATGAACTTTGTGACGAGGAGGCCTGCCAACATAAGCTGATCCGACTTCACAAGCTCGGATATAAATGATGGGAAAAGAAGTTTTCTAAAAACAAGGTAGTGTGCTTCTTCATGGGTAGGGTTAGTTTCATCATTTGCAGTCTGATTTTGTGTCAAGAGCTGGTCCTGACAAGCGCGTGAAAAGCTACCGATCAAGTAGCAGAGATAAGAGAAAGTGGCTCCATACGAGCGTTTGGAGATGATAGTTGAGATGGTGTCAGAATAGAGCAATAGAATCAAAGGCTCATAGCCATTGCCTTTGATGTCTTCGGGACTTGGGATGTCTCCTTGTTGTAGTCTCTGTTCAAGTGCATCTAAACAATGCGACTGTAGAGCTTCATATGGAAACAATAATGCAATTTTCAGAGCCGCAAAGATATCGGATCCAAGCACCATCTCACTCAAGCTGTGGGCTTCTTCCTCGCTGATTAATAAGCCACTAGGTTTTCCTATGAACTTGTCCATTATTCTGAAGAGCTCTTGATACTCGGACAGTGTTGCCAATTTCTTGAAAATCGCCATCCAACATGCATGTAAAGGATGCACAGAGAGTGAGCAATCTTTCTTCTCATCGTCAGTAGTTCCGAAGCTTTCCCAGCCCTCATCCCCCCAATCATCACTCCAGTTCGGTCCTGCATCAGACTCTTCAGCAGAGACGTCCTTGATATTCTCAGATGCAAAAAGACCTTCCCACTCTACTAAGATAGCCAACAACACATCAAAATCAGATTTGGTGGTGGCAACTTCGCACAACTTTGAGAAACAAAGGGCAGCTGAATCGATAGTCTGAAGATCATCAGCTGCGATTTCAAAGCCGGGGGAAACTTCTGATGCCAGCTTAGTTGATCTCAGGGCAACGAGAGTGATCTGAAGACTATTAGGCGCATCAGAATGACTCTGCATAGCCTGATCAGTATCAGCCTCGTCTTTTTCTGAATGATGCCATTCATCCCACTCTTCCCAAGGTAGAATACTGGAAACTTGTTCAGTTGAGCCACCTGAATTTCTTCCCATAATGCACTGCATCACCTCTAAAACGTACACACGAACATGACTTGGAAGCTGCAAGTTCTGAGAAAATTTGGATAATCTTTCCCAGACTGCAAGTCTGACCCTCTTCAAAGTCTCACAATCTACCTCGAATTTACCAAGAGAAGACAACAGATTGCACAAGTTTGGGCGTTCACTACCTTCATGGACCAAGGTCTGTAAAGTAGACTCCAATATGTGGAGATACAAGTCAGAAACATCTTGGAATTTCAGTTCTCCTTGTCTGTCAGTGCTGAAATTTTGCTCTTTCAAATATTGTGATGCTTCTGTGAATACTAATTCAGTAACTCTGAGCTCACAACCAGACAAAACCATGGCTCTACAGAAATAAAAACTTTCGGCAAGAGGTCTGCCCAAAAAACCGTCACAGTCATACGCATAAACAGTACACCATCCCTGACGAGATGACACTTTTCCATCCATGACCAACTTCAGAAAGATCTTGAGACATATCCCTAAACTGTCGAGCGAACAACTGTCTTCGAAAGAACATTCTTGCATGTCATTAGTCAATCTCATCCAAAAATTCAAAAGTACAACAAGACATTCTTTCCACATCAAGTCATCCGGTAAATTCTCTGCAAAGGTTTGCAGAAGAGTGATTCCTTTGAAAAACTTCTTCATGATGTCTAATGCAATAGAATGTTCTAAGAATCTAATATGTTTTTTGCACACATCATATGACTGTTCAAGTTCACTTAATAAGCACTGTATACCCTCAGCACCATGCGCATCATTTGTCTTAGCTCTGCTCTCTAACCTTTTTATAAAGGTGAGTATATAATACCTGTGCACATCCTGCCAATGAATTAGATCCAGTGGCACAGGATCAGTGTAGTTGCTGACAAGTGTCTTGACCATATCTGCCAACGCTTCCACATTAAATTCATTAACATGGTCACATATTTCCTGATTAAAATGCTGATAGTTCAGACCACCAACATCTGCAATCTTTTTGAAGTTCAGATCCCTTATAAAGGAGACACGAGTACACTCTTGTTCTAGAATCTTGCAGAAATGAGCTAGTGTAGCAGACGATACTGAAGTGTTGCCCACTAAGGATTGTGGCAGTATGGAATCTTGCAAGTGCAAATAACAATCAGAGAGCAGGCCATAAATGTAACCTAGACGATCTTTGTTGCAGCCATCAGTTGCAGGGTAAACAACAGAGGTCAAGGTTTCAACCATTTCTGCTGCACAAGCAAGTATTTCTCCTTTAAATTCTGTTAATTCAGCTGTGATTTCATCATTACTCCAAGCCTCGGACATAAGGGCAGCAGCAAGGAACCGCAATAGCACCTGCAAAAAGAGTGAAACAAACAACAATTGCAGTAGGTTGATATGAAGTTCTTACAGCAATAGGCTCATTGACATGAGGCATTTACCTCAGTGCGGCTCAGTCCATATGTATCAGTCAGTTTTAGCACATCCTTCAAGATGTGTTTCTTCTCCAGTCTTACTGACTCAACAAAAGTGAACACCACATTTCTGATATAATCTATATCCCCAGATAGGAACCGCCCACTTTCAACCCCAGGAATCAGTTGCTCCAAAACCTTTGTACGATCAGCAACTTGCTTTTGCTCCTCTAGTCTCACCTTCCAGCTCCTCCAAAAAATTCCCTGTGCTTTATCAATCTTGTCCAACTCATCTATATTGAGGTGAAGCAGACAGACAGGATTTTTCAAGTTAAATTCAAGACTCGAAAGAAATCTTAGAAGTAGCATAAAACATATATATAGTCATACACACATGATGCATGCTAGTGCTGACAAATCACTAATGTTGACAAACTCACCTGGACTAATCTTCTCCCTGAACCTCCTCAAGAGTAGCGACCTCCGCTTAGCTGGGTCGGGATGTACTTCCGAATTGTACAGTGAACTGTAAGTCATCCCCACATTCATAATGCTACAAACTTCTTGATAAACCTTCCTTGTCCTGAGCTGCTCTTCAATAATCTCAACCCCATGGAAATCATCCATGAGATTGAGAAGAAAAGAGCATCCCATGATATCTTCCTCCTCTGTAACTGGTGGTAGCATTATTGTTTTCGCTAGAGAAGCAATCAGAGCGTCTTTGGGAGCAAATCCATGTCTTGCCAACCAGGACAGTATAGCCAGCACTGACTGGGTTCTCACAGATGCGTAATGCTTCCCAGGAATTGAAATGGGGTAGCATTTCTGTCCAAGTTCTGAATTTCTACTCAATTCAAGCAACCAGGGAAGCTGCAAAGCAGCAAAAGATAAAACCTTCCCATTTTCAGTTAGAAAAACATCCCAAGTAGTTCCATTTGCAACAGGCAAATCCCTAGCAACCTCAGAGAGAACGTCTCTGATTTTTCTTAATTGATTTTCATGATCATCTTCAGCAAAGCCATGAGCCCCAGAGGATTCTCTTTGGTTAATAAAATGTTGAGTCATGTGACTAGGATGTGAAATAACAGATGAGCCTTGAATGGTAAATTCAGAAGGATTAGTCCCACTTAACATCATTAGCGATTCACATTGGCCTTGCACATCAATATCTTTCCAGGCATTTAACAGCTCCCCAATTGATTCATCATCACAATGACTCAAAGCAAACCCAAGGAGCTGCTTTCGGTAATTCATATCCATGTTGTCAATTGCTGGACCCCTGGCTATTGCAGCACAGAGATCCCAAATAAGACCATGGCCCTTTCTAGCCAAAACAAGACAAAGATCAACAGCCAAGTGAAGATCACCAGCAACAGCAGCCTCTCTAGCAATGGCTTCTTGAACAGCAGATATACCTTCCTCTGAATTCAAACCAAGAAGTTTGGCAACTTCAATAAGTTCATCAACATGTAAATATGCACCAGAGTGACTGGTAATAGCCATCTTTATAATTTCCATGGGCTCCTTTATTTGTTTATACTGCATAGGTAGAAGATGAACCCCAAGGCTAGGAAGTTTGATTGTTAGAGCATCAATGATATCACCCTCCGCTTGAACACTGTTGCTGTTTGGATAGAGGTCCAGACACTCCTTGGCCTTCCAAATCTGTGATAACCAAAAACATGGTAATTAGGGCATTGATAGAATAGGCTATAAACCCACATGGTAACTTTTAGTACATTTTCCTTGGTAGGTCTAAAATACAGCCAAATATTTGAATAAATTTTAAGGGCTACTACATCTAATTTTATTATATAACTACATAATTTATGACTTCCCGGTAGGGCTGTTATATGAACTGAATAGCTCGAGCTCGGCTCGGAAAAGCTCGACTCGAGCTCGCTCACTTATTTAAACAAGCCGAGCTTGAACAAAATTTTAAGCTCGGTTGAAAGCTCGGCTCGTTCAAATAAAGCTTGAATAGCTCGAATTTTATGGAATTTCTAAAATTTCCTTTACGTTAACATGTTATAACCAAGCAGAATTACTTAAAGCTCGAAAAAAGCTCGGCTCGAGCTCATTCATTTCCTATACAAGCCAAGCTTGAACAAAATAAAAAGCTCGTTTAAAAATTAGGCTCGGCTCTGCTCGAGCTCGTTTAACAAACGAACCAAGCTTGAACATGCCAAGCTCGGCTCGTTCGGCTCGAATAACACCCCTACTTCCCGGTCCATTGCTCCCTCAGCTCTGTTTACAAAAGCTGCAAATTATGTATGCAGATGGGAAAAATAACCAGGGTTTTATAGAGATATCTAACTCAAAGAGTCAAATGCAAGGATTATAGAACTTTAGAACTTACTTCAGAGCAAGCAAGGCTTGAAGCTGAGAAAAAATATTCTCTTGCTGTTTGAATCACAAGATATTCTGCTTTCTCAGATGGCAAATGGACTGAACCTGCTCCCTTTAAGTAATTCCTTGCAAGAGAAAACTTGCCAGCTTTCAAAAGTCCTCTACAGAACTCAATCAGCATATACTCCAGGTCTAAGAAAGGAAATGCTTTTTCCTGTAAACACTGGAGATCCCGCCACAGATTTGCCCATTCAATGTCCGAGTGACCAGGCTGTCGACGAATAAATTTTGAGAGTATGAGACGCAAAATTTGCTTAACCCCCCTTTCATCCTCCTGAGCATCCAGAAAGAAACTCATTGGCTTTGGAACCTGCAAACAAGGAATCATATGTAATCACGAATGATTAGGTGCATTAGAAAGAAATTGATCACAATAACAGCTCCAAGGTCTGAAATGTTCATGATAGCACGGCTTATGCCTTTTCCCCCCATTAGTGAACGAAGTGGCAGAGATGAAGTACATACACAGGATCATGCATCCACTACCATGGGAGGGTTTTGGCCTCAAATGGCTATTTAAATTTGCAGTGACCTCAAACTTAAGAATTGACTGGCGTGTTAGTTTACTATTTAATAACTCGTATCCGTAATGGCATATTGATTCTATTTACAGTTAATGAAATTATACATCTCCAGTTGGCATCATTTGGTTTGTTTTCTTGAACGTCATTCCTATATGACAATGGTTCGATGATAACTTTTAAAAAATTTACAAGACAATCAGGTTCAATATTTAGTTTTTAGTATCAAGCATTCTAGCTCAAGATATGGTAGAGCTCCAAGCAATTGATACACAAATGCAAACCTGGTATAAAGCCAAAAGTCTTCCAGCTTCAATATGTCCCTCAGCCAATTTAAGCCGTCTTTCAATGTCATCCGAACAAATTTCAACACCTATGATATCAAACATATATACAATCAATTTATCAGTGCATTAATCATGTAACTATTTGATGGAAGCGCTATTCAACAGAACTTTGTCTCTCTTCCATCAATTTAATAGATGAACTTGTTGGATAAATAATAAATTAATGTCAGAAAGTTAGCTGTATTTTACTTGTAAGTTGTGTTAGGCAGACATAGCATTTATTAGCATTCCTAGTCTACTTTTAGACATAATTATTATGTTCTAGGTAATAGGTATTAGATGCAATTACTCCTTCAACTTTCAGATTGTAACCCTAAGACTTCCATCATCTTTTGTATATTTATTCTGGGTTTTCTCCCATGGTAATGTATTGAGAAATATTCTCTCTCTCAGAATTACTCACATGGTATCAGAGCTTCCTGGTTTTCTTTGATCCCAGAGGCTCTCTGTCCCTTCCAGCAACCTCCATAGTTGCCTTTTCAAGCTGCAGCCTTCATTGCTACAGTTTTTCCCTCTTTTGTAGCCTTCATTGCTACATTTTTTCCTCTTTTGTAGCCTTCATTGCTACACTACCTTTGTCTTTTTCACCATGTCTGAAACTGGAATTAATTCTAGCTCAGCTCCTTCTCAAAAGGCAGATCTTATGAATGTTCAGCCAGCCTACAAATTCAATGGCAAGAATTATCTTGCCTGGTCTCAGGTTGTGAAAACCTATCTCAAGGGCAAAGGGAAGTTTAGACATCTCACCGACTCTCCTCCAGAAATGACGGATGCTCATTTTTCTACTTGGGAAGCAGCGGACTCCATGATAATGTCATGGCTATGGGAGTCGATGGATCCCTCCATCAGCCTCACATGCATGTTTCTTGACACATCAAAGGAGATTTGGGAGTTCATGCAGAGATCTTACTCCAAAGCAAAAGATGAGGCCCTTGTCTTTGACCTCACTGTCAAAGCATATTCCACCAAGCAAGCAGACAAGTCAATCACCGAATATGGTACTATTTCGCAGAACTTCTGGCAAGAACTTGATCAATACCAGATTTTGGAGATGAAGTGCACAGTTGATGCTGCCGCCTTTAAGAAGTCACTTGAAAAACATAGATCTTATGTTTTCTTGGCTGGGCTGCATTCCAAATTTGATCCCATTCGGGTTCAAGTATTGGGCAAGAGTGAAATCCCTTCTCTTGAGGGGATCATCTCCCTCATGAGGGCAGAAGAAAGTCGCAGGGGTGTTATGCTGGATTCAATGCCAACTGAGAGCATTGCCCTTGCTGCCAACTTTGAAAAAAGGGAGAGCAGACCTGAAGTGTGGTGCTCCCACTGCAAGAAACCAAGGCACACAAAAGAGAAATGTTGGAAGTTGCATGGCAAACCTTCCAACCGTGAGTGGGGAAACAAAGATCAACCTAAGCCTCAAGCACATCTTGTCGAGAATGACAGCACCGTTACTTCTGAATCGAAGGGCATTTTTCCAAAGTTCAGTACCGCTGATATTGCAAAGCTTAAACAACTGATCCAGAGCTTTGAGTCTGCTTCCACTTCTGCTGCTGGTAACATTTCCTCCCAAACCTTGAATCTTAAAGGTACTTCTACTTGTCTTCACTCAAGCAAGCATTGGATCATTGATTCAGGTGCTACAAACCACATGACCTCATCTTCTCATGCCTTTGACACATATGTCCCCTCCACATCTACTAAAAAATTGTTAACAGCCAATGGATCTTTAGCAAATATTGCAGGACAGGGAAATATGTCATTGACATCAAATATGAGACTCACCAATGTCCTTCATGTGCCTACATTATCTGCTGATCTTATTTCTGTCAAAAGGTTGATTCATGACCTAAATTGTTTTGTTCTTTTCTTGTCTTCTGGCTGTGTTCTCCTGGATCAGGAATCGTTGAGGATGATTGGACATGCTACAGAAAGAGATGGACTTTACTTCCTAGCTGCACCAAGAAATGTCCCACCTTCTACCTTCTTAAGCACCACAAACAAAACCACCATCTGGCTGCACCATCATCGATTAGGACATCCATCGTTTTTTGTTCTCAAGCATTTGTATCCCTCTCTTTTTGAAGGCCTTGTTGTCACAGATTTTCACTGTGAGATATGTGAGAAGGCAAAGCATTCTCGTGTTTCATTTCCTTCTAGTAATACGAGGTGCAATTTTCCTTTCCAATTATTGCATTGTGACATTTGGGGGCCTTCTTCCATTGCAAATATCAATGGTTCACACTGGTTTTTGTCCATTATTGATGATTGCACTAGAGTGACCTGGCTTTTCCTTTTGAAGAATAAATCTGAAGTCAGTTCTATCATTCCCTCATTTGTCTCGATGATTCAAACACAATTTGACACCTCCATAAAAGGATTCAGAACTGATAATGCTAAGGACTTTTTTAATCAGTCTTTAGGATCATTCTTTTCTGATAAAGGCATTATCCATGAATCCTCATGTGTTTATACCCCTCAACAAAATGGTCTTGCTGAACGGAAAAATGGTCATCTCCTGAATATCACTCGTGCTTTACTTCTCCACCATAACTTTCCTAAACACTTTTGGGGGGAAGCTGTCCTTGTTGCTACATATCTTGCCAATCGTCTACCTTCCAAAGTTCTAAACTTCTTAAGTCCAATTGCTTACCTTAACAGTTTTTTTCCTCACCTGAACCTCACCCGCAGTCCTGCTCCCAAGGTGTTTGGATGTACTGCTTTTGTTCATGTTCATAACCATTTGAGAGGAAAGCTTGATCCTAGGGCCCTTAAGTGCATCTTCATCGGCTACTCCACCACACAAAAAGGCTACAAATGTTACAATCCAGCCACCCGAAAGACCTACATCACTGCTGATGTTAACTTTCTTGAAAATACTCCTTATTTTCCAGAACACTGTAATCCCAACTTCACTGAGTCAGAGAACACCCATTTACCTGTGACAACACCTATTCCTCCTCTAGATCTCGCAACTCCTGAACCACATACCCCAATACAAACTAATGACATTCCACCCACTACTTCCGCACCTATATCTCAGCAGCTCTCTCGGGACTTTTCACAGGTGTATGCTAGAAGAAATGTCATCTCCAACATTCAGCAAGTTCAAGATTCTGATCCGAGGACTGTGATGGATGATACACCAACTCCCACCTCAGAACTTGACTTGCCAATTGCCTTAAGGAAAGGTAATAGAGAGTGCAGAAATCGGCCTCTTTATCCTCTTTCTAACTTTGTGTCCTTGCATCGATTCTCACCTACACACCAGCAGTTTGTAGCTACCCTTCAGCAGGTATCTATTCCCAAGAATGTTAAGGAGGCTCTTGCTCAACCAGAATGGCGCAAAGCAATGGAGGAAGAAATGTGTGCTCTTGAAAGAAATAAGACTTGGGTCCTTGTTGATCGTCCTCATGAGAGGAACATTGTTGATTGTAAATGGGTATTTACTCTCAAATACAAAGCTGATGGAAATCTTGAGAGGTATAAAGCTCGTTTGGTAGCTAAGGGTTTCACTCAAACCTATGGAATTGACTACCAAGAGACTTTTGCCCCAGTTGCAAAGATGAACACTGTCAGAATTGTGCTCTCCCTCGCTGCTCACTTTGGCTGGAATTTACTGCAATTTGATGTCAAGAATGCATTCCTCAATGGCTACCTTAATGAGGAAATCTATATGCACTTGCCTCCTGGTTTCTCTACTTCATATCCAAACAAAGTGTGCAAGTTGAAGAAAGCTCTTTATGGCCTGAAGCAATCCCCTAGAGCATGGTTTGGAAGATTGACTAGTGTTATGAAGAACGCTGGGTATTATCAGAGTCAAGGTGACCATACATTGTTTATCCGTCACTCTAATTCAGGGGGAGTGACCATGTTACTTGTTTATGTTGATGACATTATCGTTTCCGGTAATGACATCAAGGAACAGGGAAGGTTAAAGCAAAAACTAGCAAGTGAATTTGAAATCAAAGAGCTTGGAAGGCTAAAATACTTCTTGGGGATTGAGGTTGCACATTCCAAAGAAGGCATCTTTATATCTCAACAGAAGTATATCTCAGATTTGCTCAAGGAGACTGGAAAGAGTGGTTGTAAACCTGCCACCACCCCTATGGACCCTAATTGCAAGATAGATGAGGCAAGAGATGCTGCGCCAGTTGATAAGGCCATGTATCAACGCTTATGTGGAAGGCTAATATACCTTGCACACACTAGGCCGGACATTGCTTTCCCTGTAAGTGTCATTAGCCAGTTTATGCATGACCCTAGAGAACCACATATGCAAGCTGCACTCCACATATTGCACTATCTAAAAGGTTGTCCAGGGAAAGGCATCCCATTTAGAAGAGACAGAAATCTGACCTTAGAGGCCTACACTGATGCTGACTACGCAGGATGTATTGTTGATAGAAGGTCTACAACAGGATATTGCATTTTTCTTGCTGGAAATCTGATTGCCTGGAGAAGCAAGAAACAAGGGGTTGTAGCACGGTCTAGTGCTGAATCTGAATTCAGAGCCGCTGCCCATGGCATTTGTGAGTTATTATGGCTTCGAATTATTCTCAATGACTTGAAGATCAAGTGGGAGGATCCTATGAAGCTATATTGTGACAATAAATCTGCTATCAGCATTGCTCATGATCCTATTCAACATGACAGGACTAAGCATGTTGAGGTAGATAGACACTTCATTAAGGAAAAAATTGAGGCTGGAATGATCAAGATCAGTTACATTCCAACACAACTACAACTTGCAGACTTGCTTACCAAAAGTCTTCATTGTAGCCGGTTTCAAGAGCTTACTTCCAAGCTGGGAATGGAAGATCTTTACAAACCCAGCTTGAGGGGGAGTGTTGGATAAATAATAAATTAATGTCAGAAAGTTAGCTGTATTTTACTTGTAAGTTGTGTTAGGCAGACATAGCATTTATTAGCATTCCTAGTCTACTTTTAGACATAATTATTATGTTCTAGGTAATAGGTATTAGATGCAATTACTCCTTCAACTTTCAGATTGTAACCCTAAGACTTCCATCATCTTTTGTATATTTATTCTGGGTTTTCTCCCATGGTAATGTATTGAGAAATATTCTCTCTCTCAGAATTACTCACAGAACTCAAAGCCAATCATTCCCATCATAACATGAGAATTAAATCATGTGTAATTGAGCAACAACGCCATTGGGAAAAGCAGTTTATCTTAATGACTAATGACTGCTTCCCCCATTCATAACATTATCCGACACTCCAGCAAGTTTTTTAAACAATCCATAGTTAGAATGAAATCAGTTTGTTTCAGCAGCCTTTCATAGGATGTGTTCTTTGAATAGGGAACTTATTACATATATGCGGAAGCTTTGTAATAATGGAAGTCAATGAGTTGTTTGATTAGGGAACTTACTACACATGCGGAAGCTTTGTAATAATGGAAGCCAAAATTTCTTAGAATAGGGAACTTACTCCGTATATGCGGAAGCTTTGTAATAATGGAAGCCAAGATATTCCATTGATCAGTGACACGGCAAGAGTATAGACACTGTAGAGCACAATCTATTGCTTCTAATTCATTTGCAAAGATCCCGCTTTGTAAATCTCTGCACCCCTCTTCAACGACAACCAAACATACTTCAATATTGTTTTGTACAGCAATATCTTTCATCCATCTAACCAAAAATGATGTGGTAGCATCACGAGATCGTTTTTGCATAAAAGGAATGGCTTTCCCACGTAATTTCTCAACCACGGTTTCCACTTTCACTCCCTTAAGAATAGCACTGAATTTTTCATAGTCAGATAAGCTTTCCCATTCCTCAAGGGTTACGAAAAAGTGTAGCTCATCATCAATGCCCTCCATAAAAATTAGCTGTTGTAAGTAAGAAACATCCTCATAAAACTGCTGCAGTTCATTGAGACCCTTGCGACAGGCAAAATCAAGTAAGCAGAGACTGTTCTCCAGCTGACCCGACAATTTATCAATATCTCTGGCTCTATTCTTGTACCAGGTTGAGAGTTCATCTATTGAAGGCCAACAAAATCCCATTATCAATTTACTAATGTGTTCAGTTCTCAAACACATAAAACTTTCTTGTTCCACAGGTAAGCTACTGATATATGTTGCCATCTTTTCACATTCAACCCAATCTTTGTCTCGAAGAAGAATACTTGAAGGTGGTGACCTTCCAAGAAGAAGTTGGGCATAGGTTTGCACAGGAACTGTTTCAGGAATAGCTGCCAAAATTTCCAGCATAAAGGGAGCTAAAGAATAAGGATGGCGTTTGAATAGTAGGTTCAAGGCCCCAATCTTGCCACTTTCAGAAAGTTTCGCAGCAACTTCATTGATAGGCATGGCACGGAACTTGCTGTATTCCTGCGCTGAAAACCTGTAGTAGGCTATATTATTGATCATTACTAGATGGTTAAGACATACCTCTAAACTCATAAAAGAAATTCGCCACATATTTGAATTCAAACCAGGAGGGAAATTAATTAAACCACGGAATTTCAAAACTAGTCATTAAGGAATTGCAAGAGGGAAACAATAGAAATAGAGCTATCATTTTGTACCATCTCCAGAAACTGGTGATTGAGTGAGTCGACAAACTAATTTACAAACTGCTACTAGAATCAACAAAGTAGGGAAAAAGAAGGCAGTGATGCGGACAATGATGATAGTATGATGAAAATGTGTCATAAAAATGGAAGTTGGCACCAATCAACAGAGAAAGAAGGAGCAATAGTTCCAAAAATACCAGATTAAAAATAGCTTGAATATATGATACTTCACAAAAATACATAAACATTACATGTGAAATAGAACTCACCGGCCCATGTTTACACCAAGGAATGTTTCAAGCCGATCCCTGAACTGTAAGAATCTAAGTCGTAAGAGAAGAAAATCCCAGACCTGACCAGAACAATCACCATCAGACTGAAACCTACTGTAATTGTTAGTCAATTGCAACCCATGAGAAAGCAGTAGCTTCATTGCATCTTCAGTAGGTCCCACTTGCTGAGCACATTGACCAAGTACAAAAGCTTCATCTTTGATGTTTGTCAAAAACAACTTTATCTCCTTAACGCCCTTACCAGAATGCAGCCACTGCGATTTCAACACTTTGTCTTTATCCAATTTGTGACCATCAGCAAAATGCAATGCTGATTCATAATTTTTGCTGTTGATGAGAACGTCATACATTTCTGGAACAGATTTTTCAGAAAATGAAATTAATGCCCAGATCATACTAGAGATCTCAACCTGATTAATTTTCTGCTCATAAAGTGGTTCTGAATCATGCACAACTGTTCTATCTAATGAACTATCAGATTTGTGACCCTCTTCAACCAATCTGCTGTTTAAAAGAAATACTTCTCCCTTAGCATTGGGTACTCTTTCTAATACAGGCATACAATATGTAGAATCATTCTCCATTAACTTTCTGTCATTCATAACATCAAACATGACAAGTGATCCATCCTTCCTGGCAAGTGCAAGAACGTGATCGGACCACCAAGTAAAATCAATAATGTCATCCAAGAATTTCCTCTTAATGGTGGATCTACTATTGGTCATTGTTGAGTTGCTTCTCTCTCCACAAGCAAAAACTGAGATAGAGCATGGCTTTCTATCTGACTTGTATACATAAATGCATCCTCTCAAATCTAAAATAGCAAAATAACTGCCCTTGGGTGAAATTAGCACCTTTGGAACTGTCACAAGACCCACATTATCTTTTGGTTTCAAAAAACCATCAAACTCTGTGGAAGTAACTTGTTGGAATTCAGATGGTTTACTCCACTCCCAAAGCTGAATTTCAGAACACCCTGATAAGAAATGAAGAAATTATTATTAGGAAGAAAGTAGCATCTCAAATAACTTCAGACAAGCTCGGCGAAGTATTTACTCTCCACCTAAAGGAAGCTTGTAAGCTCTATTTCTCATAGCAAATCCTAGACAAGTAAACAGTTCTCAGACATTCTTTGTACCCTCACATTTGAATATCTAAAAAATCATGCCTGGCTCATCTAGATAACAATTATCTGAGTAATTGTCCACGGAACAAAGTGAAAATACACCAATTAATTAGACTTCACAAACTGTACAAGAAGAACAACTAAACAGACAATTAATCTCTATAGCCATTAAAAAGCACTCTTAGGAAAATCATTTTTCTGCATATTTTTATGATGAAAGAAATGCTAGTGGGGAAGATAAGATAAGGGTAAACAGAACAGCATTAGTTGCAGCTACCAAAATATTGGGAAGCATTACCAAGCAGAACAAGCAAAGAATGATGTGGATTGTAGTCTACACCACAGACATTCTGAGAAAACTGCCGCTTTATGTCAATCCATGTGCAAATGGAAGAGAGAGATGCATCGCGATCTGGGCTGATCTCCATTTGATGAACAGCACCATCTGAAGTAAGAAAATTGAAGCTACACCTGTAAAAATCTCACACTTAACAACACATCTAAGACCTTGTAAATTTCAAAATGCACTCAAAAACAATACAATGCATGTGAAAATCCTAGATACAGAATTTAGCAAAAGGAAAGATAATGCAGATGAATCATACAACAATAGAATAAAATGCAAGAACTTACAGGAAAGAATCCCTCTTCTCAACATCATCAAGTACAAGGAGGCCTATTATAGGCAACACGACTTTCAAATGCTTCTTCTCAATTTTAACTATTTCTTCACCATTTGCTTTGACAAAATAAAGAGTATCAATGGAATCAGCAAGTCCAAGCACGTCATGAGATTCTGACCATGCTCCATATGTAAATGTATCAGAGGCACCACCTAAGGGAGTAAAATACAGTCAAAAGTATTAATGAAATGCAAAAATACGAAAAGTACAAAGCAATGGACAATGCATTGAGGGCATCTACTAGCACCAAAAAAAAAATTATGAATGGCCAATTGACTTTACTGACTATAACCTTTCCCAAATATTATTATTTGAAACTACACATATAGTTTTACAGAGCAGTATGGCATGAATTAAGATTAGAATCACAACCTTACCCAACTCTAATGCAAAAGATGCATTATAATATTTTTAAGTAGATAAATCGGTATAGAAGAGCTGCTCGTAATTGATTTCTAGAGTAGAAGAACTATCATTTCAATTCAACATAGTTATTCAATAGAATGCCAATAGATGATTGGATGAAAGGGTCAATTTATTAGGGCAACAGTAGTTTGAACCTGACAGCTTGCCCTCAACTCACTTTTCTCTACTCCCAACATGACAAACCTTTGCAAATATAGGCAACTTTCTCATAAACAAACAATCTGAACCAGGATCACAAATATGGAGTATAAACAATCTTTTTAATGCAGTCTTGTCCAGCAAATTCTTGGTCATTAAATAATAAAACAAATCCAGTTTTGTATTATTTGTCTAATTTCAAGTTAATCTTACAAGTAAAAATTCCGCGTGGCTCCTGATAGTCATCTTCCTTCCACAAGATTGTAATACGGTTCCCAACGGCAACAGCCACACGTTCGCCAGTGGGAGAAACGAAAAGAGAGACCAACTTCTTCAATTTCGTTGGTTGCCTGAAGCTGCTCCATTTCTCTTTAAATTGAGTGAGACCTTAAACACAATAACAAAAACAAGAGCATCAGCCGCCTATATTTTTCCTATCCATCAACTTTGGTATGTGAAATATCCAAACCTCCCCATGTTAGCACACACATACAGATGAAATTGATGGCACTTGATAGTCATCTCTGGACTTTTCCATACTTATTTCAATGTGTTTCAAATTCCATTAATGCATTGATTGGCATTAGCCAGATAAAATATCAGAAGTCATCCACAAACATACATCCAATTTCATACCCAAGCAAGTCAAAAAGGCTAATAATACAAAATCATTCTACAAGTTCTAACCCAAAAGGCATTAATGAACTACCAGCACATGCAACATAGTCCATATAAATATCCAAGCAACAACCATAGATAGCTTTAAGGAAGGAAGTTTAAGCACATAACCTCGAGTAGGAAAGAGTGAAAGTAGCCCTCTCCCCTTGGAAGCATCACTTGACTGAAAATTTAAAATTGAATAAAATTGAGACAAAAAAATGGTAGGGAATTCAAATTCACAAGAGTAATCATCCGATGAACAAGGGGGCTATACAAAATAGAGATCTTGGGCGATTTACCTGCTGAGGAGGATAATTAGGGGAGTAAGGTCTAGAAGCGTGGAAACGGGTCTCATACAGCAAATCGTTAGAAAATTCCTCTTCATCCATGAAAATCACGCCGGATGATGCAGGGAGATGGCTGCAATAGATCTATCGCTCGGTGCTTGCTACTGGTGAACAAGCAATTGCCGAGATCAGGAGCTGACAAGTTCCAGGAATCGAGTCAAATAAAGAGATTCAATTCGAGTTTCCAGGAATAGGGGTTTAGAGATTGAAAGACATGTTGAGGAATTTAGGGCTCTGTATCGTCGCCGGCGGCAGAGATGGAGAGCAGGAGAGATGTCCGGCAACTGGTTAGGCTTAGGAGTCGCCGGCGTAAGAGCGTTCCGATCCGACTTTCGATGATCGCTTCCTGATCTGTTTCGGTGATACTTTGTGCCGATTCGGAGGCTCCGATTGATGATGTTGGGCTCGGCCCAGTGAGTAATTCGTGGGCTCATTGTTTCTCTCTAGTGAAATGGACAGTTGAAAGAAGAAAAAGGGACTACTTTGCAAATATCACTAATTTTGATAGGTGTTTGTGGTTAATTTGAGTAGAATAGTAATTAATTTTTTGTTTGGTTCGACGTGGAAATTCAAATTTCTATAAACTTAGAATTGCATTTTCATAAAATTTAATTTATTTGAATTATGAAAATGTATTTGTTTGATTTTTTTATTCTGGAGAATTAAAACTTATATAAAATGATGGAAATTGAACTTACTTAGAAGAGACTGAGTAAATATCGAAGGAATTAAAAAAAATATATCATCAACCAACAGAATCATGATGACAATAGCAAGATAGTAGTTTGTTATAGGAACAAGAATTGAGGTGATGACTTTTGCTACTAACAAAACTAATAATATCTTGGCAACAATATTCATTATTGGTTGTGATATATATTTTTATTATAATGACTAGTGTAGGTCTTGTCTCGTGTATGGAGAATATATTAATATAATATATATAATATTATAAATAATTTAGATAGATTTCAATATATAATAATATCAATATAATTTTTTTCACCAAAAAATAATATATATATATATATATATATATATATATATATATAATTAGTTCGACAAATTATATATAATTTAAATATCTTTTATTTAGATTCTCTGAAAATATATATAAAATGCACATTTATAAGGTAAAGGGTTTTTTTCTAATCTACCATTAATTGAATCTCAAGTAATTTATCAGATAACCGATTTTAAAAAATATTTTAATATTCTATTTGAATTAATTCTTTCTACAAAAAAATATAAATATAAATAAAATAGCACTTATCATATACTACATATTGTATTTATCTATTAATATTTTTGGTAAGTGTGACTATGAAATATTTTTTATTTATATTTTTGCCAGTTAACTAAAATATAGATGAATAGATAGATAGATTGTGTCTTATATAACTTTCTATTAACTATGACAACATGTTATTTTAATAATTTTTTTTCTAGAATCATCCACAACGCGTCATATATGACATTATACATAGATTTTAGTACATGTATATAGATAAATAGATAATTGTTGATGTTTTTTTTTTAAAAAAAGGTCAGTAATAGTATGCTATTGACATTATATTATCATCAATTGCAAATCTCATAGTGATAGATTAATATTTACCAAGTGCTTATGTTTTTTTAAAGGTTATTGACAGTATATTGGTGACAATTTGATGATAATTAACAAACTAACAATATATTGTCATCAACAAATAAGATTTTGATGATAATATTATGGTGATAGTTTTTATAGTGGTGTTACCATAATGACAATTGTGGTGACATAATTTTATCATGATAGCAATTTTGCTGATGATATAGTCTAGTGCCAATAATTTTTTTTGAATTAATGTATAGTTGTCAAATATCGAAAATAATGTGATCGATGTCTTCAACTTCACATAATGTGGGTGTCTCATTATCAATTAGTTTTAAGATAAAATCTCATTGAATTTACATATATTGGTCTTATCTCTTGTACAAAGTCCATCGAGCCCAATCGATTCTGACATATTAGAGTTAGATACGGCTATATTTTGATATAGAAGATTCCCAGAATTAAAAGTACCATATAACCAAATACAATTCGTTAAACACATATTCACACTAAGGGCTCGTTTGGTATAAAAATACATGGTAAACGGAATGGAAACAAATTTTGTATAGGAAAATATATCTAGATAAGAGAAGAATGCTATTTTTTGTATGAAAAAATAAGATAGGAGGGTAATGGTTAGAGGAGTATAGGGGATATGGTTACTCCTTTGTCCAAATGAGGGATTTAAATAAGGAGGAACAAAACCAATTTTGTAAGAAAAGTTGGGAGGAGAGGGTAATGATTAAATTTTTTAACAATGTATTTATAACTATAAATGGACTACATTCATTTTCTTTCCGTTTACCTTTCCAAAATTTAAACCAAACGAGTCCTAAGTACAACTTAGCAAAGTTGCCTATTAGGTCCTTGTGGGTAACATACGTTTGAACTCGACCGTACCCCCACTATCTATGTACCTCCTCGTGGGGCATCTCATTAATAATTTAAACTCAAATCTTTACGTAAGGGAGCTAAAGCTAGAGGCCAATCACTTAGCTCCCTACGGGCTACGGGTGATGTTTTAATTCCCTATATCGAACATCTTAAATACATGTCTATAATTAATTTTTATTTATATGAAAGTGGTTCCTCGAAAAAAAAAAGGGAAATAACATAACAATATAACATCAATATATCTCATTTAAAATAGGATATGTGAACTAAGATGTACACATTCATTCTTTTTTCAACTACATCGACGTGATACTTATAGCTAGTATTGTCATATTAGAAGGAGAAACGAACATAAACGTAACACCCAACACCAAACAATACATAAATGACACAAGTGACCATGACTATGCAAGTAAGAAGAGGAGTATGGAATAACAAGCAATGAAATACGAAAACAAAAACAAAAACTATATATGTATCATTCGTAAACTCCGGATAAGATTTTATTCAGTCATATATCTTCTTCCCTTTCTTTTTAGATCATCCCTAAATTATGAATTGTTCCTTTTTTAATTTTAACTTCCATTACTTTAATCTTAGTTTCAATAATAAAATTTAGAAAAATTACTTTATAGATAGAGCCATATTTATGATTTTATTATATCTAGATCGAATCGAATATATATATATATATTCCAAAATGTTTTCCTCTAGCTTTATCCCCGGAAAATTCAAAAGTAAATTGGAGAATCGACTAGGTGCATTGGCCTTCTGGCATTAATTGAAATGAAAATGACTTGTAAAAAGGAAAGCATTATCCCATATATTATGTATATTGCTAGGCCTATGAACGGACCTACCCTTGGATTTGATTTTACATATTATTAAAAAATTTAAAAAAAACTATATATATACTACTCCGTATAGCATATCAGTACACATACAAGGACTTTATCACCCATTCGAAGAGTCAAACCTGTCTGACCATTAAATTCTTACCTTATAAAAAAAATATATACAGACAAGTACTATATAATATATCATGATAATTTATTTCATTATCAAATGTAAACTGTAATAAATTAAACCACTTAATACAGTGGGAAATGCATGTAAAAGAAACACACACAAAATTTTCCAACTATTAAAATATAATAAGATGTTTCTATTGTTTCATATACATCATGCAAGGATTAAATAAATGCATGTAAAATAAACACACACAAAGATTAAAAAAAAAAACATATATGCATTCAAATAATCTTCAAATTCATCTCACTATTGGTAGCTAGTTGGCTAGCTAGCTTATATGTGTGTCTCAAAAATTATATTGAAAGCTAGAAATGTGATTTTATGATCTACACTTTTGTTTTAATTAATTAATTAATTAATTTCATTACATATTATATGTGACGCTACAATAATATATCATACAATATATTATCCCCTGTTTGGGGAAATTAATAGGACGCCTGAAACAAATAATTAAGCCATAATAGGTCACGTAGGGTATACGGAGTACATAACAATGCAAGTAAAAAAAATCCTGACCCCATATATAAATTATAGAAATATGAAATATTGGCAGTGTCCTTTAATTGTGACCTATTTATATAGTGTGTGTACGTTTGGTAAGAGTAAGGGCCACGACTCACACTATCTTCATTCATGCCTGTACTCTCAATATTTTTGAGGGATCGACCTTTAGAAAATTAATTTCTTAGGCTTTTTTTTATTAATATAAAGTTTTATAAAGAAAACACAAAAAATAGACATTATATATTATACAAATAGTATTTCTTAAAGGTCCAATATTAAATTAATCCAAACAAATTATCGATATTACGTATTATAGTAAACATAAACATTTATGTCGTTTCTTCGTGTGTCAGGTTTCGTTGTTATACACAATTAGTGCCCGAACTTTTGTATTTTGTCTTTTTTCTTCTTAATTTGTTGTACCACGATTGTTAGTTCATTTGTCGATTATCACGACAACTCGATTTACCTATTATGGGATAAAGGTATTTCCGATCCTTAACTTATTAAAAAAATAATAAATAAATAAACATTTCCAGTCATGAATCATCATCTCCTTAAATTTCTATACTTTCACGGATTACATTTATTTAATTAAGGGTTATTTCATTCACTGGTTATTCACAATGTTTTTTCCTTTTTGAGAAATACATTTCATTCTTCCTTTTTTTGGTCCATCGAATGATTGAGTTCATTTTTCATAGAGTAGCTTTTATTTATCTAAAATTCTTTATATTTATATTTATTTTAATTAAATTTTAAAAAATTATTTATTTGAAATATTATACTCCGTATTTAATCAGCACCTTCTTTATTATGTCGAAATCATGTATTATCAAACTTTTTGTGCAAAGCAGGGAGATCGATCATATATACTTGACAAAATAATGGTACTTATTCAAATTACTCCTTCTATTCGAAAATTTTAGAATAAATTTGCCCAACGGGTCACTTTTTGGGCTCAAATTGGGCAAATGTCCACCACCCATATTAAATTAGGGTTTTGTCCACCCCAAAACTGTGTGCCCCCCACCTCAGATCTCCTCTCTCAATCTTCATTAGATCTCTCGCTCTTCATCATTCTCCTCCTCTTCGCAGTCTCTCCGGCATCCGAAGCCTCCACGAAGATCGAGTTTGTTGTCCTCCACGGAGATCCCGACTTCGACTTCGACGATTGGCCATCAAATGAACGATTGGCCATTCACAGAGATCCCGACTTCGACGAGATCGAGTGACTCCAAGACGAGGCTTCACTCCGAGCAAGCGACCCTCATTGATGGAAGGACCTGCTGATTCCGCGCGGATCTACTGCTGAGGCTCCTTCTCCTCCATGGTTTCCGCCGGATCTATTGCTGAGGTTCCTTCTCCTCCATGGTTTTCGCCGAATCTGCTGCTGAGCCTCCTCCTCCATGGTTACGGCGGCAGATGCTGATGAAGAACCAGCGCGGATCTGGTGGGACTCCGACGAAGCCGACTCCGTTTGCTGCCGCCTCCACCATCTTCGGCTTCATCATCTTCGGCGTTCTCCATCTTCGACTTCATCTTCATCATTTTTAATTGCTTTGCTTGTCTTTCAAATGGAAATATAAATACAGACAATCCAATTCTCTTATTTGAAAGTTGTTACAAATTCGGTGGATAGATTTTTTTTTACAAATTCAGTGGATATAGATGGGAAACTACCGATATAAATTACACATTGGCTAATGAAAGTTGGTCTCTTAATATTCTAAAATTTATGGCTTATGTCAATTCTCTTCTTTGAATATCATTAGCATTTTTCCTTTTTTTTTTATGACGGAGATGGTGAAATCCATGGATTGATGAATCCAAGCAAAGTGGTGTCACATATATAAAATATAATTTCAACAATTTTTATATTTAATTTCAGCAATTTTTTTATTTTTTCTACATCATTGCATTATATTAAAAATACAATTGCAACAATTTTTATAATTAATTAACAATTATATATCGAAAAAATAGAATTTTTGGTTAGTTTGCTATTGTGATTGAGGTTGCTTTGGTGAGAATTTGTGGTTAATTCTTATAAAATTGTACAAGGGACTATATCTTACACACAAGCATATATTTCAGCATTTTTTGAATTTTTTTAGCATTTCAGCTTTTTTTGAAAATCTTACACATAAGCAACTCCGGTTTCAGCAACTTCGGCGTCGAAGTGGTGACGTGAAAAAAAAAGAAAAAAAAAAAACAAATCCGGTTTCAGCAACACTGGTTTCAACAACTCCGATTTCAGCAACTAGGTTTCAGCAACGCGCGAAAAAAAAACTAATTTCAACAATTTCAGCAACTTCGGTTTCAGCAACTTCGGTTTCAGCAACTTTGGTTTCAGCAACTTCGGTTTAAGCAACGCGCGGAAAAAAAACGCTGAAATATAAAAAAAAGCAACTCCGGTTTCAGCAACTCCGATGTCGAAGCGCTGACGCGAAAAAATAAAAAACTAATTTCAGCAATTGCAACAACAATTTAAGCAACTCCGGTTTCAGCAACCCTGGTTTCAACAACTCCGATTTCAGCAACTTAGGTTTCAGCAACGCGCGAAAAAAAACGCTGAAATAGGAGTTGCTGAAATCAAATGTGAAAGGGGGCATAGGGGGCACGCGTGGGGGGCAAAGGGGGCAATGGAAGGAAGATGGACATTTTGCCAATTTGGAAGGGAAGGGTGGACAATTTCCTAATAAAGGCCCTAATTATGGCCTATAGCACAATTCCCTTAAAAATTTATGCAGTAGTTCATTCTAAGAAAACGTATATAAATAGTAAATGAGTGTAATTGATTTCACATTCAAATATGTACGAAAGAGAGTGATTGTTTGAAAAGAAAACTAAAGGTACTGCCCCTAATAAAACAGTGGAAAATGATTGATAAAGAGGGAATATACAAAATGTGTATGTAGAAAGTGATTGATGCTTTTGGAAGGTGAGAAGTCTCTATTATTGTTATTTTGGTCAAGGTGAAAAGTCATAACTAATATCTTCGATCTTCATTTTAAATTATAAACCATACAATCAAAAGTCTTCAAATTTGCTCCCATTTTTGTCATTTATTTACATCTAATAAATGAAAATTAATATGCGCACATAACATATACTTGACATCATAAGTCGATAAAATGGTGTTTACCCTTGATCGAAAGTATTAAATCCATTATGTAAAATCTAGGATAAAGAGAGTTTTTATTTTTTTAGTGAAAACACTACCCTAGATATTTTTATTATTTGACCAAAAGAAAAATTATTTTAAAGAACAATTATCTATTTTCTGCAAAATGGATGTTAATATTCACTATTTATGGAAGATTAGAATTGGGTAAAATGTGGAAACAATTATACAAGTCGGAGATATGACGTGGCTATGAGTCTATGACAATGCACACGTACAATTTATAGGTGAAAAATCTCAAACTATTAACGTAACTATCAGTGCGATATGAAAACCACAATATCCATTTACTTTAGGAGGATTTCCGAATAAGTTTTTTTATTATTATAAAGGTACATAAGACTTCACTAGTTAGTAACACCATATACTAGCTTATTGACCATATCCTTACCATAAAATGTCAAAGTAAACTTACCTAATCCACCACTGGCAAACACAAACACAAACCACAACAAGTTCTTATCTTAATTTGTCCCTCACAGACACAATTTCCTACGCAATGCTCGAATGACTTTGATCTCTATCTTCAACCCTTCAACTTCTTCAATGTGTTTTCTCTATTTCCCAACACAAGGAGAGCACCTCTCATATAAAAATCGACCAATTGCCATATATATAGTCATAAAAGCTCTTTTATCTCCAAATAGATCTTCTTTAATTAAGAAAATAATTTTTTTTTATAGAATATTTCCACAATAATGCTCCATATATATGAACACTTTCCATCCACAATAATATCTTCTTTATGCTTCCAAATATGGCTTGCATATGATCTTCCAATAAAAGATAAAGCAAATATATGTTATGGACCTCACCAAAGATCTTGTCAATCTTCTCAATTCATCGCTAGATAATTTTATTTTTAAGGCATAACTTCGCTAAAACCCTTCTAGTCTTCTTAGAATATTTGTCTCTACAACCTAACTTCTCCCTTTGAAAGCTTCCATATATACTAAATCATGACCCAAATCTGTTTAACATTTGTAAAAACACTCAACGCACATGTAAGTATTAAGATTTTACTGCCACCAAAAAAGACAAATATAGTTCTTGATGAATCTCATGATCCTCCAACAATCATAGCCAAATCAGTTGTCATGTTATTCAATTTTATGAATTTTTTAAATGAAAGGGTAACACATTCAAATATTTATGAAAGCTTAATATATTTATTCATATAAAAATTAAAAATTAGGGTAAACTGCATGAAACCACCTTTTAAATAGGGCATATTGCTCAAAACAACCCATTAAAATCAATATTGCAGAAAACCACCCTTTATATAGCTTTTGTTATCCAAAACCCACCCTATCTCTGATTTAGTTCAGTTTTAGAGGAAAAAATCGATAAATTACCAAAATACGCTTATTATATGGAGATGCGATATTGAAGGGGATCTCGCATAGGAGTTGTGGAGAGATTTAAGCATGGATTGAAGGGGGCCTATTATAGGACCATAAGAGTTGTTGAATAATTTCAATTAACAAAATGTGTGTGGAGTTGTACATATGTACAGAAAGCAATGTTCTAAAAGGCGCTAGGCGGCCGCTAGGCGGCTAGGCGGGTGCCTAGGCGGCGTCTAGGCGGACATAGAGCAAACTTGATTATTTTCTTATCTTTTAACGTATAACACATGTCAATAATTCATATAATGTAATAATAATCCATAATATCACTCATAAACCCAAATTTGTGGTGCTTAACTAACATTAATGTAAATAAACGCAAAAGTATGCGTCCGACTAACGACTCTAAACCTCCTAAAATCCAAAACCATGCATAGGTTCGACTAAAAAATAAATATATCTCGACCTAGGGGATAAAATAACTCTAAATTGACTAATCACATACATCAAAGCTACAATTGAATAATCATCGGGCTAGGAGGGACTAGGCGGCGCCTAGGCTGGTCTAGGCGACGTCCAAGCACTGCCTAGGCGGATTTCCGCCTAGAGGGCCGCCTAGGCTTAAAAATTCCTAGGTCCCCTACCGCCTAGCGCCTAGGCGCGATTTTTAGAACACTGACAGAAAGATAGGTGGAGAGTGAGTGGTGATTAGAAAATGATATGTATAGGGGTAATTTTGGTTTTTGAAAGACATTTAATGAAACACTAACTACACATAGAGGCGGGTGGTCTTTGATAAACAAAAGATATCTAAATGGTGGTTTTATGCAATATTGATTTGAAGAGGTGATTTTGAATAATATGTCCTATTTAAAGGGTGGTTTTATGCAATTTACCCTAAAAATTAAGGATATTTTGAGATCATCCTATGAAGGATTGAGATAAGATAACCATTATAGTTTCGACCGGAAAATAAGAACACTTCCTCTCGATTTAAAGATATGATAGATTAATAGTCTTAAAAACCAATCTTATGTAAATAAATGGTGCCGACTAATTTTCAATTTATGTTTAACCAATTATTAATATCATATTAATTAAAAACGGATATGGACGAACAAATTAAATTCCCATATGCAAGTTGTGATGAGATAAGAAATTGATGGATGAAATCTCATCGACAAATCAATCGGTTGACTCCTCCATATACACATATATATGGTACGATAAACTGTACTATACATTTGTTATAGCTTAGTGACCCTTCCTTGATAATTAATTAAGATAGGCGATATGATTTCTTTAGAATATGTTTGATGGGGTCGATCAATAATATATATATATATATATATATATATATATATATATATATACTTTGAATTAAAAATATAAAATATAATTTTTCCATACAAATTAAATTTGTTCAAATAATTTAGGATTTAACATCTCAACCTCTCCGGGCCAATTGAAAGGGATGTATATGGCCAAATTAAGTCTAGGTTGAGACCCATTTGCGGTATTCGATTCATCAAATAATGGTGCTACCGCTACGTAATGATTTTGTAGGTAAACAAGCAAATCAAAATTAATGCCATGTAAAATCGATCGATCAATACTCTTTATTTATTTTATTTATTTATATATATTTAAAATAAAATAAATTGATTTAAGCCACTTTAGTTGCATGATATATGTCGGGGGAAAAGGACTTAACCTTAATAGCTAAAGCAATCAACTAATCATCATATGCAAATGATTGAGAACGATATTCAAATTTGATAAAAAGCTCACACGTAAATTGCAAATACATATAGAGAGAAACTCATGTTAGAATTTATATATTTATTTATTGAATATAAATTAGAAAAAAAAAGAGGATAAAAGAGTATTAATTCATCATCTCATGGCCATTCTTGTAATTAATTGGTTTAAAAATAAAATTAATAGTGTTTATGCGTGGAGTTGTATATATATATACATCTTTTATGGTGTATCATGTTATCACATATCTTTTATGGTGTATCATGTTATCACATACTCCCTCCGTTCGGCAAAACTTGTCATTTTAGCTTATTTCACAAGTTTTAAGGCAATCAACAAATGTACTAATTTACCCTCAATTATTACCCTCATTTTTTACTTTATCGAAAACTACAACTAACAAACCATCAATCATATCAAGGGCATTTTTGTAAAGTGAAGGGCAAAATACCTATAATGACAATTTTTTTTGAACAAAAATAACACCCTAAAATGACAAGTTTTGCGGAACGGAGGGAGTATTAATTAGATTGTCAAATAATTATGCCCTAATGATTTTTTTTATCAGCCCTAATGAAATAATTTAATGTACGTTCTTTAGCTGGCATATGTATGGGTATGAGTTTTATTCCGTATATGTTTTTGTAGCAAAAAATAGTACTCATTAGTGTAAATTTAGTGTTGATTAATTTTGAATCCTGCGAATGCGGGGCTTTTTGAATTCGATCCATAAGAAATATTATTGATTAGATTGTAGTCTTATTAGCTTAGTTGGTAATGATGACATGCAGTGACAAGTAGGATATGAGTTTGAATCTCCCTTCCCTGACCATATTATAATGGACATATTTTGCCTACCTATGAACAAAAAAAAAACAAATATTTTCCTTCTTTTTAGTTAATTACTATTCTTTCCGTTCAACAAAAACATTTCATTTATTATTCACACACGTACGTTTCTTTAGGATGATAAAATATCCATTTTTCATAAAAAAAACTAACAAGTTCGTACTTAATTATTAATATTAACTACGAAAAATTTTAATATTTTTTTATAAAAAACTAAATATTTTATATATTTTTTATCACATAAAAAACGTAAATAAATAGTAAAATGACATATCTTTGAGTAACATATCATAAGAAAATTATATGCTCTCTCCGTATACACCACTGATTTAGCAGTCCAAATCCTGTGTTGTAAAAACATGCGGCACTCATTATGATTTGATAGATTTATTTGATCTTAGTAAAATAATTAAATCTCTATTTAATGACATTTAATGTCAAAAAGCCGATCGAGTTCGAGAGTGATACAAACCAAACAATAACTTTTGTACGTGCCATTCTCCCAACTTCAAGTATTCCATCCATTAAATCCAAATGATAAAGTAAGATTATGGATGTGTTTGGATTCCAATTGATTTGTATTTATAATGAAAATTGATAAGGTGGTGTTTGATTAAAATAATTTTTAATGTGTTTTAATTTAGGGTGAGTTTGAATTTCACGATATATTAAATATAATGCAATTATTTTATCTCGATTTATTATTTGTATAGCCAAATATTTACATAAAACGAAGTAAAATAATTGTATTATACTCCCTCCGTTCGGCAAAACTTGTCATTTTAGCTTATTTTACAAGTTTTAAGGCAATTAACAAATGTACTAATTTACCCTCAATTATTAACCTCCTTTTTTACTTTATCGAAAATTACAACTAACAAACCATCAATCATATCAAGGGTATTTTTGTAAAGTAAAGGGCAAAATACCTACAATGACAAGTTTTTTTGAACAAAAATAACACCCTAAAATGATAAATTTTGCCGAACGGAGAGAGTAGTAATTAAAATGCAATAGAATCCATGTTAATGGAGGGTGAGAGAGAAGAAAATAATTAAATACCGATGGATGTAGCAAAACACACAACCCTTAAAATAGGCTTTTAGTAAACATGTGTTACAATAAAAGCTAATTAGTTTAACCTAAACAACCATAGAAAGCAAAATCAACTTATACAAAAATAAGCATAGACAAATGAGTGCATTATCACATGGATGCATATGCTAGCTTTAAAAGAAATTTAATACCCTTAACTTCTTCATGCACGTTGCGCCCAAAAAAAAGCTCTTAATTTTGATGCCTTTGGTTGAGAAACTTTAGATGGTTAAGAAGAGAAATCTTAACATGATGCACAAAATAATACCATGTCCATGCCATTGCTTTCCATCAATCATAAAAAAAAAAATATCTATATTTGATATGAACTCTTAAAATAAAAGAATTTTACTTACATACTCCCTCCGTTCTAAAATATAAATTTTTTACTAATATTAATTTTTGATTAATTTTTTATATACGTAATTTTTTACTAATAAGTATGAGATTATTAAAAAAAATTAATATTTTATATAATTTTTATCAGTCTAAGAAAACGTGCAGAAATAATAAACGATTTATATTTTAGAACGAAGGGAGCATCAATTTTACCTTAAAAAGCTAATTAAATCTATATCTATCTATCTATCTATCTATATCTGTATCACTGTATGCCATTTTGTGGAAACGGATGCCTCTATTGTGTGTGATTTATTGATCGAGTATTAGCTCGATCGGATGCTTTGTATGCCAATTTCTACAATGCTACTAATTCCTAGCTAGATGACTCAAGATGGGATGTTTGGAAAGGAACATTCGATGCCAAATCACCCTACAAAAAAAAAAAAACTCTTTTATTATGTAATTAATTGATGTGGAATATTTTAGTTTGTTAGATTTCATCATATAATTTTATGGACTCCAAACATATTTCATTGATTATATATACTTTCTTTTTATGATAACACCTAGAATACAAGCACTAGCCTATTAATTAATTCATGACAAACTACAAAAGGTTTCAGTGTGCTGAAGCTACTAGTTAAATAATGTAGATGCTTAAACACCGGCCTAACCCCTCCACTTTAAAGATTGAGTCTAATAAAAGGTTTTTGGTCAGAGAGTCTAATAAAAGGTTAAAGTATATATAGTAGTTAATTTCTCACAATCTCAATCTCTTGTAGGAAGATTAGTTTATAGCTTCATCTCCCTTCATCTCTCGTTTTTATATATATGGAAACAATTTGGGTGCTATTAAATATTAGTTGAGGGCAAAACAACCAATCTTCAGAATTAACAAAATAATTATTCAAATCTTTATAATTAAGATATAGTTGGAATTTTAACAAAAATAATTTAATATATATATATATATATATATATTACTTTTAAAAAAACTATTAGAGGTGGTTTTAGGATGAGAAATTATTAAATACTTTATTTTCCTTGGACAAGAAGGGCATGATGGAAGCAACTAGGTGATAATTAGGAGCATAGAGGCAGAGTGGGGTAAAACGGTTGTAATATACTTTAGACGACGAGAGGTGAAGGGGTCGATGAGTCTGTGCTCGTAGGTATATTATGGTTCATTAGCACCTGAAACGGCTCTATGTATTAAGAAGCTAGAGTCCAAATTGACCTCTCTCTCTGCGTCAATTAGTGATTAATTTGAAACATAGATTTAGTGACTTTGGTCTCAAGAGATCAATACTTATATATATTTATTCATTCATTTCCCATCAACTAATGGGGCCTCTCCGGTATATAAACATACTCGATGAGAACACCACTGACTTTGATAATAATAATTAACAAAAAAGGAAAAAGCTAATACATGTTATACTCCGTATTGAGTTTAATCCTTTAGATGTGACGGATAATTGTCCCACATCGAAAAACACGAGAAACCTAATCTTTGTATATAAGTTAAGCTGGTGAGATACATCTCACATATGAAACTTCATTCACCTTGGATGCGCATGATGCACTCGATTTATCACCTTTTGAGTACATATATAGAACATGAACTTATTTTGTTTTTTTTGTATGACAATATATAGCTAGGTACATCATTTTATCATGAACAATAAATAGATGTAGTACAGTATTCATAGAAAAAAAAATATATAGATGTACATTACTATCAGTACAGTCTTGATTCTTTGTATTTCGATGAATTTAATCAAGAGTTCAATTAAGTGGGTGATACCTAAAGATTTTGGACCTTCCCTTTTGCTTGCACCTTTTTTTTTCCTCTCCTAAGGTATCTCGTCACCTACCCAATTTAGCAAACAAAATTATTATATAAGTTACAATATTTTATAATACGCTAATTTAATATGTTATTTCCCCTTCTATCCAACTTTAGAGAAGTGGATAATTTAGATATATTGCAGATCGATCTTTCATCGATCTTTTTCAATCATCGTGTACAATGTGAAATAGACATGCTAAAATTAGCAAGTAAAATTAAATCGAGTTGTGATTGTAATAAAGATTGCGTACGTAAGCAGTTATGTCAGTTGATGGGTAATTTATATTTAATCTTCTAATTCATGGTCAAATAAAAGGATTAGTGACGACATAAGTTAACAAAATAAAAAATCTTTCTACCATTACATACTATGTGAATGGATGCAAGTGCAATCGGTTTGGAAAAGAGATAATTGGAGGATTAGGACCTTCTTGCATAATTTATTTACTTAATAGATCTCATAATAAATCTTTTAAGTATATAAACACTTTTGTTGGTGTTATTACTTATTTACCCTTAATTGCTTTAGTTTAATAAAAAGTCATTATACTTTAATAATAAAATTGAAAACTATTTTTAAAAATAGTTAAAGATAATTATAATTTTTTTTTAAACTCTACATTCATATAATACAAGCATGCACTAATTTATAGCATAACATATATATTGACATTAGCTTTGTTTGTAATATTTACATATGCGATTAGAATAGTCAATTACAATACATTTACAATAAAATTTGTATTTATTGTAATACATGAATAATTACACTAAATGATTCATTGTATTACAATATGAAATCTCTATAGTAGTAATATTGTATTACAATAAAGGTGAAATATTGTATCACAATACACAAGTTATTGTGTTACAATAATTAATAATGTTAATTGTAATGTACGTATTTAGATATTTTATTAGGGATTGAATATAATAAACTATTATTTTTTTCCTTATAATATATATTATATTTAATTTTAAGAATTTTTTGTACCCATTTTTCAAATTTATTATTAAAGATTTTAACTTTTAAAAAAATAAAAAGCGTATTGAAGGGTATAAATGGAACAATATATATATATATATATATATATATATATATATATATATATATATATATGAAAAGGTCTACATAATTAAATAATTTATTATGAGGTCTATAAACTTTAAAAAAACAATGAAAAAGGTCTATAAAGCCCATTATCTCTTTGAAAAAATGTAATTAATTAGAGAGATGAGTTAGTTCTGGTGTACACAGTTCTTATCATGTATCATGTGCTCGGAAATTATTCGTCTATTTGTTCATGATTATTCGTTTGTTTTCACATAATTATTCACCTGTGAAAAAAAGTGTAAAAAATGTAAATTTTATTCTAACAAATAATCGCCCAATACCACCGAATAATTTCATTCCACCAAATAATCTCCCAATACCAACGAATAATCAGAGGTTACTTTTAATCTCATCCGTTGATCTTCTTAATTCAATGGCCTAGATTTGTTAACATGATACACAATAAGAGTTGTGTGCATTTGATCTATTGTCTATATATATATATATATATATATATATATAATAAAGACTTGATTAAGTGATTGAGACCTTGTTAAATCACCATCCAAACTTTGATCCTTACGGATTAGTACTCGCAAATTCATATCATTGAGAATAACTTGAGCGAGTGTCGAGTGGTAGCTCCACGATTTTGTGGCCACTATGTTGATCTCGAAAGACATGATTGAAATGGACCTCGTCGAAGTGTTGGAAGAGAAATAGAATGTCCGAGATCAGCATCTCGATGTCGGCTCTTCCACATTTTGCGAATATAGTTGATGATTGTGAGGTTGCCAACTCCCTCGATCACCACTTAAAATTGTTATATGAGTTGAGTAAGCTTGACTTTAACTCATTCATTTATGGGACATTTACTAGGATAACCATATTTATGACATTTATTAGTAAATTGTCCACCAATGTTTCCAAATTAGTAAAAAATCCACCCCCCTTTCCTTGTCCCCTTTCCCCTTGTGCCCCCCACGTGTACCCCTTGTGCCCCCTCCTGTTGCAACAATTTTTTTTTCGCCACATGTTGTTGAAACCGAAGTTATTAAAACCGGGGTTGCTGAAACCGGAATTGTTGAAACTGAGGTTGCTGACATCGGAGTTGCTGAAATCGGAGTTGCTCAATCACTGAATTTTGAATTTTCGCCCAATTTCAGCAATTACAACAATAAGTTCAGTAATTTCAGCAAAAAAGGTCACATCAATTTCAGGAATTATAATAATAATTTCAGCAATTTGAGAAAAATCCCACACTAATTTCAATAATTACAACAACAATTTCAAAAAATTAAGAAATTTTAGCAACAATAATTTGAAGATTAGACACTTGGAAGAAGCAACTAGGTACTTGCAGGATAAAATTAATATTAATTTGCTGACATTAATATAATTAATATTAACAAAGAATTTTTAATCAATATCAAAGAACAATTGTTGTAAGTAATACATAATTGAGCAATCGCATTCAAATCCGAATTTGTTTTCCTGCTATTTCTCAAACTCAATTCGTTTCAAGAGATTTACAAGTCCAGAAAAACTCAATTAGATTGAAATTGACAGTGTCAAAATCGGTGAGTTAGATTAACCTTCCGTGATTCATAGCCTTTACCTTTGAGGTCGCTAGTGCTAAAATTGGAGAATCCAAGGTGGTGCTCGGGCTTCACAACCACATGAGGCAACGTCGACAGCTACTGGCACCATCCCGGCGGCGACACCAGAAGCAAGAGGAGGAGCAAGGGGCGGCACTACTGCCTTCGTCCTCGCAAGGCGGGGCTCATCATCAGCGAGTCCTCTCGCTCCAGTAGAACCACCACGAGGGGAGTGAGGTTCGGTGAGGGAGAAAAGCTTGGTTTGTCATCAATGGCGGCCCGGCGATGACGAGAGGTGTTCTTCAGTGTCGGAGTTCCAAAGGAGGGCTCGAGAGAAGGGAGGGAAGAGACCGGTCGAGAACAGGAGGTCACATAGGATTGACGACAGAGGGGACAACGGCCAGATCTAGGAGGAGGGGAATCGAAGGGGCTCATCTCCGTCGTTGATGTCGGAGGGAGGAAGCAAATGATGCTCGAGAGCCGAAGGTGTTGCAGATCTGTAGTCGATGGGAGGCGGAGTCAGATTTGAGATTTGGTGAAAGAAGTGAGGAGGGGCACAAATCTGAAATTTAGGAAGGTTAATTTAGGAGAATGAATTTTTGTAAATAAAACAAATGGATGGACAATATTCGAATTTGGACGGGAAAAATGGTTTGTAATGCAAATTATTTCTTCATTTATTACTCTAAATTTAATATAATGAACAAAATTTTAAATTCGAAGTTGATCTAATAAGTAATAACAACCCTATTCTTATGGAAACACGATCGACGTTTATGGACTAGAACACGATCTTAGCTAATCATGTACATCAGCAAGTGATGGATGTCGTCTTTCTTTTGACAAAAAACAAATCAAACTTTGAAATCCCTATAAACTAGGAGTTTAATTTCTTTATGACAATAACATTTTGGCATTATAATAAAATTAAGGTCTATTTCTTGAATAAAACGCCCACGTTAATTAAAACTTCAAAGACTAAAGCACCATCTTTTATAAAGTTTTAACTGTTCACAAAAATCTTATATGATTACCTTTTATTTTTCATCAATAATAAACAATTACTGTATCTATATTTTTTTTATAAGGAAAATATTCAATTGTCCGATATACCGGTCTAGCACCTCGAGAGACCAATTAAGTTGGTCATACAGAATACAATAAAAAAGGTGCAAATCAAAAGATGACAGCCACATAAATTCGGGCGAAGAAGGGAACCTAATCCTAACACTGAAGAGAGCATAGACTAAGAATCGAAATCAAACACATCCAAGTAGTGACATCGTTAGTCGGCGGTACATCAAGAGTTCATGTGGGCAGTAAAGACAATTCTCCAAAGAAAGATCCGAATCACGGAGTCGCCTCGATTCACACCGCCTCAATCCCAACAGACCCGACTCCACACACCAACGACCAAGAGGATCACAAAATTATCTATGTAGCCGTGTATATTTCCTCTATTTTAATTATTGTGAATGGTATTATACGTAACCAATATATAGCTAGTCCAGTACAAAGCATGAAATACTAATTTAATGTTTAAACAGTTTTGTGACTTAAAAATCTTATTTTACTGTACATGAAGAAGAAATTAACGAGATCTTTGTATTGTATAATAATTATTTAAGATTATCTTCGATTAGTGGTCTATCAGTCTATGTTCGTGCCATGGAAAATAGATAAAGTTTTTTAAGACACTCCAAATTTAATTAACTCTAACTTAGCTTGAGACTTTTAACTTTTTTTCAATCTTTTTTTTTGTAAACATACAAGTTTGATTCCCTTAATATATATAGGGTTATGCTTTTTAGAACATGGAAATTGAACATGGAAAATTTCCGATTTAGAACATGACATATTTACCCTTAAAGTTAAATTTAATTACCAATAAACCCTTACCTTCTCCCCTCTCATTTGCCCTCTCTTTCTCACAATAGCCGCAGAGAACTCCAACCCCCACCAAATTATCAAATCTTCAATTTCCCTTTCCATTCTTCATTTAATCTTAACAAACCAAGGAAATGTCAAAATAAAAAGAATGTAAGATGTTTATTTTTTATTCTTTGAACTAGTTTTGACAGTATTCAAATGGTGATTTTGTTAGGGCATTTCTTAGATTTACACGAAATTGAGTAAATGTGGTTAAATCTTATGTATTTTGTGTTTGTTTTATACAAATATGTTAGAAAATTGGGTGAATTTCGTTATCTGGTTCAAGGGAGGATATGTTGAATTTGGTTACAGAGGTAGAGGAAGACGTCATGGAATTGGAGGTGTCCGTATTCGTCAGCCTTGTTCTTTTTATTTTAATGATGACTTTTTAGCCCGGTTCTATAAAGAACCGTGCTAAAAGACATTACCTTTTAGCTCAGTTTCTTTAATAACCGAGCTAAAAAACCCAAATTTTTTTCAAAAAACTTTGGTCGCTGCGACCTAAGTACATCTTGGTCGTTGCGACCACGTCTAGTGCAATAATTTTGTGATTGGTCGTTGCGACCAAATAATATGGGGTCGTTGCGACCAAATGGTATATGGTCGTTGCGACCACATATGCGCTAAACGGCAATTTTACCCTGCGCTAAACAGAATTCTCGTATATATATACAATATATATATATGTGATAATTATATAAACACATATGGATTAGCAATCAATCGTCAAATTAAACATCTTAATTTGCAAATTGTGGATTTATTTGTAATGATCTCCATATATTGGGTATTATATTAGATTAAGGTATAAATACCTATCTGTTGTAATTAATTGGAGGTTATATATCCAATGAATAAACCAAAGACTTCACCCTTTACCTCTCTCTCCATATATTGGGTATTATATTAGATTAAGGTATAAATACCTATCTGTTGTAATTAATTGGAGGTTATCGATCCAATGAATAAACCAAAGACTTCAACCTTTACCTCTCTCTCCCTATCCCTGCGTCAATCTCCCTCTGGCTATGTATCTTCTTCTTCCTCTACCTCCACCCTCCTCTAAACTCTATTTCTCTCTCTTCCGAGCCCTTCTCTTACTCGATTCACCCTCATCGACCATCAGGTCATAACATTATACAGTGAACATAAATACAAGTTAAAAGTAGGGCATGCAATATATAGATCGACATATGATCTGTTTGGTAATTCATAGTTAATGAGGTAGTTAAAGCTAATAACTAAATCTGATAGCTAGGTTAGGTCTGTAACATCTTGTCTCACATCGGATATAACAAGGATATTGAGAATAATTTATAAGTGATTTAAGCCCTACCTATTTTATAGGAGCTATTCTTTTAGACGCGGTGAGAGCAACGAATCTAGAGGGCTAGGTGATATAGTTGATGCATCTTAAGACTTTGGGTTTTATAGAAGGTATCAGAGTCGACTCTAGGCTCGGAGTTGCTCCGACGGTATGCTCGGATATGCTTTTCCCGAAGGTCAATCATGGGGAGATTATTATATCATGTCCCGCGTCAGATAAAAAGATAATAGATCTGAAAAAACTAAGAGACATGGGTTGACGTCTATAAAATTATGTTAAATTGTTGGGATATTTATAAGTTAGTAAGATATTTGGTAACATAGTGGATACAAAATAGCCTAGGATAGAGGAGAGAATAAATTTGTGAGGATGGATAAGAAGAAAATTTTCAAAAAAAACTTTAAACGAGTAGTTGTTAAAAATTTAATATTAAAATCTAATCAAATTATAATTATAATTATAATTTGAACTTATTTAAAATTATATAAATATTAAAATTATAAAAATATATTTGCTTTACCTTCGGTAGCTGCCATATATATATATAGGTGATGAAGGAAGGTTCTTGGAGGGTTCACTTGAAATGATGAAATAAAGAATGGGAAGTCAAAAAGGGAGATCAGGTGTCACGAAATCTCCGATCTGGAGGTCAACAATGGATGGATGATTTAAGGCCGGCCGCTGCTAATTTGATTCTCGAGGAGCCCAACAAAGACCAATAATATAATATACTCTACGTATTCATATACTGTATTCATTTATCAAAAGTATTTTTTTTATAAAAAAAAAAAACAAAAACAAAACTGTTGTTTGATTTAAACTTTGCAAAAAAAAAAAAAAAGGACCCAAAAGCAAGAAATGGAAAACATAAGAGATGGAGACAATGGAAATACCTCCAAAAGACAGCAATTACTAAAGCTCATATTGAGCTGTTTCACATAAGCTGATCCTATACGGGGTTTCGTTTCAGGGATGGTTTTTACACAATTACATATCACTAATTAATTAATGTCTAATGCTAATTTCTCTGTCAAATACACAAGGGGATCGATAACCTGTCAATTAACTTGAATATATATTTACTGTCAAGACTCAACTAACAGGTTTCAAACTCGGTTCAGTTGAATCTGTGTTGTGTGATATGATAATCTTTTCTAACTGCATGTATATGAGTGAAGTTTATCAGATGTTCTATGTGACGTGGTCTACTTTAAACTATAATTAGGGATGAGGAGAAAACAATATATAGGGAATGATCTATAGAAGTGTAATTACTCGATTAGTTTCATTGTTGGTTTTCCTGAAAAGATGCTCAATTTGGACATTTCTAAGTTTCAAAAGGACTAAAAGACATATGAAATGCCTATATTTATTTCCCTCATCGATATCTTCATTTTTTATTCATTAATATATGCATAAATATGACACTCTAGCAAAAAGTTATGATTATTTGAAGACTTTCCACCTCTTTCACTGTATCAGTTCTTAGGGTGTAACATGCTTACAAATCTGGATCATTGAATTAAGAAGATTAACGGGTGAGATTAAAAATAACATCTGATTATTCAGTGGTATTGAAAGGTTATTCATTTGAATGAAATTATTCGATGATATTGGACGATTATTCGTTAGAATAAAATTTTTATTTTGTACACTATTTGTACAAACAAATAGTTATATCATAGATGAATAATCATGTAAAAATAGACGAATAATTTTTGTATACACGATAAGAATGACTTGTGTACACCGGAATTAACCCCTCTATATATAAATATATATGAGAGTTTATATTTTTGCATTGACCTAAAGAGAATCGAAATAAGATGTTACATCTCTTATATATTTTGATAATTAAGTGAAAAGTTATTCAAGTTAAAGTTTTAAAATTTAGTTTTCTACTGTACTAGTTACAAGAATACAAGTTAGTACATATTAACTGTTTCATATTTTTTGATCGGCAGACACAATCAACCCGTAGTTTGATGATAATAATAATATTAAATTAATACTACTCCGTATTGTTTTACTCCCTCCGTTTACAAATATAACTCGTTTGACTTTATTACACGTTTTTTTAAAGAGTTAAAAACTATATAAAATATTAACTTTTTATTAAAATTTTAAAATAATATTATATTTAATATTAATAAATATAATATTATTTTAAAAAATTAATAAAAATGGTTAATATTTTATATAGTTTTTATCTCTTTAAAAAACATATCAAAAAGTCAAACGATTTATATTTATGATCAGAGGGAGTAGTTCATAATTATATACAGTATATGATTTACAACTTTTATACGTTAAAGTAGACGTCGATCTTTCATCAATTTCTGTAGCCATCACTGTTGTCGAAGTTTCCATCAATTTCATCGAATTAGCTGAAAACCTGTCGAAAATGCAAATTACTGGTATAAATTAAAATTATGCAGTCAAAAATGGAATAGTATTGTGTCACGTGTCATGATATTGATACCCATCAATGGTCATCAATATATTCATCCTCAACCCACGAATCCTCCTCTCCCTGTGACTGTGAATCTGGAAAATCTCCCTATAACGAATTTCATATGTTACTCATGGATTCCATTTATATAAATTGGAAAAAATCCACCTTCCATCGTTTTCACAATATATTTGAAAAATCAACCTTTCTTGGTTTTCCCTTTACATTTTTTTTAAAAAATAAAATTATCATGTTCACTATTTTGAATACGTCGAATAATTTTATTCGACAAATCCAAAATAGTGAAAACATAAATCTAACTTAAATATCACAATATTCGCTAAGTTAAAAATTAAACCCCTCATTTTTGCCTTTTTTCTTAAATTTTATTTTTTGTGAGAAAGATTTGTCCATTCTACTCATAAATTAAAGTTTATGAAAAACTAATGAGAACAACCTCCTAAATATTCCACAAAATATTACGATTTTAGGAAATCAATCAAAATTATCCTAAACTTAATCTATTTGGAATTTTCCTTCCCCTTTTCATACTAGTTCATTGTCAAATGTAAACTAAATGACACTTTTAGAAAGATTGGTCCATATTTAGCCGGATTGGATTCCTTTGATTCTATATACAGAGAGATCTTAAAGGAAGAAAATGAATCTCATTTCTGACAAATTATATTAAAACTCATAATTGATTTTTCATTTTAAATTATAAACACGGTATACGTTAAAAGTTCAATTCCATCCCAAAATTAATTAATAATTAATTAAAAAATACTTATTAATAAATAAAAATTAAAAGCTATTTCTCCAATCTGTTTCTATAATATTTTTTTGGGTGCTATTTCTATAATATTTTTTTATTCTTAAAAAGTGGGAAAGTATGTACAAAGTTTTTGGATATTATATATAAAGTGGGTGCGTTTTGAAAATATTATATATTGGTTCAAAAAAAGTACTGTATAATGCAGTAAAACTCACACAGAAACTTCAAGGACTCTTCTTCTTCATCATTCACTTTCTCCCATCTTTCCATTCCAATAATTTAATCACAGTATATATAAATTCACAATTAATTGATTTGCGTTTATTCTTAATCTCTCTCTCTGTCTCTCTCTTTCTCTCTCTCCGTTAGCTCTCTGTCTCTTCCTCTATCCGATTCCAGTGGGTGTGGAGCCATCGCTGGCCCTATTGCTTGGCTGGCTTCAACCTCTTAATTCTTGGCCTTTAATGGTGGTTTTAGATACAAGTTAGTTTCAGTTCGGTCCCAATCCCCACCTTTCCCTTTCCCTTTCAATTTCATCGATTTCCTCTCTCTCTCTCTATCCATTTCCTTCACCCGTCTCATCACCGCCCTCTTCGTATTATTCACATACCGAAGACAGCTATCAAGAAATTTGAAAAAGAACCCGTCTTTTTGGGGGGTTTCTATTTATTTCTCCTGTGAACCCATTTCGAATACCCCCCTCTCTAACAAAAACAAAAGAAATAATATAAGGGGGTGGGTTTTGAATTTCGATTTCTCATCCTCTCTTTCTCTCTCTCTCTGATTTGATGGATCTTCAAATATAAAAACCTTTCACATCCACACGAACTCCCTTGGTGTCTTTCCATCAATACCCTAAAACCCACCCAGATCTTCCCTCTTCTGCTACCTGACAAGCGCAATCATCTTGTAAGGTTACTTTCATTGTTTCATTTCCCCTCTATTATTTCTAAAGATTGAATTTTGCAATTCAAGATTGAAACTTTGCTGTGGATATCTTGTGTTTTGAGCTGGACCTTGTTGGTATGAAGTGGCTCACCAAACACCCCTCTTTAATTTTGGTTCTTCTTTAAGAACCCCTTTTTAATTGAAATCCATCCTCCATACTCCATTGTTGTGATTGCAACCATTTGTTTGATCTGTTTCAGGCACAATTGATCACTTTCCGCCCCCGGTTTTGAGCTCTTGGCGGTTTATTTTGTTCCAATTTGGGGCAGTCAACTGTTGACGTCATTGGATGTGAAGAACTCCTCCTTGTAAGCAAGAGCCTTCATTGATCATTTCTAGGGTTGTCTGTTTGGGGAATTAAAGGTATAGGGATTTAAGTTCTTAAGACTAGTTCCAATTCCAATTCAAATGCGGATAATCAGGAGCTTTGCTTGGGTGAAATGAGGCATGCCACCTGGATTGATGAACTTTCTTAGGGCCTGTTTGTGGCCGATTTCCGACGGGTCTTCTGTTCATTCCGGTTCCGATTCCGTCTCTCGACAAGATGGCCTCTTGTGGTACAAAGACATTGGACAGCACTTGAATGGCGAATTCTCCATGGCTGTTGTCCAAGCCAACAATTTGCTCGAGGATCAGAGCCAGCTTGAGTCTGGCAGCTTGGGCTCTGTCGATTCCGGCCCCTTTGGCACCTTTGTTGGTGTTTATGATGGCCATGGCGGCCCCGAGACCTCCCGGTATATCAACAGCCACCTCTTTCCCCATCTAAGGAGTAAGTTCCTTTCAAAATAGCTGCTATTGCATTCCTGATTCCATCACTAAATGTTACTTCTGTATCAATTGATTTCAATCTTTGTGTTTATTTATGGTTATCACATATGTTAATTGGTGCAGGGTTTGCAGCCGAACACCAGGGAATGTCGGCAGATGTGATAAGAAAGGCGGTGCAGGCGACAGAGGATGGGTTTTCGGCGATTGTGAGTAAGCAATGGCTGATGAAGCCCCAGATTGCAGCAGTCGGATCATGCTGCCTGTTTGGAATCATATGCAACGGGACACTCTACATTGCCAATCTTGGTGATTCTCGTGCGGTCTTGGGTCGACTGGTTAAGGCTACCGGAGAGGTTCTGGCTATCCAGCTTTCGGCTGAGCACAACGCGTGCTTGGAGCCGGTCAGGCAGGAGCTCAAGTCCTTGCACCCTGATGACTCGCAAATCGTTCTGCTAAAGCATAATGTTTGGAGAGTAAAGGGTATAATTCAGGTGAAGCTGCTGATCCTTTAGTATCATTGATTGATGCAAGATGAAGTTTGCGGAGAAATCGTTTCAACTTTTTTCCTGATGATTGCCTTTGCAGATATCTAGGTCCATTGGAGATATGTATTTGAAGAAGGCAGAGTTCAACCGAGAGCCTCTATACGCAAAATTCCGCCTTCGTGAGCCTTTCAAGAGGCCCATCCTGAGCTCCGAACCATCCATTTCGGAGTATGAGCTGCAGCCACATGATCAGTTCATAATCTTCGCTTCAGACGGGCTATGGGAACACCTCAGCAACCAGGATGCAGTCAACATCGTCCTGAACCATCCGCGCAGTGGGAGTGCTAGGAGGCTAGTCAAGGCAGCCCTACAGGAGGCTGCCAAGAAGAGGGAGATGAGGTATTCGGATCTCAAGAAGATCGACCGTGGAGTTCGTCGACACTTCCACGACGACATCACTGTCGTCGTCGTGTTCCTAGACTCCGACCTTGTTAGCCGGGCTCACCATCCTCCGGGCAACGTCGTCCCGCAGGTATCAATCAAAGTTGGGGAGGTATAAATCTCTGCCCCTCTTAACAATGGAACTTGTACTAGTTTGATCTGTTGTTGGTGCTTGTAAAAAGAAGGAACCAAAGAAAGAAAACATCACAAGAAAATGTAAAATATTTTTAGCTGTTGCTGTTTTTTTGTTTTTTTTTTTTATTTAACTGAAGACTGATCCTTTGGGTTTAGCTTTGGGTTCTGAATAGAAAGAAGATGAAGTTAAAACATGGGAAGTGAAGATTTCCCTCTCATTGAAGCTCATTTTGCTTCCGAATTTCGCTGATGAAAGAATGAATTTGTTCTTTCTTCAATCTTCAATCCACATGTATGATTTCTCAATTGAATGTTTGATCTACAACATAACATACATTGCTGTGTTTTGGTGTCGTGTCTGTACTGTCATACACGCATACCTTCATACTGAAATCATGGACCTATCTGCACCAATCTATAAACGCAATTCCAGGACGCGTCACGCGTAAAGCCCAAGACACTAGCATCCAGAAAGACGAGTGTCGAGTAGGGTAGCTGACTGCAGCAATGGCATTCAGTGCTGATGCATATAGATAAACATAGAATGGGACCTCCAAAGTTTGCTTCGAATCAGCGCCTTCGAAACCAGTATTGAAGATCACTTCAATTTTCAAGGCTCAAACTCGAAACCTCGCTCGGATGGGTCTTAGAGATCGAACTCAAGGCCCAATTGGAATTGGATATCCAGTTCCTATTATGAACCAAATCACACAAACAAAAACCTTCTTCAAGTTCATAAAATTTGAAGACATTCCTAAGATTTCAATTTAAAACACAGCATCTTTAAGTATCAATTGGGCTTGTTTATGATACCATTCCGGCATAATCAAATCTCTGGCCCTACACATCCACAGATTGTAAACATTAGAAAATAAAATAAAATTACAGTCAAATGAAGTACTAGACATACCAATGTGATACTGTTAAAGAGGTGATATCTTACCCGCTATGTTGACGCTTGTGGCTGCTAAACTGAGATTTCAATCCAGTCAAAAACTCCGATTGGGTCGTATGAAAACGAGAGTTGTGTCAGATTTATTTTTGTTTTTGGATATAAAGTTGAGTTACACCTTCTAACATAAAAGCTTAAAGCTTAAGCTACCGTGTTGGTTTTCCCTCGTTATATTTTGTAGTCTTTTTCCCATTTCAACGTATATTATCTCAACATGTTATACACTGGTAAAAATGAGATTTTGTAATTGTATATATGAAAAAAATATTTTTGTTTAAATATATTAGAAAAACCTTAAATTTATAATTTAAGTAATTATTTTAGGAAAAATAAATAAAAGAAATAAAAATTATATATATAAAAAGAAGATAAAAGGTGTATGAACTCAAAACTGTTTTTTGCCCGCTTAGCTTAAACTATATTTGTGATTTCTTACTATTTTATCTATAAAATTAGTCAAAAAAAAATATAAATAAAACATAAATTTTATTTTCTCAGTTTCTTCACATGCCATCCTAAAGTATTCTTTCAAATGAGAATTAAGTAGTTCTAAAATTGTGAATTGAGTTAAAAGTAATAGTCATATGATGAACCAAAAATATCAATATGTTAACCATAACATAGACTAACATGATCACGTATATTTCCCCAAATCAAGTGACATGCTAATTTTTTATTTTATTTTTTGTCACTAGCACCCTATATAGCAAGTTGGAAGAATAAAGAAAAATTAACCAAACCTAATCTCACTTTAGAGTAATTTTTTTTTAAGGGTCGAATAACAACTTCACATGTCATTTTCTTAAACAATTCTACTCTTACAACAACCACGTTTGCAAGCTGTATCCTCAATCTGCCAGCCTTCAAACTGGGTCCTTTATATCTCATCCACATCCTCTCAAATCCCACCATTTTTCAATTTCTTCGACCGTTTCTCTAAAATTTATTAAAATAAATAAATAAAATTATTATAGATTTGAGAAAAGTTTGTTGTTTATTTTTTTCATCTCCTTTCATTTGGTGATGGAAAATCGGTTAGTTAAAAAAAATAATATAACTCACTGAAAATGTGAATTTATTTAAAATTTCATTCAGCTTGAAACTATAACTGACTCGATTAAAAAACTTGCCACATAATTGATGAAATTCATTTTACAATAAACTCGGGCACACGTACAAAAATCATCATAAAATTCATTCACCCCTAAAATTTGCAACATTGGAGAAAGATCACTTATTTATTTCCCACTATCGTCTATACAAAAATCATGATAAAATTCAGCTCGCCGGGGCCCACCATTACCCAAAATAAAAATAAAAAATCGGAAAGTATATGGATCAGATCAAACGGCGGTGGCGGTGGCGGAACGTGGGACTACATAGTCGACGGAGATAACGCCGCCGACGGCACCTTTGAGCTTATCAAGAAGCGACTTGATGGAGTCCTCATAGTCCTCGCACGCATCCAATTCATTCAAGTTGGGGAAAACGGCGACGGCGGCCACCGAGAACCCCTTGGCCCGGCCGATGGAGACCTCCTCGCCGTACGTCATATCCTCGAAACTCGCGTCGGGGCTCTCCTTGATCTTCCTCAGCCCCTCGAGGAGCGCGTGCTTCTTTTCGCCGTCCTCGATCTTGAAGAAAGTGAACCTGCACGCGCGGCCCGGGAGGGGGGTCTTGGGCCCGGCGGGCCAGGCCCAGTCGAGCGCGATGAGGTCGGTGGTGATCGGGACGCCGAGCTCCGTGACGACGCGGACGTGGTCAGGGTGGGCGGCGTAGGAGTGGAGGTGGGGGAGGGAAGGGTATCGCGCGTGCAGGAGGTGGGTGAAGGAGAGGTCCTCCGGGAAGGCGCGTGGCCGGAGGATGGGCCCGGCGGTGAGATAGATCACCTCCGATAGGGAGGCGAGGGAGTTGAGCCCCTCCACCCAAGCGTTGACTTTGACCGGGTCCGCCTCATCGCCGATGTTGAACATCACAACGTGCTCGATCATCTCCATCGATGACGACATAAATAGATAGATAGAGAGATAGATTTATAATCCGAATCAAATCGAGAGTTAGAGAAGAGTTGGATTGAGGGTTGGGAATTAGGAGGAGGTGAGAAAGAGAGTGAGCATATATGAGGTTGGATTTAGATTTTTTATTTTGGAAATTGCAGAAGAGGGCCTCTTAATTTATATAATTACAAATCAGGGCGATAGTTGCAAGGGTTTCTCTAGTTTTGAGAGTGGCGTAAACGTGAAGTTTTACTATGACTAAAGATCGATGAGAAATCGAAATTTCATTTCTCCTCTGCTTTGTATTTTTAAATTGTAAAGTTGTTGACAATATTTTTTCGATTTAAGGTTGTTAGGATTTGGATTTTAGGATCGAATTTTCCATACTTATCAGAATTCTATAGTCCAAGATTTAAAAAAAAAATTACAAATAATTGTAACTGTTTTTTAAGAGAAGAAGATTACAAATACTAGATATTGAATATGTATAAAATTGTCCAATTGTTAATTGTTTTAATAGGAAACTCCAGTGAACTTGTATATTTTCGACTTTTAACCTATGAAACCTATACATACAACCGACTTGAATATAGAGTGCACAAATTTTCCTAGAAAAATACTACAGTATAAAGTTGGTTTTTGGTTAATCGATTAACCAAACTTTTAAACCATTACGATCTCCAGGCCCAAGCCCATCAGGAAGTCCACGGCCCATAGAGGAACTACTAACTCCGTTTAGTCTATTTCTCTACCTTGTGTAGCCAGAATTAAGCGAAATTACATTAAAAATTCCAGTGATTCCCTTATTTGAAATAATTGTTGGTGGGACATTTGTGAATCTCATATGGAAAATTCGAGGATCACAGCCTAATATATATGAGTTATTTTATCTACGGTTTATCTATTGTGTGTCCTAAAGATATATGATAAGGATACTTTATTGGAAAAAAAACCTCAAAAAATGTGTGAAATCCATAATCTAATTTAAAAATGGTTAAACCAGGTGTATCTAGGGGAAATATTTTCGAATTGGGCTGACCCAAGGGTATAGGGTAAAATAACCGTTTTATCTATTCTCAATTGGTTTTAGCCTTTCAGGTAAGAATCTCAATCGATGCATATGCGGTTGAAAGTTTCTCAATTTAAAGCCTCTTACAAACTATAAATTAAATTTCTATACTTGTGACATTTTAAATCCGCATTACAACATATACTTATCGAGAGTAAGACTCAATATACCATCATCGATCAACATATCCTAAAAAGTAGAAATTTCATGGAATTTTTATGTTTGAGTATAATCTTTCAACCTTTATTTTACACAATTTTTCAATTTAAACTTGTTTATAATTTTAGTCACTTTTTTCTATGTTGCCCCATACGTACCCATAATGATCCATCACATATGGATAGAAGCATACTTTTATTTTCTTCTTCGGCTTAGTTTCTAAACAATGATAAAAATATATAATTATCTCGATTAGGATTTTAGTCTCTCAATTTGGAATACTAGACTATTTTACAAGCTTTATTGTAACCCTCGATATGTGTATCAAACATTAATTTAGTGATAACTTATAACCGATCACTCTCGATCTAGGGAGTACCTGAAATGATCGAAATTATTGATAGTTGAAAATTTTAAATTATTAGGGCCATTAATTTTTATTCGACTCGAGCTCAAGGACTCTGGCCTCCGCCCTGGACGTTGGTGGTGTCGATGGGGGCAGAACGTGGAATTACATAATCGACGGAGATAATGCGGTCGATTGCATCGTTGAGCTGATCGATCAAGGACCTCATCGCGCCGTCGTACTCCTCACAGGAATCATCCAACGCACTCAGGTCAGCGAAAACCGCCACGGCCGCCACCGTGAACCCCTTGGCCCGCTTGGTCGTGATCGCTTCACCGTAAGTCATCTCCTCGAAAGCCGGGCCCCGAATCTTGGCCAGCCCCTCGAGAATCTTTTGCTTCTTGTCTTGGGCGCCCTCCTTGAGCTTGAAGCACGTGAACCGCAAGGCCTGGCCCGGGAGGAGCGGCGTGGGCCGGAGTGTGGGCCAGGCCCAGTCGAGGACAATGAGTTCGGAGAGTAAGGGGAGGGCCATGAGCTCGGTGCGGACGTGGACCGGGTGGACCAGGTAGGAGAGGAGGTCCGACCGGGAGGGTAGGCGGGCGTGGACGATGTGAGTCAAGCGGAGGTTGTTAGGGATCGTTTTGTAGCGGAGAATGGGCACTGTGGTGAGGAAGAGCACCCCCGGTAGGGAGCCGAGTGAGTTGACGGTCTCGATCATGGCCGCGGCCGTGAGTGGGTCGTCATCATGGAGGCACAACACCCCGATGTGTTCGATCATCTCGGACGATGACATGGTCACTCTACGTATATACGGATAGGTAGTTTGAGAATTTGCGCTGGCTAAGTACTACTCTACGTATATACGGATATATATATATATATATATATATATATAATTTTAGTAATTTTTATAATTATATATCTACTTTTAGTAATTTTTAAAAGATAAGGTGAAACACTCTCCTTATCTTTAGACCTACTAGGCAATTACAATTAAGTTTTTATAATTATAATTTTAGTAATTTCTTTTAAAAAAAATCAATAGGATTAATTTAAAACATAAAAATTAATAATAAGGAAATATAAAATTAATGTCAATAATATATATATGTATGTATATATACACTACGTTAATTGTTTTTTTCAATCAATGAGTTTAATTCAAAATATTTAATTATTTGAACTTTTACTGTTATTTTATAATATTAATTTAACATATTATTAAGATTTTATTTATAAAAAACTACACGCCATGGCACGGGGTTCATACTAATTTAAATCGTTTTAAAGTAATTTAGTTGTATCAAAATATAAGTCATTTTAGAATTATATTTCGATTTCTAATGAATAATTTTCCTTCATGATTTTTAATGAATAATTTAGTTACTACTTTAGTTGTATCAAAATATATTCCGGAGCGAGTATCACGATTCATGATCGAGTAGTGAATGATATGTAATGTTTTTGTTTTAAAAATAATAATAAACCACGTTTCTTGTTTGTGAAAACGTGCAACTAGTAAAATCTGTTGAAAAGGCTCCCTTGAGAATTTTCCCACTTGGTGAGCTAATTTCTACTCTCTTTTTTTTTAATGAAGAGGAAATGCACCATTTAGTGACAAATTCCGAGTGTGTGACTCGGTCGGTAAGAGTCATGCACAAGGTAAATCGATTTGCGTCCACAGGTTCGACTCACCCAAGAAAAAGATGGAGGTAAGAATTGAATCTGGGACCTCCTTACTCCCCTTAATCTCCCTTGCTCCACACGATTGGGCCCTGCGTCATGGGCAACTTATTTCTACTTTGATTGGCTGCATATAACATATGCATCCTTAGAGCATCCAAAAAGACAATACTCATGTGGGTGTCTTAATTTAAATAAAAAAGAAAAATAAATTTTATGTTTGAAAATGTTAGATTTTGTAGGTTGTGGGTGTCTTAATACCCGTGTTTGTTTCTTGGAAGAGAAATTCTCCCACTTTCCAATGCAAAATTTGTCTGATATAACATACTCTAATTGCATTTTTTTTTATTTAAAGTTAAGACACCCATATGGGTGTTGCCATTGTAAATGTTCTTAGAACTTCTGGTAGGATATTGAGTGAGGATATTGTAGATAAGAGATTATTTATGTTGGGTGAGGATACAAGACTTTCAAAGCAACCATTAATCACCTAAGAGGTTAAGAGCATGTTTATTAGTGAGCTCCGTCCCAGACTCTTAACTTACTTTTTCACTGTCACGTCAGCTTAAGAACCTCAACCTAAGTTTTCAATTCTTCAGCAAATTATTAGTGAGCCTGCTTCGGGGCTCATAACTTCATTTTTAATTTTAACCCTTTTTTTCTTCAAATTTACAAAAACAAGTTGTTATTTTTGTTGTTGTGTTCTTATTATTATTATTATTATTATTATTATTATTATTATTATTATTATTATTATTATTATTATTATTATTATTATTATTATTATCTATTAACCAATTACTATTTACAAGAAGTTAGTGGGTAGCCGAGATACTATCTGAGCACCCACTCCCTTAGCGATAATAAAACTGAGTCTAGTAAAAATATAATTATTATCTCGGCTACCCACTAACTGAGCACCCACTCCCTTATTATTATTATTATTATTATTATTATTATTATTATTATTATTATTATTATTCATTACGTCATATTTTAGTAATAATAATCATATTGTAGCAGTACTATAGTAGTAGTTGTAGTAGTAGTAGTAGTTGTTGTTGTAGTAGTAATGATATCTTTGAATTAATTTTCAAAAAAAATATGCAAAATGTGATAAACAATTAATTTAAAGAGAAAAATGGGATGAAAATGATTTTTTTAATCGATAAGGAATGAAATATGAGTATTGATATCTTTGATTTTTTTTAAAAAAAAACAAATGCAAAATGGGATAAACAATGAATTTATAGGAAAACCAATGACCCTTTGCTCTAGTGGTAAGGGAGAGGTACCCATTGCAAGAGGTGAAGAGTTCAAATCCCATTCTTTACACAATTTGTGTAATTAGTGGGTGTCAAATCCTTCATTGGTTTGGATGAGCCTATCTGGTGGCTTGCCGTCTGGATTACTCGTTGGCGTCCTTTGCATGCTAGGGCTCGGACCCGTGGGAGATTAGTCGACAACCTCGAAACCCCCACGTTACAAAAAAAAAAGAATTTATAGGGAAACCCCCTCCTCAAACCCCCTCTCCGGTGAGCTACTGGCTGCCGACCTCCAGATCTTGGACATGCAGAAACATCTCTCCCGCCTCAAGCACCCCGGCCATACTTTTCAACACCACCATCCCCTTGCCGGTGCTCTTATTTTGAGCCTCCTTTGGAGACTTCAAACACCCCTTAATCAGACCACCCACCAACATATCCAAAAAAGGGAAAAAATCCTGATCCAAACAACATATTTAACATGCAAACCCAAATCTCCATTAAAAAATCTATTTTTATCCCCTAAATCCACAAAATCGAATAACCCAAATCTATTTTTATCCCCTATAGCCGGTTGATGGTGCTCTAATTTATGACCTCTGGGTCTAGATCTGACATCATCGCCACCTTAGTACCATGGGTTGTGCAAATCTCAAGTTTTTGAGTCCACCCATCACATGCAACAATATTGATGAGCGAGCCAAAGCCATGACACGTAACAATCATCACCGCATGGAAAAATCGTCGTTGTCCAAGCCACAAGAACAAAAATCAAGAATCATCTGTTCCAATTATTGATATGAAGAAATAAGGGTTTTAATTTTTTATACATTTTTAATTCTACATTTTCGGAATTGTAATCTTAGATAATTTTTATTTTTTGACTGTCGACCCTCTGCGTAGGGTCATCCAAGTCATCTGTTGATAGCTTCAAGATCGTTTTGTCGATCTACTTCTTGCCTACTGTAAAAAAAATACTTATAGGAAAAAATGGGATAAAATGGAATTTTTAATGGTAAGAAGTGAAAAATGGGTGTTGATATCTTTTAATTTTTTAAATATATATATATAATGGGTTTCTATGGGTAGATAAAAAAAATTGCGCTCAAAATATTTTTTTTTTACATTAACAATTTTTCGCCAAAAACGGATTTTAAAAAACAACTAGTACAGTACCCCGTGCGTCACGCACGGGATTTATAAAATATTAGTGTAGGTCTCGTTCCGTATACAGAAAATACATTAATACAATATTATAAATAATTCAGACAGATTCCAATAAATAAAAATCATAATAATCTAAATATAAATAATTTTTTCCACCAAAATATATATATAAATAAAATTAGTTCGATACATTATATATAATCTAAATATATTTTATTTAGATTATCTCAAAATATAAACAAAATTCACATTCATAAGGTAAAAGGTTTGATTTTCTAATCTAACATTAATTGAATCTCATTTAATTTAATAGATAACTGATTTTTAAAAATATTTTAATATTTTTTATTAAATATATATGATATATTTATTATGTTAGTTTACTAAAATAGCTATGCACGTATGGATTGTGGCTACATAATATTTTTATAAATCATTTTAGGCTCAAAAAATAATATAGATATAAATAAAATAATAATTATTAAATAAATAATTTTTATATAAATAATATTTTTCACCAAAAAATAATCTAGATATAAATAAAATAACACTTATCAAATACTACATATTTATCTATTAATATTTTTTGGTAAGTATGACTATGAAATACAATATATATTTTATATTTTTGTCAATCAACTAAAATATATAGATAGATCGTGGCTTATATAACTTTCTATAAATTATGAAAATATATTATTTTATTAATTTTTATCCTAGAATCAACCGCAACGAATCACATATGAATTTTTAATCCTAGAATTAACCACAAACACGACACATATGTCGTTATACATCGGTTTTAGTATATGTATATAGATAGATAGATAGATCATATACTCTTATTATACGGTATATAACTTCCTAATTTAATGATGTGGTTTGCCATGGAACAACTGCAACCACTTGAAATCAAGGAGCCCTGTCAGTCATAATATATAATCTATCTATCTATAACTAACTATTAAAAGATAAATATTTTTGATGAAGTGTCATCACCACCATAATTATAGGGTTTTCAACCAATCAAATTAAAATAGTTTTTTCTTTATTTTCTCGATCTAAACAATTGGTTTAAATTAAAATATTAAATTAGCATATAATTTATTCCTTAGTATATTATACATTTTCTAATAAATTGGTTCAAATCAAAACATTAAATCAAACATATTTTATTTTATTTGATAGCAATTTGTTATATTATTATGATTTTATTTATATGAAAAATACGCGTCATATATGGTGCGGGAATGGTATTAGTAAACTTTAAAACACAATCATATACCAATACTGACCTCAACCATCGCTTTGCTTTTATTCATTCATGTTTCATGTTTTAATACAAAATTAAACTAAAGGTGAAGCCATAACTAATGTCCAAAGCCTCTCCATCAACAAGGCCGCAAGGGTCAGATGCAAGCAACCTTTCGCTATAATAGCAGTTACAGAAAGGCTCCCTCAAAGACCCTCCCTCAAGTTAAATTTAAAATGCACAAACAAATGATTGTTATGAATTATTATTACCTCCGCATCCAGTATAAATGAAATTGTAGAAATTTTACATGCATCTTGAATAACATGCACCACATCAGGAAATTTTGATGTAGTTTCATCCCCTTTTCGTGAAAAGATGCGCACAGATCCATCAAGCAACTTATGAATTTGGGCTTGCTGACCATCATATCTGTGCAAATCCACAAATATAATTAGAGTTATATCCAATTTCTCATAGCGTACTCAACCTCAGTGAACATTATAAATTTATAATCCTTTGCGGAGATTGCCAAGATCAAACATGCATCATATTAATCAACACAACTGTAAGATTTTAAATGAACAAATAGAAAAAATCAAATCAGATAGAACTGACAAATGACATATAATAGTTGTGACCTGCCAGAAATTTGATAAAACAGAAAAGCATTAGTTGAAAGGACTTACTTATGCTCACAAGTGAATGTTTTGTTTTTGAAAAGCTTCACTACTTGAGACACACCATTGGTTATCCTGTAAGATCAAATACAGAAGGCTGTTAAAATAAAAAAGCAACCCCAAATCTCAGCCAAGAAAAATAGATTTTCCTAGAATATTGAAAAAAAAGGTTGAAATTTACTTTGCAAGCATGGGCCTGATGGGTATGCCGGAAACCATTGTCAAAGGTCTGTAGAAAACTCAATGCCTTCGCTGATGAGAGAAGGAACCAACACATCCTATTTAATAAAATACAAAAGGATCTTCTGAGCAATGGTAGATCATAGTAAACAGTGTCTAGTTATAAATTATCATGATAAACCTTCCAACTTAGAAAGGAAAAAAGAAGCATGACCTCTGAATTTGCATTTGTTCCAAGTGAAAGTTATAAACACACAGATAACCACGTTTAACTTACCAGGTTGGGAAGAAGATTAAAAGATTCAACAGCCGCAACTACTGTAGTTGAGAGACTCTGATAGAAAAGGGCACAGACAGAGCAATAGGAATCAGAAACATATGTAAACTGATCAGCCTTCAAGGAGAACATAAATATTGTAACTAATATGGAATCTAGAGAACAATCAACATTGAAATTCTTTAATTATTCAGACCATGAACAGATCATAATCTATTTTTACTAGATGATCACAAACTTCAATAACAGAGGATGAAACATGTAATTAATTGAATAGTTGAAGCTTCTCCTTGAGGTTTTCACCTGTCCCTCCAGTAGATGTCTAAGAATTCATAGCCACAGCTTGAGCCAATGCAGGCAAAATAGTCCTCATCATATCCCCAATGCGTAAATTCCTGACCTGTAGAGAAAACATTGCTCAAAGATCTAAACAGGATAAGGTGGAGCCATCTCAAAGAATGACATCCACAGAAGGCCATTAAATTGTCTTTTACAATTAATAAGACCCATACTCCTATAATCCATTACGATGTTTTCTTCCAAGCTTGACATGAGATACTAAGCTTGCTTTCATATACAGGAGGGGTACTAAGAATATTATTCTCTAAGATAAAAGCAACTGGATCATTTAGAGCTATAATCATCTCCAATGACTAGTTCATATAGCTGCTACAACAAACTCTTGAATTGTTAGATTCGCAATATCAACACTGTTTCTCCTACAATCAAGTATCATACTATATAGAATATCAATAGCCGAGTGGAAGACTACAAATTCCAAGAAAAACTATCATGTATGATCAATGAGGAATTGGGGAAAGAAAGAGAACACAAGGACACCATAATGAGGAGCATAGTAATAGAGGGAATATGGTGTGCTAAGATTCTCATTTGAATAACGGATCATAATTTATTTATGCTGAGTATTTTATTAGAACTTATCCAACACAACAATGACAAGAATCTCAAATTAGTGATCTTGCAAAGAGACGATATTATAAAAGTTCCTTACTATGTCAAGAGAATCAGCCCTGAGTGATGCAAACTTGAAACTTTGCACAGAATATTAACAGCAAAGAGAAGATATCACTTACAAGAATGATATCAGAAAAGCTAAACAAAACAATAAACCATGTAGCAAGTGTAGAATTATAGTGTGATTCATTGAAAATGAAAAGAGGTAGCTTCGTGGATGCCACAATAGATTTTAAACACATCGCCACCAAGGTCCTTGCTAAAAAGGAAAAATGCTTGAAAAAACTGGACAGTCTAGATAAATTATCCTGAATAACTTGCCGAGAAGAATCATAGCTTACAAATAAATTCATTCCGTACACTTGTGGTTGGTTTCAAGAGAAGAGTCTTTTCATCCTCACTGAAAACAGACAGTATAGATTGTTTATGTCAAATGAAAAAGACGTACTGATGTTTTCATAACATAGATGAAGAGTTTCTGCACAATAAAGATTCTCCAAGGTTTCACAGATTCAAAGCCTGAGCATGGTGACGGATGTGATCATTGATGAAAGTAGAGATGAAGAAGTACGAGTGGTAGTAACCCGGTTGCAATCGCAGCAGAAGTGGTATACCTGTCTTCCTGCACACTTCCTCGAACTTGTGGGATATCAGCTGATCATGCAAAAATTTATCACCCTCCCCCTGTTATAAATAGGTGTTATAGCCTAAGTGTTCATCTTAATGCCCATTATAACAGTATGCTGGAAAACATGGCAGATAATTAAATCTACGATGAAATCATTCAAGATGTATGTAACCTGGGCAATATGGATCTTAGCTAAACATCTACCTGATTAATTAAGATTGTGCCCGAAAGATTATTGTACTTTGAGATCAAACAGGTCGCATCATACTCAAGCAAATTTGTCAATCTTGTGTTATGGGTCCAATTGGCATTCAGAAATGAATAGATGGACAAACACCAAAAGTATGCTAGCCTTACCTCCCAATCAGCCTTGTTTTCTCCAAGATAGTTTGTGAATGCCTTCTGGCCCTATGGACAGGTGATAGGATTTAAAATTGGAGCAAAGGCAGATACTGGCTGGAGATAATGAAATCACAATTGTAATTTAATGGATACATAACAAATCTTAACCAGTGTATATTATGTTCCTATAAATAATACTAAAATAGATTGGAAGTTTAGCTTGGACATGAAAGCAGAAAGTAGATGATTGGAATTCTTTTGCCACATTTTTGGCTATCAAGGAAATGCCAGAAAAAGCTAAATTGCCATAAATTCAACCGTGAAAAAACAAAACAGCAAAAAAAATAAAAAATTCAACACCTTCTTTCTATCTTTCCAGAACTCTGTTTCATATTCAGGTTAAGATCCTCTATGTTTGAAGAGGGTTCAATATCATGCTTCAGGTCTCCTTCCCTTGTCAAATTTGATGACAAAAATGAGAACAGTTGAGCAAGAGTTTAAAAATGACAGCAATTCAACCAAGAAGATGTATTGAGGTTGTGCACCTGTTATTTGATCCCACACGGCCTCTATTATCAAGCTCCAGACTTGACCTCAAGGCAGATGGAATACTTATAAGCTGATCTTCATCACAATCTCCTTTGGTCTGCCACCACATAAAATGTACAGGAGAAGTACGCAAATGAAATCTATATAAGAATTGAGGAACACTAAGAGTAAGAGAATAAAAGAGGAATGTTAAAAAGCCTCTCAAATCTCATGATTATCATCTGAGGTTGCATGACTTGCATCAAATCAACATAATAGATCGATAGATAACTTGACACCTGATTCATGTTTGTTAGAAGATTATGAACTTGAGACAGGAAGCAAATTAACACAAGCAGCTGGGTGATTACCTTTTCATCCCATGAAAGAGCTTCAGAGAGAGAGGGCTTCGTCTTGCGCCGCACATCTTTTCATCCCAAATCTTCATCCACCAAGGCCTCGACCTCTTCCCTTAAACTCGATGACTTCGACCTATAATCTCCAAGACCGCGGCCAATTCAAGAGGCAAAAGTGGAGAAGGATCGATTTCGCCGCCGCCACCGAGCCATCGCCTCCTCTCCGTCCACCGCCACCACTCGCAGCAGATCCGTCCATGACGCCGCCGACAAGGCTTCGGCCCCTCCCTTGCGTCCTCCGCACCCTTGCTCTGCCATTGTGTCCTCTGATCGGTAGACTTCGAACTCGGGCTCCGCCCTTGGGACCAAGCTTGACGATCGTGGGAGAGAGAGTTTTCAGAAAGAAAGAAGATAAGGGTAAAAAAGGAAAGGAAATAAAAAGCAAAGAGAGCTCCACGTGGATAGCCTGAGAGTCATGGAAAGGATAGAACTTTAAGTTCTAGGGGGATTTGCACAACACGCCACGTGGGGCGCCCTGGGTGGCCCATGTGGCACGCTGGAAGTGCTGCTTCAAATATGTAAAGTGTTGCGTTTCTCCCCCTCCAGTCTAGCTCAGAAACGACGTCGTTTGAACCGGGATTTCGCCAAAAACAAAAAAATTAAAACGTGGGTCATCGCCCACCACCTGCTCCCATAAATCGGGCTCATCTACGAGATTCATTTTACTGGGCTCGTAGCCAGCTCAGCCACCATCTCCCTTTTTTTTTTTCCTTACTGACGTGGTTTATTAGTTCGAGCTCACCAATAAACATGCGAATTTGTCCCACCCAAGTTGAATTCCACCCCACCCAAATGCAACACAAATACACAATCAAAACCAATTTCATAAGGCCCAAGCCCAGCAAGATTACTACGGCCCAATGGCCCATGGGTGAATAAATACACATCACTCACTTTATCTCCCTTCAAATTATAATACTCCTAGCTCCTACAGTCCTGGTCCCTGGATGGCTGGATATCTGTTTTATTTATTTGACTTTATAATTAACTAGTCTTACTACCCGCCCGTTGTGCGGTTTCTTAATAAATAAAATAATGTTTAATTTATATTTGCTTTCTGAAATTTGAAGGTTATAATAGTTTGTTTGAAATCTTTGAATCTTTAATAACAATAAACTATTGAAATTAATATACTTAAAAATTTCTTAAATAAATAAATCAAAACATTGAAATTTTTATAAGATGAAAATAAAAAGTATACAAAATCATAGAATAATGTCAACATATCTATCAAATTATAATTATTTTTTGTTAGTAATATTTAGGCGACAATCAATTATGGGTCCTTCTCTAGTTTTTCTTATAATAATATTTATTTTAATTCTAAATCTAAGTTTATGAGATTAAGTATGATTAGGGTTCAAAGATTATGAGATAAAATTTTAATTATTGAATATAAAATGATTAGTAATTTAAACTATTTATTTAAGTTATTGCGATGCAATAAGGGCGAACCCATATGATGATATGTGATTTTGGTAATTAAATTTTGTATCTTCATAAAATTTATGATTGAAATTAAGTTATTATTTTATTTATTACAGTATTTATCTTTTAATTTATTAAATCAAGTATAATATTTATGTTTTCTGAAAATTTTTATTCAAGGGGAAAATCTTCAAAAACTTTATGACTCAAATTAAGTAGCTTAGGTACGTACATTATTAAATTGATTAATATGTTGATTTTTTGAAATTATAACTTGATAATGGTATTTAAAAAAATAGTTCAAAATCAAAAGATCTTAATAATGATTTTTTTCTTTGAATAAGAGATGAGGTTAATATTTATATTATATTATATTATTTATATTATATTATATTATATTATATTATATTATATTATATTATATTATATTATATGTCACGTATGCGAATTGCACCAGAGCCCGTTTCAAGCCTCTGTTTTAGTATTTTATATAGACAAATTTAAAAATCTTCAAAATTGACCCAAATTTGATGGCATGCTACATATTTATATATAGATATAATAACATTGAATTATTAACTCATAATATGACACGTATGCAAATTGCATCGTATATCAATATCTGATGAAATTGGGTATATCTTATCTTAAGTATATAATGCTATATTGATGAATTAAAGTCAAATATGGTAAAACCTTATCTTTTACCACACATTGCGGGAAAAAATATTATCAAACATCGCTATAATTTGCATACATGTCATATCCTGTGTTAATAATTCAATGTTATATCTATATATAAATATGTTGGATACTTAAATTTAATACTTAAACTCAATACTTATATAAATATATAAATTAATACTCCATATAAAATAAATATATAATTTTCAATTGTGTTGTTTTTTTTAGAATGTAAACACATGTTTGAGTCTAGATTAATCATGTTTGTTCTTTTATTAAAAAATGGTTAAAATATATTTTTATCTTGAGTCTAAATTTTATACTTTTTAATAAAAAATATTAAATGATAAAAAAAACTTACGTATTAAATCCCAAAGAAAGAAAGATAGCATAAATTCCATATATAAATTCAATCCATTTTTATTTTTATTTATAAAAAAAATAAATATAAATATTGATAATATTTATAACAATATATTATCAAAATATAAATAAGTAATATATAATAATAATAACTTATTAATTGATATAATATTGGATAGATTATTATAATCAATATTTTTGTGGTGATTGTATTTTTGCCTTAGTTCGAATCAAAATAAAAAATAATATTTTTGCCTTCGAGCCAATGTGGTGTGAATTTGAGATGGAATTACGGTGGTCAAAGAAATGGATATTTTTCATGTCTTTGTATTTTCATAATCTTAACATTTTTTGGTTGAAATAAAAGCTTAAGTTGTGAATAAAAAAAGAATAACTCATAGGGTCATTAAAATCAGAATTGAGAAAAATCGTAAAATAAAAAGAGAGGAAAAGAAGAGGATTTAGGAAAATAAAAAGAAGATAAGTTATATTATATATATAGGTATATTATATTTAAATTTGACCAAATATTGGATAGATTATTTGATCTAAAAAGATAAGTTTTCTAACTAATTAACATATAAAGTGGAATATTTATAAAAAATATTAGTTTATTAATTGATATGGCTAAAAAAGATAATACCACTTTAATCCAGAATATGACACGTAAGCAAAATAATCCCGCTTTAATCCAGAAAATTCCGTGGACGCGAGGTCGCACAGTATTTTATATAGATTAATTACTGTAAAGAATTTTTAATTTCAAATAGATTTAAAAAGTAAAATAATAATAGAGTGGATAAAGACATTAGACTTCGTTTGGTATCAATATCGATATCAATATCTGTCGTATCTCGATATTGGCTTGCCTAGATCCAAGGAAGGAAGGAGAGGTGGGCTGCGCTTTGTTGCAGCTCACCCCATTTTCCCAGTTTTCCCTACATATTACAACTTTACAAGTATGAAAGATGGAACTAAGGGCTTCTAGGGGTATAAGCCTTTGCTTTTAACCTCAACATCTCAGTTTTGTTTGTTTCCCACAATTACTTTTACATTTATTTTCCTTTTGCATTGATCATTACACAATATAGGCTATCATGAAAAAAAGCTCTTGAATAAAATATAGAGAACGATGAGGCTACAAGCCTACAACTATACATGACAAACCTCAAAACAGATCGAGATGCCAGAAAAAAGTTAAATGGAAGAAACCGTCTGAGAGATTCATGAAGCTAAATTTTGATGGAGCCAAGGTCGCGTATGGGCAAGCTGCTGCTGGGTTTGTTATCCGTGATAGTCGTGGTAGAGTGGTGTCCTGTGGTGCGCTTGGTCTTCACGTCAGCCTTCTTTCTGCTGTTAGGTTGGGTTTCTCGCGTCTCGTGGTGGAAGGAGATTGTCTGACCGTTATCAACGCCTTGCGTGGGATCGGTACTTGCCCGTGGCCTGTTGAGATGGAGATTACCGATGTTCTCAGCCTCTGCAAATCTTTCGAGGCCATCGATGTCTCCCACACGCTTCGGGAAGGCAACCAGCAGGGCCGTCCAATGTATTTTGGGGGCCCTGCTCAATAATACGAATTTTTTTTCAAAATATTCAAAAAAAATAATTTATTTACTAAAATATTCACAACCTCAAAATATTTACAAAAATATTCATTATTGTCAGTGTTTTCAGAAAAACGCGGTTTAGAACCGCGTTTCTCTTCAAAATTATCAATTTAAACCGATCGGTGAAGTAAAATAATATTTTGCTATAAAAACGCGGGTTAAAACCGCGTTTTACTCCTAATTATGGATAAAACGCGGCTTTAACCCGCGTTTATTTAATAATAAAAAAAAAGTAAAACGCGGCTCTAAACCGCGTTTTACATGTAAAACCTAATATCCCGAAGAAGATGAACAGAGGTGGAGGAGAAGCAGCCGGCAAGCACCGGCCAGCTGCGAGCGTCCACCATCGTCCTTGCTTCCTCGCCTGCCCAGATCCCCGCCCCCTTTCGCCGCCCACCCTTCCTCCCTCCTTCGCCGCCCACCCTGCTTCGCCGCTGCCCAGATCCCCGCCCACCCTCATCACATCCGCAAAAGCCAAAACCATCAAATTGAATAATCGATAGTTTATTGTTCCTGAATCAAACCTCTCCAGCAAACAATCGCCTCCCCAAACCCTATAAAAATGCTGCAAACCCAATCCTTAACCCAATCACTCGAAACACTTGAAAAGCTTCTACAACCAATCTTCAAATTCCCAAATCCAGGTTGTGATATTGCAAGCAAAAATGGCCATATTTGACATGTTCGGAATGATATTCGGAAGAATCTAGGTGGAGACGCCCAAGTACGAGACGATCAAAACGACGGACGATCAAAATGATATATTTGCCGGCTGCTTCTCCTCCGCCTATGTTCATCTTCTCCGGGGTATTAGGTTTTACATGTAAAACGCTTTTTTTTTATTTATCAAATAAACGCGGGTTAAAACCGCGTTTTACCCATAATTAGGAGTTTTTTTAGCAAAATATTATTTTACTTCACCGATCGGTTTAAATTGATAATTTTGATGAGAAACGCGGTTCTAGACCGCGTTTTTCTGAAAACACTGACAATAATGAATATTTTTGTAAATATTTTGAGTTTGTGAATATTTTAGTAAATAAATTATTTTTTTTGAATATTTTGAAAAAAATTCCAATAATACCTCTGTATTAAAATATTTAATTTTTATTTGGTTTTTTAATAAAGATAAAAACTATATAAAATATATGAAATTATTAAAATTAATAATTTAAAAGCCAATATTTTAGAGTTTCTGTTTTTTTAAACCCTATGAAAAATTCAAATATAACTATTTTACTATGAAAAATTCAAATATAACTATTTTACTAGGAGGATTATTTATTAAGATTTACTAATAGATCACAAACATGTATGAGAGTAAATTAGTATTGAATAAATTTATATTTAAAAAATAAAAGAAGGCCAAAATAAATTTAATATAGAACTACCTTCTATTAGATTTTTAATTTTTTATTGTTTATGTTTATGTCAATATAATATGAGGTTGTGTTAAATTAACAAATAAAAATACTTAATAAGAAGGCCACAAAATAATTATAAATAGTTGATAAGAAGGCCCCAAAAATAATGTAACTTGAGGATGTATTAAAGTAACAAATAAAATTAGTTAATAAAAAGGTCCAAAATTAATTAAAAATAGTTAATAAGAAAGCCCAATGTAGTTTTCTATATAAAAGAAGTTAAAAAGATGAAAAAAAAAATTAAAAAGGCGCGACCTCTTCTTTCTCTACTGAGCGATGCCCAACTGAGATTGAGGATTTAGTCCAAAAGGACGCCATTGGGCAGTGGTTCAACCGAGGTTGACCACCCCCAAAATTTCGCCTTGTATAAAAAAAATGTCCATCTTAATTTTCAATCTATTTCCATCTTTATTTTACATTTAATTAAACTTTCCTTTTTAATGAAATTAATCTTGTAAATATTTTGTACCCTAAATTACCAAACTTTATATTTTTGGACTAAGTAACATCAAAATTTAATCTTTTGTAAAAATATTAATTTTATTTATTATATAAGGCGAATTCAGCCCATCTACATTTTCAATCCTGGCCCGTGTCCGTCTAGATCTCAATTTCAATCTTTTTAGTATCGTACAACTATTTTTGGAAGGAAAATCTACCTTTCAATATAGCATAATTTTTTTTAGCACTCGATCATAATATAATGATTTTATCTATAGATTCCGAGTAATTAAAAGAAAAAGTATCACTTATGTTCAATATACAAATGTATGTCCAACTTGTATAGTTGTATTACATCTACCACCACTACCACCATCTAAAAAACAATCGAGATGGGTGGGAATATTTTTTTAAAAAAGAAAAAAAAAATTCTGTGTAGAACTTCAACTGATCAAGTTGTTGTTGACTTTGACCCCTCTCATCTACCAGTCAAAATAGAGCTTCCCAAAAATTTAATTCACTCCCCAAATTCACAAAAATAAAAGACAAAAAAAAACCCTAAAAATTCAATCTTGGTGATCCTCCGCCGTCCAGAACGCCCTGAAGATCCTCCCTAAAACCTCCTTAATCGGCGCCAAAACGGCGCCGTCTAGCGGACTCATACACCCCAGCTCAACACCATCGCCGTCGACGTCGCCAACGAAGCATCTATTCAGATTCGCAGTCATCTTCTCTGCCCAGCTCCGGTCGTCGGTCCCCGGCGGCGACGACAATGGCTGCAAGTACGAAAGCGCCGCCTGCTTCACCAGAGGGTTCCTGATCGGGACGTCCTCGCGGCAGCTCTTCCAGCTCGGCGATGCCGGCGCCGATGGCGACGAGGCCCCGCCGATCACGTCGCGGAGGCTGGTGTAGGAGGCGTGGCTAGGGGTGATGGTGATCAGCTCGATACCAGTGCTTGGCGAGGCCTGGTTTTTTCCGTTGACGCCATTGAAGATCAAGAAGTCCTTGTCGATTTCGTCGTGTTCGGGATTTAGGGCTTTCATTGATAAAAGGGAGATTTGGGATGTAAAGAGGAATGGATTTGGGAAAAGCAGAATCAAAGGGCGAACAAGGTTTGGGGAGGAAGAAATGGGAATTGTCGTCTAACTAGTCTTCGGGGTGAGGAGACCACGCCACGTGTCAGTTCGCTATTGGTTTGTATTTTTCTTTCAAATATATTATTTTGGTCAGACAATATTGGAAGTTCTCTAAAATATGCGAGGCATGATACAAGTATACAACATAAATAATTAGTTTAGATATTTTTTTTTGATGTATATATAAAAAAAAAAGAGAGGTGTGATGCATTTGTAATGAAGATTTCAAAATAAGTTGATAAGAAAAGGATTGAGTGGTAAAAAAAAAAACAAATAGTTTGTATCTATACTTGTAAAGATAAGCACCTCCGATTCGATTTTATAAATTTCAATTGTAATGTTTTAATTGATGAAAGAGACGATGTAGAATAGAAATTGTTGCTTGGGAGGAGGAAGGGTGTGTTTGTGATGGTTGTTTAGCCGATTCAAAATATGACTTTTTTTCAAAGATTGTATAGATTGAGACTATTTTACGAGGTTTGCAGTTAGCGAAAGAATGAGGGGGTTATATGCACAATCGCACATAGTTCTTATAAGTTAGATTTTTGACATCATCGTTTGCATAAGAAGTTTAATTTGAGAAATGTATGTACTTGGTTAATTCTAAAAGATGATGTTACTTCTGTTTAATTACAGATATTACTTATTTTTTGGTTTATAGGTAGGCATTAGACCTATTATAATATGGAAGAGGGAATTCGAACTCATGACCTACTGGTCATTACGTGTCATCTTTACCAACTAAACTAGTAAGACTTGATATTACAGATATTACTAATCCTTTGTTAAGATAACGAGTAATTTAGTAGTTCATTTTATGTATAGATCAGACCTATTATTTATGGATACGATTGTTAATTAATAAACTAGGGTCTTTTTTTATAATGTCAAGCAGATTGATGGAATAAATAATAATAGCTATAGATAGACTTAGATAAACTATTTGCTTATTATATAATCCCTATATATTGATTATTGAATATGGCAAATTCAAACATGTGAATATGCTGAAGAATATCAATTCTCACAGTAAAATCCTGAATGGGCTGGGTGGATGAACTGAAACACATTTTCTAAATGGGTTTGGCTGATGGGCCTCTACTTACTCCCTCCTTATGCTATACATGATATATACAAATAAATAAATTCTACTTACTCCCTCCTCCTACGAAAAAAAAAAATCACGGGTTACTTAAAAAGTTAAAAAAGTATATAAAATTTAAATTTTTTTTTTATAGTTTTATAGATGATAATAACATTATTTTAAAAAATATATTTTTTAAATTTTTATTATTTAAAAGAAATTAAAAATAAAATACCAAATCTATCTTAAACAGTACTCTTAAAATACTCTTATCCGAAAGGATGATCTAGGATGAGCTCATATTAATTGTTTTTTATTTTTAAATAAAAATAATAATATATACTCTTGTATTGTATCCAATGGGATTCAAGAGAGATTATTTACTGAATTTGCCTCATGCGAGGCAATGGAGATATCGTGCTTCATTTTTGTCTAATACAAAATTATTTTAACTTTTATTGTATCTTAAAAAATATAAAAAAATAAGTTCATATTTCAACCTTTATATGTTTACAAACTTTTATATTTAAAAATTATTTATTAAAAAATTTTAAAATTAAAAAGATGATATTTTTTAAAAGATAATTTTAAAAAGTTTTAAATAAAATTTTACTCCGTATAAGATAGATATTTAAAATATAAATATAATTTTTTAAGATAAATTAAATGCTAAAATAATTTTATACTCCCTCCAATCCAAAAAGGATGTCGTTTGACTTTTTAACACGTATTTTAAGGAGCTAAAAACTATATAATATATCAACTTTTTTTAAATTATTTTTTTACAACTTAATATTTGTTGGTAATAAGTATTAGATTATAAAAAAATAAAAATAAAAAAGTTAATATATTATATAGTTTTTAGCTCCTTAAAATACGGGTTAAAAAGTCAAACGACATCCTTTTTGGATCGAAGGTATTACTATATTGAGTGAACGCGGGGAGGTCTACTACAATACGAGGTCACATAACAAATTTGTTGGGTGGCCACTTGCGACGAGGAATGGATGTCCACGTGTACCTAATTTATGCTTACTTGCTTTGTATGGTAAAATTTTTATTGTGTGTCATTCAAATACATACTCAAATTGAAAGACATATTTGGCCGGCTTACAGGGCTACAAGTTACATTGTAACTCTGCATTGTGGGTATTAAGTGAACAAATAAAAAAATATATATGGACCTTACCAAATAAACAAACAAACAAGTATATATGGTGCCATGTGGTAATGTTATCTTAGAGGTCGATGATTTAATGTAATTTCATTATAGTGATATTTATATTGGGTGGATATTCATGTTTTGACTAAGCTTGACCACGGATCAATTCATGATCTGACGGATCGTGTGAGTATGAATTGGGTGGGTCGAAGGGTCAACGGGTTTATGGGTTCGAGTTAGGATTGACCTAATTTAAATCCGTGATACGTCAAACTTAATTTTAACATGAATTATTGAATATATATTTTTGTGTGTAATTTAATTATTAAGTGTGCTTGTTAATAGGTAAATGTTTAGGCGTTGTTAAAAAGAAAAAGAAAGGAAGAGTAAGGAAAGAAGCAAAAGGAGATGGATGATGAGGATTGAGGAGGAGGATGCCCCCATTCGACACCAAAGCAACATCATTTATTGTTTATTTGTCACACAAATCGGTCACTTCGGGTTTGGGAAAAAAAGCGGTCAATTGATTCTCATCCATGTATGCATCTCTTTTCTTCTTTCTTCCTCTTGGGAATGAATATTTCATTTTCTACTACAACAAATTAAGATGGTGTTACCAACTAAGTTATATGGAAACTCATTCAATTGAAACCTAAATGATCGTATTTAAGGATTTTTTTCCCCTCTAAAAAATAGAAAGGGATTCGATAGTTATCATTAAAATAAATTATGTATAGACAAAATTAATTTGTTAACTTGATACATAATTAGCTAGGGTCGTATTTCTTACAACTTTGATAATCCAAACCATTGTCTGTAAATATTCTATAATTGAGATTATATTTAATGTAATTTGTTCTCTTTAAATAAAAGTCAAATTAATAATAACTTAATAAATGTACGAAAAATATCCAACAATTAATTACTCGATCGTTTTATTTCATTTTTGGTGCCCTTTTTAGTCAATTTAGTGGGGTACAAAAAGCTATGTGGTGGGTATGAATTTATAGAGTGTTAATGTAAGAGACAATAGATACACATACACATTCAACCAGTGCACGCAACGTTCAACTGATCCCAACTCCAACTTCTCTCCCCAAAAAACAAAAACTCCCCCCACACACTCAACTCATGATTTAGCCTTAATTAGCTACCTCACACCACCACCACCACCACATATAGATACCCGGCCTAAATTCGACGGATATGGAGTCGTCGACGACGGAGGAGGTGAGTGGTATGTGGAGACTGAAGCACCTGATGGTGACGGTGTTCCTTGGGAATGTGGCCTGGATCATCGCCCTTCCGGCGATCACCGACGTGACGATGGAGGCGGTTTGCCCCGGCCGTGATGAGTGCTCCCTCGCCATTTACCTCACCGGCTTCCAACAAGCTGTACTCCTTTCTCCCTTACCTATAACATTTTCTTCTATAATTTTTTCCATTAAATTATCTATTTTACAGAAAATTTTAGATTGATTTTTAAGAGTAAAAATAACTAAAATCTTTTCAAAATTGGAGAATTTTTACAATTTAGGAGAGTTGTAGGGGATCTTCTTAATTATTAATTTATAAATTCAGGATACATAGAGTCGGTTAATTAAAAGTGGAAATAAATTAAATTAACTAATGAAGCTCAGGTGTAGGCATGTTTTTATAAGTTGTAAGATAACGATATGATCTCCATTAGTTAATTATATCATACTTTTAGCATTAGTTTATTAATTAATTAAGTAGGAAGTAGTATTAGTTTTCATTTGAATGGATGCTTCTCCCACTCCCCTTTAAGATACCTTTTTTTTTAGTTGAGACCGTACTACTATCCGATAATAGTAGTAACTATTCTACCTTCTTTCATGGTTTTGTTTTCAAAAAAATACCCTCTTTCCATATTAGATTATTAATTTTACACTTGATTATAACACATACATGTGCTTTTGTTATGTTTTTTTTTTCAATTGTAAGATAATTTTAGCATTATATATTATATATAGTTTATTATTGAAGAGACCCATTTCCCCTCTTTCAGTATTAGATTATTAATTTCACATTTAATTATATATATTAATGCGTTTAGGGAGAATGAGATATTTAAATGTGGATATCATATATATATATATATATCTGTAGTACCAATTCAAAGATGACTAGTAGTTGATACTTTGGGAGTTAGGTGGTTTGGAGCTATTGCAAGAGCCCAAAAAACCCTAATTTTGAAACCCCACCTAATTTCTTCGCCTGTGATGGAATCTACCCTAGCTAGAACAATACTCTTCAATTCAAAGATCAAGTGTTTGATCCATTGATGGCTAGCTAACCATCAAACCTACCAATTTGAGAGGGTCTGAGATCGAATGATCGAAATCAGGACCACATATATTTTATCGTCTTTAGAGTGGCTGGGCCGGCCAATGGGGCTAAAAGACAAGCTGGAGAGAGGTTGTGTGCGGTTCCACGTACAGGAGAAACGAACAATATACAAACCCAACGGGTTCCATCTCAAAACCAATTGACAATGAGATGAATAGTCTGCTAAATTTACATGTTGTTTGTGATATCTCAATATTTTCAACGTTGGACAACCCTATATTCCAACAAGAACTCAAAGTGAAGGAGTTGAATACGATTTGGTTGCACAATTCTTTGTTGACAAGGAAATATTTAGGTGTTATGATATATATGTTCGTACAAAACTATTGAGTAATTTGTATGCATAATGTTACTTTGTTGACAAATATATATCTTATATGTATATGTATATGATGACATGATGTGTGAATGGAATGAATTAACGGGCAGATAACGGGAGTTGGATCGATGGTGATTACGCCGTTAATCGGAAACCTATCGGACGCTTATGGCCGGAAAGCTCTGTTAACGCTGCCATTGACGGTCGCCATCCTCCCTTTAGGTACAATATATCACTAGTCTTTTTCTTCCTTTATAGGTTTCCACTACAAACAAATACCCTTCTTTTTTTGCCTTTTTGCATATCACATTTAATCACTTTATATTTTACTTTTGATTTTAAACCAAATGGGAACCAATGTTCCAATAGTTTGACAAAATGTGAGATCAAATTCTTTCCATTTAAAGAATTAATTAGCACTTAAAAAAATATTATTAAATCTATAAATACTCGATCTCTATCTGTTCAGCAAAATATGTCATTTTTAGTGTTAATTTTGTTCAAGAAATATGTTATTGTAGATATTTTGATCACTACTTTATGAAAATATCATTGTAATGATTAAGATATAAAAATTAAACGTTGAAAAATATCAACTCGAATTTTATAATATATCTGGTGCGTGTGGGATAATTATCTTTTCACATCTAATCAATCCATTGAATGAAAAAAAAACTATCTTTAATATCTTCACTTGTTAACTACTTTTAATTTCTCTCTAGCTACACAATTAATTCCTTCCCTTATTATTTGATTTTCATATTATTTCTGCCTAGCTAGTTTCCTCCAGTTAATTTTCTGGATCAATATATCAAAATTGTTACACCCTTTATAAAATGTAAAATGAAATTAAACCAGCGAATTGAAGCAAGTCGATCAGTGTCAAACTTTTTCTCCTTTGGAATATCTTCGACTTGATGGAGGATTAAGGAATGAACTACAACTGATTTCGGGGAAATCATTGATGACCTCATAACTTCTTCCTACTGATCGATAAATCCTCATCGTTCACCTTCAATTCCTCCCATTCCTACGATGAAATGAATGATATATGGATGATAGGAAGTGAGTGTTACTTTTACGAAAGGTGAAGTGGAGACAATGGATGATATAACATGTTACCCTTTTTTCACTTATTGAAACACTATAAGACTTGTGTCAGCCGTATATATACTTTTCACATTTTATAAAGGGTCAAATTTCTCAAATGTACACATGCACTTTTCACATTTTATAAAAGAATTAAAAAAATCATCTTCAAATTAGATATATTTTTTGGGTAAACGGCAGAAAATCACCCCTTAGAGCATCTTCTCCCGTAAACCATAATGGCTAGGGGAAATAGCCTACCAAAAGAGAATATTCTATAGGATATTATCTTTTGGCCTATTATACGGTTTTACTATTCCCAACGCAGACCAATTTTGGCAGGCTAAATTTCCTATAAATACTAATATAATTTAGAACTTTCACATCTCATTTCCGTCATCTGATTCTATGTTTATCTTTTGGATTTGAATCAATAATGAATTCTTCTCAAATATCATCATCATCATCTTGCTCTTCAAATGAAACTATTAAAAATTATGACTATAACTTTCGTACGAGTAATGAAAACTATATGCATGAAGATGATCAAAGTACGTGGTGGCTTCGGAATAGGAAATGGTTACGAAGAGAGTAATGCGAATCTACCAGAATATTATATGTGATTATGATTCAATAGTTGGTAGTTTCACCTGTACTTGTTTTTTCTTCTTTAGTACTTTAAACAACTTAATATTTATTTTTTATTATAATTTTGATGAATCTATAATAAAAAAATATTAATGTCGTTTTCTAAAAATATTATTTATGCAATGATAATTCAAATATATCAAATATTATAATCATATTGAAGAACTCTTGAATATCTTTTTAATAGAACAACTTTTATTTTTAATTAAAAACCATAACTATAAAATATATATAAGTTTATAATTGTATTATTTATAGATTTACATAAATATTAAACACTTAAAAATAAATTAATAAATAAATAAATAGCATTTGGCCTTCTAAAAGAGGAAGCCAAATTTGGCCTTTCTTTTAGAAATAGGCAAAAAACAAAAAGGCTAAAATGAGTTTTGGCCTAGGGTGAGAGCAAAATTAGGCCAAAACCCATTCTTTGGCTTACCATGGGAGATGGCCTTAAATAGGGCATATTGCTCAAAACTACCCCTAGAATCAATATTGCAGAAAACCACCCTTTATATAGCTTTTTGTTTACCAAAGACCACCCTATCTCTGATTTTGTTAAGTTTTAGAGGAAAAAATCGACGAATTACCAAAATACCCTTATCATATGGAGAGGTGATATTGAAGGGAAATAGGGAATCTCGCATAGGAGTTGTGGAGATACTAAGGCATGGATTTAACAGGGGCTAGTATAGGACCGTAAGAGTTGTTCAATAATTTCAATTAACAAAGTGTGTGTGGAGTTATATATATGTACAGAAAGATAGACGGAGAGTGAGTGGTGACAAGAAAATGATATGTATAGGGGTAATTTTGATTTTTCAAATACATTTAACGAAACCCTAGTGACACATAAAGTTGAGGTGGTCTTTTGTAAAAAAAGCTATATAAAGGGTGGTTTTCTGCAATATTGATTTTAATGGGTAGTTTTGAGCAATATGACCTATTTAAGGAGTGATTTTCTACAATTTACCCATTTTTCTTTATGACTTGAAAATTTTAAAATAATCGACTAATCCTCCACAGATCGAACACTAATTTTGTAAAGTACTTAATTAAATTGAGACAAGCTCAACCAAGACTGGCTCAATCCACCAAGATAACTCATGTAGTGAAGTATAAAGAAGAAGTTGCGAAATTAGATAATTGATTGGAGTAAAAACATTGCTTGTAATTTACTTCGATGAAATGATGATAGGATGTGAGATGGGTTGCCACTAAATGACACCACTAAACTAGTTTTACTTTTACAAATGGCGGGGACATTAATCGGTGATGTAACGCAGAGTAATACAGTATATGTGACTTTTTTTTCACTTATTGAAACTAAAAGATTTTTGTCGGTATATGGGAGTCTCCAACTTTTTCTTTAAATATATTTCAAATGATTTGATTTAGAGAAAATTTTAAGTGTTTTTATCTAATTATCTCAATAGATTTCATAAAACCAATATAATAAAAGACAAAACCAAATTTCTCAAATACACAATATTTTCATATTTTCTTAAAAAATATTGAGAAATCATATTAAAATCTCTAAATTACATGATATGTTGGAATTGTCTAAAGAACATTGTTGGTAACATTGACTTTTATTTCTATATAATAGATAAAAAAAAATTATTAAAAATCTTTTTGAATAATTCGAGGGTGGAAACTTTCATCTTTTAAATCTTATATATATACATATAAACAAATTAGGTTATTATTATTGTATAAATAATACCATTGAAAATGAAATTTGAAAGGGCTTTTGAATTGATGCCCACTATATTAGGCACTATCCACTGTCTCCTTTAATTTAGCAAACTAGCTCGTCCATGAAAACTAGTCGTACAAGTAAAAGGAAGATAAGGAGCACACATACAATGGTGGTCGATGAAAGTTTCCACCAAAAGAAAAGGTGTTGTTGAAAATGAAAATATAATTTTCGCAAAGATTTTAATTCATTCCTTTTCAATTTACCTAAATTTGTTATCTGGAGATATCGTCGCAACTCGAAAGTGAAGGTTATGCCAATAAAAACTCACCCAAAATATGACAATAATTTTAATTTTTAATTGTTTTTGTTACTAAATATCACTCGATGAAAGTTTGTATTATTTAATATTTACCGTCATTTTTTTTACCGTAATTTAGACAAGCTAATCAAATTTTTTTTTTTGGTAAATTTGCAGCGGTTTTGGCGTATAGTAGAGAGAGGAGCTTCTTCTATGCTTACTATGTACTCAGAACAATGGGTGCAGTTGTTACTGATGCTAGCCTCTTGTGTCTTGCTCTTGCTTATGTGGTAATTAATCATTCTCATATTCATATTTTAATCTTCAATAAATCACAATCATATACTATTTTTTTATATATATAATTTTGGACTAATCCCCTCTTTCATATTCAAAAAGAAAGAAAGTGGCCATCGAGGTCCAGGTTTGTCTGGCCTCGAATTATTTTCTAATAAAAAAACAAAAAAAAAAAAGAAATCCGGGCTAGGCCCAAATTTTAGTTTGAACTTGAATTTAAGTAAATTTGCTCTTTAATTTGGTTGAAATCCCAATCGAGAATTGTTAATATGGCTTGAATCAGTCGTTGACCGGTGACACACCAGGGGGCCTAGGGGGTGGAGTTAACGGGTTTATCATCTATCTGTTTTGGGCTTATGATTCATTGTCTGTTTAGGGTTTCATGAGCGCCTATAAATACTCATAAAACACCATTGCTTATAACCCTAATTCGTTGTTCGCCTCCATAATACAAATCTGGTTCTTTTGCTCGTGGACGTATGTGACACATTGTTGCCGAATCACTTTAAATCTCTATATCTTTCTTTGTCTGTTTATCGTTCTCGTTGCAACAAGAAATGAGAATATGCATCTAGCAATATTAGACATGTATCTATTTTTATACTCCAAAGATATTAGCTTATTATATTTATTTATATATTTAATAGTGATACATATCTTTTTTTTTAGATCCTTTCCAGTTCAAGTGGGCATAGCCCACTCTACATCTGGATCGGGTTACTGTAGGCCCATTAAGGGGTTGACCCTCCCACTCACAAGCGTCTCCATGTTTCCACAGGAATTCGAACTTCGAACCTCGAGGCATGGGATGCAGCCCCATAACCATAGTGATACATATCTAATAAACTGATATGTATATATAAAAAGTCGAGGCGTATAATTCTCAATTCTCAATCTAATATAACATTCTCAATGAAACATCTTATCAAGACAATCCATTATAATTTTGGATCACCAACAAAAAAAAAATGGTCAACTTAAAATACCATTTGCACAAATAAGCTTAGTGTATGACATTTTGTCACCCTAAACAAAATAGTAAGTCACCTACCAACCAACGATGACGACAACAATAATCCCAGTTTATCCAGCTCCACAGCAGACCCTGGGATCCGAGACAGAAAAATAATTTTCCACTTCATCTACCATTGTTCTACTAACATTGAAATCAAATTGAATTACAGGCAGATGTCATACCAGAAGGGAAAAGAGCAACAGCATTTGGGGTTCTAAATGGAGTGGTCTCAGCTGCTTTTGTCTGTGGCACATTGACTGCCAGATTGCTTTCAACTGCACAAACATTTCAGGTTGTGTAATGTGTGAACCAAACTACATTTGGATGCATATATTTATTACATACATTGTATAGTATTCAACTTCAGCTTGATTTCTGTGCTTCAATTGATCATTAGGTGGCTGCATTTGTATCCATGGCAGCTGCTGTGTACATGAGGATCTTCCTCAAAGAGACGATAGCGAGTCCCTGCAGCAACGACTCCATCATTCAGGAGGCTCTGTTGAAACCCGAGAGCACTTCTGGCACCGAAACTACTAAGAAGATCAAGCCTTTTAAGAACATCCCTTCGGTTAGCGACATCCATTGCATGCTAAAAAGGAGGTTGAATTGACCATCAAGTCTTTATTGTGCATAGAATTCAGGCTTCATCTTATAATGTTGTGGTGATCAAATCTTCCTTTTCTACACACAGCAAGACGCTATCACAAATAGCGATCATTGCGTTCTTCAATAGCCTCTCAGAAAGCGGGCTTCAGAGCACCTTGTTGGTATGTTTCTCCATTCAATGCCTTGATTTTTCAATCTTTTTCATTTGGCTGATTTTGGTATCTTTCCAATGCAGTACTTCCTGAAGGCCCAGTTTCAGTTCAGCAAGAACCAGTTTGCTGATTTGATGCTCATCTTTGGCATTGCCGGGATGGTTTCCCAGGTTCTTTCGACAAACAAACATATTCCGATTACTCTTTAGTTTGATAATGTGGTTTGATATGATCATTGTGATCCCTGCAGCTTCTCCTCATGCCCATACTTACGCCCATAGTTGGCGAAGTAAATCTGCTAAGCATCGGCCTCCTTGTTGCAAGTGCCAATGTAACTAACATCTAAGTTTGGTTGCTCTTTTATCTCCAATCTGTTTTCTACATCTAAGTTCTAACCTTTGCAAATCAACGTCGTCTTTGCAGATGTTCTTCAACAGCATAGCTTGGTCTGTTTGGGTAAGTTCTCCGACTCTACAGACACCGAACTTAAAGCTGAAGTGTAAGAGTTTTGACATCCTGTTTGAACTGCTTTGCAGGTTCCTTATGTGGTTGCCGGGTTCTCTGTCTTTGTCATTTTCGCGAATCCTTGTGTGAGCTTACTGTACCCAAATCATCCCCTTCAATTGGAGTACTTGAGTGTTTGATAAGGGTTTCCATTTTTACGTGCAGATGCGAAGCATAGCTTCGAAACAAGTCAGCTCGGGTGAGCAGGTAGCTACATTAAACTGGAACTCCAGAAGATAGAGATGAACAGACATTTTCTTCACACTAACACTAACAATTTGATTCTGCATATGCTTTGATTTGCTTCTGATGGTGATAGGGGAAGGCGCAAGGCTGCATCTCGGGAATAAGCTCATTCGCCAACATCATCTCGCCGCTGCTTTTCAGTCCTCTTACTGGTATGTCTTTGAAAGGCGAAAACCCATTGCTTACCTTATGAACTGTCTTATAACAACACAATGCAGAAGCTCAAGGACTTCTGATTCGAATTCTAATGGTGGTTTTCGTGATCTTCAGCGCTCTTCCTGTCGCAACAAGCTCCCTTTCATTACCCCGGATTCAGTCTCTTGTGCATTTGCTTGACAACGGTAAGTCATTGCAGTTAATCCATGTTGTCTATCCATATTCGATGTCAAAATCATACTCCCACACAATTGCAGGTGGTAGCATTTGCTCTCAGTACAGCGATACAGGTGGATCCGATACTACCGACACACAAAGCCAACGACAACCCAACACTGCAATGATGTAGAGTAAGGCCTTTTGTATTTAAGTGTGTAAAGACTTGGATGAATGTAAGCACCTGTACTCGTCCTCCCTTACATGTTTATTAACCTTGTGTTTGGGAGAAGTACAAGTACTCGAATGAAAGATAGTATGCAACTAATCAAACAGGATCTTGGTTGCCATATCTCGGATAATCTCGTCATGTGAACAAAAAAAAAAGATGCAAATTACTCGTATCATGGTTGGAGGAGTTTTCTTTCAGGTTACAAAACGCTCATCTGTGCAACAAAAGCACGGCCGAAAATTGGAAAGAAATGTTGAAAGCCTCAACGATGAAAACAAGGGAGAGCTATGGCAATAAATTGTTTATCAAACCTGACAATAACTGTACAGTGTACATTGGCAGCATATTATAGAAGAAGACTTGAAAAAATCGGCCTACGCAGCAGTTAGAGACTATGTATAAGAATCATATCAACACTCCCTGTAAATCTCCCCGGTTTTTGTTTGTTTGGTTCAGTGGTTTCCGCGCCTGAGAACTGACAAGAATCCGCCATGCTTCTCCTTTCGATCTTCCCCATCTCCAACCTGTTTCAAGAATCAGTGTCAAGACAGCAATTTCAGAGTTTCGGTCACCTTGCTTGAAGGTCTTACAAAGTTCTAAAGCACTTGGAAACACAAACTGTAATCACATATTCAACATGATATTTAAACATTTCTCCTTCAATTCAGACATGGAAACAAGTTGGTGCAATCGTGTATTCAAGATTCGATCTATGGTGTGTAAAATGATACACAGCTACAGTTTGCATTAAAAGTGCAGCTATCTATATGTTGAAAGTAGAGCAGTGGAAGAAGCAAATATTACCTCCTTAGCAATCTGTTTCAGATTCTCCGTGATCTCAGAGAAGTCAGGTCGTACCGTTGGATCTTTCTGCCAGCATCTTTCGAGCAGGTCAGCGAGCTTTGGATGAGTACCCTTTGGAATTGGCGGGCGCAGATTCTGATATAACAATTTTGGAATTAATTAGTACGTCTATTTTTTCTCAGTCTGAATAGTCAAAGTCAGTTGATTAATAGAAGGGCATAATGCAATTTGCAGCTCAAATTCATTTTATGAGAAATTTAAGATATTTTTAATTTATTTTTACCTTTTGCACTACTCCAACAGCCGCCTGTAGTGGGGTTAAGTACTCGTATGGAACCTGTCAATTAAAGATCATAAACAGGTTAATTCAATGGTACAACAGTGTATAGATAGATGGACAATTGAAGGTCCTGATTATGTCAATGCAGCCAATACCTTTCCAGTTAGCAATTCCCACAACACAACTCCAAAACTGAAAATGTCAGCTTTGTGATCATATGGCTTGTGCTCAATGACCTGGTATTCATGAAAGAAACCCTTATCAATGTTCAATCTCAACAAGCAAAAGAAATAGGACAAAATGCCTCATGAGACTTTAAGAAAATATCGGGCTTAAGCATAAGTTCGGTATGAAGCAAGGGAAGGACTAAACACATGAATAATGCAATTCCATAGATGTATTTGTTCATTGCCTACCACGTTATCAGCTCCCTATCCCTTGTCAACAATAGATTGTATCTAGAATCTACTAATACGTATTAAACAAGAGTGATCCACAGAAGCTGCATTTAATTGACCCAAACTAACCTCAGGAGCCATCCAGCGATACGTTCCAGTTTCTGCAGTCATAACTCCAGACTGAGTCTTGACTCTAGCCACACCAAAATCAGCAACCTTAACCACCTAACAAGACAAAGCACAAAATATTCAGACCACCCACATTTCACTTTCAAGTCTATGTGAAGTGTATTGCTCCAATGTAAACCGAAAAAAGGTGAAGGTAAACATCTTACTTCATTTTCATCCATTAGAAGATTGGCAGCTTTCAGATCTCTGTGAATTATATTGTTCTGATGCAAGTAGTTCATTCCCTTGGATACGTCAATTGCTACTTTCAGGAGAGTTGGAACCTTGAACGTGCCTCTATGCTTGTGTAAATAGTCATACACGCTCCCCCCAGACATAAATTCTGTACAGAGAACACATGAGAAACCATATACATAATAGTTTAAGTTAGTTTTAGGAAAATAACTACGTAATAAAAGAATGAAGGGGGAAAAAAACTGGATCAACATTTTGTGCATATACAAAAACTCATATCTACTGTATGCTTGATAGAAAACTTGGATCATTTGTGTACCTGTAACAATGCATAGGCCTGGAGGTTTGGTACATGCTCCAATAAATTGAACAACATTCTTATGGCGAACTTTCCTGCAAATATAAACTCTCTGTTAGGCACCAAGGCAAGATTTGGTTGGGACAAGAGCTTGATTTTGCATGGTGGTGAGGGTCAATCCTTGTATACGAGAGAGACTATCCGGTTGTTCTCTCTTTACCTAACTATTCAATTTTCAATTTTCTCAGGATTGAACTACTGTGACTGCTGCTATTGACTTGCTGTCGTAGTACTGCTGTGCTGTATCCCAAGTTCCAAGGTATTAAAGTTTTAGATTCAAAGAAAGAAGACTGAGTTTTACAGATAAATGGTTGGTCATGAATACTAGACAATGATATAAACCCAGATTTTTACATTGCATGAAAGGCTTCTCATCTGAACATTGTTCTTGAAACAAGAACTAAAAACTTGATAATGTCACAAATGGAAACTCAAACTGGCAAATATGATTTAAATATGCAAATAAGTATCTTTTAGCTTCTTGATAGCAGGTGACAGACCTCATAATGTAAACCTCTTGGCCGAACTCTTTCTGCAAATCATTATTTATACGCTCAGGTTTGAGAACCTTAATTGCCACTTCCTGACTGCGGTATGTGCCCTTGTACCTGAACCAATTGGAAGGAAATATTTGAAACCTACGCAGGTCATTCAAGAACTGTATCAAGCAGCTTTTTGAAGAATAAATAGCTTACAAGTCACCATATGATCCAGAGGCAACTTTGTTCTCAAACTTGAGTTGTCTGACATCAATTTCCCATACATCAGTTCCATCATTAGGAATTTCTACATGAGCACTTTGGCATTCATTTGCTTCTTGCTCACGTAGAGGAGATAAGGGTAGGTACGGCCAAGGCCCCTTCTGCACAGTAGAGAGCAAATAAATTATTCGAAAGCACAGGGCAAGTTTCAAATAGAAACTGAAAAGTGTCAATTTTTGGCTGCAGAATACAAGCCCGTCCCCCAGTATATCCACTAAATTACAGCACTGAACAAGCATCCATGGAAAGTCTTATTTGCCAATAGGCTGAAAATTTGGACAGAGGGAAAGGTAATTCCACGAGAAGTCTGAGGAGAATCAACATAACTAGGAACTAGAGCAGTCCTCAATCTCGAGATGCAACTTATGCAGTTACCAGTAATAACAAAACTGAGATGTATAATGAGAGTAAACTTCAATGCATTACTGCAACAATTTTAAGGCCCAGAAATTACCTCAATCTTTTTGGCTTCATTTTCCAAAATAGATCTCAATTGTTGTGTTTCCTACAAAAATCAAATACCAAAATGAGCAACCACCATGAGCTTCAAAGGAAAAAGCTTTGAAAAGAACACAAAGTCATCCTACTCGATTTCTGAGCTAAACATTAGTCAAATAGAAAATAAACCAAAAGCATCTGAGATTGAAAGAAAATAAAAATTCCTCAAACAAGACAGGGACACTAAAAAAATTGTACACTAAAAAATTGAATATGTACCTCATTTGGCCAACCATCTACAACAAAAACATCCAAGGAATATCCATCTGTTGTGGAGAAAGCATGTGCTTCCTGGATATTGAGCCCAACCTCTGAAAGCAATGCAGTCAACTGCAATGTTTTGCATATTCAGGAACTGTTATTGTGAATGGAAAAACATAATTCAATCAAAACTTGTATGTGCATCATCATCATCAATAACATAATAATTCTCCTATATTCTCACATTCCCACCTGTTGAAATGGCAGTTAATCCCAAAAGTCATTTAAGAACAAGCAAGCATCATTTTCACGCTTTAACAATTTTGGGCTGAACGCTCAGTGAGTCCTGGTTTTGTCGTGTCCTAGCATGTAGAACTTGATGAAAGGACTAACCCAAAACTTTACCATAATGAACAACCTAGTTGTCTATTGGATTTTGATCATGATGATATGCATCTTAAGCATCCCAGAATGCAACCAGCATTGTTGGTTCCAATTGATTTGACAACACAATTATATTCAAATTTATTCCTCTCTGGATTCCTACTAGATGATTGAAATGCAACCTATGGAATCAGTTACAGAAGCATATATATACATATATAAATAGAGATATATGGAACTCATCAAAAAACATACTTGACTGAGGAGTTTTGGCTTGTCATCTGTTGAGAAGGTAACCTCGTGCATGGGCCTGAATCAATACCAAAAAGACATGTCAGAACCATCCAGCAAACCAAAAAAGTTGACGACAGTGCTCAAGAATAGGCATGAAATAAAATATGTAAACCAATGTGATGGAGAAGAAAGATAATGAGTCACTTGATGCTACATGTTTTGACATAAAATGATCCTGAACAGTTACCATAAGAATAGAAATTGTTAAATAAGGCTGGTTTAACAGAACCATCCCTTGCTTCAGATATACAACGATGTAAGACTAATAGCTAGATAGTACTGCTGATGTTTTTTTTACATTTTTTTTAATGGCCGGAGTACTACTGTTACTGTCTATGTTTTATTCTGCCAAACAAGGATACAATTCATAAGTTACTGAAAGTTTCCACTGAAGAATAAGCAATGACATTGACATGCATCAAGCAGTGCATCTTCGGACCTTGAAGTGTATAGTTCTTTTCTTTATTGAACTCAAATTCCAAGTATTTGCCATGCATCATATAATTTTACCAATCTGAGGATGAAGTATACATAAAATCATTCAGAAAACATTAGTAAATTACCGAATAAGCTTAGAACTGGCATTGACATTGGCATCCGTGTTTTCATCTCCATCAGCTGGTCTATTAGCTTCAAGTGCAAGGGCTTCAAGGTTTGTTGATGAACCAAATGATGGTGGCGGATGACTACAAAAAATTGAGAGAAGAGGGATATATTTCAATGACCGGCAAAAGGCAGAGTAGATAAATGAATGAAAAAGAGAGAGAAATGACATGAAATATTCCTCTATAGCATCAATCAAATCTACTAAGTGAAATCTTTGAAAATGTAAATGAATTTACATTTTCCGTGTGAGGTTGATGGAAGATGCTTGTGCGCTATCATCCTTTGGACCAGTAGGATCAGCCGAGTCAGTCGAAGGCTCACCGGGATATGGAAGCATCTTCACAAAGAAGAATTTACAACAAAAGTTATGCGCGTTAAACAGTCCCAAATAACAAGTTCGAAGCTAGTCACAGATATGAAGAAGAACTCCCCACTGATCAAAGACCTAAATAAAAATGCTCACAAGATCGAATAACTTTAACTCACAAACATGTATTGCAAAAGATGATCATGAAATTGATACCTTCTTGTCATCCATTTCGAAAGTAGACTAAAATATATTCATCTCTAGGAAGGAAGTGTAGTGATAAACATTACAAAAGCATGATAGAAAATGTAGATAGGAACTGTCAATTCCATTACAGCCCAATAAACTTCAATCCCACGATCAACCCAAAATGCATTCCCGGGATTTGAATGGATCTGCAAAAGGCAACTTTCCAAGGACTACTACTACAAGCAACACACTTAACTCGGCTTCGGACGAAATTGACATGCAATTCAGTCCCACAGCCCCACAGGAACACATAGTGATCAATCAGCCGAAAATCAACTAACCTGAACAAGACGGATATCGAAAGCAGGCCTGTTAGCCGGATCATGAGCCACCTGAAGCAACCTCTTGTGCGTGAGAACATCTTCCGCTCTCTCCACGTTCACATCCAACGCGTACCTGCATTTTACAACTCCCACTCCTCAATCACACATAGCACAAACAATTCATCACCACGGAGAGCGAGACAGAGATGACGGCTTCGGGACATTTTGTGCTCCGTACAGATTTTCAGAAGCAGATTTAGAGAGTTTTACAATGAGAAATTCGAAAAGCAGGTTGAAATCGATCCGAATACAAACCAGACATGCAGTAAAATTAAACCTCTTCCAAATAACGAAAAAAACTCCTTTATCCTAAATCAAAGCATCATAGCTGTACAACGAGACAGATAGGGTTCGAGAAAGAGGTGAATACCGAGTAGGAAGACGATTAAAGTGAGACCACAGCTCATCGTCGAAACCAGGCAGATTCGCCTCCGGATTGTTCGATTCCTTAAGCCGCCGGAGAACCTCGCTGTAGACCTCGAACTTCTGGCGCTGCTGGCGGGGATGCGCCGGCGCCGATTCCACCACTCTACTGTTGCAGCTCTCGTTATCTTCCATCACCATTTGGAATCCGATTCCTATCCCCCCTTTTATCTCTCTCTCCTCCGATGTAAAATCGACCAGAAAATTAGTAAAAATAAAAGGAAATTCAAGAAAAGAAATTACGAGTATAACGGTTAAGCGATTCACGAGAAAGCTTTTTAAGTAATTAAAACGCTGGGGCCAAATCTTTCTATATAGAGAGAGATCACGATTGTAACTTGTAAGGGGGGCTGCATTATTATTATTTAATTTAAATAATAATCAATTATTTCATTTTTATAATCAATTATATAATATATATTATCACATAAGATTAGTATATAATATAATTAAGATTATACGAGTATAAATAAATTAAAATAATATTAAGCCACCGGAAGCACCCAAACGGCGTGCTCTGCTCTCTCGTGCGGGCCCTATCACGTTTTTATCTATTTACGGCTCTTTAATTTATCATTTTATTATATTTTCATTTGATTATTGTAATTAATTTATAATTATGTGGATTAGTTCAATGTACTAACCCAAATGTTAGTAGTAATTTTAAACTAGTTCACTTTTTATTTTATGATTATTCAATCCCTTTGATGCGAGATATTCCGAAGTAAGTGGAGAAGAATAAAACTCATTATTTATCATTCTTTTATAATAGATTGATTATTTTAAAATGGTGTATTAATTATTTAATTAAGTTGCAAAGGTAAAAATCGGAGAAAGAACAGTTAATCCCTAAAATTATGTCCAATAGTTTCCAATTTCCATGGTGAGTAGCTTTTAGATATTTAGGAGGATTGGAGCTTATCTTGTGAGATTATTATGACTATTGATTCTATTTTAGTTTGGTTTTTCTTTATTTTCTTTGTCGCTAGTTATTTTGTGCTATTTATTTTTCCTTTTTCGGTGATTATCCTCAAATCTATTAAAATACCTTTTTAACAAAGTTGGGACTGACTTTCCATATACTACTTAATTGGGAAATATACTAAAATATAATAGGATATTGTTATTATAAAATAAATTTAACGTTTTTAAAGTTGATATATTTGTTGTTCAATTAATTTATTCAGAGTGTTTGTAATATTAGGGAAATAAAATACATCACGTGTATACGGATTTAGTTCAACTGATCACATGAGTGATATTTGGGTGAAAAATAAAAAATTAAATCTAATCAATAACAGTGTGAGAACAAACTCTCAAATAAGGGTCAGAGACCGATTTGAAGGGCAAGGAAATAAAACACATGTTCATGTGGTCATAGTATTACTATCAAATGGTACGGTACATGGAAGGTATATACACCCCACTTCCTAAAAATAGGTAAAGAAGGGCTACATCCAGAACTATAAATAAAATTAACCAATATCATCAAAAAAAAATTTTGTTCAAGTTTTATTTACAATTGTTCAATCAAAAGGCTTTAAAAGTTAGGTTACGGGGTAATTGTTTTGGGTCAATATATTTCGACCAAAAAAACAGGTCAATATATTGACAACTTAATAAGTAATTAATTAATATCAATGACATTGACATGGTCGGAAACTTTATAGTTATCCATATTTGAAGCAACAAGGGGAAAAAATTAGCAGATATGGATTATCCGAAATTTCCTCATAATAATTAATTTATTTAAGTGCCCTTAACCTAACTCGTAGTGGTATGTAAGGGATTTTTTTTCCCCACCGGCCAAATCAAATATTAGGGGAAAATCAAATAGAGATTAATTTATAATACCCACCAATTTCCAAATTAATAATATTTCATTCATAAGATAAGATAAACATGAATATCATGGGTATATATATATAAAAAAAAACTTTAAGCTAAGTACTGCGAGCAATTGCTTTCGTGGGAAAAAAGATTTGATCTTACCACTTTGCATAGATATTAAATATTAGTCACAGTTTGAATTTAAAAAAAAAAACTCACATGCATATAGTTTTATTTATCGTTAATTTAAAATCAATTGTCAATACATATATTAGCTCATTAAACATGTATGTTTTTGCTTTAATAACTATAAATAAATAAAAAGTGCTAGATTATTTGATTAAATTTACTCTTTTTAATATCAGTAATTTTTATTCCTAAAAAAATATGTTATCTATGAAACGAATACAAAACAATCAAACGAGCAAATGAAATACCAGAACGGGTTTGAAGAAGGAAGAAAAGTAAATATGTCAGCCATCGTGGTTTACCAATTAATTAATCACCATCTTATGTGTGTTAGTGAAGAATATGTTGGCATCTAAATGGAATAAAAATAATTAAGTTTGTGTGTTAAATTATTTAATCAGAGATTGAAAAGATCCTATATATATATGCTCTTAATTCATTCATGCACGTAGACAAACGAAAAGATATACACCGAAGGGAATATGCTATTTTTGGAAATGAGCTACTAGTATGAAATCGAATTATTGTCATAAATAAATAAAGAATTCAGAGGGTAGATACACCGAGCCGGAGATTTATCCAATTATTTACACCCACAAAATTTACTATTTACACCCAAAATTCAAGTTTTTTTTTTAAATAAACCCTACGTCTCCTGAGTCATAGACGTGTGATTCAAGAGGGGCAGGGTATGTATATAGAAAAAAATAGCTGCGCCTCTTGAGTCACACACCTATGACTCAAGAGGCGTAGGGTTTAATTTTAAAAAAAAAACTTGGATTTTGGGTGTAAATAGTAAATTTTGTGGGTGTAAAAAACAACCCCTAATTATATTAAACTAGAGTAAGTTTCATGATAAATTTTTCGTTTTAGAAAAAAATATATCTTTAACTAAAATATATTAGTCAAATTTTAAATTAAATTTCTAAGATCGCTTATTTTTAGTAGGATATATTTTCCAATTTATAATATTATCCTATACTCTTAGGGCATAGTCTAGAAAAACCGATGATAATATATTAATTTAATACTAGTATGATCCCACACAATGACGTGGTTTTTTTATAAATAAAATCTCAATAATATGTTAAATTAATATTATAAAATAATAGTAAAAGTTCAGATAATTAAGGGGCCGTTTGGTATTGATATAAAGTTAATTATGATTTCTTGTCATAAAAAATATAAAATATGTTTGTTAATTTTTTATAAGGAAAAGATTTGTTAAATTAAATCAATCTAAATCTGTTGTTTTTCGGTTTTATACTTTCAGATGAGGTCAAATAGATTAGGGTTTTTTAAAATAACATTACACAGAGAATGGTGATAGAGATGTTCAATCTTATCTGCCACCAAATTTAGAAGATATTTATTGAATTTTTATTTACTGTGTTTTGAACTTGTTACATTTTTTCCCTTTCTTCATTAATTTCTTAGTAGGATTATTTCCATTAATGGAATATTGTGGTGGCCAATGAAGGCAAGAGACAAAGGTGAGACAGCTACACATAATATAAAGGCTTCCTACTCAGATTGACGTGGAAAGCATGTGAATATTTATCTATGGTACGGGGAGAATAGACGCCTTTAACTTCTTGGCCAACGTGCGATCCGATTTGTGGCGTACGTTAGTATTAACCTACCCGGGCTAGTCTATAGTACGTCCGGGCCGGCTTGATACCGATTTCTTATAAAAAAAAATATATATCTGGTGTTGTGAGTGTGGATCGGACTAAACTTGTTTATTGGAATGGACATAATTTGTCCATGTCGGTCTACTTTGTATAAAACAATTACAAAATTTTAAATATTAGTCCTAAACATAATTAGTTTTTGGAATTAAAATTTATCAATATAATTACTCACTAAAGCTTTTATTTTTTAAATTCACAAGTTTTTATCAATGAATCTAATAATTATATTCACCAAACATCATACTAATTTATTAGACAAATAATTTATCAGATTTTACTACTCTATCGGTTTCAGTTCCTCCAACTACAATTTTTAGCAAATAGAGCCATAATCAATCCTGCCCGCTTACCAGGATGAGTAGCACCAGGTGAACACGATCATGAATATTTGAGAATAATTGAGAGGACCAAAGAAAATTGGAGCTGGTCAGTAGGAGAATAGGAGATTTTAGATCTAGTGTGGGCCGCGTGGGGGCGGTAGCGATTCAGTGAATAATAGGAGATGGGTGCTGACTGGGGGCGGCACTGAATAAAATGGTTTAGTTTTTTTCTTTATATATATATATATATATACGGAGTATTATTTATTAAAAAAAAAAAGCAATACTCATTATGGGTGGGCTACTGCACAATTACATCCGGACCTTATTGAATGACATTTATATTTTAAAAAAATATTTTATATAATTTTTTTATCTTATTTAAAATAATTTATGAACAAAAGAAAGTATAAAATTATAAATTATATATATATATATATTTTATCTTAATCCAGTTCGATCGTTTCAGTCGTTCTACGTAACAACAAATTAACTAAATTATCAAACCATTCGACTTATTGAATGACAAAAGTGAATCTTCATAAGATTTATTGCAATACTCTGTATATTTACCGTTCCATTCCAACTAAAAGAAACTTATTAATACTGTTAATTACTTAAAAGGTACTATATCAAACCTTATTAGCCTATACTTCCTCCGTCCCACAATGTTTATCTTTGTACTATTTATACACGCTTTTTAAGGAGCTAAAAACTATATAAAATATCCATTTTTTAATTAATTTTTTAAAATAATTCTATACTTATTAGTAATATGTATGATATTATTTAAAAATATATAATAAAACGTTGATATTATATATAGTTTTTAGCTTTTTAAGAAAACGTGCATAAATAGTTAAAGATAATTATTGTGGGACGGGTGGAGTATCATTCTCCTGTTATAATTACCTAGATGCTACCTATGAATAAAAAAATAACTTGAAAGGTACTCGTAGTGCAGATATTATAAATTATTTAAATAATACGGAGTATTGTATTTATACAAATTTTATAATATAGTATATGCGACGGGGAAAACCAGCAACGTAATTGGCTATCTCACGTGGCAAGTTGTTGTGCTTTGACTTCTTTTTGGTAACACGAAGCCAGTAGTGGTTTGGATTTGGCCACCGTCGGTTCGAATCTTATTGGAATAAACTCTACTAGCCGTTGCGGTTAAATACTTGTTTAATCTACTATATACCTTTTCCAGTAATAATATTTTGTTAAATATATTCAATATGAAAAGATAAGTTAATTTATTACTTTTTCTCTTTTAACATAAGCTATTGCCCTTAATAATTGTATCCAATTGAGTCCTTCTAGAACTAATAAAAAAAATTTAAAATATATAAAAATGGATTAGATCGACAACTCAGAATAGTAAAATAGTTAGTTGTCATGTTAATCGGATATACTGTGTATAAAATAGTCATTTTAGATTTATACCGCTTCAAAAAGAACAGATGATATTGGTTTGGTTATCTACTCCTTTATTTTAATATCTGATAGCGATTGCTGACCTTTAAAACTGAAAATGAGTTTAATAACATAAATGATAAGATTTGAATGGAAAATTTGAGATGTCCAGTTACAATGGATATCTGAAATGAGCAAGGTGGGCTAGTGGGCAAACTAGAATTATTCCTTTGTACCTTATTTCCAATCAATATCTATACATGTTGAAGTTCTATCTCCCCAATATACGCATGTGTATTGTTTTTAATTAATAATTAATTGCTAAAATACAAACAAAAATTGGGCGGCAACCTATTCTAAAATATGCAACTAACTAACAGTTTTTTTTTTTTTTGCAGAATTAGCTCAAACTATATTGATATGTAAAGCTTGTCGATGAGAATTCCATGTATACAATACTATTTCGACTTTGTACGAAAAGAAAGAATCATTATTCATATCTTTTTAATTATATATATAAAAGAGCATTTTAATAAATATTTTTTTCAACCTTGTTGATTTGTCATGTTCATCGAATATGCTATATTATTGGAATTTTTTTATATCCGACGGTTCAGAATCCACCACTGTATATATTGAAAAAGAGGCTAGGTGTGGGGATGAACAAGTGTTACAAGTGGAAGTATTCTTGTGTACTATATCCCTGATGAATGTATCGATATATATTAATCCCTAATAGTTATATATATATATATATATATATATATATATATATATATATATATATATATATATATATATATATATATATATATAGAGGATAGATCATGTGTAAGCAAGTGTTACTGTGTAATTTGTGAGTAAATCTGGAGCGTCGGATTAAGAAGATCAAACGGATGAGATTAAAAGTAACTTGTGAACAGTAACATTATTCGTAGGTACGAAGTGATTATTCGTATGTACATACATATGAATAATCTTTTGTTACTTACAAATAATTACATTTGTTCATACATACGAATAATTACGTTATTATACACGAATAATCGCTTGGTACCTGCGAATAATTTATCTGCTCACAAATTACACCGTAAGAGTTGCTTACACGGGATCCAACCTATCTCTATATATATATAGTGTATGGATCATTTGTACACAATCTTTAAAGTGTACCTTGTTCACAAATATTATTCGGTGAAATGTGAAACATTATTCGGTGAAATGTGAAACATTATTCGGTGAAATTTGAAGCATTATTCGGTGAAATGTGAAACATTCTACTGAATACTGTTATGTTTTCTTTTTCCATTCAGTTCAGCTGAAAACGTTCCAATTTCACTGAATAATTTGTAACATAACAGTATTCGGTAGAATGTTTCACATTTCACCGAATAATGCTTCAAATTTCACCGAATAATGTTTCACATTTCACCGAATAATATTTGTGAACAAGGTACACTTTAAGGGATGTGTACACCCGAACCACACCCTATATATATATATATATATATATATATATATATATATATAAGTGTATATATTCATCTTATGGAGTATTTAATTGGTGTGAAAAGAAAATGCAAGCAAGTTGTTTTGGAGAAGGAAGGCTACGGCATGCATATATATACATATGATATGAAGCTTCCTTGCAAATCTTGGAGCCAACTCCAAACGGAATTTCACGAGCATATTCACTTGCGTGTGGGGAGATGTTGTAATTTACAACTAATATAAAGTGACATTAATAATATTAATGAGCAATGTGTTTTTATAATAATGCTACGTTGAAAAATGTGTTAGAACTTATAATGTTAAAACACAAATATCTTCTAGCGGAAATATTAAATTCAGAGTAAGTAATGTTAATATGCCTTGAATCAATATCGTTAACCGGCGCCACAATAGGGGTCCCCGACGGTGGTCTAGATTAGGGAGTCGGGGGTCCAGGGGGCAACATGCTGGGGGCAGCGCTACCCCACTTTAACAATATGCTATGTTTATTGTTAATGGGCCTGTCGTCTATCTATTTTGGGCTTACGGTCCATTGTCTTTTTAGGGTTTCACGAGCGCCTATAAATACTCATTAACTGACGATGCTTGTAACCCTAATTTGTTAGCCCCATAATACAAATCTGGTTCTTTTGCCCATGGACGTAGGTAACACGTACATTGTTGCTGAACCACATTAAGTCTTTGTGTCTTTCTTTGTCTATTTATCGTTCTCGTTAGTCGTTACAACAAGTAAGCATAATGATTTATGATGGAAATCTTACTTAACCAATTAATTAAAAAAAGCTTGAAAAGCACTAACATTTTAGTATAATTCTCACTAGAAAGGATTTTAAACGAGTCCGCTTGTTTTATCAAATGCTTTTACGATATGATTACAATGACTTTTGAGTACAAATTTGCCTAGAAACCATTTAGGTAGGTCAAAAGACCATAAGTTTATCAATCAATCCCAACAACAAACCAAGAACAAGTAAATTTGTACCTTGATCTCCTTGACAGATCTAGGAATTTCTAAGAGGGAGGGGGCCTATTTTTTTTTTAATCTATATATAAAAGCTTTTTTTGTTTAAATAAATTAGAAAAATATTAAATTTATGATTTAAAATTTAAATTTATAGCCACTTTAGTTGAAAAAACTTAGAGAAACAAAAAAACATCAAAAACTAAATGAAACCAAAATGATTCTAACCCATGACCTAAATGATTAATTAAAATACACACTTCCTACAAACCAACTAAACTAAGCAAGCTTTGTGATTTATTATCTTTTAAAAAAAACTCTTTTGGTCCTAAAAAAAACATTTTTTTTTCTTTAGGATAGATCCGCCTCTGTTCATAGATCACAACAAACCCCCTTCTCCCATTTTTATAATGACGAATAAATAATAACCCTAATGCCAATTGGTTGTAGGATGGAACCCATCAGTTTTGTGTGCTTGACTTTGTTAACGTATGATGCATTTGGGCGTGCGTGACCCACACATCGTATATGGCCCACCGAAATTTAATAACGATTTGGAAAATATTCTTCTTAATTAGATACATCCAATTTCAGTTAGATACATCCAATTTCGCCAACCAATAGAAGAAGTGGGAGCAAGTAAAAACTCGTTAAATAAAATTCAAGCCAAGTGATAATATATATTTCTTTCTTCAACCAAGATCTCATCATTTACACGTAAGTTCATATGAACATCGCTCGACCAAATCCGCACCTTACACACACATATATTGTCAAATTCCAACGAAACTAAACAAACTATTAATATTTATTAGGCATAGACCTATCTTTATGATATGAAGATTATGCGCTTAAAATCTGATTCATCTTAAATGTTGTACATAGAAGAAAAATGTGAATTAATTAAAACAAAATCAAGTTATGTCAAATTTTTTTAAGATTAAGAAATTGAGATTATACACCATAGTATAGTTAATTGTAGAAAACTACGAATTTGAGAGATTTCACAAAATCACTCATAAATTATAAAATTAGAGAAAATTATCCATAAACTTGGTATTATTTCAAAGAACCACCCCTCGTGACCTTTTTTATGTGCAAAAAACTTGAAGAAAAATGTTAAGCTATTGCTCTAAATATTGATGGTAAATATTCATTATAATTAACACTAAGGTTTAGTTTGAGTAATAAAGTGATATTTTAACATCTTTTAAACATTTTTTAGACGTAAAAAGGGTTTTGGATGGTTTTTTTCGAAAGAAAATAAAATTCACAGGTGATTTTATGTGATTATATAATTTACTGATGGTTTTTATGAAAAACTCCATATTTTAAGGGTGATTTTCCGTAATATACCTTGTGTAAGGGATGAGATTTTTGACAAGAGATTGAATTGGATAGGACGTGGGTAAAGGTGAGTAGGTAAGGAATTTCTGCAATATAAAATATTATTATTAAGAGGGGTGGCCTTTGGCTGTTGGAGAAACCCAAAGGCCCAAAAACTAACAAACATTACAGCGTCGAAAAGTGGCGACCTGTCGCCGTGAATTAGACTTAGAAGATTTGAATGAAATACTCCGTATAGGTATAACTCATTACTCATTATATAATACTAATATAATATAATATACGGTGTGAAAGTCCAACCTAATTACCTCTTACTATTAATATCTTATCCATATGATATTATGGTAAGATGGCTGGCGAAGTGGGCTCCATATGTAGTGGGAGTGGGCCCATTTGAGATTGGGACCTGTTTGGGGGTAGGGATATATAAGGTGCGACTTCCATTCGGTTAGCCAAACTAATAGTCAACCCTTTGCTTGCACGAAAATTCAAGGTTCACTGTTCAGCTGGTCGGTAAGTCGGTTTACTTGGTGCGTAATTTTTATCGGTTGGGTCACGTGTCTAGAATTTACCACAAAAAATGGTTGATTATCCTCGTCAGAGGCGGAGCTAGGGGATTCTGGGGGGTTACGTGATATCTCTCCTCGTCCAATAATTTACCTAGATGTATTTTCCTTGTCGATAGCTTCATTTTTTATATATAATATGCCTTACTCCAACAATTTTATTTCAATATAAAATAATACCTTTATATTTTACTTAAATTGACATTCACATATTATAATTCATCTCAAGAGCTTCGAAACCATAAGTTATATTACTTATTTTGATAATTTGACAAGAAGTTACGCAAGTTTAAATTTTTTATATCTAGTTGTACATTATTACATGTTAATTAAGAATACAATGTTCATGGGTTAACTTATCAACCATCAAAATTGAGATATATCTTGATCTCGAATTATCGTACCATATAAATATTTACAAGCTGTCATTTTAACCTATATCAACGGTTGAACACAGTAACCCTGTACGTACCAATATATAAGGAGAAACCCAATCACCAATTACTAGGTTATTTTTTTGGGAGGGAGATTAACGGTTGGGTTAGGTTAGGTTAGGTTAGGGTTTTTTTTTTTTTTTTGGGTGTGCAGGTTAGGTTTGTTTTAAAAAATTGATTATTACAAAAATTACTTGAGATAATTGTGTATTACAAAAATGAGAATCGACCATACAAATGTTTTTTTCCTATCAAAATATAGTTCAATGAATTAATTCATTTAGTGTTTATTATTTTCACAACTACTGATATAATTAAGGATATTTGAACTAGCTATAGGTGCTAGAATATGATCGACATACCCAATTGTCGATTTTTTTTATAACCAAATGTGAAAATTAAATGCATCATTTAAGCAAATAAAAAAAAATTCATTTCATATTCATTATCTCATTATACAGACTATTATTCATGTGATGTATAATAAGATTAAAAGATAAGAATGAAATGTTAAAATAATACTCTGTATCGTTTTAATTGACAGATAAAGTATAGATTAACATTCATTGAATGAATCTAGACAGCTAATATATACCAAAACAAAGTGTCCAAATTCATTGAATCTTCTATACAAGCAACGTATTAATGTACCTAGACTCGAGGATCACTTCCGAGCCATCCATAAGGCTAACACATACAATGGAAACTAATTTATCACACACCACACATTATTATAAAGTCACATGTATAAGTTAATCAAAAAAATAAAGTCACATCACATGTATAAAAAGGCCCCAAAGCTAAGTACAAGTACACCATATTTCTCTATAAATTTGACTTTAATTTTTATCCCCTCGATCTCTTGAGAAAAAGAGTTGTATGAAAAATAAAATTATAGGAAGAAAGTGTGAAAAACAATATAATCATCCAACCTGTCTGATATTTTGAATCATTTCTTTATTAAAAAAATAATTTAAAAAAAAATTACAATGATCAAATTTAATTTAATGTGTGATTTGTTGGAGCTTAAATTGCTTTTCGTGAGGTAAACTTCGAACATATTTTTGTTTCATTTGTACTTGAAAAAAAAGGATACAACCGACGAGTTTGATCTAACTAGAGTTTATGTTCCAAGGAAAAAACTTAAATGTAGGAGGTTATTCATATTCGATATCTTACGAGCAACGTACATAAATATAAGATTATGTTACATATTGTTAAGATGTCACATCTTAGCTACTCCACACTAATGGGAATTTGCCACATGATAATAAAAATAAAATAAATCATATTACTATATTATTACAATATCATATGGCATTTCACCTTTACAAAATAATAAATATATATGAATAATTGATCAATCAATCAAAATGCATATATGCATATACAATAATAATAATTAAATATCATCCACTTCTCCTAATTTTTTAAATTTTATTTTAGTCCAATTTAATCATTTTATATCTAAATCGAGTATGATATTATCCATTTAAAAACTATCTCTCTAATCTCTATGATTAATATATCTACTTTGTATGTAAATTCGTCCATCTTAAATGCTCCCCAAATAATTACTATATACACTACAAAAACACAATGATTTTTTAATGATTTTTTTAACGCTACACATACAACTCTTGAGATGCATAATTTGTAATGTATATAGTAATTTTTACATGTGTATAGTATCTCCCATCTCAATCTATAAAGTAACACATATTTTAGGATAAGACTTAAGAGCCATAGAGAGTAATTCATTAGTGCTTAGTATTTTATTATTATTATTATTATTATTATTATTATTATTATTATTATTATTATTATTATTATTATTATTATTATTATTATTACTGTATAATATAGTATTATTCATAATGATTTGGGTCGAATGAGATTTGTTAGTTTAACAACAAAAAAAAAAGAGAGGAGAGATTTGTTAGCTAGGGTTGTGGTCCACAAGTAAACCACCCTCCTAATTGTAATTATTAATAGTGTGTAAAACGTTAGATTTTTTTAGCTAATCAAAGATTCGGTTGTCTCTAATTACCATAAAGAGATCGCTACTGCCATCGGGTTAAGACTTAATTATGTAATTTTTGTTTTGGTCAGAATTCAATTATGCAACTTAGACTACTTTAGAAAGCACATTGTGATTGAATCAAAAAAGAAAAATAAAGCACATTGTGAAATAATAAAAATATTACTCTCTCCGTTCGGAAATAAATGATGTTTGACTTTTGTGCACGTAGTTTTAGGAGCTAAAAACTATATAAAATTTTATTTATTTTAATTAATTTTTTTCATAGTTTAATATTTATTAGTAATAAGTATTAAATTGTGAAAAAAATTAATTAAAACAAATAAGATTTTATATAGTTTTTAGCTCCTAAAACTGCGTGCAGAAAAGTCAAACATCATTTATTTCCGAACGGAGGAAGTATTAGAGAAAGAACTAAAGGCCAATTGATAAAAAAACATTAGCTTAACTATATTTTTTTAAAAACATTTGACTTGTCAATAATAGTGACTATTAGATTAATTTACACTCCATTGATAAAAAAAAAATAGCTTTGAATATGATCAGGAGCCGATCAAGAGAGGTTTAATTTAAAACTCTTGACTCTTGTGTTGAATGAATGGAGATATCCTTAATTAGCTACTTATATATTAACAAAATATGTATCAAACAAATTTTCTTTTCTTTTGACGATAATGAATGCATGTAAACTATTTAGAGAGTGGTCAGATGTGGGTGGCCATGAAATGGAAATGGTGATAGAAATTCAAATTTTTGGTCTAATGGGAAGTGCGAGGGTGAAATTTATCATAAACTCAGGGCAAGTAATGTGTGAAACATGCCAAAGTTGTGCAAAAAAATACAACACCTCCAAAAAAGAAGAAGAAAAAGGATCAATCCCTTTCTCATCTTATCCATTAGGTCTTACAAGTTACAATCAACTTAATTACGGCACGTATAATTGATGGATTAGCTGAAGTTGATAGAGTCGTTAAGGTTGATGGTTACGTGTGTTAAATATATACTCCGTATTAAATTAAACTGTTTATAAACTATTAAAGTGTTTAATAACCCTAATTGATAAGGTAGTTGATATAAACTAATTGATACAAGATGAGAAAATAAATAGATTTATAAATATAACAACAAAAGTTTGGAAAAGCTTAGAGTGAGTATCTATTGAAAATCTAATTCCAGTCAAATTATATAATATTAAAGCAAAAAAATCAAAAAAAAAACTTCTTATCTTATCCTTTGGGTTATTCTCTCTCTTATATAGAAAATCTAATGTTGTATTCTCTTGGGCCTTGGGGAATATATAGTTTGGGCCTAGCCCATTAAAAATGATAAACTACCCTAATCCCAAACTAATTGATTTCTTTGTATCCAACAATGGCTAAACTCAAGCTCACAAGATTGGACCTAGAGATTTGAAAACTCGCAGCAAGATGATGCAAATAAGAGCCATATCCTTAGTTTAGCTTAATTGGTAAGGATGACACGTAATGATCAATAGGTCTCATATGCAAAAAAATGGAGTCTAGGGAAATTATATGGTACAAAATATAGATACTGTCGTATGTGAATTGGGTTTCCACATTGGAATAAAAATATACATTAATAGTAGTAACTTATAAAGGGATGGTTGAGATTTAGATTAATTTCGATTTTCTTTAATTTTTTTTAGGGTTAATTAATTCTTATCAGGTACTCTTTATCCAAACCCTAAAATCTTATACCAAATCTTCCTCTTCCCGCCGAAGAGAAACCAATTCAATTGCAGCTCTTCGATCCCAAAGATCCAACCTTTTTCAATCAAATCGGAAAACCCAGAAAAACTGAAGATGGTGCGAAAACAGTTAAGGCTCAGCCACGACGCCGGAGACTTCAACCGTCTCCCGCTCGATCTATGGTTCCAAATCCTGTCCTTCCTCCCCGTCCAATCCCTCCTCGTCCTCTGCGCCGTCTGCAAATCGCTCCTCTCCGTCATCCAAGACCACCGCTTCGCCTCCTTACACCTCCGCCGCTTCCCCAACAACCTCTCCGAAACCCGATTCCTCACAGTCCACTCCGACGGAACGGGTTACCAAGTCCGTGACGGTTTCACCACCTTCAGCCAGTTCACCGAACCCCGTTTACAGACGGGCAAGAACACGGGATGGTGGGACCTTGCAGGGTCCCTCGACGGACTCTTTCTGCTTGTAAACACCCGTTTTGTTGAGTGGGCCCGCCTTACCGTGCTGTGGAACCCCTCCCTCAGGAAACTCCGTCAACTGACCCTCCCTGCGCCGGCGGCGAGACACCTTGGCCTCGGGTTCGATCCAAAGTGCAACGACTATAAGGTGGTCGCGATGAGTGGCTACTCGTCTAATCGGGTTTGGGTTTATAGCGTCGAATGGGACTCATGGACCGAGATTGTGAACACCGGGTTCGGTCGCAGGTTCAGGAAGAGCGTGTACTCGCAAAGCTTGGCGTTCGAGGACGGCCTGTTCTGGATCGAGTGCTGTAGTTCGAGGAAACTCGACAAAAATGGGTTGGTTTGGTTCGGGTTCGAAACCGAGAAGTTTCGATACGCTAATGTGCCCTACTCGATTGATCCAAAGGGCAGGAGGACGGGGAGCAGGCTCGTGATGCTCGATGGGGGGTCGTCGGTAGGGGTTTGGGGGGTCGATGCCGAGAGGCAAGGCTACGTATGGGCCTTGGAAATGGACACAATGTCGTGGACCATACGGTACAAGATCAATAGAAGGATTCTGCCATCGTGGACGGGACTCGAAAGGGTGAGGTTCGTCGAGAAGAATGGGGAGTTGGTGTGGAAGTATTGGACGAGTAACACTCGTAGTGTGAAGGTTTTGTCGTACGACATTGCGACGCAGGCGATCAAGCTGCGACGCAAGGAGTTTGCGGGACAGGTTGAAGATTGCTTCGGGGTTTATTTTGAGAGCTTGGTTATGCTTTGAATAGTTAGCTAGCTAGCAAGTTTGGACTCAAAACTTTTATGTATGGTTGCTGACATCTTTGATTAGTGCTTCTAATCGGTGTATTCAATCTATTTGGTGCTTCAATCGTATTGTCTTATTTGTGAATAGTGATTAGAGAGGGCAATTTGTTGCTTATGAAATTCATGAATTGCATACCACAACCAAACCCTAAAAAGAAAAATGGTTTTTCTATCCTATGCCTCAAAAGGGTACATACTACATACGAGTTTTCAAAAGGGATTTTTTGGGGTGAATGCTCTAGAGTATACGTATCAACAAACACTTTGCATATCCGACTTTGAAGGGTATGATTGTTGAGGTTTTGGATGAATTACTGGCTACATGATGCTGCCTGATTAGTGAGTTCAATTGCTTAATCAACATACAATCAGCTAGATGACACTTTGACAAATCCTTCTCTTCCTACTTAACAAGGAAGAAGGCTACAATTGGGTTGATCTAATTGGTGACATCTTTGATCACATTTTGTCGATCTTCCCCGATACAACCACCCTACTACGCGCGAATAGTTTTTAGAAAACGTGGTCATTACAGATGAACGGATAAGGACTCTGATGCACTCTTCCGCACCCTCTGCTTTACCGACTCTTATTTGTTAAGAGACAAGCCTAGGAGAGATATTCATTGTGAATCATTGATGACCTCTCCTGGATTTGTCTCTGAACAAATTAGAGTTAATAATGCAAAGGGTGCAGAACTCGATGAATGCATTATATTCCTTTTCCCCATATCAGTAACTAACTACATCGATCTTCTGAAAAATCTTCGCACATAATAGGGTGGATGTACTAGAGAACACCGACAAAACATGCTCAAATATAGATTATACATAGAAGGCCATATTTCTTACAATAGGACTTATAGACACGTGCTCAGTATTTCTGTTGAAACAGGAGGTGTGTTGGTCCGATTAGATAATTCAAGAACTTGTTGGAAAGCTAACTTCAAGAACTACGACTTTATTGAGAAGGACTTTTATGAAATCCTCCTCAAAGATGCCCCAAAAAAATGAAAATATAAAATCATTTTCTCTAGGTAAGATGTGATGCTATAAAGGCTAGAAGTGCATAAAACACCGAACTGGGATGCCAAAAAGCCCCTGAAAGTAGGTCAAATTCCTTACAGTTATGACTAAATTAAAAGACACATGCTTGGTATTTCTATCGCAACAGAAGTTGCATTGGTCCGATCAGAGAGTTTGAATATTTGTTGGAAAGATAACTTCAAGAGCTATGACTTTACTGATGATGACTTTTGTGAAATCCCCCTTGAAGATGCCCAAAAGATATTTTTTCCACCAGTTTGTAATCTGGACAAATTAAAGGTTTTTTTTTTCCAAAGGGGGTAGTCCATGAAAATCTCAAAAAAATGAAAATCTAAAATCCTTTTCTCTAAGAAAAGTTTGATGCTATTAAGGCTAAAAGTCCATAAAACACCCACCCGTGATGTCAAAAAAGCCCTGGAAAGAAGGTCATATTCTTTACAATAGGACTTACAGACACATGCTCGATATTTATGTTGAAACAGAAGGTAAGTTGGCCCGATAAGGGAGTTCGAGCACTTGTTGGAATGCTAACTTAAAGAGTACGACTTTACTGTGGATGACTTTTGTGACAACTTCCTCGAAGATGCCCAAAAAAATCATTTTTCCACAAGTTTGTAATTTGGACAAATGGAAGGCTTTTTCCAAAGGGGATAGTCCACGAAAATCTCAAAATCTCGAAAAAAAAAATCCAAAATCATTTTCTCTAGCGAAGGTGTGATGCTATTAAGGCTAGACGTTCATAAAACACTCATCCAGGATGTCAAAAAAGTCCCGGAAAGAAGGTCATATAACCATATTCATTACAATATGACTTACAAATACATGCTCGATATTTATGTCAAAACAGGAGGTGCGTTGGTTTGATCAAGGAGTTCGAGTGCTTGTTCGAAAGATAACTTCAAGAGCTACAACTTTACCGAGGATGACTTTTGCGAAATCCTCATTGAAGGTGCCGAAAAAAATCATTTTTCCACCAGTTTGTAATCTGGATAAATTAAAGGCTTTTTCAAAGGGGGTAGTCCACGAAAATCTCAAAATCTCAAAAAAATGAAAATACAAAATCATTTTCTCTAGACAAGGTGTGATGCTATTAAGGCTAGAAGTCCATAAAACACCGACTCGGGATGTCAAAAAGCCCCCGGAAAGTAGGTCATATTCCTTACAATAGAACTAAAAGACACATGCTCGGTATTTTTATCAAAACAGGAGTTACGTTGGTCCGATCAAAGATGTTTGAACACTTGTTGCAAAGCTAAGTTCAAGAGCTATGACTTTATTGAGGACGACTTTTGTGAAATCCCCCTTGAAGATGCACAAAAAAAATCATTTTTTGACCAGTTTTTAATCTTGACAAATTAAAGGCTTTTTCCAAAGGGGGTAGTCCACGAAAATCTCAAAATCTCATTAAAAAAATCCAAAATCCTTTTCTCTAGGAAAGGTGTGATGCTATTAAGGCTAGATGTTCATAAAAACACCCATCCAAGATGTCAAAAAAGCCCCGGAAAGAAGGTTATATTCCTTACAATATGACTTATAGACACATGCTCGGTGTTTTTGTCGAAACAAGAGGTGCTTTGGTCCAATCAGGAAGGTCGAGCACTTTTTAGAAATCTAACTTCAAGAGCTACGAGTTTACTGAGGATGACTTTTGTGAAATCTTCCTCAAAGATGCATAAAAGTCACTTTTTCACAAGTTTGTATTCTGGATAAATTGAAGGCTTTCTCTAAGGGGTAGTCCACGAAAACCTCAAAATCTCAAAATAAAAATAAAAATATAAAATCCTTTTCTTTAGGCAAGGTGTGATGCTATTAAGGCTAGACATTCATAAAACACCCATCCGGGATGTCAAAAAAGCCCCAGAAAGTAGGTCATATTCCTTATAATATAATGAACTTATAGACTCATGCTCGGTATTTCTGTCAAAACAGGAGGTATGTTGGTCCGATCTGGGAGTTCGAGCGCTTGTTGGAAAGCTATCTTCAAGAGCTACTACTTTATTGCGGATGACTTTTGCGAAATCCTCCTCGAAGATACCTAAAAAAATCATTTTTCCATCATTTTGTAATATAAACAAATTAAAGATTTTTTCTAAAGGGGTAGTCCACGAAAATATCAAAATCTCAAAAAATGAAAAATCTAAATTTTTTTATCTAGGCAAGGTGCGATGCTATTAAAGCTAGAATCCATAAAACACCCACCCGAGTTGTCAAAAAAGCCCCGGAAAAAAGGTCATATTCCTTACTATAGGACTTAAAGACACATGCTCGGTATTTCTATCGAAACAAGAGTTGTGTTGGTCGATCAGAGAGTTTGAACACTTGTTGGAAAGGTAACTTCAAGAGATACAACTTTACTGAGGATCGCTTTTGTGAAATCCTTCTCGAAGATGCCCAAAAAAATTATTTTTCCACAAGTTTTGAAGGCTTTTTCTAAAGGGTAGTCCACGAAAATATCAAAAAATGAAAATCTTAAATCCTTTTTTCTAGGGAAGGTGTGATGCTATTAAGGATAGATTTCCATAAAGCACCGACCCGGTATGCCAAAGAAGCCCCAAAAGAAGGTCATATTCCTTACATCAGGACTTATAGATACATGCTCGGTATTTCTATCGAAACAAGAGTTGCGTTGGTCCGATCAAAGAGTTTGAACACTTGTTGAAAAGCTAACCTCAAGAGCTATGACTTTATTGCAGATGACTTTTGTGAAATCCCCGCTCGAAGATGCCCAAAAAAATCATTTCTCCCCATTTTGTAATTTGGATAAATTGATTCTATTAAGGTTAGACGTGCAAAATTTATCGGACCAACACACCTTTTGTATCGACAGAAATACCGAGCATGTGTTTGTACGTAAGTCCTATTGTAAAGAATATGACCTTTTTTCGGGTCTTTTTTGACATTCCAGGTGGGTGTTTTATGGACGTCTAACCTTAATAGAATCACGTCTTGCCTAAAGAAAAGGATTTTGTGTTTTCATTTTTTTGAGATTTTGATATTTTTGTGAAATCCTGCTCGAAGCATGAAGAAACGGAGGACGGTGCAAAAAAACGATAAATTTCAAGAGCATGGTTGGATGTCCCTGTAAGTGTAAGATGGTTAAGAAGAAATTAAAGTCTTAGTAATCACTAACGTTGTGACATTTCCTTGCTTTATAAAAAAGATTGTTACAAAGAACCCTATGATCGTGATAATATCAAATGCCTTGACTGCATCTTGTGCACCCTCAAAGTGTTCTGAGTTAAATATCTCCTTGAGACCATATGCACCCTTCAAAGCAAGCTTGACAATCCTTCTCAACTCCTCAGTTGAAGCTAAATATTGTGAATCATTTTAACTTCTATATGAGAAATCAAGGATGGTTGTCAGACTTGCTTTGAAAGCTACCTATGCACTCACAGAGATATTTAAGGCAGGGCACTTTGAGGGTGCCCAAGATGCAGTCATGACATCTGATATATTCACCACCATGGAATCCTTGGTGTTCATCAATGCTTAGTCTAGTGTTTTAGCCCCTATGATGCTACCAATTAAGAAGGACCAACCTTTGGAAAAGAAAGTTGTTCATAATAAGAAGGAGCAACCCTTGGAAAAGAAAGTTGTCCATAACTTCAGCAAGTTGGATTCTTTAACTCAAATCCATACTAAGTTACCGAAATTTGTGGGATTTGGATTTAGATTTGAGTTCGTTTAGAATTGCCAACGGATGCAATTGGTTTTGGTTTATTAGCTAGAATAAATGGAGTGGTTCATTTATGATTTATCTACACTACTTCGTAAGTTAGAACCTCTCCTACTTCCGATTTGGAATATTTGTTTCCAATCAAGTGTGCACATCCAATGGATGTAGCCCATTACTGATGTCTACGGGGAGAGATATGGACTTTGATGGTTCATTGATTGCTACACCCACCTTACTAACTCCAACTAGTTTGGAGACGAGCCCGATCCGGGGAGCTCTTCACTGTGAATCATGTAATTGCTGGACCTGTTTTCAAGGCGCCCAAGATACATTCACAACATCTGGTATTGTCAATTTGTCACCAGCACAAGGTCCTCGGTGTTCATTGAGGTGTTCAATGAACACGCTAGAGACTTCAGACCCATCCTTTGCTACAAAGGAGAAGTAGTTCAATGAGAGGTTGACTGCCCGCGGGGCCATAGACAACGACAGGAAAGGGGTGATTTGAGTGCGATTCTTGTCACACTTGGGCACACCCTGCTTGCAACAAGCTTGATAAGTCTAATCCACCATCGTCGCTAGTGCGAGCCAACAACTTTGAATCTTCAATTGTGGTGTGCATCAGCGATGGTCCTAAATGGTTGAGATACTTAGAAACTGTAGTTGAGATCAAGTTGTAGGGTTTATGTATTCACAACTCTTTGTGGTGGATTTATCACCACCTATTACAACCCTTAGCCTTGGGTACCATCCTTAGTGCAACGATTGGGTACCGTCCTTGGTGCTGTCGATTTGCCTGCATCCATGTCTATCAGAAATCAAAATCATTTGAACAATCGAACCAAACTTACATACTAATGATGGATAAACCAAGTTGTATAATCCACCTGACACATTCATGCTTACAAGAAGAAAAAGTGAAAACTAAGGTTTCTTAAGTCATAAAATGATACAACCACAGTACAAAATGAAAACGAAGGTTTCATAATACAACAGTGTACTTACAAATACAACATCAGCTTGGGGAAGTTCACTATAAAGCATCACCATTTTCGTTGTCGTTGTTGTCATCACTTTCGGCTTCATCCATCTCTTCATCATCGGCTTCATCCACTTCTCCATCCATAAGCCACTGTTCGAGCTCGTCCATCTCTTCATAGTCCTGGACATAATAATAGCTCTCGCAATGGTCCCACTGTGTTGTCCCCAACTCTTCTCCACGGCCAGCGACATGTAGGTAGGGTCTGCTCCTAGCCAATGCGTCCACCAGATCCCTGTTAATGCTCCCGGTAACTCCCAGCCATTTCAGCCGTTGAAAGTAGGGCCTTTTTAACCACCGAAAAGCAAGAGAAGTTAGGCGACCACAGTTGTAGAGATCCAGCAAGCGCAGGGTGCTTCCACCATGCCACCTGTTATCGTCTACTAACATGGAGGCCAAGGCCATCACAGAAGTGTCCCCGATGAGTGGGCACTGTCTCAGGCGAAGCTCACAGATGGGAGCACGGCTCTTTGCTAGGAGAAGCACCCCATTGTCGCTTAGGTTGGGGAGAGTGGAAAGGTCCAGTTCTTGCAAGACTATGTTAGAAGCGCCTCCGAAGAGAGCCGATATGCACTTGTCCGTAAGTCTCTTGCAGCCTCTGAGGGACAATGCTACCAGTGAACTGGTAACTAAACTTCTCAGGTATGAAATTCCTGCATCAGTTACATCAGAACCGTCGAGAAGAAGGATCTTCAGTTTAGGGAGGGTGCTGATTGCCATGATCGCTTCGTCTCCAAGGTTTCTGCAGTCTCTGAGATCAAGAAATGTGAGATCCAAGTTTGATGCCAGGTGGGAAATTGAGAGATTGGTCAGCAGGTTGCACCATCGCAGGCAAACATAAGTCAGAGACAGGGGAGTCGCTGCAATGTCATGGAAAACCAGGTCGGTGAGATTGGTACCATGTGATATTTTCAGCTTGTATAAGTTCGAGGACGAATGCAAGATGGTTCTGAATCCAGTGTCTGTGACTCGGCAAAAACCACCTAGACAGATGCTCTCTAAGCTCGCACATCTGTCAGCCATCATGAGGATGCCAAGGTCATTGACACGGCGGAAATAGGAAACAAGGAACTCTTGGCTCCTCACCAAGGAAAGGTATTTCAGGTTTCCATGTTTATTGATTTGCTCGAGTCCGGAGTTGGTAAGATCAAATGCAAGCCGTGGTTCAATAATGGGCGCATCTCGAAGATCCAAATGGGTCAAGGAGGGGAGACTATCAGATATGGTGCCAATCATGGTGTCTGTGATATAATCAACTGCTAGACACAGTTTCTGAAGATTCGGAAACACAGGAAGCCGGATATTGTCCTGGAGCTGCTCAGGAGCAATAGTTGGGCTAAGCATTTCTGTCAACATTAAAGAAGAGACGTAACCTATATCGAGAGAAGCTAATTTTGGAGAAGCTGACGTCCAAGCCCGAGCAAAACTTTGTCGAAGAAATGTTGATACATCAAATCCCAGGTTCAAAGTCTGCAAGAAAAGCAACATCAGATATAAAATCTGCAAGAAAAACAACATCAGATATAAATAAAGAATGCATTCCCATGTAACCAAATTAACCGGGAAGATAATGAATATTTTTCTTAATAAGAAAAGGGTAAATATATTTAAGAGAAAATATAGTAATTAATTAATCACTGGGTGCTACCTAACAATCTTTACAGGCCAGTATGAAATTAAGTTATATATACAAGTCAGAAAATTTAGTGAAACATTCTGACTTTGTCATTGGAGGGAATCATAAAGCTCATGGATTTTCACTTTTATCATATATCAAGAGTATTTGTGACTCTGCTTTGTTCAAGAAGAAAGTTCAGTTTGTTGTCTTCTATCATTCAACTCTGTATGATATAATTGACAAGAGGGACTATACAGTAAAATTTGCTGAAACAAGCCCAACTAATTTTGCTTTCTTTCTCAAACCTAAAGAAGCTTGCATATTTTGTTGGCTTCAAGGAAAGAGATCTTTAAGAGTATACACTCATAATATAAAAAGTTAACCATGGAGAAAGATTCGGTTAACATTAGTCAAAGAAAAGGGACATTAGGGATCATATGGACTGAGATCTAGAGAACAAGAAGAATGGGTGGACATGAAGATTCGGTTAACATGAAGTTTTCATTTTCATGCATTGAAGCATTAAGAGAACTGCAAAGAGTTTCTTTTTAAGCTTATTGATTTTGCATGCTGACCAATCATGAAACTTCAAACTGTATGTTGTATAGCTGTGGTTTTAGTCAGCTGACTTAGCCTGACACAGACTGCATCACTGATTTTACATACTTAAAAGAAATTTTAGCTTCATCAAAAGAGGCAAACAAGGCTTTTATTTTTCTCTTTTCAACCTGTTTAGTAAAAGGCTCACGCCAAATAAAGAGTGAAAAATAGAATGATATCATAAGGTCAATTGCAGTTGGTAATTCAATTCAATTATAGGGAGAAAATAGAACATTAAACCATAAGAAAAACGCGTTTATCAGATTAGGAGAGGTAGTCACAGAAAGGATAAATGGTTTATTATTTCATTTTAGAACCAATGCTTGATAAGATAGTCGACTGACCCTACTTTTTTATGACATTAATGTGTATATCTAGGCTTATAAAAATTACTATCTATGATCTATAATCTCAGTTAATTTTCAAAATGAACCCCCTCAAAGAATTCTTCAATCATCATAAAACAACCAATTTGGTTGTTGGATTGGATCTTACTTCCAATTCACTGCAACCCTTGAATAACTCCTCCAGGTCAGAAATATTAATGGCACGGCCTCTTTTATCCGCAACAGAACCTAAATAAAGAGACCTGAAGAGCAAAAGAAGATACATAACAAACAACTGGCAACACCGCACAATGCAGAAAATAAACTAAGGAACATTAAAGTCTTGCTTTCAACAAGTGATTCTTTAAAATATGAATCAAATGGCATCTCACGCGTTAAGCGGTGACAAGTTCATAATTCCTCAATCATAAACACAAGAGCATACTTACAATTGACAGCAACCATAACTGAAATTTCGCACATAACTCAGATATATCTATTTTGCACAATGAACTTTCTAAAAAAGATAACAAACCTGAGATCATGACAATGAACCCCAATTTCAGATAGGAGCCTCCCGGTGAACCCTCCACAGTTCTGGAGATTTAGCTCATGAAGAGAAGGCCGAGTTAATAGATCGATTGCTGAATCAGTGAGCCGGCTGCAATCAACCTTCATGCTTCTGAGATGCGGATTAGCGGGCAGTAAAGGAGCCAATATAAGCTCAGTTGGAGCTATATCCTGAAATAATAATATTTTTTTTAAAAAAAAAATTACACTCAAATCATCAAACAAATCAATCAAAACTTCAACCCTGAAAACCAATTGAAAAATCTTGTCTCCTCATTGTTATTGAATTCCCCCAAATTATAGTTTCTCCACTCCGTTCCACTCAATAGATCGAGAAAATGAAATGGCATGGCCTCGATTCTGTTCGAATCAAACAATCGACCGCATAAATAAATGATTTCATGTTTGATACGATTAATAAATGATTTCGCATCCAATAAGGACTTGATAAATGTTTTCCTTTTGGGTCAATTCGTTATCTAAGTAAATTGGAAATTTGCAGAACTGCATGTCATAGAAAGACTCGTGCTTTATCTGAAATCGATCACTTAAAAAAGGAGGAGAAAGAGAGAGAGGGAGAAAGACTTACATAAAGGTGGAAGTTGGGGAGGTAAGTGAAGACATTCTGGGCGCAGGATCTGATGGTTCGACAAGTAGAAGCGACGGAACAGATGGAAGAGAGATCGAGCTTTAACAGGATCGTTTGCAGAACCGTCGATGGCAACTGCTCTAAGCTTCTGGAATCGTCGGCAACGCCGGAGTGTCCATATTCCGGCTCCGCCATTTTCGCCGCTGATTCCGCCTCCTCTGTCTCTCTCTGTACGACTTCGATTGGATCTGGTTTGGGATTTCTGGGAGAGAAGTAGGACGAATGAACAAGGAAAGAGAAATACTTCATACGGAGTAATTAGGAAAATACAGTAAGAGAGGGATAAATGAAAAACAGAAATGATTAATATTGTTATCTTATTCGGAAAATGAAAAAAATACTCCCTCCTTTAACTTTTATTTTTCGTTTACTAAATAATAAAAATTAAATAAAATATTATTTTTTTTAATAATCTCATACTTAATGAAAGTATGATATCATTAAAAAAATATTTTATATAAAAAAATATCACCTTAAAAAATATACATATGAATAGTAGAAAGACAATTAAAATTGAACAGAGAGAGTATATACGAAGGAGTGTGTTTTAGACAACTCTGGGGTTGAAAGCCAAATTCTTTTAGTCACATTTAACTTCTCAGGCGATTGTGTTCTATTATTATACCTATCAACTAATGGCTCTTTTGGTTTAATACAGGAAGAACAATTTCCGGAAAGTTACTTCTCGGGAATTGAATTCTCACGAATTGCACTTCCTGGCAATTGAAAAAATATGTTTGATTGGATTTTAAATAGTAGGAATTAAAATAAGGAAATTAGAAATCTCTAATTATAAAAGGTGGAATTGCAATTTATCTAGGAGAGTAGGTAAGTTAAATTCCTCTAAAATGGAGGAATTTAACTAATGTGACAAAAACTCCAACCAAGCATATACAATACTCCGTATATTTTATCTACTTCTTGGGTTTTTCCGTTGTTAATCAAACGAGTCCTAATTATAAAAGGTGGAATTGCAACTTATCTCGGGAGAGTAGATAAAAGTTAAATTTCTTTATAATGGAGAAATTTAAATTCTTGGGTTTTCCTGTTACAAAAAATCCAACCAACTACATATATTTTATCTACTTCCTGAGCTTTTCTACCTCCTAGTTTTTTCAGTTGCCAACCAAACGAGCCCTAATAGTAGTGTTTAGCTTTTCACAAACTTCTTTATTTGATAGAAGAGTCAATTTTTAATGTCACTGTCTTTTTTGTTCACCTTGATTTTCTTTGTTTACTTTCTTCTTCGACGGTTTCGATATTTGCCATTTTTCTTTAACTTCTCAATTTTTTAGGCAATAGTTTATCTGTATTTTGAACTCGTCTTTTTCAAAACAAAAACAAAAATGTGCAAATATAATTAGACCTTGATACCGATATGTTAGTGCTACAAAAGTAACTTATGCAGAAAAAACATACAAGATGACAAGTGATTTACGATGAAAATCCTCAACCTATAACCATATAGTGCGAAATAAAAACTACCACCTTCATTTGTCTTGAAGAGGATGTTCAAATAGATCTACTTATATTATTAAAAAAAAATATCTAAGACTTCATTATACAAACTCGCGCACTAGCTTACTAACTTTAATTCTTTAAATAAACCTATTCCACAACCTTAGAATGATAGAATCTATAATGTTACTATTCGTGTTCTCCATTCACACCTCAAACCCGTTACATAGACAAATATATATAATCCTACTACATATTATATGAATCGATGAAAAAGAAAACTCTAGAGAATCATCATTAGATAAAATAAAGGAGAACTATGATAATGACTCAACAAGCTAGCTTGGAACGCTATCATGGAGAACTATGATCCGTAGATTTTGATGACACCAACAAGACCTTTGTTTGCGCGATTCAGTGGCTGGTTCGGACATGTACCAAGACGGCAAGAAGTACAAGGCTGCGGTTTGGAAGGCGCTTAAGGACACTGGTACAAAGGCAGATCTTTTGGTAAGCAAACCCAGGTGCTGCTGGGTGGAATTTTTTTTCCAACTCATAATTGTTTTTTTGCTAGGGTAGTTTTATTCGTCTCTTTGCATTGAATAATTTTCTGCTTATTTATAATGCACTTGTACTCAACTACTTGCACCTATTCCAGTTCAACCATTGTTGAAACTTGTTTTCAAACAAAACTGAATTCCAGATTGAAGAAGATGAGAAGAACTGAAGAAGATTGTCGTCATTACTCATTGCAAGCACTTGTATATTTTATGTAGCCTTCATTATGATGTATGAAGTTAGAACTATTACACAAATCTAACTTCTATTTGTACTTATTATTATAATGAACAAAAGAACATATATAATTTCCATATGATTAGATACACTACTGAGTGTGAAAATGAGGAAGTTATTGAGAGGGAGCCTATGTCCAACGGCTTGCTTCGCAAGGGTAGCAGGCCCCGATGTTGAGGTCGTCGATCTGTACATCGGTCTCGTAGATGGTTCCGGGCTTCCATTGGGCCGGTAGCGCTGTCTGTGCCCAAATGTTCTTCCCATCGTACCCCATTGTCACCACGAACCTCAACTGCAACGGCCCATCTGGAGCTCTCGATGTGTTCCACACCGCCCCATAACTCCGATCCATCCCCGTCCAAGCTGATGACCCAACCTATTCAAAACCCACAAAATTCATAAATCCCTAGCAATCCCTTGTGTAGTGTTGTGTTCATTTCATCTATTGATTCAAGGAGTGTCACAAATATGTCAAAATTATAGATAAATATGCAAGTTTCCTCTCAAAATTTTGTGCATATTTAGCATCTCTAAATGACAAAAAAATAAACATGTGCAATGTCAAAGTTGGCATACAAAAAGCAACAAAATAAGTGGTGACATTAAATGAATATGGGTTACCTGGGCCACCTCAGTAATCAAAATCTCAGTTTGGCCTCCTTGAAAGAGGACTGTGAAGGCCAATTTGTTAGGGTATTTGCTGTATTCCTCCACCCTCACAGCTAAGTTCTTCTTGTATTCACATGGTACCCTGCAAATCAAATCGCCCTTTTTATTACTAATAATCAACCATAAAGAGTCACTTGTTGGAGCTGTTGCCCTACATCATCATTTTTTGACCGTTGATATGTCCACTCACAACATAAAATTTAGGTTGATTTGGATAACTGATGAATGAGGTGATAATGTATCTGACACTTGTATCTTATGAACTTGATAAGGTTTAGTCAGTTGCTGACCTCTTAAATTCAACATCTACAAGGCCAAGTTTGAGGAGTTTTGGGTCCATTCCATTGCTGGCCATGGCCCTGAAAGCTCTGCTGCTGAGAACAAGATCAGTAGTGTTATCTTTCTGTTTGTGAAGATCAGTTACCACCACATTTGTCCCCTTTTCACTGCACAGTGCCTTGTTCATGCATCTCACCTGCCCAAACCCACCACATGACAAACAAATTAATAAACTTTCTTTTTTTTATATATATATATATGAATTTCACAAGGGAAAGAGGGGAAAAAAGTCAATAGTTTTGGTAGATTGAATCAATAAGATGATTTGATATTTAATTACCTGAAAGCAAGCACCACAGTAAGCACCATTTTTGAAGAAGGAAGGAGAAGCAGCTGCTATGTGACCACCATAGTAGTTCAGTGCAAGGGAGCCATACCCACAAGCTCCCGCTGCATAATTATAATAAAAAAGATTAAAACTTTATTCAAATTTGAAGAAATTAAGGTCGAGCCAGATGTTATTATCCCAAATTATGATCTGGGTATCCAACCAATTTCACCCAATTCCATCTAGGCATCCACAATCAGACGATTGAATAAAAGGGGGAAAATTGATGAAACTTACTAGAGAGTGCAGATGCTTTGGAGTAGTAAGCAGCTTTGGAATGGTGATAGCAGTCATCACAAGGAGTTCCAGCGAGCGTAGTCTTTGCAGAAGCAGAAGAAAACAGGATCACGAAGAAGAACAAGGAGCTGGTGAGTTCCATCGCCATAGCCATGGCAGAAGAAGCAAGAAAGGGTAAGAAATTGAATTGAGCAAGTTTCAATCTTTGGATGAAAAAAGAAGAAGAGAGTGTTTTGAGTGTGGGATACCAGCTGGAGATGTTCAAGAGAGGTATATATAGTGTTGGTGGTGAGACATGGAAAGTGGAGATTAGGAACGCGTTGAGAAAGGAAATGGGGAGGAAAATGTGAACCCCCTGAAAGTCTGAAACGAAGGGAAAAAGTGGCGTAGGGGAAATTGGGGATTTTGGGGGTGAGGGTTTAAAATTTTATAATTAATTTGTTGGGTTCTTCGATTGAATTTGGTTATCAGCTGTCACTGCCGACCTTGTGTCCTTGTGCTGGGAGGGTTGACTGGTGAGCAGTAAGAATTTCTTTTACTCCGTACCAGTTACCACTCCTCTGAAATCCGAGGTCGGTTTGTGAGCAAACTACCTTAGTGTAGTTGTGTTCAAACATCTCGATAATGATCTCTCTAAACTAAACAAAATGTGTCTTTTTTTAAATGTATTACTCCCTCTCTTTCAAAATAAGTCGTTTGACTTTTCCGCACGCATTTTAAGGAAATAAAAACTATATAAAATATTATTTTTAATGAATTTGTTTTAATAAGTTTATACTTATGACTACTAAGTATGAAATTATTAAAAAAATTAATTAAAAAAATATTTTATAGTGTTTTTAACTCCTTAAAAAGCGTGTAGAAAAAGACAAACGACATTTATTTTAGAACGGATGGAGTACTACCATAGCTTAAAAATTTAAATCTCACTGCTAGTTCTCAAACTCAAAATAACTCTTAACGTTATATAAAAAAACATTTTTTTTTGCTTCTTATAAAACCTCTATGAAGAGTATTCGATTCGAGTGACAAATTTTTAGATTTTTTGGATCGAGATTACTAGAGGAGGAGTATTCGGGTGACGGATTTTTAAACTTTTGTGTTTCTTATTTATGTCTCTGCCTCTAATTTTACCTACGTCTATATGTGCTTTATTGCACTCCCTACTTTATATATGTTTGGCCCCTTGCACTATTTTCTCATACTCTTGAGTCTTTCGAAAACACTCTCTCAACTAGTTCAGGAAAGAGTGCGTATCGTGACCTTCTAGATCCCGCTTGATTGCGAAAAAAATGGATTGTTGTTGTTGTTGTTGTTGATATAAACATAACATATATCGATCAATAAGTTACAAGTTTAATAGAAAGTGTATTGTTATAAGAGATGACTTGAATATTAAACCATAAAGAACTCCACACAGTTGATATCATTAGTAGGATATATAAGTTGAAGAAAAGATGGATATATAAGATGTTAAATGCTATTGAGAGGTTTAATATAAGAGTATCTCTCCCACACTGATTATAAAAACTATATAAATAGTAGATTATAAGAAAGGATAAAATTTTATACAATAATTTAAACTTTTTTTGTTAAGTTGTGTATTTCGACTTTATAATTTGCAATAATAAAGTGAGGCTTATCTCTCACCAACTCTATTATTAATTGTTATCAACTACGGTTGTTAACAAACATTAATCCCTATTTCACTCTCTTTTGATATCCCTTACCTATCAATCTATCATCAACAACCAACCCAAACACCATGACAAAAGAAAACAATGTTTGTTATGGATCAAGAACTTTAATAATAGGAATAAAGGGGATTGAAAGATGAAAGCTTTTTGGTGCGCATGGAAACTAGGGAAGGTGATTAGGATATAGGTTAGTGGATTAGGACAACTATAGTGAGGATGTGTCTATGTTTGTTGAATTCATAATTGCAAAAGGATAGATAAGAATTAAGAAGGTGGAAAGCTCAATACAAAATGCCAATTTTCAACAGCTAAGGTGTCTACTGTCTATGAATAGAGTTTTAGGCATTGTGGTGGGCCAGGGGGGTGCCACACCAAAGGTCCAAAAAGCTAGCTTGCACACTTCCATTTAACAATTAGCATTGCATCCAATTCACCACCAGCTAGCTAGCCTTGCTATTTACCTATGAAAGTGGAAGCATGAAATGGTGGAGAGTGGAGACTCAAGTGTGACATTGGAATTTGGAGGTGTCTAATTATCCATCCATCAATCTACATCATTCCAAATTTGATGAAACTGAGTTGCATAGAGCAGATATAGTGACATTATAAAGATTGTTTTTATGGAAGGTGCATGTGTGGATTTGAGCTCCTAATGCTCAACTATATGGAAAGAAAAATAAATGCTTTCTTGAGTTTGTCAGATGTATTTTAGCTCGTTTGGTTGACAGAGGAAATAGAAGTTTCAGCAATTGGAAATAGTATCAGCGTTTAGTTGATTTTTTTGTTACAGAAAAACACAGAAAGTTAAATTCCCGTGAATTTAAATTCCCCATTTTGGAGGAAGTGCACTTAATTACCTAGGCCCCTAGCTAAGTTCCAATTCCACTCTTTTTAATAGGAAAATTCTATTTTCTTATTTCAATTCCTATAATCCAAAATTCAAAACCAAACACATTTTCTCAATTCCCATGATTTTCAATTTACGGGAATTGAATTCCTAAGAAGTTAACTTACCGGGAACTATACTTCCCACGTTTAACCAATAATTTTGGGGTAGACTGTTCGATCATATTGGATTTCATATATAGTTTTACTAAGGTTGGATTGACTCGAACTCATTGTTGTTGTTATGTGTTTGTGGATTGAAAGAGGTGTTAGGCTCTACCAAATCCACTTTGAGTCTTTTTTAATCAAATTAATCTATATTAATACGGCGTATATAATTACATTATAAATTTAATATTATTTATTTACATAATTTACAATGCATTTAATTTAAAATTTATACGGAGGATTATTTTAAATACACTATAAAAGTATTTATACATTATTACTTCATAACTAATGTCTAATGGAGATAGTTCAATCAATTTACTTATCATTGTTACTTACCAAGACTTGTCCCTTAAAACAAGGGTAAGTTCATAAAAGATCCTCACTTTTCAGACACTGTACTGTCTCCCTTAAAGTTTACTCAATGCAATTTTGTCTAATATCCCAATCGTAGGGATAGGTTGGGGTTAATACCATAGCTAATCTCATAATTTAGAATGAGATTTATATATATAAGAAGTTGTACCTCCAAATCCAAATGTTAATATTTAGATTTATATGTCCAGTGGCAGAGCTAGGAATTATTTTAGGGAGAACTCGTTATTTTTTAAGATTTTTTTGTACATATACAATATAAAGAATCTTTAAAATATAACAATTAAAAAAATCTTAAATTTATTATTAAAATGGTCATTTTGAGTTGAAAAAACCAAGAAAATATATATATATATATATAGATTTTTTTTCAAATAGAGCCAACTCCGATCCTGACCTCATACTCAAAATACTCACTCTCCGCTAAACAAATCTTATAATTTATTAAGCTGTTTTTGTAATATTTTAGTAAAAATTATAATGTAGATCCATAATTCTTTTTAAAAAAAATTCTTTCGGATTAGAGTAGTCTCGACCGAGCAGGTTCCGCCCCACTTTATTTTATCGCATCCTAGATTACTCAATGTTTTCTCTTTTATTGATGTAATTTTTTCATTTTTACTGTTTTCATAACGATTTATCTGTTTATCGATCTTTCGACCTATCAATCCATCGAACTTCGAATTCCTTTTCGGTTTTAAAAAAAAATTCTACATTTGTATATTTGGGAATAGAGATCCGTCCCCCAATGGTGAATCCACCGTTACAACCTAATTAATGTCATAAAGATTGATTCCTCCTTGGCGCAGTAAATGGAGCTGAACATCAAGCCATTTTGTATACATCCACGGATCCACCATTAAATGCACTTTCGAATTCAACTGTCTTATACTTATATATATGACAAACTATAGCTTTTTTAAATTCAATTCGAAATCAAGTTTTGATTGTTTAAACATCGTGCGAATTAATGAAGTGATTAAGCTGGTAACTTAAATAATAACGGTCTTGTTTAGCATAATAATAATAATAATAATAATAATAATAATAATAATAATAATAATAATATTAATATTAATTATGACAGCTGTGAAGCACATTATAACGTGTTTTTAATAATGGATTTAGTTTAATGTCCTAATCACCACAAAATCTGACCCTTCATTATGAGAAGATCTTTATTAGCACACGAAAACAATTTGATATTTATATCTTAATCCCCTAAATCTCTTTCTCAAAAAATAAAATAAAATCCCCTAAATCTCTTCAATTCAAGCGACCATCTATTACCGTATTAAAGCATGTTCAAGAGCAATTTCCTAAAACAATTTTCAATTTTGAAAATTATAAGTCAAATATTGTAAAATTTTTTGGCCTCATTCCAACAGCTTCTCTATTATAGAGTTTATATCAAAATATATAGAGTTTTCTCCAAATTTAGGGATGATCTCTATATTTTTTCTCTTCATTCTCTATTTTGGAAAATGTAACGGGGAAGCTCAAACCATTCCAATATTCTCCAAAAAATAAAGATGGAATTATTTCTTTTAGGTTAAATTAATCAAAATAATCTATTTTTGGAAGTGTTAAAAAAAATATCGATCCTCATCTTTCAACGGTAAGAAAAATAACTCATTTTTTGAAAAGTGTGATAACAAAGTATCCCAATTTTTTTCGACTATAGATCCAGGCAAAAAGATAACATATAACTAATGAAATTTATTTTGTGAATTTTGGATGATATTGATTTTTTTATTGAGAATGATATCATTTAATCAATTTTATGTCATTATTTTGACCCAATTTAAAGTCTTAAAAATGAGTCAGAATAATTTGTTACCTACCGGCAACTATCTCAAGGTTGTGCTATTTTTTTTATAGTTAAAAGATGAGGATATTTTTTTTTAACAATTTTATAAAAAGTTATGCTATTTTAATTAGTTTCGCCCATATTTTATTAGTAGAGCATTTTCTTTATGGGTCTTTGCAATGCTTTTCTTTTCTAGTCCAGACTTCCATTGTCATCGGTTGTCATGTACTGTTGTATTGTTGGTCTTGATTTAGGACACTTTGTCATCTGTCGATTGTTTTCAACTTCTCTAAATATTAGACAAATAGTTTGTCTTTTATTTCGATTTCTTTTTTTTTTTTTAAAAACGTGGGCCTCAAAGTTGGATTATTGGGCTGGTCCAAATCCATAGCCCATGTGACAAAGTGGGTTAAAAGATTACATGAAAAATTCAAGTTTTATGTAACACCGATTAACTACTACTTATTCAGTCAACCAGGCATTTAAATTCAAATCATGTAGATGGATTACTTCTAAAATCCATTAGGACTTGGAAGGTAATTTACTCTTTTATTGAATCTACCACCACCATTATGACATTGATTACACAAATAGATCATAAAATAAAGAAGAAGAAGAAAAAAAAATCATTAAATAAGTTTTTTCCCATCTTTTAAAACCACCACTAGCACATGGTAGTCTTTTACTTCAGTCTTGAAACTATGAACTCCAACATGCCATTATAAAAACCTATGTACATTATTTTTGTTGAACTAAAAAAAAATTAGCCTAAAATGTTAGAAGCTACATATGGAAGATTGATGATATCTATTATCTTTCAACTATGATTAATGGGGTGTGCCAAGCCAAGCTGTAGTGTAATACATGGATGACACTTGAGAGCCCAAGCAGCAAGCTACTTAAACGAACCCTCCCCCTTAAAAAATAAATTTAATATCGAAGTGGATCAATGACCCACATATATCAGATATTAAACTGATAAGAACAGATACTACACTTGATCTTAGCCAAAAGGCCGAGAAAGGTATGAATTGTTCAACAATTTTTTGGCCAATTTATATGCTCTAGCAAGATAGCTCCTTGTCCTTACAACGATGTGGGATTTGCAGTATTACTTTGGTAAGGACCTTTGCTTAAGATTTGTAGAGTAAGGATCTTACTATTTCTAAGTGACAACAAAAAAACATTACATTATCCAAACTAATATCCTTTATCCATTTGCATAGCTACAAAGGCCACCCAACAGCCACAATTCCCCATTATTGGTTGTTGAATTTGATTCAGATTTGAAGTAAGAAAGAAGCAAGGCCATGTGAAAATAGAACTTGAAAACTTGTATCCAATATCCATGGAGTATACATCTTGGTTCTAGCCGCATATATAAACAAGAAACGCCTTCTGCGAGTCTTCACCTACGCGCCTTTGTATAAGAGAGAGTGCGTACTTCATGAAATTTGCGCCCCATGGGAGCGTGATAGGCCCTCCCATTTGAACTCCAAGCTACTCCAAAGCCATGTCAAGGAAGCGCATTGCGTCTGCAGAGTACACGACCAATCGTCCCTTTTGGAAATCATCCGAAAACTTGATCAAGGTCATAGAGCTGCAGATGATCATCTTGGGTTTAGTTGTGGTTTTCTTGGAGAATGAAATTATCCGAAAACTCGTGTGATCTTTTGGAAATGCCATTGAGATAAAATGCCTTAAATACCAAGGATTCGAACATGAGAGTAAATTAGACAAGGCCTTAATACATGCTTCTCTTTTGTAGGTCCCCAAAGAAGCAAAACCATGTGAATCCTTCAATGCAATAGGGCCTGCTAGGACTGCCATTGCCCAGCTACCAACCTGCCTGGTGTCGAAATAGGGCCAGTTAACCGAAGCCACAACATCACCGGTTTCGTTTCATTGCAAAACATAGTACACAAGTAAGCTCCACCATCACATGGGTTTGCTTGTGAAGTAGATAGGATTTGGATTCGGGACTCACAACTATATAAGATCACTCGACACATTTCGGTTTTCATCCACCAAGGCAATCTTTGGCTTTCCTCTTGTAAGATCTTCAATCTCTTAAAATTTGTCTTTCCTTTTCAGCAATTAATCCTGCAAAATGATCAGCACTAAGAAGCTAATCAAGATGGCCAGGAAGTGGCAAAAATTGGCAGCAGCAAGCAGGAAGAGGATTTCCTTTCCGAGAAGCAACAGTGTTAAGAAAGCACAACAAGTAGAGAAGGGCCACTTCGTCGTCTACACAACTGATGAAAGACGATTTGCACTCCCCTTGGCCTATCTACAATCCGATATTCTCATAGAACTCCTAAGAATGGCAGAGGAGGAGTTCGGATTGGCTGGTGATGGACCCATCACCTTGCCATGTGACTCGGCTTTGTTAGAGTACACAATCTCTATCATTCAACACCGCACAGATAGAGAAGTAGTCGACGCTTTGCTGCTTTCTTTATCTCATTGTCGCTGTTCGTCATCAGCTATACACCATCAACAGATGCCTATCACCTGCTGTTAATGAAAGAGATTAGCTCTTTTTTTCTTTTTTTTTTGTACAATACAACACTCTTGTACTAGCTGGACATATCTAATACTACAAAAATTCAGTTTTCTTACACTTTTTTTTTGTTGGTGACAAGTAATATAATTTAAGGATTATAGAAAGAAATACAAATTCAAGGATTTAACAATAGGAACTTGCAAAATCACATCTATATATATTGATCATCGAATTTTCAGAATTTTGTATGAACACTTATTTCAAGAAAGGAGTAAATTTTACAAGGCTTAAGTGACCCTTCTTTAGTGTAGGGTCCCATAATGAAGCAAGAGTCCAACACCATGTGTGTATGCTTCGACGGAAATCGCTACCAACCTACAAGGGTCCGGCCACCTCATAGACAGCTATGCTATTTGATGAGGATGTAGTCATAGTACACAAGTAAACTACTACATTTTGGTATACTGTCAATAACATAGTTAGTCATCACCTGGCTTTGTTTGTGACTTGTTATAATAGAAATATAAACTGTTGTGAAAAAGCAAGTTCCTAATGAACATTTAAACTGGGATTGATGGGGTGCGCCAGGCCCAAGCAGCAGTGCAACACATGGGCGACGCTTGAGAGCACAAGTAGCAAGCTACTTGTATGAGTCCTCCCCCTTCAAAAATAAATTTAATATCGAAGTGAGCCAATGACCCACATATCAGATATTAAACTGATAAGAACAGATACTACACTTGATCTTAGCCAAAAGGCCGAGAAAGGTATGATTTGTTTGACTGTTTTTTGTTCGATTTATATGCTCTAACAAGCTATCTATTTGTCCTTGCAGCAATGTGGGATGAGGGACAGTACTTTGGTGAGATTGACCTTTAAATGTGTTGAACATACATTAAAAAAAAATTATGGTATGAAACTATATCTTGCTAAAAAATATGCAAACCACCTTACTCATCTTACTATTTCTAGGAGGCCCCAAAACATCACATTATCCAAACTTATACCCCATCATTGTTGTCGAATTTCGGTTAGATTTAAAGAAGTAAGAAGCAATGCCATGTGAAAATATAACTTGAAAACTTGTTTGGAGGGTGGGTGTGCTACATTGTCTTGGCGGATAGCGACTGAACGACACTTGCAAGACGGATAGCGATGTATCTTCATGAATGGACGACATTTTCTAATAATTCTCACATGGGTTTGCTCCTGAAGTAGCCATCACACAAGAAAGCAATGCTAGAGGATTTGCAACCAACTCGCAACTTGATCGCGAGTATAAATAAGAGCACTTGACCTATTTCACATCTCATCCACCAAAGCATATTTCTTCAGCTTTCCCTCTACAAGATCTGAAATCTTTCTTCCCTCTTCATAGAGATTCACACAAAAATGATCAGCACTAAGAAGTTAGTCAAGATGGCCAGGAAGTGGCAAAGATTCGCAGCTGCAAGCAGGAAAAAGATCTCCTTTCCCAGAAGCAACAGCATAAAGAAAACACAACAAGTAGTAGACAAGGGCCACTTTGTCGTCTACACAAGTGATGAAAGACGATTTGCACTTCCGTTGGCCTATCTACAATCCGATATTCTCATAGAACTCCTAAGAATGGCGGAGGAGGAGTTTGGATTGACCGGTGATGGACCCATCACCTTGCCATGTGACTCGGTTTTGTTGGAGTACGCAATCTCTATGATCCAACAACATGTAGATAGAGAAATAGCTGATGCTTTGCTGCTTTCCTTATCTCATTGTCAGTGCACATCATCAGCTATACACCATCAACAGTTGCCTATCAGCTGTTGCTAATCGAAGGAGATTAGCTCCTATTCTTGTAGATTACACTCTTGTAGTTGGATAATATAAATTTCTATTACTTCTATTTGAAACATTCCTTTTACCCATTTTATTTTGTAGTTGGATATATCGAACCAAGATACTGAATTAGCCCATAAAAGTCTATGACACTTCAATCAATCCTTAAGACGAAACACTTGGCAAGTATGAACACTTCAGTTGTTTCACAATCAAAGGCACAGTCTTCAGCTATGTGTGTTTTAAGCCTTCCCTCTAATTTAAAAGCAGTAGCAAAGTCCACACTGAGTGAAGGTAGATCATCCCAAATTATATCAATGAACTTAGCCAAAAATAAATAAAATTTATGGTATGTTGTCTCTCGTTTCACTCGTAAATTTATGAATTACATCAATGGACATAATGCAGTCTATATACACTAGCTGCAGTATTGTTCAAGATAGCTAATTTCAGAAGCTACATATGGAAGACTGTGCGAGGACAACAAAACTGTGCGAGGACATCTTCTCAGCCACGTCTCGAACCCTAGTTTTGATCTGATCTCTGTTCATAAATCTGCAAAATTTATTTGGGATCTGCTGGAAAAGAAATATGGGGCTGACGATGCAGGGAAAAAGAAATATGCTTGTGGGAAGTTTATGCAGTTCAAGATGGTCGATGATAAACCAATCATGGACCAAGTGCACGAGTATGAGAACCTGGTGGCTGACATTCTCTCCGAGGGCATGAAGATGTGCGAGGTCCTGCAGACGAATTTCCTGATCGAAAAATTGCCTGACTCGTGGGCTGGCTACCGCAACCACCTCAAGCACAAGAAGAAGGACCTCACTCTGGAAGAGCTCGTCGGTCACATGAAGATCGAAGAGGCAAACCGCCTCAAGGACAAACCTAAGCCCAAAACCGCTGATTCTGTGAAAGCTAATTTGGTTGAGTCCTCTGTGAAATCTGACAGGTCCAAGCAGGGAAACAAGCCTGGAGGTTCTAAGCCAAACATGAAACCAAAGAAGGGCCAGAAATTCAAGAAGTCTGGAAACCAGCCAGACAAGCAGCAGAAACAGGGAGGGACTGGAATCGGCTGCTACGTTTGTGGCAAGCCAGGCCATAAGGCTTGGCAGTGTCGCAATCGGGCTGATCTCCAGAACCAAGGACAGCAGCAGAACAAGCCCGCAGCTCCAGCCCAGCAGCAAGCCAATGTTGTCCAGGACAACAACCAGCTGATAGCCATGATCACTGAAATCAACCATGTGGGCGGCCAGGTTGATTGGCTCCTGGACAGCGGAGCTACTCGACACTTCTGTGCCAACAAGGACCTGTTTGCTGAGTTCGAGGATGCTACAGACATCGACCAGGTCTACATGGGTAACTCGAGCATCTCTCGAGTGCTTGGCAAGGGGAAGGTGACACTCAAGCTCACCTCAGGGAAGTCTCTTACCCTAGTGAATGTGCTTTATGTTCCTTCTCTGCGCCGAAATCTGATTTCATGTGGTTTGCTTGAGATAGCTGGAATTAAGCAAGTGACTGATGCTGGAAAAATGGTTTTAACCAAAAATGGAGAATTTGTAGGAAAGGCTTATAGGGCTGATTTTCTGTATGTGCTTGAGACCATGATTGAGAATAATGAGAATGCTTCTACTTCTGCTTATATTGCTGAGTCTGTTGATTTATGGCATGCTAGACTAGGACATGTGAATGCGAAATCTATATGTCGATTGCATGATATGGGTTTAATTCCTAGCCTATCCAAACATGACCATAGCAAATGTGAAATATGTGTTGAGGCCAAGTTCCATAAACAACCTTTTAAAACGGTGTTGGAAAGGACAACTAAATTGTTGGAGTTAGTCCATTATGATTTGGCTGATTTTAAGAACACTGAGAGTAGAGGTGGCAAGCGCTACTATATCACATTTGGGGATGACCATTCTAGATATACTAAGGTATACTTGCTTAGGTCCAAAGATGAAGCAGAAAGCATGTTTTATGTGTATAAAGCTGAAGTAGAAAACCAATTAAATTGCAAAATTAAAAGGCTCAGATCTGATAGAGGCGGTGAATATGTCACTCATTCTTTGAGAGAATTCTGTGAACAAAATGACATTATTCATGAATTTACAGCTCCCTATAGCCCACAACAAAATGGTATTGCTGAAAGGAAAAACAGAACTTTAAAGGAAATGATGAATGCTATGCTTTCTAGTTCTGGTTTGCCTGATAATATGTGGGGGGAAGCTGTATTGTCCGCTAATCATATTTTGAATAAGGTACCTCATAAGAAGCTTGACAAAACACCTTATGAACTTTGGAAAGGGCATCCGCCTAATCTGAAATTCTTGAAAGTGTGGGGGTGTCTAGCTAAGGTGGGGTTACCTTCATTCAAAGTTGATACTATTGGATCTAAGACTTTTGATGCAATTATGATTGGTTATGCTGAAAACAGTGCTGCATATCGTTTTATGTGTTTGAGTGATCGTACCTTGTGTGAATATCGTGATGCTGTTTTCTTTGAGCATGTGTTTCCTTTAAAGAAATCTGCATTACCTGCTAATGATTCTTCATCTCATGATGCATCTTCATCCATGCCTAACACTATTGTGCCTAATGCTCATGCTGATCATGATGAACCTAGGAAAAGTAAAAGGCGTAGGAAGGAAACTAGTTTTGGTCCTGATTTTGTGACTGCATTTCTAGCTGAACTTAGTGATTTAAATGAACTAGATGAGAGGTTCATTAGTCTTCATTTGATAGAAGATGATCCTAAGACCTATGAGGAGGCAATAAGTTCATTAGATGCTAGTTTCTGGAAAGATGCTATTAATAGTGAGATAGAATCCATTATGTCTAATCACACATGGGAACTAGTTGATATGCCTAAAGGAAATAGGGCCATTAGCTGTAAGTGGATCTTTAAGAAGAAGCTTAAAGTGGATGGCTCAGTGGATAGATATAAGGCAAGACTAGTCATAAGGGGATTCACTCAAAGATATGGCATTGACTTCTTTGACACTTATTCTCCTGTCACAAAAATTGCTACCATTCGTGCATTGTTTGCTTTGGCTTCTAGCCATAAGATGCTTGTTCATCAGATGGATGTTAAAACTGCATTTTTGAATGGTGATCTAAATGAGGAAATTTATATGGAACAGCCTCCAGGGTGCATTGTTCTAGGACAGGAAAACAAAGTGTGCAAGCTGAAGAAGTCATTGTATGGACTCAAGCAAGCACCAAAGCAATGGTATGAGAAGTTTCACACAACTATCCTAAGCTTTGGATTTGAGGTAAATGGATCTGATGCCTGTGTCTATTCTAAGAGGTTTGGTGCTGATTGTGTGATTATATGTTTATATGTGGATGACATGTTGTTATTTGGATCACACATAAATGCTATAAACACAACCAAACAGTTTTTGTCTTCTAAGTTTGAGATGAAAGACATGGGTGAAGCTGATGTCATTCTAGGAGTTAAAGTAACTAGAAAGGAAAATGGCTTCATTTTATCACAACCTCATTATGTAGAGAAAATGTTGAAAAGGTTTGATAAGTTTGATATTGTGCCAGTTAGAACTCCCTATGATGCTAGCATGCAATTGAAGAAAAATTTTGGAATTGGTGTGTCCCAAAATGAGTATGCTAAAATAATTGGGAGTCTAATGTTTCTGATGAATTATACTCGGCCTGATATTGCATATGCTGTTAGTAGACTCAGTAGATATACCCATAACCCCAGTAGTGAACATTGGATTGCACTTAATAGATTATTGAGATATCTTAAAGGCACCTTTGATTGGGGTTTACATTATGTGGGTTTCCCTCAAGCTTTGGAGGGATACTGTGATGCAAACTGGGTCACTGACAATGATGAGGTTAGCTCCACTAGTGGTTATGTGTTCACTTTATGTGGTGGTGCTATATCATGGAAATCATCAAAACAAACTTGCATTGCTAGATCAACTATGGAATCTGAGTTCATAGCACTAGATTTAGCTGGTCAAGAGGCTGAGTGGTTGAGAAGCTTACTGGCTGACTTACCTTTGTGGGGGCATAAGACCCCAACCATTTCTCTACATTGTGACTCACAATCTGCTATTTGTGTAGCTAACAGCAATACTTACAATGGTAAGAAGAGACACATACGGATTAGACATGAAGCTGTGAGACAGCTGATTGCTACCGGTGTCATTTGCTTGGAGTATGTGAAGTCCGAGAGGAATCTAGCAGATCCGTTGACGAAGGGGCTGAATAGAAGGATGGTCCTTGAATCGTCTAAGGGAATGGGGCTCAAACCCACGTGAGCTGAGATACACCATACCCATTCCCAGGACAGGTGTATGAGAAAGGATGAGTCGCAAACTCTTAATGAGTCCATAGCCCAGAGTTGGGTGGTCCTATTGAGAAGGACTTGATGGATTCACCGAAAATTGTAGAGGTTGAGCTTTATGCTCTTAATGATGCCATAGCCCTATAAGGGTGGTCCTATTGAGAAGGACTTGATGGAATCACCTACGAGAGTGTGAAGGGTTGGTCGCCTTCTGTGGAAGACTAGGGTTGTCTTTCTAGAGCACTCTTTAGCACCCAAGGTATGAGATGACCATTACAGTTGACAGTTAGATCGCGGAACCACCAGGGCAGTGGTGAAGGTATGTGCTGTTGAGGTCAACTCACGAGTCTGGAAGTTCAAGATTCGTTCACTACCATGACAAGCGAGGCACTCAGCTTCACTATGTGTTGGTTCAAGATTCGTTCACCAGCATTTAAGTACTTTCTCCACGAAACCAACTCAGAACGATGTTTTTGTTTTAAAAACCCCAGTTCCTCACATTTGTGGGGGACTGTTGGAGAAATGTTCACTTGGGGGTTTTTTCCAAAGTGTCTTTTGAACTTCTTTGTGTCCCACATTGGTTGTAAAAGGAGTTGAGGGGTTGTTTTTAAGGAGTAGTTTTGAAGGAGCTATTAAGAGTTGGGATAGGAGTCCCACACGCGCGCACCACCGCCGGTCCGGTCCGTGACACGTGCGCGGTGTGGTGCTGGTCACATTTTACATCGGGTTTTAATTTTTATCAATTAATTGGCCTCGGATAGGGTTGAATTAGGGTTTTGACTAATTCAATTATGTCACACGTTTTTGAAAACCGGTTTAGATTTCTTCCGAGATTTCAGCAAGGTGGAGCGTCCTCTTTTGGCTTTAAAACTGACGTTCTCTTCAGTTTTCAAAACACATTCAATCGTTCTCCTTCTCCTCTCTTCTTCTGTAATCCGTTCTCAGTCCTGGGTGATTCCATTGCTTCGACGGCGAGTGCACGCCTTAGAAGTCCGCTGTGTATCCTTGGGGGGCGACGCCTGTAGCCGACCTGCACCACGGTGTCGGGGCGATTTCGCTTCTAAGGCAGTGGTTCCCTTTATACCACGCCACAGCCTTCAAACACGTTTTCCACAGACTTTTCCGAGCGGTTTTTCCACTAAATAGAGGCCTACATTCGTCTTCGCACTTACAAAAAGATCTCCTTTCCGAGAAGCAGCAGCATAAAGAAAACACAACAAGTAGTAGAGAAGGGTCACTTCGTCGTCTACACAAGTGATGAAAGACGGTTTGCACTTCCATTGGCCTATCTTCAATCTGATATTTTCAGAGAGCTCCTAAGAATGGCGGAGGAGGAGTTCGGATTGACTAGTGATGGACCCATCACCTTGCCATGTGACTCGGTTTTGTTGGAGTACGCAATCTCTATGATTCAACAACGCGTAGCTAGAGAGCTAGTTGAAGCATTGCTGCTATCTTTTTCTCATTGTTGTTACTCATCATCAGCTATACATCATCAAGTGGCAATCAGTTGTTGCTAGTCAAAGGAGATCAACTCCTATATTCTTGTAAATTACACTTTTTTAGTAGGATATGTATCTAATATATTCAGAATACTAAATCATTTTTTTCTATTCAAGTTATTTCCTTAATTTCTCTCATTTTCATCATTCTATAAGCAAATAAAAATAATATAATAATGAATTGACCCATCAAATTAATTTTGAGTATTTAGCAGTAGGTACTGCCAAAATCACATCTAGAAAAAATATCCCCAATTTATTATCACCGAACTGTTACATTGATCATCTAGTTTGCAATTTTATATTTCAGCAATTAATCTAAACATTCAGGCTTTCACAATTCATGGTAATAAAAAAAATTCACAGCAAAAATTATCAAAAAGTTTGGTTAAATGAGCAAAACTTTTGTATATGTTGTCTCATAGAAAATATGAGTGAGTAGACATAGCAGTTTACAGCCTACATTTAAGCTGTGTTAAACTAATACTGGTTTTAGGAATAAAAAAACAACTCATTATTATGACAGTGTAGTACTATAACCTTGTGATTGCTGACCAACCATCACATGGCTTTGCAATACAAGATTATCCAAAATTAATCTCTGTTATCCATTCGCAAAGCCAATGAGCTAGGTCAACAGCCACAAGTTCCCGATGTCTCATTATCTGATTCCTATTTGAAGCAAGAAGCAAGACCATTAATGGGTTAGGCCACCAGTATATATTGGTGGAGCATCACTTGCTATTTGTTAGCACCTCTATAATTTAGCGAGGACCCCATCAATGATGCCCACAAGATGAAGAGCTATAGATATCTTCCTGACCAATACAATCTGTAGGGGGTCATCCTTTCCCTTTACCTTGATTGTGAACCACAAAAAACCATGCCGGATGTTCTTGAATGGGCCACATTCACATGGGTTTGCTTCTGAAGTATCCATCACAAAAGAAAGAAATGCTAGAGGATTGCATTCGACTCGCAACTATATATATAAGAGCACTTGACCCATTTCACTTCTCATCCACCAAATCATATTAGTTCTTCAACTTTCCTTTGAATCTCTACAAATTCATACAAAATGATCAGCACTAAGAAGCTAATCAAGATGGTCAGGAAGTGGCAAAAACTGGCAGCAGCTAGCAGGAAAAGGATTACCTTGCCGAGAAGCAATAGCATCAAGAAAGCACAACAAGTAGAGAAGGGTCAATTTGTCGTCTACACAACTGATGAAAGACGGTTTGCACTTCCATTGGCCTATCTTCAATCTGAGATTTTCAGAGAGCTCCTTAGGATGGCAGAGGAGGAGTTCGGATTGACTGTTGACGGGCCCATCACCTTGCCATGTGACTCAGTTTTGTTGGAGTATGCTCTCTCTATCATTCAACGGCGTGTAGGAAGAGAGCTAGTTGATGCATTGCTGGTTTCTTTACCTTGCCACTGCTCATCATCAACCATACATCATCTGCAAGTACCCATCAGCTGTTGTTAATCAAAGAGATTAGCTCATATTCTTGTAAATTTGTAGTTGGATATATATAATGAAGAATACCAAATCAATTTTTTTCTGTTTAAAGAACTCCTTTCACCCTATTTCGATCAGTACTTTCTTTCACCAATTTTTATCATTCTATAAGCATTTGAAAAGAAGATACTAAAGAGGAATTAGCCCAGCAAAACTATTAGAGGCAGTCCTTTACAAGTATGGTAAACATGGAAGGTTAAATTTATTCTGTGAAAGGCAAAATATAGGCACCCCATGCCATATATTAAAGTACCAAATGATAATAAATTTTATGTAAAAGAAAAGAATATAATGCAAAGTTAAATTGAAAAAATAAAACTTTAATGATGTTTAGGGAAATGCTGCCTACTATCTTCATAAGGTAAAGGTCACCAACGGCGATATTTCTCCCTTGGCTGTTTGCCAACAGATTCTTAATAACTTCCATCTGATTTAGATATTTTGAGTTCCAACAGAAGATGACCACATCTTCAATTTCTAGCTTGATCCTATGAACTGGTTGGTCAATACTCGATAGTCATAGAAACATATTCAAAAGTCTTCATGTTTCTAGGATCCTTCTTAACTAGAATGAACTTTCAAGTTTTATAATTTTCAAAAGACTTGTTTTTGCTCTTTTGCAAATATAGAATAGTTTATATACTTCGAAGAGCCAAAGAAATATATATGTAGATTAGACAACGCCTTAATTGATGCTTCTCTTGTGTTAAAGCAGCACCATGTGAAGCGTGCCTTTTGATCTCGAAATTGATCTTCCATGACAACAATGGCCCTGTTAACTGAAGCCACAAACGCTTCCAAGACAGCTATGCTATGTCGAATCAATACTTGGTTAGTGACTTAGTGCATTAACTGATTCATTTCATTGCAAAACATAGTTAGACATTTTGATCCACCAATGAAGTAGAAGTACTATTATTATCTTGTGATCTATGACCATTGAACCATCACATAGGCCAACAGATTCATTATTTTTATCCAATTTTTAGTCAGATTAAAGCAAAAAGATAGCCAAACCATGTGAAAATTATACTGGAAAAATCATTAATTTGCATGGTTGGTGTTCTACACCATGTTGGCCCACTGGTATAATCATGGTGGAGCATCACTTGTTAGAAAGGATCCATCAACTACGCAGACAAGACGGACAGCTATCTATATCTCCTGTTCGATACAATCTGTTCCTGCCAAAATCTTCATGAATGGACCACACCATCTAATAATCCTCACATGGGTTTGCTTCTGAATTATCATCACACAAGATATCAATGGTCGACGACCTTGCATCCGGCTCAAAACTATATAAGAGCACTTGACCCATTTCATTTTTCATCTATCAAGGCATTCATCAGCTTTCCCTTTACAAGATCTTGATAAAAGAATTTTCTACAAAAATTCTTGCCTTTTCACAAATTCGTACAAAATGATCAGCACTAAGAAGTTAATCAAGATGGCCAGGAAGTGGCGAAAACTGGCAGCAGCAAGCAGGAAAAGGATCTCCTTGCCGAGAAGCAACAGCACTAAGAAAGAGCAACTAGTAGAGAAGGGGCACTTCGTCGTCTACACAGCTGACGAAAGACGGTTTGCACTTCCCTTGGCCTATCTTCAATCCGAGATTTTCCAAGAACTTCTCAGGATGGCAGAAGAGGAGTTCGGATTGACCAGCGATGGGCCAATCACCTTGCCATGTGACTCGGTTTTGTTGGAGTACGCAATCTCTATCATTCAACGGCGTGTAGGAAGAGAACTAGTTGAAGCATTGCTGCTTTCTCTATCTCATTGCCACTACTCATCATTGGCTATGCATCCTCAACAAGTGCTTATCAGTTGTTGCTAATTAGAGGAGATCAACTTCTATTCTTGTAAATGACACTCTTGTAGTAGGACATAGCCAATATATTTATAATACAAAATACATTCTTTATTCTATATAAATCAATTCTTTCACCTCTTTTGGTATTTCCTTACACCCATTTTTTTTATCATTCTATAAGCATTTCAAAACAAGATACTTTATGAATCCTCACTTTGTGAAAAAAAGCCATTTATCTACATTACCTAACAATAAGAACTGCCATCATCATATATAGGAGAAAATCGCCAATTTATTGTTTCCGCCTTTCTCTATATGACCATATTCCGTTGATGAATGCAATGTTTAAAAAAAAAAATCTGCCTTTGAAAACATGTAGCAGTTGATGATATTCACATGATCAAAGCTGCATCACATTCAGTTATCAGGCAAGGCCTTAATTGATGCTTTCTAATGAGTGGATCATACAAAGAAGCAAAACCATGTGAACGCTTCAATGCGATAGGGCTTGCTTGGACCCGGTTTGCTACCAACAAACCTGGTGGACCCTGTTAAGCGAAGCTACAAACGCCTCCAAGACAGCTTAGCTGTGACGAACTAATACTGGTTTTAGGATAAAGACATTATTGTGGTAAGGATATGGTCATAGTATACAAGTAATTATGCTACTACATGTTGGTATACCGCCATTCTTCGAATTGACTAGTTAATGTTTGATGCCTTGATGGATTACTTAGACAGCGTAGTGATTTATCACCAACCATATCACATGGCTTTGAAGTGAGAAGCAAGACCATGTGTACTACATTGTGGTAGACCATTAGTGTATCTTGGTGAAAAACCACCTGTTTCCGTCTCTATAATTTAGGATCCGACACTTACAAGATGGACAGCTATATATCACCTTAAGTCCCCAACGAACCACAAAAAAAGATGGAAAATCTTCATGAATGGACCACATTGATCATCTAATAATTCTCACATGGGTTTGCACCTGGCTCAAAACTATATATAAGAGGACTTGACTCTTTCTGTTATCATCAACCAAGGCATTCTACAACTTTCATCCCTTTACAAATCTTGATCCAAAACAAAAACAAAAACATCCTCAAATCTTTGTACTTTTCCTTTCATTTTCACAAATTCATACAAAATGATCAGCACAAAGAAGCTAATCAAGATGGCTAGGAAGTGGCAAAGACTGGCAGCAGCAAGTAGGAAAAGGATTTCCTTTCCGAGAAGCAATAGCATCAAGAAAACACAAGTAGAGAAGGGTCAATTTGTCGTCTACACAACTGATGAAAGACGGTTTGCACTTCCATTGGCCTATCTTCAATCTGAGATTTTCAGAGAGCTCCTTAGGATGGCAGAGGAGGAGTTCGGATTGACTGGTGATGGGCCCATCACCTTGCCATGTGACTCGGTGTTGTTGGAGTACGCTATCTCTATCATTCAACGGCGTGTAGGAAGAGAGCTAGTTGATGCATTGCTGGTTTCTTTACCTTGCCACTGCTCATCATCAACCATACATCATCAGCAAGTACCCATCAGCTGTTGTTGATCAAAGAGATTAGCAAATATTCTTGTAAATTACACTCTTGTAGTTGGACATATATAATGAAGAATACCAAATCATTTTTTTTTTCTATTTAAAGAACTCCTTTTGACTCTATTTCGGTATTTTCTTTCACCCATTTTTATCATTCTATAAGCATTTCAAAATAAGATATAACCATTAGAGGCAGTACTTGGCAAGCATGGTAAACATGACAGTAAATTATATGTAAAAGAAAATGAATGCAAATTTAAATTGAAAAAAATAAAACTATAATGATGTTTAGGGAACTGTTGCCTACTATCTTTACAAGGAAGGTCACCAACGGGCAACGGCGATATTTCTTCCTTGGGTGATCGCCAACAGGTTCTTAATAACTCCCATCTGATTTAGATATTTTGAGTTCCAATTGAAGATGAATATATCTTCATTTTCTGATCCTATGAACTGGTTGGTCAAATACTCTAACAGACATACAAACATTTTCAAATGTCTTCATGTTTCTAGCTTTTCATATGAAGCAAACTCACAACAGTAGAGCTATTATGCCACCTTCTGATGTCCTCCCAAACAGATTTAGCCAAATGTGACCATTGGCAGCCCATGAATGCCGGAGAGAGGAGGCGGTACTAGCTGAACCAGTAGCAAGGAATGGCTTGTCCTTTAATCATTGAAATTCTCTTGATTAAAGGAGAGTCAGCCATCTTATGATCCCAATAAGTATCCTTTTTCAGATGAATATTTCAAAGGCTTTTACACATGTTTGCTTTATTCCAAGCTTTAGCAAGACAAGCTTCCACTTTCAGTTCGAAAATGTCCCTCCAAGCCACCCTTGGAGCAGGCCATAAGATGAACATTACCAGCATATTTGTGTTTTCTGAATTCTATCACAATTTGCAAGCTGCTGAATTGTCGATTGATTCGGTGAAGTTCAGTGGTAATGCACATGGTATACATACTCTTTCTCTTATTTCATTCCTAAAATTACGAATCTGTACGGACATGGCGATTAAAAAACAAAAGAATCCAGAATTTCAATGGGTTCTCAGACGCTACATATTGCAGGCAGCTGGTATCTTGTATGATTTTTCAAGTAGATGTGAAGACGACAAGCAATGGCTTCTAGCCACGGACACGAGAAAAGCCTTCTGTAAGTCTTCACCTATGCATACTCCATGAAGTTTGCATACCATGGAAGAGTGATAGGCCCATCCCCTTGCACAAAAATACTTCTCTTGAGGTATGCAAGCAGAATTAAGAAGCGTTATTCATCAGCAGAGTACACGATAAAGTGCCCCTTCTCGGCACTGGATGAACTCCTGTATGATCCTTTTTCTTTGGCGTTTGGATAAGATACCCGCTTCCTCTTTAGCATGGCTAGCCTTCGCTACTTCATTGCTAGTTTGGTCAAGGTGTTTGAGCTGACCATGTTGGATTTTATTGTGATTTCCTTAGAGATCAATGAAATTTCAAGTTTTCTTATTTTCAAAAGACTTGTTTTTGCTCTTTTGCAGGTGAAATATAGAATAATACTTTATATACTTGATCGAAGAGCCAAAGAAATATATGTTTAGATTAGACAAGGCCTTAAATTGATGCTTCTCTTGTGTCAAAGCAACTCCATGTGACTGTTTTCAAACCAATTTTCTATCAATCTGTCCGATGAAGCATACCATTTGATGTTGAAATTGATCTTCCATGACAAGAAGGGCCCTGTTAACTGAAGCCACAAATGCTTCCAAGACAGCTATGTGTGTCGAATCAATACTTGGTTAGTGCATTAACTGATTCATTTCATTGCCAAACATAGTTGGACATTTTGATCAAAATACCAATGAAGTAGAGGTACTATTATCTTGTGATTTATGACCATTTAACCATCACATAGGCCAACAGATTCATTATTGTTATCCAATTTTTATTCAGATGGAAGCTAGCAAGGCCATGTGAACATTAAACTAGAAAACTTATTTGCATGGTTGGTGTTCTACACTAAGTTGGGCCACCAATATAATCATGGTGGAGCATCACTTGTTAGAAAGGATCCATCAATCAAGTGGACAAGACGGACAGCTATCTATATCTCCTGTTCGATGCAATCTGTTGCTGCCAAAATCTTCATGAATGGACCACATCATCTAATAATCCTCACATCGGTTTGCTTCTGAATTATCATCACACAAGATATCAATGGTAGAGGACCTTGCATATATCCGCCTCGCAACTATATAAGAGCACTTGACCCATTTCATTTTTCATCCACCAAGGCATTCATCAGCTTTCCCTTTACAAGATCTTGATAAAAAGAAAATTTTGTACAAAATTTCTTGCCTTTTCACAACAAATTCATATATACAAAATGATCAGCACAAAGAAGCTAATCAAGATGGCAAGGAAGTGGCAAAAACTGGCAGCAGCAAGCAGGAAAAGGATCTCCTTGCCGAGAAGCAACAGCACTAAGAAAGACCAACTAGTAGAGAAGGGGCACTTCGTCGTCTACACAGCTGACGAAAGACGGTTTGCACTTCCCTTGGCCTATCTTCAATCCGAGATTTTCCAAGAACTTCTCAGGATGGCAGAAGAGGAGTTCGGATTGACCAGCGATGGGCCAATCACCTTGCCATGTGACTCGGTTTTGTTGGAGTACGCAATCTCTATCATTCAACGGCGTGTAGGAAGAGAACTAGTTGAAGCATTGCTGCTTTCTCTATCTCATTGCCACTACTCGTCATTGGCTATGCATCCTCAACAAGTGCTTATCAGTTGTTGCTAATTAGAGGAGATCAGCTTCTAATCTTGTAAATTACACTCTTGTAGTAGGAAATAACCAATATATATAATACAAAATTCATTGTTTTTTCTTTATAAATCATTTCTTTCACCTCTTTTGGTATTTCCTTACACCCATTTTTTTTTATCATTCTATAAGCATTTCAAAACAAGATACTTTATGAGTCCTCAATTTGTAAAAAAAAAACATTTCTCTACATTACCTAACAATAAGAACTGCCATCATCATTTGGAGCCATGCTCAGTGGTCTCCAACATTTTGAGTTGGATCACCGAGAGACGTGTCTCTTTATGATTTTTGTATTTCTCGAACTAGCCTTGTAATTTTTTCTTAGTTCTTAATATATTTTAACCTTAAAATCAAAAAAAAAAAAAAGAACTGCCATCATCATATAAAGGAGAAAATTGCCAATTTATTGTTTCCGCCTCGCTATATGACCATATTCTGTTGATGAATGCAATGCTATAAAAAAATCTGCCTTTGAAAACTTGTAGCAGTTGATGATATTCACGTACATGATCGAAGCTGCATCACATTCAGTTATTAGGCAAGGCCTTAATTGATGCTTTCTAGCTAATGAGCAGATCATACAAAGAAGCAAAACCATGTGAACGCTTCAACGCGATAGGGCCTGCTTGGACCCGGTTTGCTACCAACAAACCTGGTGGACCCTGTTAAGCGAAGCTACAAACGCCTCCAAGACAGCTTAGCTGTGACGAACTAATATCGGTACACCACCATTCTCCGAATTGATCACTAGTTACTGGTTGATGCATGGATTACTTAGACAGTGTAGTGATTTATTACCATTGAAGTACTACTTTGTGATTTATCACCAACCATCACATTAGTGTATCTTGGTGAAACATCACCTGTTTCCATCTCTATATAATTGAGGATCCGACACTTACAAGATGGACAGCTATATATATCGCCTTAAGTCCCCAACGAACCACAAAAAAAAGATGGAAAATCTTCAAGAATGGACCACATTGATCATCTAATACTTCTCACATGGGTTTGCACCCGGCTCAGAACTATATATAAGAGGACTTGACTCTTTCAGTTATCATCAACCAAGGCATTCTACAACTTTCATCCCTTTACAAATCTTGATCCAAAACCAAAAAAAAAAAAAAAAAAATTCCTCAAATCTTTGTACTTTTCCTTCCATTTTCACAAATTCAAACAAAATGATCAGCACGAAGAAGCTAATCAAGATGGCTAGGAAGTGGCAAAGACTGGCAGCAGCAAGCAGGAAAAGGATTTCCTTTCCGAGAAGCAGCAGCATCAAGAAAACACAACAAGTAGAGAAGGGACACTTCGTCGTCTACACAAGTGATGAAAGACGATTTGCACTTCCATTGGCTTATCTTCAATCTGATATTTTCATAGAGCTCCTAAGAATGGCAGAGGAGGAGTTCGGATTGACTGGCAATGGACCCATCACCCTGCCATGTGACTCGGTTTTGTTGGAGTACGCAATCTCTATGATTCAACAACGCGTAGGTAGAGAGCTAGTTGAAGCGTTGCTGCTTTCGTTTTCTCATTGTCACTGCTCATCATCAGTTGTACACCATCAACAAGTACCTATCACCTGCTGCTAGTCGAAGAAGATCGATCAGCACCTACTCTTGTGGATTACACTCTTGTAGGAAAATGTATCTAATATATGCAGACCACTTAAATCATTTTATTTCTATTGAAATAAAAAGCCTCCAAGACAGTTTAGTTTAGCTACTACACACGTCTTAGCCCATGGCACTTTGAAGATCGATCAACATACAATTTTGTCAAGGAAATTTCAATAATTCATTCTCACCAACTATAAACTCCCCAATTAGATTACATTAATCTGGTGAGATTATGAACATTTAATGATCAAAATTACTAATTTAAAAAAAAAATGGTTGTAGGATTGTAAGCCCCGTTCTGTTAGGTTCAAAAGACCCAAGAGGATAACTGTGATATTTGGCCATAACCTCTTTGGATGGGAAGGGGCAAAGGCTCCACACACGTCTTAGCCCTATCCAGTAAAGGAAGGCGCCCGACCCGGCCCAAAGAGAAACCTGTTTCCAGGATTGCATTTCTGCAAACAAGGCCCGGGGACTTTCCTGTGTTCAGGCCCGTTACCAGACCCACAACACAACCACTTCAATCCTACAAGTAAATAAATTTGAAGAGATCAATTTTATAATGTTGAGAAATAGGTTCTAACTTCGATGTGGGATTGAAGAATACTAATATCAACAAAATACTTGAAGGTAGATCTTCAGATTAATCGTGGGAAATGAAACCAAAATTTTAGAAAGAAGAACAAGTTTGGCTCATGGCCATTCAGGCTGTGATGTCGTCGTTTTGAGCTCATCGTCTTCTCTTGTGCAGGTCTCGGAATCAAGCAAAACCATGTGAAATAGTACACAAAAGCAAGTAAGCAACATGATGTAAAAATCAGCAGTGCTTGCATTAGACAAACTCTTAATGAATGGACCACATCATCTAATCATATTCTCACATGGGCTTGCTTCACAAATAGCCATCACACAACAAAAATCAATGGTAGAGGACTTGCATCCGCCTCGCGATTTTACATATAAGAGCATTTGATCCATTTCATTTCTCATCCACCAAACCATTCTTCATAAACATCCTCAATTTGATCTCTAAAGTTGTGTTCCTCCAATCCTTCTTCACAAATCCGACTTTCGAAAGGGTAAAAAAAATGATCAGTACTAAGAAGTTGGTCAAGATGGCGAGGAAGTGGCGAAGATTTGCAGCAGCAAGCAGGAAAAAGATCTCCTTGCCCAGAAGCAGCAACATAATAGAGAAGGGCCACTTCGTCGTCTACAACAGCTGATGAAAGACGATTTGCACTTCCCTTGGCCTATCTACAATCCTATATTTTCACAGAACTCCTAAGAATGGCAGAGGATGAGTTCGGATTGGCTGGAGATAGGCCCATCACCTTGCCATGTGACTCGGTTTTGTTAGAGTACACAATCTCTATCATTCAACGAGGCGTTGGTAGAGAACTAGTCGAACCTCATCAACAAGTGCTTATCAGTTGTTGCTAATCAAAGGAGATCAGCTCCTATATGTTCTTGTAAATTACTCTCTTGTAGTTGGATATATCTAATGCAGAACACGGTACCAATTTTCCGTATTTATACCATTCCATTCACCTATTTTTATCATTCTATAAGCATTTCAAAACAAGATACTAAACTTAGTAAACTATACCTTAAAATCCACTGCACTAGACCAATCGATTAGGAGCAACACTTGTGAATATGGTAACTACTAACTATGACTTCATGTTACAAGTTTGAGTCCCTCTTGTTATGTGACTTATGACAGCCTAAATGCCTCGTATGACTTGAAAAAAAAAATTGTTCAATAGTTAACAATGGGAATTTCTAAAATCACATCAAAAAATAAACAATCCCCAATATATTATTGCTGGCTTATTATTTTGATCATCTTGTTTTCATAATTTTTTAAGAACATTTATTTTACATATTGAAGCTTTTGTTGCAGGTTCTGCAAATCAAAGGTGCAAACTTCCCTTTTAAGATCAATGTAGAAAATGGAAGAAAGAAAAAAAAGAGAAATAAAAAGAACAAGTTTAGCTCAAAAAATGGTATGATGTATCATTTTTAAAAGTTATGACTATGTCAGTGTACATATCAATCTATAGGCTACAGTTTTGTTGAACTACAGAAGAAAAAATAAAGCCAGAAATTTTCAGTGGCTTCTTAGAAGCTACAAATGGAAGATTGGTATCTTGTATGATCTTCAAGTAGCTGCAAAGACGACAAACAATGGCTTCTAGCCATGGAAACAAGAAAAGCCTTCTGCAAGTCTTCACCTACGCGTCTTTGGATAAGAGAAAGTGCGTACTCCATGAAATTTGCGTCCCATGGAAGCGTGATAGCCCCATCTCCTTGTGCTCCGAGCTCCTCCAAAGCCATGTCAAGGAGCTGCACAAAATTGCTGCTCTTGAGATACGCAAGAGGAATCATGAAGCGCTTTTCATCTGCAGAGTACACCACAAAGTGCCCCTTCTCGGCCCTTGAATACGAACTGCTGCAAGCTCCTTCTGCATCTTTCGGAGAGGATATCCCCTTCCTCCTTAGTGTGGCTAGCCTTTGCCACTTCCTAGCTAGTTTGATCAAGGCTTTTGAGCTGATCATCTTTAATTTGATTACTGTGATTTCTTTGGAGTATGAGTTAAGTTTCAAGTACTTGAGATGTTAGAACACTTGTTTACTCTTCAATATATACACGAAGAACGAAAGAGAGGATGTTAGAACACTTGTACATGTAGGGTCACAAAATGAGGCAAACCCATGTGAATGCTTCAATGCAGTTTGCTACCAACCTGCAAGAAACCATGAACGGAAGCCACAAAAATGCCTCCAAGACAGCTAAGCTCGTCGAACACCTACTGGTTTTAGGATAAACTCATCCTTCTGATAGGATGTAATCACAGTACACAAACAAGTCAGCAACTAATTTTGGTGTGGGTACTGTCAATCTAGTAATGGTCTAATTAGTGGTTTACAACATCTTTTCAGTAATACATTTGGATCCACCATTGAAGTACTAGTTTCTGATTTGTGATCAACCATCACATGGCTTTGCTCCCCCACCATTTTGTGCATGGTTGGTGGAGCATCACTTGTTGGCATCTCCATGTAATTTAGCGATGATCCGTCAATGACACTAACAAGACGGAAATCAACATGAAGTGACCATCACATGGGTTTGTTTATGAAGGTGCCATCACACAAGAAGGCAATGTTATAGCACTTGTATCCGAATGCAACTATATATAACAGCACTTGACCCATTTCAGTTCTCATCCAACAAAGTCTTCATCTTTCGGTCTTTCCCTTTACAAGATTTCATCCTTTTTCCTGAATTCCTATAAAATGATCAGCACGAAGAAGCTAATCAAGATGGCAACATCAAGCAGGAAAAAGATTTCCTTGCCAAGAAGCAGTAGCATTAAGAAAGCACAACAAGTAGAGAAGGGTCACTTCGTCGTCTACACATCTGATGAAAGACGGTTTGCACTTCCGTTGGCCTATCTTCAATCTGAGATATTCAGAGAACTCCTTAGAATGGCACAGGAGGAGTTTGGATTGGCTGGCGATGGACCCATCAACTTGCCTTGTGACTCGGTCTTGTTGGAGTACGCGATCTCTATCATTCAGCAGCATGTAGGTAGAGAACTAGTTGAAGCATTGCTGGTTTCTTTGTCTCACTGTGGCTGCTCATCATCACATATACATCATCAACAAGTGCCTGTTAGTTGTTGTTAATCTAAGAATATTAGCTCCAAATCCTCCAATTTTTTTTGTAAATTACACACTTGTAGTTGGATATATTAAATTCAGAATACTAAAACATTTCGGACATCAACATTGAATGAGATAGCCTTATAATCATCAACTCAATCAACGGCAAGTAGAAATGCCCATAACGTAGGAGATAGAGATTATCATTTCAGACATCTTGCAACTCCTCAAGCTATTCGACTGGTCGTCTTGTATTCAAGTCTTTCGCAAAGTCAACTAGGTAGCTGACAAAGTGGTTTAGTTGCACCACGCGAAGCCGATGGACCACAATGCTCTCCTGTCTCCTGACGCACCTGGAGCTCATTTCACTTGTTCGGAAAGATGTTATTGGTTGATGGATCAGCAAAACCCGATATCTTCTAAAATCTTACCTTACCTTGTATTAAAAAAAAAATACTTCCAATTTTTTTTCTTTATATATATCATTCTATAAGATGTCCTGCGACTCTCCGGCGGATTATCCTCTGACCTGAACTCTCCCACGTTGGGCACACAGAAAGGTTGGAGCTTCAGAAGAGCTCAAAAATGGCGATGGCGACTGCAATGAGGACGACAATCTCTCCAATGGCGAGGTCGAAGCTGCTAATCAGTCATGGAAAAAATTTAATATGCTCTTACTCTTCATATTCGGCTTCATCTTCTCCGATATCGGCATCGAATCGGAGGAAGCTAATTCTGTACTCGAAGCCGGGGTGCTGTTTGTGCGACGGACTCAAAGAGAAACTCAACGCCGCATTTACTCTCGCCGCCTCCCCTCCCCTCTCTCTCCACGACGTCGATCTCGAGGCACTCTCCCTCTCTCTCCCTCTCCGTTCAATTTCTGAGCTAATTGTTCAATTTTTGGGATTAGGGTTTCTGATTCCCCACCTTTTCCGTGTTCTCGTAGGTGAGGGATATCACCACAAATCCAGATTGGGAAAATGCATACCAGTACGAAATACCTGTGTTGGCTAAGCTTCGCTCGGATGGTTCAGAGGTTGGTTAGCCCCAATTTGATTGAAATTACTCACTTTGTCCTTCAATTTTGGGATTGAAGTCTCTAAATCAATGCAGCTTTTAAGTTGATTGTATGTGTTCAATTGGGCAATGTGTTCATATTTGTGATTTTGGTAATCTGCAGGAGAGACTCCCCAGATTGTCTCCACGTCTGGGCGTCGAAATGATCCAAAAGAAGGTAGCTGATGCCCTTTCACAGCAATAAGCCAAATTGGAATGTAATCATTAAACTTATGCAATGTTTTAACAATCAGCTGTTAAGGTTATAGCAAAAACAAATTTCTGTTTGTAATGTGTTACTGGATTTTGTTTTTGTTTTCTCTGATGAAATGATGATCAATTATGAAAGAACATTATGAAATTTTCATCTAATAGCTTATACAAAATCTGAATCAGTAAGAGTGAAATTTGAACAATAAGTGTTGGGGATGAAATTTTCATCCAAGTGTTGAAGATATTAGAAGTTAAACACCCTATATTGAACTGTCATCATCCATACATATCTCAACATAAGGTCAAAATGCAGGATCTTCCACCATATAGCCTTAATCATCTGTATGAATTATCAAATTTCAGATCCATCTTATCAAATGTCCATTGGACATGGAGAACCTACAGTGTATGCCTAGAAATAGAGAACGACGAGCATGTCGGTGCCTAGAGATAGAGAACAACACCAGCATTCAGCAAGCTAAAAACTAAAAGGCCAATGCAGGTCAGGTAATTCTTCAAATGCATGCCAAGGAACCTCATTTGGTAAGTCTTCATACGAACACTAAAAAATAATATCACAAGGATCATCCAGTCTTATGACATTCTCATAGAAATCAAGAATTTAACAACAGCAACAATTATTTTACACACAATAAAAATTTCCCTATGATTATTTTTCTTCTAATTTTCACAGTTTGTATGCACACTTATTTTGCATATTCAAGATATCAATCAATCAGAAATTCCTCCAAGGCCCCAAGCTTTAAAAAGAATAATAGAGAACAATCAAAGGCGAACATTTCAGCCAAGTTTAATTCTTCCATGTTTTGTAAACATTAAAAGATAGAGAACCTGGCAGCAACTAAAATGGAGGTACATTTCAGAAACGAAAACAGAAATAGAAGAGAACAAGTTTTGTTTTCTTTCATTCATAAAATTATGAATATGTCAATGAACATATTAATCTATAGGATACAGTTTTGTTGAACTCTGAAAAAAAACTAAAAAACTAAAAAAAATCAGGTGCTTCTCAGAAGCTACATAGGGATGACTGGTATCTTGTATGATCTTCGAGAAGTTGTGAAGACAAAATGCAATGGCTTCTGGCCATGGAAACAAGAAAAGCCGTTTGCAAGTCTTCACCAACGCGTCTTTGGATAAGAGAGAGTGCATACTCCATGAAGTTTGCGTCCCATGGAAGTGTTATAGGCCCATCCCCTTGTACACCAAGCTCCTCCAAAGCCATGTCGAGGAGCTGAACAAAAATGCTGCTCTTGAGATAAGCGAGAGGTATCATGAAGCGCTTTTCGTCTGCAGAGTACACCACAAAGTGCCCCTTCTCAGCCCTTGAATACGAACTGCTGCAGGCTCCTTCTTCTGCATATTTCGAAGAGGATATCCACTTCCTCTTTAGTGTGGCTAGCCTTTGCCCCTTCCTAGCTAGTTTGATCAATGTCTTTGAGCTCATCATATTTGGTTTAAATGTGGTTTTCTTGGAGGATGAATTTTCTCAAGTACTTGAGATGCCATTCGGATACAACACCTAATCCCTTATATACATGAAGAACCAAACAAGGACTTAATTGATGATGTCCAAATTGATCTGTCATTACGGAAAGGGCTCTCATTAACAGAAGCCACAAATGACTCGAAGACAGCTAACAAGGATACGGTATAGTACCACAAGCAAGTAAAAAACTACATGTTGGTGTACTGTTATTTAAGTACTATCTTATGATTTGTGAGCTATGGCCAACAACCACATGGCTTTGCTTCCTACCTGATCAGGGGACTTGCAGTACTCAAACAACATTACTTTCATTAGGTGGTACAAAAACATATATTATCCAACTTAGAATCTGTTATCCATTAATTCAGAAGCAAGACCATGTGTAGTGGGCTTCTACATTTGGTGGGGTGTCACTTCTTTTTCATCTACGAAGAATTTAGAGAGGATCCGTCAATGACACTTGCAAGACGGACAGCTGTATATCGTCCTGTTGGATACAATCCGTGGGGTCATGCTGTTCTAATGAAGCTACTTGCCGAATTCTCACATGGGTTTGCTTCTGAAGTAGCAATCAATCACACAGGATAGCAATGGAAGAGCGATTGGTTCCGCCTCATGACTATATAAAAGAGCACTTGAGATTTTTCAGTTCTCATCCACCAAGGCATTCTCATTAAAGATCTTGATCAGAATCCTCCTCAAGTCGATTTCTAAATCATCTGTTCGCTTTCCATAAACTCATCCTTCTAAACAAACAAAATGGTCAGCACTAAGAAGTTAGTCGAAATGGCAAGGAAGTGGCAAAGATTGGCAGCAGCAAGCAGGAAAAGGATTTCCTTTTCAAGAAGCAACAGCATCAAGAGAGCACAAGTAGTAGAGAAGGGTCACTTCGTCGTCTACACAAGTGATGAAAGACGGTTTGCACTCCCCTTGGCCTACCTTCAATCAGAGATTCTCATAGAGCTCCTTAGAATGGCAGAGGAGGAGTTTGGATTGGCTGGCGATGGACCTATCACCTTGCCATGTGACTCAGTGCTGTTAGAGTACGCAATCTCCATCATTCAGCGAGGCATTGGTAGAGAACTATCCGACGCATTGCTGCTTTCGTTGTCTCATTGTCGCTGCTTGTCATCAGCTATGCATCCTCAACAAATGCCTATCAGCTGTTGTTAATCAAGGAGATCAGCTCCTATTCTTGTAAATGACAATCTTGTAATAGCTTATATCTAATTTAGAATTCAAACCAATTTTCATATTTAAAGCATTTCATTCATCCATTTTTATCCTTCTATACTAAGTATTTCAAAACAAGATTGAAGATACTGGTAGCAGCAGAAATCCCTTTTTTTTTTTACATGGGTATCCGAGGCTACTAGCACCCGACTAATCCCATGGGTTATATATTATAGATTTTAAAAAAAAAAAATTACAAACCAAACAAGATCATTTATCTGGCTGTAACAAGAGAGAGACCCTCTTGACCTTGTTAAGCAAGCCACAACTTCTATCTCTAGCTAACCTTTTTCGTCATCCTGTATTTGCACTTGCAAGAGTAGACATGCTCCTCTTGATGTCAAGTAAGAGGGTATGCAGTAATAGAGATTAATCGAACATACAATCTTCCATCTTTTGAAAGTAGTAACAGAAAACTGAAATAAAAAATGGAGGTGGATCTTCATAATTGTCTGAAGTCAATGCAAAAGGGGAAAAAAAAGTTTTATCTCATGAACTTATGATGTATCTTGCTTCATTCACAAAATTTTGAGTGTGTCAATGAACATATCAACCTAAAGGCTACAGTTTTGTTGAGCTCAAAAAAACTATGAACCAAAGAAGCAAAAAAAGATTCAGTTGCGTCTTAGAAACTACAAATGGAAGACTTGTATCTTGTATGATCTTTTAGTAGTAAAGAAGACGAAAGGCAACAGAAAGGGCCTTGAGATATGCAAGAGGAATCATGTTGGTGTCCAAATTGATCTTTCATTACGGAAAGGGCCTCGTTAACTGAAGCCACAAATGCCTCCAAGACAGCTAAGTTGTGTCCAACTAATACTAGTTTTGGGGTAAACTGATTATGGTGATAAGGATACGGTCACAGTACCACAAGCAAGTAAATAACTACATGTTGGTACCTTATGATTTATGCGCAATATAGGCCAACAATCACATGGCAGACCATGTGTGGTGGGCTTGCTACATTGTGTTAGGCCATTAGTATATCTTGGTGGAGTGTCACTTCTTTACATCTCCAAAGAATTTAGAGAGGATCCGTCAATGACACTTGCAAGACGGACAGCTATATATCTTCCTGTTGGATACTATCGGTGGGGGGCATGCTGTTCTTATGAAGCTACTTGCCAAATCTTGATGAATGGGCCACCTAATCTAATAATTCTCACATGGGTTTGCTTCTGAAGTAGCAATCACACAAGATAGAGCAATGTGAGAGCGATTAGTTCCGCCTCATGACTATATAAAAGAGAGCAATAACGCCATTTTGGTTCTCATCCACCAAGGCATTCTCTAAAAACATCCTCAAATCTCATAGAACAAAAATTATTCCCTTTTCATAAATTCTCACAAAATGATCAGCACGAAGAAGCTAGTCAAGATGGTGAGGAAGTGGCAAAGATTGGCAGCAGCAAGCAGGAAAAGGATCTCCTTTCCGAGAAGTAACAGCATAAAGAGAACACAACAAGTAGAGAAGGGTCACTTCGTAGTCTACACAAGTGATGAAAGACGGTTTGCACTTCCATTGGCCTATCTTCAATCAGAGATTCTCGGAGAACTCCTTAGAATGGCAGAGGAGGAGTTCGGATTGGCTGGCAACGGACCCATCACCTTGCCGTGTGACTCAGTGCTGTTAGAGTACGCAATCTCTATGATTCAGCAACATGTAGGAAGAGAGCTAGTTGAAGCTTTGCTAGTTTCTTTTTCTGACTGTCATAGCTCATCATCAGCTATAAATCATCAACAAGTGCCTATCAGTTGTTGTTAATCAAGGAGATCAGCTCCTATTCTTGTAAATTTCACTCCTTTAGTATAAACCAATTTTCACATTTCAAGCATTACAAATTACAATTGACTCATTTTTATCATTCTACAAGTATTTCAAAATACCGCTGATCATGAAATTTGAAGCGTGGAAGCTTTGATAGTTCCTATGATCTAAAAAGGAAATCTATTCATTATAAAACTTGAATATAATCATTACAAAGATCATCCACACTTTCAAAATATTAAGAAGTTTAAAGTTAATGAGAACTCCATAATCACTTGAATATAAACATTATGAAAGAACATTATGAAAATTTCATCTAAATAGCTTACACAAAATCTGAATCAGTAAGAGTGAAATGCGAACAATAAAAGATTACCAATTCTAAGTGTTGGGGATGAAAAGAACAAAATCCATTATAATAAAATCCATTTTCATAGATCAATAGTTTACTTGTTTACCATATGTTTCTGCTGCACAAATAATATGACATAGGCAACCTAAGAAGACAGGTTAAAGAAGAAGCTTGATCAGGTAGAGCTGCAAGAGGATAGCCCGGGATGGGCCTTGAAGTTATTAGAAGTCGGCTTGCTTGATGTCCTCGTAAACGCCCTATATTTAACTGCCATCATCCATACATATCTCAACATAAGGTCAAAATGCAGGATCTTCCACCAGTCTTAATCATCTGTATGAATTATCAAATTTCAGACCCATCTTATCAAATATCCATCGGACGTGGAGAACCTACAGAGTATGCCTAGAAATAGAGAACGACGAGCGTGTTGGTGCCTAGAGATAGAGAACAACACCAGCATTCAGCAAGCTAAAAACTAAAAGGCCAATGCAGGTCAGATAAGTCTTCAAATGCATGCCAAGGAACCTCATTTGGGAAAGTCTTCATACGAACACTTGAAAATAATATCACAAAGATCATCCAGTCTTGTGGCATTCTCATAGAAATCAAGAATTTAACAACATCAACAATTACTTTAAACAAAAAAAATCCGCAATTATTATTTTTGCATTGTGATATTGATCTTCTAATTTTCACCATTTTTATGCACACTTATTTTTCATATTCAAGCTATCAATCAATCAGAAATTCCTCCAAGGCCCCAAGCTTTAAAAAGAATAACAGAGAACAATCAAAAGTGAACGTTTCAGCCAAGTTTAGTTCTTTCATGTTTTATAAGCATTAGAAGATAGATAACCTGACAGCAAATAAAATGGAGGTACATTTCAGAATCGAAAACAGAAATAGAAGAGAACAAGTTTTTTTCTTTCATTCATAAAATTATGAATCTGTCAATGAACATATTAATCTAATTCTAAAGGATACAGTTTTGTTGAACTCTGAAAAAAACTAAAAAACTAAAAAAAATTCAGTTGCTTCTTAGAAGCTACATAGGGAGGACTGGTATCTTGTATGATCTTCGAGAAGTTGTGAAGACGAAATACAATGGCTTCTGGCCATGGAAACAAGAAAAGCTGTTTGCAAGTCTTCACCAACGCGTCTTTGGATAAGAGAGAGTGCATAATCCATGAAGTTTGCGTCCCATGGAAGTGTTATAGGCCCATCCCCTTGGACACCAAGCTCCTCCAAACCTGTGTCAAGGAGCTGAACAAAAATGCTGCTCTTGAGATACTCGAGAGGTATCATGAAGCGCTTTTCGTCTGCAGAGTACACCACAAAGTGCCCCTTCGCGGCCCTTGAATACAAACTGCTGCAGGATCCTTCTTCTGCATCTTTCGAAGAGGATATCCGCTTCCTCTTTAGTGTGGCTAGCCTTTGCCCCTTCCTAGCTAGTTTGATCAACATCTTTGAGCTCATCATCTTTGGTTTAAATGTGGTCTTCTTGGAGGATGAAGTTTCTCAAGCACTTGAGATGCCATTCGGATACAATGCCTAATCCCTTATATACACGAAGAACCAAACAAGGACTTAATTGGTACATACCTATTGGTGTCCAAATTGATCTGTCATTACGGAAAGGGCCTCGTTAACTGAAGCCACAAATGACTGGAAGACAGCTAATAAGAATACGGTATAGTACCACAAGCAAGTAAACAACTACATGTTGGTGTACTGTCATTTAAGTACAACAACCACATGGCTTTGCTTCCTACCTGATCAGGGGACTTGCAGTACTCAACAACCTTACTATCATCTAGGTGGTACATAAACATTATACTTTATTATCCAACTTAAAATCTGTTATCCATTAATTCAGAAGCAAGACCATGTGTGGCGGGCTTCTACATTTGGTGGGGTGTCGCTTCTTTTCATCTACGAAGAATTTAGAGAGGATCCGTCAATGACACTTGCAAGACGGACAGCTATATATCGTCCTGTTGGATACAATCTGTGGGGGCATGCTGTTCTTCTGAAGCTACTTGCCGAATTCTCACATGGGTTTGCTTCTGAAGTAGCAATCAATCACACAGGACATGACTAGCTATATAAAAGAGCACTTGAGCCATTTCAGTTCTCATCCACCAAGGCATTCTAAATCATCTGTTCGCTTTCCACAAACTCATCCTTCTTAACAAACAAAATGGTCAGCACTAAGAAGTTAGTCGAAATGGCAAGAAAGTGGCAAAGATTGGCACAAGCAAGCAGGAAAAGGATTTCCTTTTCAAGAAGCAACAGCATCAAGAGAGCACAAGTAGTAGAGAAGGGTCACTTCATCGTCTACACAGGTGATGAAAGACGGTTTGCACTCCCCTTGGCCTACCTTCAATCAGAAATTCTCATAGAGCTCCTTAGAATGGCAGAGGAGGAGTTCGGATTGGCTGGTGATGGACCTATCACCTTGCCATGTGACTCAGTGCTGTTAGAATACGCAATCTACATCATTCAGCGAGGCATTGGTAGAGAACTATCTGACGCATTGCTGCTTTCGTTGTCTCATTGTCGCTGCTCATCATCAGCTATGCATCCTCAACAAGTGCCTATCAGCTGTTGTTAATCAAGGAGATCAGCTCCTATTCTTGTAAATGACAATCTTGTAATAGCTTATATCTAATGTAGAATTCAAACCGATTTTCATATTTAAAGCATTTCATTCACCCATTTTTATCCTTCTATACTAAGTATTTCAAAACAAGATTGAAGATACTTGTAGCAGCAAAAATCCCTTCTTTTTTTTATTTATTTACATGGGTATCCCGAGGCTACTAGCACCCGACTAATCCCATGGGTTATATATTATAGATTTAAAAAAAAAAATTACAAACCAAACACGATCATTTATCTGGCTGTAACAAGAGAGAGACCCTCTTGACCTTGTTAAGCAAGCCACAACTTCTATCTCTAGCTAACATTTTTCGTCGTCCTGTATTTGCACTTGCAAGAGTAGACATGCTCCTCTTGATGTCAACTAAGAGGGTATGCAGTAATAGAGATTAATGGAACATACATTCTTCCATCTTTTGAAAGTAGTAACAGAAAACTGAAATAAAACATGGAGGTAGATCTTCATAATTGTCTGAAGTCAATGCAAAAGGGGAAAAAAAGTTTATCTCAGGAACTTATGATGTATCTTGTTTCATTCACAAAATTTTGAATGTGTCAATGAACATATCAACCTAAAGGCTACAGTTTTGTTGAGCTCAAAAAAACTATGAACAAAAGAAGCAAAAAAAGCTTCAGTTGCGTCTTAGAAGCTACAAATGGAAGACTTTTATCTTGTATGACCTTCTAGTAGTAAAGAAGACGAAAGGCAACGGAAAGGGCCTTGAGATATGCAAGAGGAATCATGTTGGTGTCCAAATTGATCTGTCATTACGGAAAGGGCCGCGTTAACTGAAGCCACAAATGCCTCCAAGACAGCTAAGCTGTGTCCAATTAATACTAGTTTTGGGGTGAAGTGATTATGGTGATAAGGATACGGTCACAGTACCACAAGCAAGTAAACAACTACATGTTGGTACCTTATGATTTATGCGCAATATAGGCCAACAATCACATGGCAGACCATGTGTGGTGGGCTTGCTACATTTTGTTAGGCCATTAGTATATCTTGGTAGAGTGTCACTTCTTTTCATCTTCGAAGAATTTAGAGAGGATCCGTCAATGACACTTGCAAGATGGACAGCTATATATCTTCCTGTTGGATACTATCGGTGGGGGGCATGCTGTTCTCACATGGGTTTGCTTCTGAAGTAGCAATCACACAAGATAGAGCAATGTGAGAGCGATTGATTCCGCCTCATGACTATATAAAAGAGAGCACTCGCGCCATTTTGGTTCTCATCCACCAAGGCATTCTCTAAAAACATCCTCAAATCTCTTTAAAAAAAATTATTCCCTTTTCATAAATTCTCACAAAATGATCAGCACGAAGAAGCTAGTCAAGATGGCGAGGAAGTGGCAAAGATTGGCAGCAGCAAGCAGGAAAAGGATATCCTTTCCGAGAAGTAACAGCATAAAGAAAACACAACAAGTAGAGAAGGGTCACTTCGTCGTCTACACAAGTGATGAAAGACGGTTTGCACTCCCCTTGGCCTATCTTCAATCAGAGATTCTCGAAGAACTCCTTAGAATGGCAGAGGAGGAGTTCGGATTGGCTGGCGATGGACCCATCACCTTGCCGTGTGACTCAGTGCTGTTAGAGTATGCAATCTTTATGATTCAGCAACATGTAGGAAGAGAACTAGTTGAAGCTTTGCTAGTTTCTTTTTCTGACTGTCATAGCTCATCATCGGCTATAAATCATCAACAAGTGCCTATCAGTTGTTGCTAATCAAGGAGATCAGCTCCTATTCTTGTAAATTACACTTTTGTAGTATAAACCATTTTCTTATTTAAAGCATTACATTGACTCGATCATTTTTATCATTCTATAAGTATTTCAAGATACGGAATCGACAACTTGATATTTCAAGTATGGAAGCTTTGCTAGTTCCTATGATCTAAAAAGGAAATCTATTCTTTATAACACTTGAATAAAAACATTGAAAAGATCATCCCCTATTTATGATTGCTGCAATTTTGTTATATTGATCACCTATTTTCTCAATATCAGTGAACACTTAGTAAGCTTGAATATGTTCAGTATCAATCAATTTAAAAAAAAAAAACTCTCCATAATGTATTTTTAGATCTCATTATATATATTCATATTTGAATTTTGTTTTTAAATAAAACTGCTAGATTTTCAGATTCATCTAAAATCAGTGCAAAAATTGAAAAGATAAAAATAAATACAACAAAAAAATTCATGGAAACAGTAGCACATGTTATGATTTGTGTTGTTTCATTCATAAATTATGAATATGTCAATGGAAATATCAATCTACATGCTGATGCTATACAGTCTTGTTGAACTCTAAAAAAGCCTAATAAAATTTGAGTTGCTTTTTAAAAGCTACATATGGAAGACTGGCATCTTGTATGATCTTCAAGTAGCTGTGAAGATGACGAACAATGGCTTCTAGCCACGGAAACAAGAAAAGCCTTCTGCAAGTCTTCACCAACGCGTCTTTGGATAAGAGAGAGTGCGTACTCCACGAAATTTGCGTCCCATGGAAGCGTGATAGGCCCATTCCCTTGCACTCCAAGCTCCTCCAAAGTCATTTCAAGGAGCTGCACAAAAATGCTGCTCTTGAGATACGCGAGAGGAATCATGAATCGCTTTTCGTCTGCAGAGTACACCACAAAGTGGCCCTTCTCGGCCCTTGAATACGAACTGCTGCAGGCTCCTTCTTCTGCATCTTTCGAAGAGGATATCCTCTTCCTCCTTAGTGTGGCCAGCCTTTGCCACTTCCTCGCTAGCTTGATCAATGTTTTTGAGCTCATCATCTTCGGTTTGATTGTGATTTTCTTGGAGAGAATGAAGCTTCAAGTACTCTTAGATAGTAGGATAGACTGCCTAATCCCTTATATACACGAAGAACCAAAGACGGGATGGAGTAAATCAGTTAGGCAAGGCCTTAATTGATGCTTCTCTTGTGTAAGGTCCCATGATGAAGCAAAAACATGTGATGAATAAACTGTGCTTCCATTACTCCAAGGGCCAGTTAACCGAAGCCACAAAAGCCTCCAGGACGACAGCTAAGCTATGCCGAACTTATGTTGGTGTACCGTCATCTAGTGATGTACTCATTTTGTGATTGATGACCTACCATCACATGGCTTTGCTTCTCTCCTGATCCTGCAAAAGAAACATCAAAATTAAGTGCTTGTGATAGTTTTTCGGTTTCGGCTTCATTGTGAACCACAAAAGACCATGCCAAACCTTCATGAATGGACCACACCATCTAATAACTCTCACATGGGTTTGTTCTGAAGTAGGCACACAAGATAGCAATGGTAGAGCAATTGGTTCCTCCTCATAGCTATTATAAAAGAGCCCTTGCGCGATTTCGGTTCTCATCCACCAAGGCATTCTTACAAACATCTTCAAATCGATTTCTAATTCCTTCTTCTAAACCAACAAAATGATCAGCACTAAGAAGTTAGTCGAGATGGCGAGGAAGTGGCAAAGATTGGCAGCAGCAAGCAGGAAAAGGATCTCCTTTCCGAGAAGCAACAGCATTAGGAAAGCACAACAAGTAGAGAAGGGCCACTTCGTCGTCTACACGAGTGATGAAAGACGGTTTGCACTTCCCTTGGCCTATCTTCAGTCTGAGATTCTCATAGAACTCCTTAGAATGGCTGAGGAGGAGTTCGGATTGGCTGGCGATGGACCCATCACCTTGCCTTGTGACTCTGTTTTGCTGGAGTACGCAATCTCTATCGTTCAACGTGGCATTGGAACAGAACTCTCCGAATCATTGCTGCTTTCGTTGTCTCATTGTCGCTGCTCGTCGTCAGCTCAACAACAACAACTGCCTATCAGCTGTTGTTAATGAATAAAGAATTAAAGATCAGCTCTTGTTCTAGTAAATTACACTTGTAGTTTGGACATACATAATACATGATACTAAATCAATTTTTTCTATTCAAACCATTCATTTTTTTGCTCTAATTTTTATGATTCTTTTGAGTATTTCAAATCTTGACGCCAATTTCACACAACAAATCCATGACACCAAAATCAATTGGAAGCAAAACTTAACAACCAGGAAACCGGAAACTCGATTTTACGTGTTCGAATCCTCCAAATAGATCAATTCAATAGATCACTTAGACATAAATATCAGTATTACAATTCTATAGTTATGCAATGATCATTTTTTTTTATCACACATTTTGTACATATTCAACCTTATCAATAAACAAAAAAATTCCCCGGATGTTGTGTCAATAATCACGGTAATTCAAATGCCCAAAATCCGGTTCTCTCTCTCTTGAATTTAATTTTTGATTTGATACATTTCTGAATCCCAAACTAAATTGCAACAACAACAAAAAAAACTATATAGGCCTATAGGGAACTCAAAGATTGTGTTTTTGTTGAATTAAACCTGCCGATTAATCTGCAATTAAAACCGAAGGAAAAAAAACTCCAAACTAAACCCTTCATTAAGACTTTAACATATCTTAACAAGTTACGACTTACATTTTCAGATTTGTGGGTTTTATTGCCTCTTTCTGTTTCACTTCAACCTGGTTTGAAACTTGTAACTCTTTCAATGCAACCCATCAGATCATTTACGTTAGCGGCGTGTTTGGCTTGGTTGGTCACTAGCATCTCCCCCGTCGAAGCCGGCAGCCCATCGGCGTTGTACACATGGAAGATCTCCTACGGCGAGATTTCGCCCTTGGGTGTTGCCCAACAGGTTCATTTTTACAACTTTCGTCTGTTTCGAAGCATCGAATTTGTTCTCATTTGATCGGATTCGATATGGCGTTGTAGGTTATACTCGTCAATGACGAATTCCCGGGTCCGGAAGTGCACGTAACAACCAATGACAATATCATTGTCAATGTCATCAACCACCTCCCTGAACCCTTCCTCCTCTCATGGTTCGTCTTCGTCTCAGTCTCTCTTAGGGGACGACGTTTTCGTGTCATTTGAGCTCTAAGAAATTGTACCACGTCTTGCAGGAATGGTTTGCAGCAGAGGAAGAACTCCTTCGAAGATGGAGTGTTGGGAACTACATGTCCGATCCCTCCCGGGAGTAACTTCACGTACAAAATGCAGGCGAAGGATCAAATCGGTACCTTCTTCTACTTCCCATCAACCGCCTTCCACAAGGCAGCTGGTGGTTTCGGGGCCATTAGAATCTACAGCAGACCGCTAATACCAGTCCCGTTCCCCACTCCGGCTGATGAGTTCACCTTCCTCATCGGAGATTGGTACAAAGCCAGTCACACGGTATTGCCTATACATCAATCTTCACTCGAGGAAAGCATTCGCTTTTGTCGCTGTCTGATCATAGTGTTTGATTGTTGTTGTGTTTGGTAGAGTTTGAAGGCTGCATTAGACAATGGCAAGATGATTCCGCCACCTGATGGCGTTCTGATCAACGGAAAAGGACCAAATGGTGCATCCTTCACTCTCAGAAAAGGTTGATACTTTCACAAGTTGTTCTGATAATGCATCGTGATCGATCAATTGCTAACCGGATGCTCAAACATTGACAGGATACACCTACAGGTTTAGGATCTCGAATGTGGGTCTTCATCATTCTCTCAATTTTAGGATCGAAGGCCACAAGATGAAGCTGGTAGAAGTCGAGGGCACCCACACGGTTCAAACAAGCTACAACACACTGGATGTCCATTTGGGCCAGTCTTGCTCAGTTCTGGTCACAGCTGATCAAGCAGTCAGGGATTATTACATTGCGGTTTCTACACGTTTCACAGATAAGATCCTCACCACCACCGCTATCCTTCACTATGGTGGTTCTCGACAACCTGTTTCCGGCCCTCCACCGGATGGACCAACAACCGACATTATGTATTCTTTACGACAAGCACATAGCATAAGGTAAACTAGTTTCCTCAAAACCTGCGGAGTTGGTTTGTAAACATCCTGAAACCTTGCAAAGCTAACTGTGTCATACCAAACACACCCGCAGGACTAATCTAACAGCAAGTGGACCGAGACCGAACCCACAAGGCTCGTATCACTACGGCCAGATACCAGTAAACAAAACCATATGGCTAGAGAGCTCTGCGGCTCTAGTTGGTGGGAAGCAGCGCTACGCCATTAACAGTGCATCATTCGTACCTACGGATACCCCACTCAAGCTTGCAGACTACTTCAACATTCCAGGAGTGTTCAGAGTTGGAAGCATACCTGACAGGCCAACTGGTGAGAAAATGAAGCTTGAGACATCAGTCATGGGGGCCGATCACAGGGCGTTTGTTGAGATAGTGCTTGAGAACCCGGAGTACATTGTCCAAAGCTGGCATCTGGATGGATACGGCTTCTTTGTAGTCGGGTAAGACCCTTTCTCCCTTACTTTCTCCGCAGCCATAAGGAAAAATTCTGCTGTATAAACTCAAATTGGTTGCATGATCACGCCATAGGATGGATTGGGGATCCTGGGCTCCAAAAAAGCGAAACCAGTACAATCTGAATGATGCTATCTTCCGCTGCACAACACAGGCAAGGATGCAGAACATGATGTTTTTTTCTCTCTTTGAGATTATTTTGAAAGCTTCTGTCTGATGTGAGATGCTAAATGGCTTCTTCTGCAGGTGTATCCGAGATCATGGACTGCTGTATACGTGGCATTAGACAACGTGGGAATGTGGAACCTAAGAACCGAGTTCTGGGCACGTCAATACCTGGGACAGCAGTTTTACCTGCGGGTCTACACCACTTCTAAGTCTGTCAAGGATGAATACCCAATCCCAGAGAACGTCTTACTCTGCGGAAGAGCACGGTAGAACAGCTGACAGTTTTCATGTATCAACCTCTTCCAGCTAAAACTCTTGCTTGTCTGAAACTAATTGTCCTTTGCCTTTCAACAAATGAGGTGAGGAGTGAAACTGTATCATCCATGGAGATTTCCTTTGTCAAAGAAAGAGACAGTAGCTGGTTAGTAATTGTATCTTAACCTCATCGCCTAAGATCTTCAGTTACAGCTGCCAAATTCTAGGCCAAACAGTTAGGTTGCAAGCGGGAATGATCAAAGTTTTAAACATCAACTGGGGCATTAAAAGAGTACACAACAATATGCAACGGAAAAAATATTTACACTCTATTGAACTAAGACAAAAGGATGTCCAGGGAATCTTCCACGAGTAGTACATTAACACAAATTTTCAAGCAAAATATACTGGGATGAAGGGGGATGAAAATTTATTCGAAGGGGTAGAGGAGAAAAACGAACATTGTTAACACTGATCAGTATGCAATACTGACCCAAACAAATTCAAGTAAATTCACAATTTCACATGTATTTTGACGACGCCCATACGAATGCTGAAAAAGTCCATTCGTCAACAACACACCACTGGAGCTGATGATTGAATCTCAGAGCAATTTTCAATATTACTCAGCAACCTGCACAGTGAGAAAAACAAGTAAATTCTAAGAGAACCAGGCAATTTCAGGTATTTAATGGAAAAAATATACCAAAACTCTTTAGTAGTGGATATGAATGTATCAAATATATTTCTAGTCGTGAATTGAAAGCTGGACACAACAAAAAGTAACAAAATTTTCATCTCTTCCTTGTTCTCTCCACTTGACAAGGCAAAATCAAGAAAGATAAGCTGACGAAACATGAAGTTTGCCAAAATTGTCATCTTACAATCAGCAACCAATGTCTATCAGACTGACAATTAAGAGTTTCAAACAACAGCAAGAAATGACTAACTTAGATATGTTTCAAATTCAAATCCATGGCTTTGGACCTGAGTAATATAAAGATCCTTGCTTAGACCTGGTTTGCTTTCTATTCGCAGGAGTGAATGTTACTGATCAGTTGATAACCAAGCTACAACTTACTCTGTTAAGAGGGTTGTCTGGAGACTTCTTCCACAGCTTCCATAGCATGTCCTTGTATTGGGTATGAGTAAGACCTGGTTTCTCTTCCTTCAGCTTTGGGAGTTCAGCTTCCTCATATGCCTATAACCATCATAAAAGTACATGAGAACATAAAATAATCTAAGCACTGTAAACTACATCAGTGAAGGAAAACCCATATGAAGTAAATGTGATAGATTAAGCAATGCTGCATTGCACGTAAAGATTAGCTCTTATCATGCCAAGAATCAAAGACACTGCAATGAGCACTGTAAATTGTATGCTTCCCTTTATATAGGATGGAAATGGAAATTGATAGTTAATGAATGCCTATGAAAAGGTGCTGAAAATCATCCCCAAGTTTTCAGAAAATGATCTTTCGAGCATACGGAATTTCAGCTCAATCCTGCGACACAAAACCCTAAAATTTGCCTAGTGATACTAACATTGTACCAGATCCTAGAAGGAGATAGTAAAAAGAAACAATCAATTGCTCAAAACACTGAGATCAGAGAAGTAATTGCAAGAATTAAGCAAGATATATTTCCAGGCGATGCACTTGAATCATTAGACAACGAAATTGATAGGCACAAACTTTGAAAGGAGAAGATAGAGGAAAACCTTAAACGCAGCCTTAAGTCTCTTCTCGGGGTGCTTATCAGCCGGAAGATCATCAGAAACCGCAATCCGAGCAATCGCCTCATCCAGCGAATGAGCTTCAATGATCGAATCATCCCGATTCGTATTCGCCACAAGCACCATCTTCTCATACTCCTCCTCCGCAGCCATCCGGCTCTGCTTCTTCTTCGCCTCCTCAGCCTTCTTCAGCAGCGCCGCTTGCTCCTCCTCCCTCCTCCGCTGCAGCTCCGCCTCCGTCACCTTCGGCACGGGAATCATCACCCTACCGGCCTTCTTATCCGGCTTCTTCATCGCCTTCTCAAGATCCCTCTCCTCCTGCTCCGCCAGCCGCCGCGCCTCCGCCTTCTTGGCGGCTGCCTCGGCGCGCTTCTCCGCCTCCTCCTCCTTCTTCTTGGCGGCCTTCGACTTGGCTCCCTCGGCTTCGCGCCAGTACTGGTCCTCCTTCGCACGCGCTTCGCGCTCCTTCCGCTCGGACTCGGCTGCGTTCTTCCGCTCCCTGGCTTCCTCCGCCTTGCTGTTCACTCCCATCTTCTTCGGCATCGTTGATCTCTTCCTTTTCTTCTCCTCCTCCTCCTCTTCCTCTCGAGACGTCGGCGAAAATGGCGGTTGCCGTGATGGTGTTAGAAGGAATCCGTCAGCCGCTTTGTTGACGATTTTTTGCTTTGTTGGATAATGAAAAGGGGAAAACGACGTTGGGAGGCGGTGGCCGGTGGATGATATCTGGTCGGGCCTATCCGATTCGGTCCAGTTCAGAAGTGTTAAGCCCATTGGGCCGATTATGGAAGATTGAAAACTCATTTGTGCAAAAGAAATACTCCCTCCATTCGGCAAAACTTGACGTTTTACTATTCACGCACGCTTTTTTAGGAGCTAAAAACTATATAAAATATCTAGTTTTTTTAATAATTTTTTAAACAATTTTGTAGTTATTATTAATAAGTACAAACTTGTTAAAAAAAAATTAAAAAAATAAATATTTTATATAGTTTTTATCATTCTAAAAAAGTGTGCGTGAATAGTAAACGACAAGTTTTGCCGAACGGAGGGAGTAGTATATTTGTGAATACAAGTATAATGTACAAGGGAATGTTTGCTTGTGTTCGTGGTTTCGAAGATCACTCATGTAGATAGGAGAGGAGAATATCATGTGATTTACATTTCTCCCAGTGTCTCACCACTATGATATTTCCTATCATCCCATGTCTTCTCGTGTTTTGTCGATCATGAGGTATCATCACCTTCTTTAATGTGATTGTTTGTTTCTAGCATATATAGTGCATCGAATAACTTTCTTTTTTTAAAAATATATAATGTATAACACCTCACCAAAGGAATCCTTCATAAAATTTGGGTTCGCACATGATTTTGGTCGAGTCTCGCACATATTATCACCGTACGTACTTGATCCATAGCCATGTTCGTAGAGTAAGAGAGACGGATAAGCTTAAGCTTAACTCACTCCTTGAGTCCTTGTGTAGGCCAAAAAAGGTAGGTTGGGTGAGAGGTCCATGAGATAGTTGTTCACATAATTTAACTGTTGGAATTAAATGAGTTGTCCAAATTATGGAGCCCAAACATGTCCGTTGAGATTAAATTGGCATTCCTACTAATATAAGGTGAAAGAAGAGGTGACTTTACATTATTTTCATTGAAGTAAAAAGTCAAGACTCAAATTGAAATATTGAGTGGAATATAAATAACCAATTCACCACCACAAGCAAACATCACCCCACGTACTATAATTTGGTCAAAAATTAAATGTGACAATATATGGTAATTTAATTTAGTCAATTATTCAAGCCCCCCTCCCCTTCATCTTGTAGAATTTATATTGTGGCATTAATTAATAATAAGTCAAAATAAAAATGGAATATATCATGATTATTAGCACGCCAAAAAGGTTCACTCCTAAGTCCCAACTACTAAGCCATCATTCTAATCATGGAATTAGCGCCTAAAGTATTAAGTATTGACTCGTGCTCGTGATTCCAAATCTTTTTGAATTAATGAATTATTTCCTTTCTTAATTAAACAAAATACAAGAAATCTCTTTAAAAATTGTACCTAAAAAAATATTAAATGATCGATATAGTATTTTGATTAATAGGAGTAATAAAATGACAATTCAACGAGGGTGGAGGCGGGAAATAAATTCAATGCTACTCTGTATGCAGGAGCACGGAAACTGTAGGTCAATGACCCAATGATTGACCATTGATTTTACTGCATTTAAAGACTGATGGGTGTGATGGACGGTCGAGATCGCACAGTTAATGCATGGGGTTAAAAAAACCAAGCGTGACCGTGAGAGCCAGCGCCGGAAGCGAACGACACACGCAAACTGCTGTAATTTTCACCACAGGGGAAAGTAAATTTTGGTTTACTGTGCATTTTTTCAGAAACATCAGCTGCCCTGTCCTCGACTGTGTCCCCTATGATCTACCGGTCTACCGATTTATAGCAACGTTTAATTGGTTAAAAATAAAAATAGTTACTGTAAATGGAGTTACTCCAATGCTATATACATGTGTGTCCTCTCATAGATCTTGTTCAACTTATGAACATGGATAAGTTTGAATGGTCTGTTGAGAACTTGAGATCTTAGTAAACGAATAGTTGTCATATTTATATTCCCGATTAATTTTTTAAATGAAATCTTATGGTGTTTGCCTACTGTTGTTGTTGTTGTGACGAATGGATACTAAAAGAAACAAAATCGACACACAATATATCGTGGTTCACCAAATTGGCTATATATATATCCACACTGAAAGATTCTATTAAGGAGTTTTTGAAACCAGACGAGGATTACAAGATGTATCACCCACATTAACTGATAAACGATAAGCATATGAACCTGAAAATATAGAATATTGTTTCATAGATGTATGAGTTAATGTATCAATTATCAAGATGCGTGCTTTGCTAAAAGCAACAAAGACTAGGGGTTGTTGTCTGGCAAGGGAGAAGGCATTGAGACCATTATGGTGTGTCTTGTAGATAGTGTCATCACAGAGGACTCAGACGAAGAGACTACCAACAGATCATTTGTCAAGTTTGTTTCCTGTAGCAATTCCAACGTTGCTTGGATTTGCTGGAAAATCTGTATTTGATAAGTTTACCTTTCGGGGGAAAATTGAGCCCGAGAGAGAGGATCTGGTACATCTAACATTGCAACGCATCTAGTGTAAATGGCATTGCATTGTATTTGATACGATTGGCGTTATAACGCATGACACTGGAAGATTTCAATGATTAAAAAAAGTATAATTTTGTTAATTTATTTGCATTCATTTTGTATGATTTTCCATAAAATATATTAGTCCAACTCTCTCTATATATTCTTCTTTATTGAATAGGGCATTTGATTTTCATGATAAACTAAAATATGGGTAGTTAAAACTTTCAAAGGATATGGAATTCAACGTTGCAACGTCCAAACAGATGGGGTGAAGTGAAAGTCACACTATATAATTTTTGTAGATCATGGCAGAAATTCGGATGCGATGACCTAACAAATCTTTGATTAGAGAAACTGTAGCAAAGTCCTCCCTGCGAAATTGCCCGAAGTACGTCGTTTTGGGGGTAAAAGCTGGCCAAGCTTGTCGTTTGCTTTCACCAAAACGACACCGCTTCAACCTGCAGTGCAGGCTATCGTCACCGAAATCTTAGGCCGTATCCTCTTCGTTGAAAACGACACGTGGGTGATGATGCTAACCTTTTCAATTCGTGTTCGTTCACGAGGACAAAACTGTAATTACAATTGTCACTAGCTTGGAGCTTTGGATCCCTTAATTAGTTTACATTGATTGAGAAGGTATTTAACAATATGGCTCTGAAAATTATGAAATTATGAGCATTAAACATGATTGACATCTCAACGTCAATAAATACATTATTTCGACGATCGAGTTTTATACTACTCCAAGTATTTTGACCATTTTTTATGTAATACTAAATATTTATTTATTTTTAACAAAATTCATGATAAAAATTTCTAATTTTATCAATTTATCCTATTAATTGTATTAGATTTCTAAGATATTTTTATTAATATACTTCCCACAATATTCTTTTTTTCATTAGTCCATTTTTTTACATTATTTATTTGCTAAAATTTTAGCTATTTTTTTTTATATTTTTAGTTTTCTTAAAAAGTGTAAAATTTGTCAAAAGACCAATTATATCGATATTGAGGGAGTAAACTACTTTGTAAGTCATTGTGGGAAAATTGTGATTTTTAGTTTCTTTATACACTGTGAATACCCATATATAATTAAGAATTTTAATGGAGATTGCCGACGTTGTCCGACAGGACGTTCTTGAACGGTGAGTTAACTAACTCACCGAGGTTAACCACCTCAAATTATTGTCTTATATGAAAAAAAAATATACTTGTATCATTGCGGTAATATGAAGCTTCAACTCGGAGAGAAGATCCAAAGGTGCCACATTAATGGAGTTACCCCTCTTAAACCATTGTATTGTAGCTAGTTTATCTTTTTATTCTCAGTTAAAATTTTAAAGTTCTCAAATATAATATCATTGAGAGTTTTATTGATTATATCAATATTTTTGTAGTGTTGTTTTATTAGTTGGAACAATTGATTTTTTTTATGAGGAGAAACCCACCTTTGACGTACCAGGTAAATCGGCCTGCGTCGACTGGCTCGACCCACAAGTATGGAGTAAGATAAATCTTGGATTTTCACCTAATGAAAATCCACATCATTTGGCCACCCGGGCGGATCAATTCTTTTAATTTTTTGTTGTGTATGCAAGCATTTGATTTAAAAAAAAGATATATTGAATTTTAACCCGCTTGATCGCATAGAGAGCAATTTAGTGGATATCGATCAATTTATTTATGGGTCAGTATTGCCTTCACTAGAATTTCGTCTAGTAAATTATTAAATTTTAGAAATGTGACAACTTACAATGACTCGTGAAGTTTTGCGTTTAAGGCCAATTATATGAATGATACCAAAAATATTATTCCCTTAGTACGAAATTCGTAGGACCTTGGCGTTTGAGTTAAGGCCAATGTATTTGTCAAAATCAAGCAAGACTTGCAAGCAAAGAAAATGTAATGTGTAAGCAATCGATCTTCAATTCATGTGAGTGTATTAAGAGAATTAGGATGGTTCATGTGTATAATGTATGTGTTGTGTGATATTCTTTGTCTATAGCATGTTTTAATCAACGAAACGAAATGAAACAATCAAACTGAAACATGTGATTACTTTGAAACCAAACGCTCGTGAGAGAATAGACCTTAGATTAGACTCATTTGACAATAATAAATTGCTAAGTCTTGATCTCATCTCCACGATCCATCTACAATTAACATGAGATAAATTCTTAACTCGTTGGAAACAAATTAAATACTCGAATTAAAAATCCTATACCAAAAAGACACCAAAGTGAGTAAATGACCACTTTATTTTATTGGTGCAATTAAATAACAATATGGAGTAATTTTTCTAGACTCTTAAAAACGTTGAACGTTAGTAAAGTAGTTATATGTTACATCTCACAACCTTAAGGGATTCAAAATCGCACGATACTTTATTTAGTGGAACGATTCAACTAGACTATAACTTATATTCCAGTAGCATAAACTCATTTGAATTCAAAAATGAGTCGAGTTCGAGCTTGAAGTTGAGCTTAAGCTGAGCTTGAGCTTACTCGTTTTAAAGTATAATTATATTTTTACCTAATTACCATACTCTTACGGTCTCACCAAAATGCCTTGCACAATTCAGAGTTGCCTTCAAGATCCCACCGCCATCTCTTCCACCCTAATTACCATATACTTGCACAATTCAGAGTTGCCTCCAAGCTATGCCGACTCTCTCTCTCGCTCGATCTCGTCTCATCTCTCTCTCTCTCTCTCTCTCTCTCTCTCTCTCTGACTCACTTTGTTGTCGTCATCTGTGTATGTCGAGTCGTTGCCTCGCTCTCTTCAGCACAACTCTGCTCTCATCTCTATATGCTCTTTCACTCTCGCCGAGCCGCTGCCTCTTAGATCTATCCCCTTGCTAGTCGCTACCTTTCAGATCTGGTCCCCTTGGCCCTCGCTATCTCCACGCTGTAGCGACATTGCACCAGCTACTCTCACTCGCATATCTAATCCACCAGCTTGCTACACTCACTCGAGCTCAGTTCCATCATAAACGAGCTCAAGCAACCTTCCCAGCTCCGCAAACTAGAGCACTTGCTTAGACTCATTTCCATATTGAGCTCGAGCTTAAACAAACCTACCTTAAAAACCCACTACTCAAACTCGTTTGCTCATATATCATCTTTTTTTTTGGTGCAATGCTCATATATCATCTTTAAACTATACTTACATTTTTATTTTTTTTTATAATTATTCATTAAAAAGACGCATTTATTTTGTTACATTTTATACTTGCATTAATGTACTGCACTACTGCTTAGGTCCACGATAGAAGAGAAGATGAGGGGAAAGGTGGGACCAAAACATGATGAGGGTAGGGTAGGGGCCCATCTAAGCAAGAAGAAACGACAATCTATGGGTGAAGCGACGCAAAGATAACAGTAAACGTCAACCCGGACGGCCGGACTCTATTCCAACTAACGGCGTTACGGAAAGACAGAACCCCACCCTAAACGCCGTCACTTTCGCTTTATCTCTCCTCCCCCTCCGCTTTAACCCCGTCGCCATCATCACACAGTGCCTCTGTCTCCCTCCACCCTCTCTATAACTCCACACTCCGCACAGTAGACAGAGAAAGCTCATGAGAGAGAAAGAATAACAAAGAGTACACAAAGAGAAACCTCCTCCTCCTCTTCCTCTCTCTCTCTGTGGATTGCCTCATTTGCCTTTGCCTGACATTTTAGTGCTTTTTCCCCACCATTACCGACGCCCACCGAGTCTGATTCATCTGCGAATTCGTACGAATTTGGTGTTCTTATTGCGTGAATCGGCAATGACGGTGTCGAGATCTTGGATTTCGCCTTGAGGATCTTGCGAGTTCTTTGCTAGGGTTGGTTGGGGTTTTTGGTTGATAATGGGGAGCGTGTCTTCGGAGGACGATGGATACGATCAGCAGAGCGAGCGGTGCGGGAGCTACTGCCTCAGCGCTGACGTCAGCGAGTCCGAGAGTTCTAGTAGCTTCTCCGGCCGCCGGTTTGAGCCGGAGGCTGTTTCCAGCTCCATGGCTTCCTCGCCGCTAGGTTTCCGTCCGGTAGTCGGTAATTGCAGCTTTCCGGCGCCGCCTGCGCTTGTTTTGCCTGTCATTGGCGGTAGAGACGTGGTTCTTTGGGACGATAAAGGCCAGAAATCGGAAACCGACCTGTCCGGTAATCTCTCTTCCCCTTTCCTTTTCCCCCCTTTTCTAATCACCATGAAATTGCCGCCTCCTTTTTTTTTCTTTGCTGTTTGATTTTTTCAGTTAGATATTGGCATCTGTTGTTTAACTGTATGTGCAATTTGTTTTCTTGCAATTTATGTATCCATTTACAGAGGTAGAGCTGATGAAGGAACGGTTTGCAAAGCTATTGCTTGGAGAGGACATGTCTGGAGGCGGGAAGGGTGTATGTACAGCCCTTGCTATTTCAAATGCTATCACTAATCTTGCAGGTATCATTGGTTAATCCCATCTCCTTTTGTTCTGTGGGTATATCTTGCTTAAATTTAGTCTGATTTGAGAACTGTTGGACAATGGTGTAGCTAGTGTATTTGGGGAACTGTGGAGGTTGGAGCCACTGGCACCCCAGAGGAAGAAGATGTGGTGCAGAGAGATGGAATGGTTGTTGTGTGTTAGTGATTCGATTGTGGAACTCGTCCCCGAGATGCAGGAGATTCAGGGAGTTGGTACATTTGAGGTCATGGCGACGAGGCCTAGATCAGATTTGTATGTCAACTTGCCTGCGCTTAAGAAGCTGGATGCCATGTTGCTTGGCGTGCTTGACGGGTTTAAAGAGACAGAGTTCTGGTATGTTGAGCGTGGTATATCTGTACCTGAGGTTGATGCCCGAGACCCTTTTAAGTCTTCGATGTGTAGTGGACGGCCCTCAGTTCGACAGGAGGATAAGTGGTGGTTGCCATGCCCTAAAGTTCCTCCAAATGGGCTTGCAGTTGAAGAGAGAAAGAGATTGCAGCAATGTAGGGATTGCACTAACCAAATATTGAAGGCAGCTGTTGCTATTAATGGCAGTGTTCTTGTTGAGATGGAAATTCCCAGTGCTTACTTGGAGACATTACCTAAGGTAATATGAAGTTTTTTTAAGTGAGTCTTGCATCTTTATGTGAAGCTCTTATGGATCATCTGCCTTCTGATCATTCAAAGATAAATTGCTTACTAGTGACATTTGGTATTTTGGTTTAGGTTTTATTGTAATAGTGACTTATTTTTCTGCAAGAAATTTAGCATTATAAGCTAATGTTGACTTTTTAAGCCTTTAGTTGTCGATTAATAACATGGATTTTTATCTTGGTTTTCATATTTTAATAGCTTATTAATCTTATATTAGGTGTGAATTTGCTGATTAGACTTTTGTGATCCTTGCCCATGTCCTGCAGCATCATTTGAAATGTTAACATGAGAATTGCTTCATTGCTTCATGGCAACATGAGAAATCGATTAGATTGATGAACTTATGCTGAAAGTTCATTTGCCCTTTAAAGTTGTGATCCTTTCTTTTCCTGCACCATCTGTGTAGCATTTTCCTTACAAATTCTAGTACTTCATAATATTTCTGATATCATCATCTCTTCTGTGTTTGCAGAACGGCAAAGAATGTCTAGGTGACATTATCTATCGCTACATAACTGCTGAGCAGTTCTCACCCGAGTGCCTTCTTGATTGCCTAGACCTTTCTTCCGAGCATCTCACTTTGGAAGTAGCCAACAGGATAGAGGCATCTGTGTATGTATGGAGACAGAAGGACCAGAAAAAGCACTTAACTCACTCAAAATCCAAGCGATCTACATGGGGTGAGAAGGTGAAAGGCCTGGTTACGGATCATGATAAGAATCAACTTCTAGCACTGCGTGCTGAGACACTTTTACAGAGTCTTAAGCTTCGATATCCTGGTTTACCTCAGACCACACTGGATATGAGCAAAATTCAGTACAACAGGGTAAGTTGACTGTGTGTTGTCTTGATGCAAAGTGTCATTACAATGAATTTGTGTATCAGCTTGATGACCTATCTGGCTGTCTCTACTGTCAGTCTAGAAGTTCTTAACTTGAAAGTGTTTAATAGAAGCGTGCAACAATGAAATAAGCTGCCTAATCTTCAAGTTCAAAGGGTTAAAATTGGGTTCTTTTGCAGGATGTAGGGCAGGCTATACTTGAAAGCTACTCGAGGGTATTGGAGAGTTTGGCATTCAATATCATGGCTAGGATTGATGACCTCCTGTTTGCAGATGATGCAGCCAAGCAGTCCGCTTCAGCAGAATCCAAGTCTCTCTTCAGCAGGGGCGGTTTTGGCAGCCTACCCATACAAAAACGGATTTCACCAAGCCCCTTCTCAATTCAACATTCACCATATGCATCTCCCTTTGCTACCCCAAACTTCTGCTTCTCCCCGGCATCCGGTAGTCCAACAAGGGCACCACCCTCTTCCACCAAGAACAACCTAAGAGGATCCGAGGACTTGAAACTGGAAAGACCCCACCCTGCTGAGTTCGAGAGGGTGTGGTCACGTCCTGGTAAGTTGAGTGCTACAAAAGCCAGAGACGCCCCAGAGCGAGACTAATCTGAGCCTCAGGTGGTTTACCTTCAAGTTCCAACACTTCAGGCTTCTAGCATAGTATTAGGGGTAACTCCGATCTCTGTAAATTCTACAGCTGCTTAAAACAGTTTGGTTTATCCCTTTTAGTTTAAGTTTCTAGGTTAGTATTAAGAGGAATTTTGACTCTGTTGGCTCTGATCATATGAAGTTTCAAGCCAGAGATTTTCGGCATTCTTGTGCAGCTTATCTATTGTTTTCGTGTAGCAAATACATGTCCTAAGTGTGCATGTGAGTGTACGTTGCGCGTTTGAAAATCGGTCATTTGTGTCGGATTATAAGCAAACACCTTGAATCTCCAGATGACCCGATACAACAATCAGCTCTCTCTGATTCTCCTTGCTGTGTTACCTACCGATATAATCAGAAATTTCATCCCGGGTATACATTCGCAGGAAACTGCATGCTGCCAGCTCGGAGTTTGCTTGTTGATTTCCATGTCAATAAACTCCAATTCAGGATCAGATTTCAGCAGAGGTCGTCGGACACTTGTTCGTTGCAGCAATGTGCAAATCATATATGGCACTCAGTATGATGCTTCATCTTCAAAGGCTTTTAATCTTCTTTCATTTTAAACAGCATCTTAATAATTAAGACTACGCCCAGCATATACTTGTTTACTCATGTGTCTTGATTTCTTGAACTGATTACATGTTTCCTGTAGACACATGGAATCTGGCAAGCTGGCACAGTTGAATACAAAATTAATTTTAGTTGTGTTGCCAACCTTGTACATTCTGAAAGCTGAAAATCACTTTTTATCTTTCTGGGATGATTACTGAAATTTTACCACCATTAAACCAAACATGGCAAATGAATTTGCAGATGATATAATATATCCTTTATGCCGAAAATGAAAATAAAAAGTTGGGGAAAGAGTTGAATGTTATGAACTGTAGAATGATTCTATTGCTTTGTGATTACAAGGATTGTATTTGTACAGATTGACAAAACTGTTTTTTCTCTGTATATGACTAGCAATTGAGGATGTTGAGAATGGTAGTTCTCGTCTTGATCAAATGCCTAAACAAGATCTCTACGCCTTCTTCAACATTCTTGAGGGAGATCTCCATGTTCTCCAATCCACTCCTGGCCATCTCCGGATGCAAGGCAGCATCCGAGGTTTCAAATCCAACAAGAAAGAACTCGGTTTCTTGTTGGCTGACGGCGTGTTTGGATTTCAACAACTTGGAGACAACTGATTCCCAGCTGCTTTTAGCCTTGGCACCAACTATGGCAACAAGGACAGATTCTAGCACCTTGAGAGTCGCCATCTGGCACTCTCTCAGCCTGCTAATGATGTCTGTGTTCTCATTGCTTTCTGTGGCATATTCAATCTCTATTTTCTTCAAGTGTTTCAATGTCTTTGAGACGACCTTGATGGCCATCTTTTTTGATCTCAAGTACTCAGCCACCTCCTTGGCGATCTCATCTTTAGAGCACCTCCTCCTCAAAATGGATTGAAGTTGTTGTGCTCGCTCTTTCATCTGCACCGAAATATCACTGATGTTGCTGCACACATCCAGGAGTTTGATAGATCCTTCCGATGCCACATCAGCCCAGTTCTCCTGACCTTGGCGGGAGATGGCCTTTTGAGACGAACGCAATTGGAGGAGCTCATCAATGCATTCATAGAGACCACTAAGCTGGGCAAGCTTTGAATTGATTGTGGAGGATGAGGAAGAGGCAGATTCAGATGATCTGAGCCTGCTGAGCTGCTCATCAAATTGGGAAACGGAGAGGGTTGATCCGTTTGGCAAACTGTTTGAGCGAGTGTGGTAAGAAGAGGCCATTTCTTAGCTTCTGTTTTTTTTAGGCCAATCAAGGCTGATAACTTGCTCTCCTTGGGCAGGTCCAGCGCAGTTTATATATTGTGAAGCAAGGGAGGCTCAAGGAATCTCAATGCCAGCAGAAGAAGATTTCGAGATCTGGATCGTATATCTGAATTCAGCTAATGCTTTTGCATTGTTCCCTACCAGCATTTATGCCCAGCTCACAAGGTAATATATTTACCATCAAGATCCACAATATATGCACATACGTTGATCTGAAACCTTGGTCTCCTACTGGTGTACCTGAAGAGGACAATGACAACCTTTTCCATTTTCTCTTCATGTAATTTAATCATGACTGTGTGAAATTATTAGCTAATAATTCAAGTTGGGGGGCACAGAATCATGAAAAGGGTGGAGTGCTGAACTGATTTTTTTTTGGGTGTGATGAACTGATTCTATTTAACTACCACCAACAATGGCATGATTTTTATTTTGTTTCATGACACCTTAGTTTTGTTTTTGCTTGTTTGACATCCAGAAGATAGACATATATACCATAAGCTAATGATCTGGTGTTTGGCTTTCCAAATCCATGTAGACATGCTGTTGGGTTTATCTTCCAGTGTGCATCTTTTTAAAGCTAAGATTTGGGTTAAGTTGCAGAAATGAATGATGAGGTATAGGTTGTTCGTCGAAGCCTCCAAAAGGTAAAGATTAAAGAACATTATACTGCTGATGATACTACAGCAAATGCTAACTCCAGCTAAAGCTCAAGTGTGATAAAATGCAAGCATATAGATTGCGAACAAGCAAGCGCTGTTTAATCAATAGCTGATCTTGATAGATATGGTAGCATTCCCAATCTGTTTCTCATCATAGTTGACAAAACTTCATCTTCTGAACTGATACTGACATTCTCAAATTTGCCTGTTCATTCCATTTCATCAGAAGGGACTTTGTTCTAAAGCCTTGCTCAGTTTACAACACACCCTTCAGTACTTCTAAACCATATTAACTCCTCTCTTCATTTGTTGATTCATAATGATACTGACATTCTCAAACTCGGTTGTTCATGCCATTTCATCCTTCTCAAAATCACCATCTTGGTACAATAGCTTTGAGTTTGAGCCCACAGACCAGCAGATTTGACTAGTGCTTCAATTCTGTACAACTAAAAAGTCTTCACATATTGCTGCCTGCGGTTATCTTGACATGGCGATACATTTATGATATACCATGCACTTGAGATTGTTTGAGGACTTCATGCTCCTTGTTTTTGCAGATTCATTAGCAATGCTGAATTCACCAGTCGGCAGCCTACAGATGACTTTCAGGACCCCTAAGATCTGAGCCTGCTGACTTTCTGATCAAAATGAGGAAAGTCGGAAGCTGTTCCAACGCGACTGATGAAAAGCTCAGGCCAGTTGCTGGCTCCTTGGACCAGGCAGAGGTATTACTTTTAGAACTTGGTTTCTTTCAAAATTTTGTCTTGTCAAAGCTTCTTATGGAGAACTATATATTGCATTGCTACATGAGGGAGACAAGAGGAACCTCATTCTCATGTTAGTTTAATTTCCTTGTCTCCTACTCACCATCTCTTTCCAGCTAATAAGCTAGTATCTTTAACCTCACAATTGATGGTGCACGAGTTGACTTAAATTGATGTCCCCTGTACAGCCACATAATCAGGACATACACAACTAGCAAAACCAGGGATATATGCAACTTCCTTTCCCTTGAACGCGCAAAATTATTCGTGTTGCTCGTATAATGTGAAAGACTTGGGTCTAATTAAGGTGTTAATCAGCTGGCATGTTGGCAAGGGAGAGACATCTCTTTCGCTATATACTGCGAGACACATGTTTGGCGAAGGGACAAGACTGTGACTGATCATAGGTTAAGCATGGCATTTGCCACTTGCAGAACAAGTCTTAATCAGATCAATGGCAAAAACCAGTGATATAATTATTCATTTCCTGAAGCATTTGAATTAGTTATTCTCTTAATCTCTCATTTACAACAGCATCTTAATTATTTATCTTCTTGTAGTTTTTAGTTGATGACGCGTTTCTTGTAGACAAACGGAATCTGGTGATCTGGAACTTAATCATTCAGGCTTCATTAATGTTTTTTTTTATGTGTGTGTGTGTGTTGAATTTAACATTCAAGTTAATCTGCAACTGAATTAATCTTTTGAAACTAAAGTTTGAAAGAATTTTATTGCCCAAACTTCTTCTAGATGATCCAAAGAATTTGGAACTTGTAGGAGTCAGGGAACAATTTAATGTTGATGAACACAAACATGTACTTGAGTAATGTAGACTCTTGTATAATCATTCAGTTGGTGTCACTACAAGTATTGATTTATGTACACACTGACAAAAATATTTTCTGTATGAGCTAGCAATTGAGGATGTTCAGAATGGTAGTTCTTGTTTTGATCAAGTGCCTAAACAAGATTTCTACGCCTTCTTCAACATTCTTGAGGGAGATCTCAATGTTCTCCAAGCCACTCCTTACTATCTCCGGATGCAAGGCAGCATCCGAGGCTTCAAATCCAACAAGAAAGAACTCGGTTTCTTGTTGGCTGACGGCGTGTTTGGATTTCAGCAACTTGGAGACAACTGATTCCCAGCTGCTTCTAGCCTTGGCACCAACTATGGCAACAAGGACAGACTCTAGAACGCTGAGAGTCACCATCTGGCACTCTCTCAGCCTGCTAATGGCATCTGTGTTCTCATTGCTTTCTGTGGCATATTCAATCTCTATTTTCTTCAAGTCTTTTAATGTCTTTGAGACAACCTTGATGGCCATCTTCTTTGATCTCAAGTACTTGGCCACCTCCTTGGCAATCTCATCTTTGGAGCACCTCCTCCTTAGAATTGACTGAAGTTGTTGCGCTCGCTCTTTCATCTGCACTGAAATATCACTGATGTTGCTGCACACATCCAGGAGTTTGATAGATCCTTCCAATGCCACATCAGCCCAGTTCTCCTGACCTTGGCGGGAGATGGCCTTTTGAGACGAACGCAATTGGAGGAGCTCATCAATGCATTCATAGAGACCACTAAGCTGGGTAAGCTTTGAACTGATTGTGGAGGATGAGGAAGAGGCAGATTCAGATGATCTGAGCCTGCTGAGTTGCTCATCGAATTGGGAAACGGAGATGGTTGATCCGCTTGGCAAACTGTTTGAGCGAGTGTGGTAAGAAGAGGCCATTTCTTAGCTTCTGTTTTTTTTAGGCTAATCAAGGCTGATGACTTGCTCTCCTTGGGCAGGTCCAGTGCAGTTTATATATTGCGAAGCAAGGGAGACTCAAGGAATCTCATGCCAGCAGAAGAAGATTTCAAGATCTGGATCGTATAGCTGAATTCAGCTAATGCTTATGCATTGTTCCCCCTACCAGCATTTATGCCCAGCTCACAAGGTAGTATATTTACCATCAAGATCCACAATATATGCACACACGTCGATCTGAAACCTTTGTCTCCTACTGGTGTACCTGAAGAGGACAATGCCAACCTTTTCCATTTTCTATAATCATGACACTGTGAAATTATTAGCTAATAATTCAAGTTGGGGAGCACAGAATCATGAAAAGGGTGGAGTGCTGAACTGATATTTTTTCTTCTAGGTTTGATGAACTGATGCTATTTAACTACCACCAACAATGGCATGATTTTGGTTTTTGATTCACACAGCAATCGATCACGACACCTTTGCTGTGTGGCAGTAACAACGGCATTGTTTTGCATGTTCGACATCCAGAAAATATAAGATTCCTTCTGTTTCATTTGAGCTTTACCATATATACAATAAGCTATGATCAGATTTTTTGGCTTTCAACATCCATGTAGGCATGCTGATGGGCTTATCATCCAGTGTGCATCTTTTAATAGCTAACATTTGGATTATGTTGCAGAAATGAACTAGAATCAGATAGTCGGTTAAAGCCTCCAAAAGGTTTGAACTTTAAAAACACATATAGACTGTGAGCAGGTATGTAATGTTGAATCAATAACTGATCTATGCTGTTCATATTCATAACACTTGACTATCCCTTTGAACTCAGCGACTAACATTTTCCTGAAGCCTTGTTCGGCTTGGAATAGGCGGTTTATCACTTCTTGTGATTTCTTGAATTTGTGCATTCTTATTCACAATCATGCTTCTGAACCTCTCTGCTTTGGTAAGAACATATTAACTCCTCTCTTCATCTGTTGATTCATTCACTAGAACACACTGATACCGACATTCTCAAACTCGTCTGTTCATGCCATTTCATCCTTCTCAAAATCACTATCTTGGTACAAAAGCTTTGAGCCCACTGTCCTTGTTTCTGCAGGTTCATTAGCAATGCCACCAATTGGTGGTCTTCTTCGGATAACAGTAATGCCTTGGATATCTTCAAAACGCTCGGCAGTCTACAGATGACTGTCAGGACCCCTAAGAAGATCTGAAGCTGCTGATCTTCTGATAAAAAGCTCAGGCCAGTTTTTGGCTCCTTGAACATTTATAGAACTTGGTTTCTTTCAAAATTTTGCCTTGTCAAAGCCTCTTATGAAGAACTATATATTGCATTGCTACGCGAGGGAGACAAGAGGAACCTCACTCTCATGTTAGTTTAATTTCCTTGTCTCCTACTCACCATCTCTTTCCAGCTAATAATCTAGTATCTTTAACCTCACGATTGATGGTGCACGAGTCGACTTGAATTGATGTCCCCTCTACAGCCACATAGTCCAGACACATGTTGGCAAAAGGGACAATACTCTGATTGATCATAAGTTAGGCATGCCATTTGCTGATTGAAGAACAAGTCTCATTCAAATCATTGATCAAACTCAGTGATAATTCATTTTCTGAAGCAATATCTCTCATTTACGACAGCATCTTAATCATTAAGATGTTAAACATATACTTGGCCATTCATGTGTTTTTAGTTGATGACGCGTTCTTTGCAGACAAATGGAATCTTGTGATCTGGCACTTGATCATTCAACTTTCACTAATGTTTTTGTTTTGTTTTGTTTTGAATTTAACATTCAAAGTTAATCTGTAGCTGAATTAACCTTTTGAAACTAAGGTTTGAAAGAAGTTTATTGCCCAAACTGGTTTTGGTTCAAATTTTTACCATCAGCTGCCCCAAATGGTGGTAAGAATTTGGAACTTCGTAGATGTTTAACCGTTAAGGAGAAAGGATGAACACAAACATATACTCAAGTAATGTAGATTCTCGTATAATCATTGTATTGGTTTGTGACTACAAGTATTGTTTTATGTACACATTGACAAAATTGTTTTCTGTATGAGCTAGGAATTGAGAATGTTAGTTCTTGTTTTGATCAAATGCCTAAACAAGATCTCTACGCCTTCTTCAACATTCTTGAGGGAGATCTCCATATTCTCCAATCCACTCCTTACTATCTCCGGATGCAAGGCAGCATCTGAGGCTTCAAATCCAACAAGAAAGAACTCAGTTTCTTTTTGGCTGACGGCGTGTTTGGATTTCAGCAACTTGGAGACAGCTGATTCCCAGCTGCTTCTAGCCTTTGGACCAACTATGGCAACAAGGACAGATTCTAGCACGTTGAGAGTCTCCATCTGGCACTCTCTCAGCCTGCTAATGAGGTCTGTGTTCTCGTTGCTTTCTGTGACATATTCAATCTCTATTTTCTTCAAGTCTTTCAAAGTCTTTGAGACAACCTTGATGGCCATCTTCTTTGATCTCAAGTACTTGGCCACCTCCTTGGCGATCTCATCTTTAGAGCACCTCCTCCTTAGAATTGATTGAAGTTGTTGCGCTCGCTCTTTCATCTGCACTGAAATATCACTGATGTTGCTGCACACATCCAGGAGTTTGATAGATCCTTCCAATGCAACTTCAGCCCAGCTCTCCTGTCCTTGGCGGGAGATGGCCCTTTGAGACGAATGCAATTGGAGGAGCTCATCAATGCATTCATAGAGACCACTAAGCTGGGCAAGCTTTGAACTGATTGTAGAGGATGAGGAAGAGGCAGATTCAGATGATATGAGCCTGCTGAGTTGCTCATCGAATTGGGAAACGGAGGGGGTTGATCCGCTTGGTAGACTGTTTGAGCGAGTGTGGTTAGAAGAGGCCATTTCTTAACTTCTTTGTTTCTTTTTAAGGCTAAGGAAGTCTTATAGCTCAGATTTCAGATACAAACTTGCTCTCCTTTAGCACAGTATATATATTGCAAGGCTACGAAAACCCGGGGAATCTCAATGCCTACATAAGAAGATCTTGAGATCTGGTTCGTATACATTGTTCCCTACTACCCTCTTTTCCCAGCTCACAAGGTAATGTTATAAATTCATGATCCACAATATATGCACACACGTTGATCTCAAACCTTTGTCTCCTACTGGTGTACCTGAAGAGGACAATGCCAACCTTTTCCATTTTCTCTTCTTGTAATTTAATCATTTGCTTATGAAATGATTAGCTAATAGCCCAAGATGGGGAGCAAAGAATCATGAAAAGGTTGGAGTGCTGAACTAATGTTTTGTTTTTGGTGCGATGATTTAACACGTTTGCAGCTCATATTTAGGATCATGACACCATTGCTGTACCTATAGAGATGACCTTGTACATAAGCTATGATCAGATTTTTGGCTGTCTAAATCCATGTAGAATGCTGAGGCTATCATCCCGTGAACATACACTTGTATCACATCTCAAGAAATTGCCGATATTTTATGGTTCATATATAAATGATAAAAGAACATCAGACTATTGCTCAGTTTGGTTGTTTATATTCCATCTTCTGATTTCTGAACAGGCAGTTTAGTACTTTCTATAGATTTCTGAATTTTTGCCTTCTTATTCACCATCATGCCATTCATAGAACTCGTCTGTTAATGCCGTTCATCCTTCTCAAATCAATATCTTGGTTAACAGACCAGCAGATTTAACTGCTGCTTCAGCTCTGTAGTAAAAAAGACCTCATCTATCCTGCCTGTGGTTATCTGGACATAGCGATACGTTTACCTTTCTTCATTGCTTGAAAGAGATGACAATGTGCTTGTGATCATTTGAGGACTTCATGATCACCTTCTTTATCCTGCTATTTGTTTTTGTAGGTTCATTAGCAATGCTTAGTTCATCACCCGGTCTTCTTCAGATAACAGTAATGCTTTGAATATCTGAGCCTGCTGACTTTCTGATCAACATGAGTAAAGATGAGGTGTAACCCTTTCGGAAGCTGGTCCAGCGCGACTGATGAACAGCGCAGGCCAGTTTTTGGCTCCTTGGACCAGGCAGAGGTACTTAATTTTCCATGTCAAAGACTTTGATGTAATTTAGGTGCTAATGATCTGGCAAGTTGGCAAGACAACAAGTCTTGTTCAGATCAATGATAGAACTCAGTGATAATTCATTTCCTCAAGTATTTGAATCACTTGTTCTCTTAAATCTCTAATTTAAAACAGATCAATGTGTATTGAATTGACAAAATGGAATCTGGCGATCTGTCACTTAATCATTCAAGTTTCACCAATGCTTATTTTGTTTGTTTGTTTTGAATTTAACACTGTAAAAGTTAGTTTGCAATTGAATTTAACACTGTCAAGGAACAGATGAATATTAATGAACCAAGAAATGCAATGAAGAATGTAATAATTCTATTGATTTGGGATCACAAGTACTATTGTTTTGTGTACAGATCTACAAAAAATTTCGTGTACGAGCTAGCAATTGAGGATGTTGAGAATGGAAGTTCTTGTCTTGATCAAATGCCTAAACAAGATCTCTACTCCTTCTCCAACATTCATGATGGAGATCTCCATGTTCTTCAATCCACTCGTCACTGTCTCCGGATGCAAGTTAGCATCTGAGGCTTCAAATCCAACAAGAAAGAAATCGGTTTCTTGTTGGTTGGCAATGCGTTTGGATTTCATCAACTTGGAGATAAAGGTAGCCTTGGGGCCGGATATGGCGACAAGAACAGTCTCTAGCACGCTGAGAGCCGCCATTTGGCATTCTCTCAACTTGCTAGCTACTTCTGTGATCCCATCGCCTTCCAAGACATTCTTGTTCTCAACTTTCTTCAACTCCTTCAATGCCTTTGTGACAGTCTTCATGGCATTCTTCCTTGATTTTAGGTACTGTGAAACCTCCTTGGTGATCTCATCTTTAGAACACCTCCTCCTCAGAATGGATTGAAGCTCCTGAGCTCGTTCTTTCATCTGCACCAAAACGTCGGTAATGGTACTGCAAGCATCCAAGAGCTTGATAGATCCTTCTAATGCTTCTTCAGCTCCTTGTTTGTACAAGACCTTTTGAGAAGACGGCAACTGGAGGAATTCATCAACGTACTCATAGAGACCGCTAAGGATGGAAAGCTTAGAGATGAGCGTGGAGGATGTCGATGATGAAGCAAACTCAGAAGATCTAAGCCTGTTGAGCTGCTCATCAAATTGGGAAACGACGGGGCTTGATGTGCTTGGCAGACTGTTTGAGCGAGTGTGGTAAGAAGCGGCCATTTCTTAATTCTTAGGCTACAAGTGTTTGTTTTGTAACTCAAATTTCAGATACAAACTTGCTCTCCTTGGGCAGGCCTAGCACAGCTTATATAGTTCATAGGAAGATTTCGAGATCTGGATCGTATAACTCAGCTCAGCTATGCTTATGCATTGTTCCCTACCGCCCTCTTTTCCCAGCTCATAAGGTATTTTATTTAACTTCAAGATCCACAATATATGCACACACGTCGATCTGAAAACTCTGTCTCCTACTGATGTACCTGAAGAGGACAATCCCAGCCCTTCTTGTAGTTTATTAGCTAATTTCTTCAAGTTAGGGAGCAAGAATCATTAACAGGGTGGATTTCTGAACTGATATTATTATTTTTTTGGTGTGATGAAATGATATATACTATTGAATTGCTGCCTACAATGGCGTTATTGACACTCGTGTGCAGCTCATTTTGTGGATCATGACACAGCTGAGACAAAGCTGAATTGTTCATTGCTTGTACATGGTTGCACCAAATGCTATATCAAGACAAAACATTGAAGGGATTAACTGTAAGCATATAGATGACGACGACAAACATTGAAAGGGATTAACTGTAAGCATATATCCAGACCAGCCTTTAAATTTTATCAGCAACACATTCACAGAAGATGATGCAAGTAGAATTGTTAGTGAAATCCAACCTAATAGCAGCAACAGCAGAAAATTGAATTACAGAAAGGTTGAGATTGCATAAATAATCTCAACTTAACACATGTTACCATCTTCGGGTTTGGATGAGCTCCCTCTTTGATTAGGAAGAGGGTAGAAGATTGAAGTTATACCTGAAAACTTGAGCAAGTTTACATCTGAATACGACTTCTCTGAGGCAAGAGTGCATCTACAGCTGAATTTTCAAGCAGAAAAAACAAAATGGCAAGAGTGCATCCATAGATGAATCTCTGAACCTGTTGACATAAACCAAAACAAGCCTACAATAAGATCATCTATCTTATGTCTAATCCAATCTTGTTTTGATACATTTGAACTTCTTGTTTTCTGGACAGAAACCTTGAAACTTTCATTTTTGGGAGTGGAACTAAGTTCTAATTTAGGTGCTGAATTAAAAGATTAAAGCTCCTGTTTTCACCTTAGTTTCCCAATCTATTACTTCACATTTGGCCATTGCAATTTGCAAGTAAGCTCCTTCCATCTGTGCTCCAAGGAATAGAGGCCTTTTGAAACTGATGTGAAGAGGACAATGCCAACCTTTTCCGATTTTATCTTCTTGGAAACTGATGTGAAATTATTAGTTATTGCAGAATACCAACCAGGCTGGCCTTGCCTCCAGCCATCTGATTGTCTCGAGTTATGCATCATGATCCGAGAAATGTGCTACACAAGGATGCAATAACTCGTTGTCCCCTTTGCATTCAGCACAAGGAATCTCTATCTCCTCACTTGACTTCGATTAGTGAGTTAAGCACACGAGTGGCATTTAGAATCTATCCGACCCTCTTTTGTTTTTTACGATTGGTTATGGATCAAGACGAGCAATTTTCTTGCAATGCACTCTACTTAGAATTAGCCATCCCTTTCGAAAAAAAAAACAAATTTTTGTTTTGTTAATTTCCATACCAATAACTCGTCTCTAATCGATTTTTAGTTCTTTTTTCCTATCATTTTTGTCATTTTTTCGAAACATCTTAATGATTGATAAGATGCCAAGCAATTAGTTTCTGATTGCACATTTCCTACAGACAAGGGGAATCTCACAGCCTGGCATCGCGCTGTCCATAGAAAAAGTTCATCTGATGGTAACATTCAAATTTAACTAATGACTTTTAATCTACTCAACTGGTTTGAGAAGTTTGAAGTTTGTAGCGAGGGAGAAACAGTTGAATGAAGCTAATGAACAAAGATATATCGCGAACTGATGTGTACTCTTGTATAATACTTGTTTAGATCTATGATATTACAAGTATAATAAAGTATTGTTTTTGTACAGATTGACAAAATTGTTTTGTTGATGAGCTATCAATTGAGGATGTTGAGAATGGTAGTTCTTGTCTTGATCAAATGCCTAAACAACATCTCTACGCCGTCTTCAACATTCTTGAGGGAGATCTCCATGCTCTCCAATCCGCTTCTCACTTTCTCTGGATGCACAGAAGCATCTGAGGCTACAACAAAGAATTCGGTTTCTTTTTGGTTAGCGACGTGCTTGGGTTTCAACAGCTTGGAGACTACTGAATCCCAGCTGGTTGCATCCTTGGCACCAGCTATGGCAACAAGGATAGATTCTAGCGTGTTGCGAGTCACCGCTTGGCATTCTCTCAACTTGCTAATCACGCCGTTACTCCCCATGGATTCGCTTTCTATTTTCTTTAAGTCCTTCAATGCCTTTGAGACAGCCTTGATGGCACTCTTCCTTGATTTCAAGTACTCAGCCACCTCCTTGGCGATCTCATCTTTGGAGCATCTCCTCCTTAGAATGGATTGAAGTTGTTGTGCTCGTTCCTTCATCTGCACCACAACATCACTAATGGTGCTGCAGATGTCTAAGAACATGATAGATCCTTCCAATGCATCTTCAACCGATTTCTCCTGTCCTTGGCTGGAGATGATCTTTTGAGAAGAAGGCAATTGGAGGAGTTCATCGACGCAGTCATAGAGACCACTAAGAAGGGAAAGCTTGGAACTGATTGTGGAAGATGTTGAAGAAGAAGCAAGCTCAGAAGACCTAAGCCTGCTGAGCTGCTCGTCGAATTGGGAAACAGCAGTGGTTGAACTGCTTGGGAAACTGTTTGAGCGAGTGTGGTAAGAAGCAGCCATTTTTAGCTTTTCGGTTTCTTAGGCTGAGGAAGGCTTAAGATTCAGGTTTGATGATAAACCAATTTGCTCTCCTTGGATCAGTTATAGTCCAGTATATATAATATGAAGGGATGGGAGACCACAGGAATCTCAATGCCAGCACAAGACGATTTGGAGATCTTAATTTTTATAGCTCAAATCAGCTATGATTATGCACTGTTCCCTGCCACCCTCTCTTCCCAGCTCACAAGCTTATGCTTTTAGCATCTGATCCATAATGTATGCACACACGTCGATCTGAAAACTTTGTCTCCTACTGCTGTACATCAAGAGGACAATCCCAACCTTTCCAATGTCTCTTCTTCTAGTTTAATCACGAGTGTGCGAAGTTATCATGAAAAAGGCGCTCGTGTGCAGCTCATTTTGTGGATCATGACACCATCGCTGTACCGATACACACCAGGCTGTCCTTGCTTCCATTCATCTTATTGCTATATTTTACAAACATATGCCTTTTGAGTCACGAAAAAAAACAATAATAAGAACTTTCTTGTTGATTTCCATATCACTAACTCATCTCCTAATGCATTTAGTTATTAGTTATATCATTTGAAACAGCATCTTAATAATAGAGATGCCATGTTTATATATATATTTGCTTGTTCATGTGGCGTATATTGATTCGTGTACATGCATCCTATAGACAAACAGAATCTTACAGTCTGGCAGTTTGGAGATGAAATTAGTTTGTTAACTGTCTAGGTAAGATTCAGAATTTACCAACATAGATGTAGTTAATCTGCAACTGAAATAATAAGTTCCAAATCCTTTGGAATGCTCAAATAATCGAAACAAAAAAGGGTCGGAAGAACAACTGAATGAAGCTAATGAACAAAGATATATAGTGAAGTAATGTTGATATATTCTTGTATACTGTTTTTGTACAGATTGACAAAATTGTTTTGCTGATGAGATATCAGTTGAGGATGTTGAGAATCGCAGTTCTCGTCTTGATCAAATGCCTAAACAAGATTTCTACACCTTCTTCAACATTCTTGAGGGAGATCTCCATGTTCTCCAATCCACTCCTTACTATCTCCGGATGCAAGGCAGCATCCGAGGCTTCAAATCCAGCAAGAAAGTATTCGGTTTCTTGTTGGCTGACGATGCGCTTGGATTTCAACAGCTTGGAGACGGCTGCCTCCCAGCTGCTAGTAGCCTTGGCACCAGCTATGGCAACAAGGATAGATTCTAGCACACTAGAAGTCACCATTTGGCACTCTCTCAACTTGTTAATCACATTGTTTCCCATTGAAGACTCGTTCTCGATTTTCTTCAAGTCTTTCAATGTCCTTGAGATAGTCTTGATGGCCATCTTCCTTGACTTCAAGTACTCAGCCACCTCCTTGGCGATCTCATTTTTAGAGCACCTCCTCCTTAGAATGGATTGAAGCTCTTGTGCGCGTTCCTTCATCTGCACCAAAACATCACTAATGGTGCTGCAGATATCTAGGAATTTGATAGATCCCTCCAATGCATCTTCAACTGATTTTTCCTGTCCTTGGCTGGAGATGACCTTTTGGGAAGAAGGCAACTGGATGAGTTCACCGACGCAATCATAGAGATCACTAAGAAGGGCAAGCTTGGAACAGATTGTGGAGGACGTCGAAGAAGAAGCAAACTCAGAAGACCTGAGCCTGCTGAGCTGCTCGTCGAATTGGGAAACAACAGGGCTTGATGTGCTTGGGAAACTGTTTGAGCGAGTGTGGGAAGGAGCTGCCATTGTTAGCTTATTTCTTTTTCAAAACTCTTTAGGATAAGAAAGTATTGTAATTCAGGTTTGAGGATTCAACTTGCTCTCCTTCGACAGGCCTAGTGCAGTATATATATATTGCAAGGTGAAGGAGACAAGAGGAATCTCAATGCCAGCCTACGACGATTTTGAGATCTGAATTTTATAGTTAATCTTTGCTAAGTTCATCTACTGTCTCCTGCCACCCTCTTTGCCCAGCTCATTAGCTAATATTATATAGCATCTTGATCCAATGATCCATAATATGTGCACACGCGTTGGAATCGAAACTATGTCTCCTACTGACTTACATGAAGAGGACAATGCCAACCTTTTCCCTTTGCTCTCCTTGTAATTTAATCATATGAGCATGTGAAATTATTAGCTAGGTCTTCAAGTTAGGGAGCAAAGAATCATCATAAGGATGGAGTATGTGCTCAACTGATCGATGTTATTTAATCCATCAACAATGGCTAATTTCTTGACACTCATAACCATTGGATGTACCATCAGTTACAAAAAGTATTATGATCTGAAAGGCTCATCTGGGATTGGGTTGCTTTGTTGCACGCTTGGGTTCCTGCTGAGCGCCGTTGCTGCTTACACCTGCAGTACCAGCCGGGTTCTCTCCTCTTTGAGCTATGTTCCTGAGTATGAGAGATGAGCGCGCATGATCAAGCTCTTAACTCCAAACATGCTGCTAGATATGCATAAATTCATCATTCTCCATTGCTTGAGCAACTACCTTGATTACACATCTCCTAAGGACTTCTTATTTGCACTGAATTCACATTCTATCTTCTTCCGAGAACAATTTGAATATCAAGAACACGCTCCTTGGTCTACACGAGCATTTCCACTAATCTATAGGAGCATTTGAGCACTGCTAAAAATGGAGTGTGAACCTGTTGCAAAACTGTTTGGTCTTTGTCGCATACTTGGACTAGGAAATGAAGTACTTCTGCAACTTATTTCCTTCAAGTCTTGGCTTCTGAAAGCTTCATCCAGAGAAGTATATATTGCACAGAGAGGCAGACAAGAGGAATCTCATTTTCTTCATTGTTTAATTTTGAGTAACGTCGACTCTGATCAGCAATGTCTCTCCCTTGTTTCCTGTACACTGTCTCTTGCCAGCTGGTAGGCCATTCTCTATGTCTATCTTTAGCCTCATGACCAATGGTGTATACAAATAGGCACACGAGGATCAAGAATGAACGTGCGAAACCATCCATGTTGGTGAAGCATATCATGTGAATAGCGTCTCATTGGACAATTTCAAAGAGGAGATCTGACCCAAAATGGATTTGGAATTTTTTTTTTTGTAAAAAAAAAATAGACTGAACATGGGCAGATAGAGCATGTGAACTTCTTATTAGTTCTTGAAGTTTGGGAGCACAGAACCATGAGCACGGGTGGTGCTCGAAAACCAAGCCAAACTCCTTGCTTCAATTTGAACTATATATTCAAATTATACAACTAACTGTCCTTGCATCCAGTCAGCTTGTTTCCTTGAGTTATATATATACATCATGATCCAGGATATGTGCTGCACACGTTGCAATTACTCCTTGTCCCTCATGTTTTCAGCAGTCGGAATCTCATACTTTCCCCTTCTTTCATGCCCAATTGAAATAAGTTTATATAATCATTTGATACAGCATCTTGATAATATAGATGCCAAGCTTGCTTATGGATGTGTCGTGCCTTGTGCTGATTGCACGTTTCCTATCGATAAAAAGAAGCTTGCAGCCTGGCATCTTGGAAAACAGATTAGTTTTTTTTTTTTAATCAAGCTGAAGAGAAACACCTTTTTAAAGTTTTATGAAAAGGAAAACCAAAACAGAAATCAGCATAAACATAGTTAATCTGCAGCTGAATTAACCTTTTGAAACTAATCTTTGAAAGCAATTGGATTGATAATTTTGAACAAAAGGAATGAGAGTTGGAGAACAGATGAATGAAGATAATGAACAAAAATATATATAGGGAAGTAATATATGTTGCTCCTTGTATAGTATTTAGTGTAGATCTATGATTACAAATATTGTTTTTTTGTACAGATTGACAAAATTGTTTTGTTGATGATCTAACAGTTGATGATATTGAGGACTGTTGTTCTTGTTTTGATCAAATGCCTAAACAAGATGTCTACACCTTCTTCAACATTCTTGAGGGAGATCTCCATCTTCTCCAAGCCACTCCTTACTATCTCCGGATGCAAGGCAGCATCCGAGGCTTCAAATCCAGCAAGAAAGTATTCGGTTTCTTGTTGGGTGGCGACGCGCTTGGATTTCAACAGCTTGGAGACGACTGATTCCCAGCTGCAAGTAGCCTTGGCACCAGCTATGGCAACAAGGATGGATTCTAGCACACTGGAAGTCACCATTTGGCATTCTCTCAGCTTGTTAATCACATTGTTTCCCATTGAAGACTCGTTCTCGATTTTCTTCAAGTCTTTCAATGTCCTTGAGATAGTCTTGATGGCCATCTTTCTTGATTTCAAGTACTCAGCCACCTCCTTAGCGATCTCATCTTTCGAGCACCTCCTCCTTAGAATGGATTGAAGCTCTTGAGCGCGTTCCTTCATCTGCACCAAAACACCACTAATGGTGCTGCAGATATCTAAGAATTTGATAGATCCCTCCAATGCATCTTCAACCGATTTCTCCTGTCCTTGGCTGCAGATGACCTTTTGAGAAGAAGGCAACTGCAGGAGTTCATCGACGCAATCATAGAGATCACTAAGAAGGGCAAGCTTGGAACAGATTGTGGAGGATGTCGAAGAAGAAGCAAACTCAGAAGACCTGAGCCTGTTGAGCTGCTCGTCGAATTGGGAAACAACAGGGCTTGATGTGCTTGGGAAACTGTTTGATCGAGTATGGGAAGGAGCTGCCATTGTTACCTTATTTCTTTTTCAAAAATCTTTAGGATAAGGAAGTTTTGTAATTCAGGTTTGAGGATTCAACTTGCTCTCCTTCGACGGGCCTAGTGCAGTATATATATATTGCAAGGTGAAGGAGACAAGAGGAATCTCAATGCCAGCCTACGGCGATTTTGAGATCTGAATTTTATAGCTAATCTTCGCGATGCTCATCTACTGTCTCCTGCCACCCTCTTTGCCCAGCTCATTAGCTAATATCATATAGCATCTTGATCCATAATATGTGCACACGCGTTGGTATCGAAACTGTGTCTCCTACTGACTTACATGAAGAGGACAATGCCAACCTTTTCCCTTTGTTCTTCTAGTAATTTAATCTTATGATCATGTGAAATTATTAGCTATGTCTTCAAGTATAGGGAGCAAAGTATCGTCAAAAGGATGGAGTACGTGCTCAACTGATCGATGTTATTTAATCCATCAACAATGGCTTTCTTGACACTCATATATATATGCAGCCATTTGATGTTCCATATACAGTTACAGAAGTAGTATGATCTGAAAGGCTAATGTAAGTGCGGTTGGGTTGCTCGTATCCTCCTGGTTGCTTTGTTGCACGCTTGGGTTCCTGATGAATGTCGTTGCTGCTTCCACCTGCAGTACACCAGCAAGGTTCTCTTCGATCTCTGTCTCCCTTCCTAAAAGTATGAGAGATATGCAGTTGGATGCATAGCAATAAACTCATTGTTCTCCACTGCTTGAGCAACTACCTTGATTAAACATGTTATGAGGACTTCATATTTGCCCGGTTTCACCTTCTGTGGCTTCATGAGCCAGCTGAGAAGAGCCTCATGACCAATGGTGTATACAAATAGTCACACGAATCGATCAAAAGGAGCACAGAATCATGAGCACGGATAGTGCTGCAAAAACCAAGCCAAACTTCTTGTTTCAATTTGAACTATATATTCAGATTATACAACTAACTGTCCTTGCATCCAGTCAGCTTGTTTCCTTGAGTTATATACATCATGATCCGGGAAACAAATATTTTTTTTAAAAATATATATGGGGCCAATTTTTGATTCAGTTCACCCCCTATCTCCATTTTTTTTGGAAGTGTTAAATCTATAGAATGTAATACATAATTACAAAAGGACAAGGCAACGAGCCTTGTCAAAGTAGGCAATGAGCCCTATCTCCATTTTTCAACAACCAGATCGATCTGGGCTACCAACTGTCGCATGGGTAGTCCACGTAAAATCTCAAAATCATAAAAAAATAAAAATCCAAAATCCTTTGCTGTAGGCAAGGTGTGATGCTATTAACTCTAGATAACCAAAAACCACCGACCCGAGATGTCAAAAAAGCCCCGAAAAGAAGGCTATATTCCTTACAATAGGAGTTACGGACACATGCTCGGTATTTTCAATGAAACAGGAGACGCGTTGGTCCGATCGGCGAGTTCGAGCACTTGTTGGAAAGCTAACTTCAAGATCTACGACTTTAATGGGGACGGGTTTTGCAAAATCATCCTCTACGATGCCCGAAAAAGTCATTTTCCAACAGTTTGTAATCTGGACAAATTTTTGACTTTTTATAAAGGGGTAGTCCACGGAAAATCTAAAAATCATAAAAAAATGAAAACCCAAAATCCTTTGCTGTAGGCAAGGTGTGATGCTATTAACTATATGCAACCAAAATCCACCCACCCGAGATGTCAAAAAAGCTCCGAAAAGAAGGCAATATTCCTTACAATAGGAGTTACGGACACATGCTCGGTATTTTCAATGACATAGGAGACGCATTGGTCCGATCGGCGAGTTCGAGCACTTGTTGGAAAGCTAACTTCAAGATCTACGACTTTAATGGTGACGAGTTTCGCAAAATCATCATCTACGATGCCCGAAAAAGTCATTTTCCAACAAATTGTCATCTGGACAAATTTTTGACTTTTTCCAAAGGGGGTAGACCACGGAAAATCTCAAAATCATAAAAAATTGAAAACCCAAAATCCTTTGCTGTAGGCAAGGTGTGATGCTATTAACTCTAGACAACCAAAAACCACCTACCCGAGATGTCAAAAAAGCCTCGAAAAGAAGGCTATATTCCTTACAATAGGAGTTACGGACACACGCTCGGTATTTTAATGAAACAGGAGACGCGTTGGTCCGATCGGCGAGTTCGAGCACTTGTTGGAAAGCTAACTTCAAGATCTACGACTTTAATGGCATGAGTTTCGCAAAATCGTCCTCGACGATGCCCGAAAAAATCATTTTCCAACAGTTTGTAATCTGGACAAATTTTTGACGTTTTCCAAAGGGGTAGTCCACGGAAAATCTCAAAATCATAAAAAAATAAAAACCCAAAATCCTTTTCTGTAGGCAAGGTGTGATGCTATTAACTCTATGCAACCAAAAACCACCCACCCGAGATGTCAAAAAAGCCCCAAAAAGAAGGCTATATTCCTTACAATAGGAGTTACAGACACATGCTCGGTATTTTCAATGAAACAGGAGACGCGTTGGTCTGATCGGCGAGTTCGAGCACTTGTTGGAAAGCACACTTCAAGATCTACGACTTTAATAGGGACGAGTTTCGCAAAATCATCCTCTATGATGCCCGAAAAAGTCATTTTCCAACAGTTTGTAATATGGACAAATTTTTGACTTTTTCCAAAGGGGTAGTCCACGGAAAATCTCAAAATCATAAAAAAATGAAAACCCAAAATCCTTTGTTGTAGGCAAGGTGTGATGCTATTAACTCTAGGCAACCAAAAAACACCCACCCGAGATGTCAAAAAAGCCTCGAAAAGAAGGCTATATTCCTTACAAAAGGAGTTACGGACACATGCTCGTTATTTTAATGAAACAGGAGACGCGTTGGTCCGATCGGCGAGTTAGAGCACTTGTTGGAAAGCTAACTTCAAGATCTACGACTTTAATGGGCATGAGTTTCGCAAAATCGTCCTTGACGATGCCCGAAAAAATCATTTTCCAACAGTTTGTAATCTGGACAAATTTTTGACTTTTTCCAAAGGGGGTAGTCCACGAAAAATCTCAAAATCATAAAAAAAGAAAAACCCAAAATCCTTTTCTGTAGGCAAGGTGTGATGCTATTTACTCTAGGCATCCAAAAACCAACCACCCGAGATTTCAAAAAAGCCCTGAAAAGAAGGCTATATTCCTTACAATAGGAGTTACGGACACATGCTCGGTATTTTCAATTAAACAGGAGACTCGTTGGTCCGATCGGCGAGTTCGAGCACTTGTCCGAAAGATAACTTCAAGATCTACGACTTTAATGCGGACGAGTTTCGCAAAATCATCCTCTACGATGCCCGAAAAAGTCATTTTCCAACAGTTTGTAATCTGGACAAATTTTTGACTTTTTCCAAAGGGGGTAATCCACGGAAAATCTCAAAATCATAAAAAAATGGAAATCTAAAATCCTTTGCTGGAGGCAAGGTGTGATGCTATTAACTCTAGGCAACCAAAAACCACCCACCCGAGATGTCAAAAAAGCCCCGAAAAGAATGCTATATTCCTTCCCATAGGAGTTACGGACACCTGCTCGGTATTTTCAATGAAACAGGAGACGTGTTGGTCCGCTCGGCGAGTTCGAGCACTTGTTGGAAAGCTAACTTCAAGATCTACGACTTTAATGCGGACGAGTTTTGCAAAATCATCCTCTACGATGCACGAAAAAATTATTTTCCAACAGTTTGTAATCTGGACAAATTCGTGACTTTTTCCAAAGGGGATATTCCACGGAAAATCACAAAATCATAAAAAATGAAAATCCAATATCCTTTGCTGTAGGCAAGGTGTGATTCTATAAACTCTAAGCAACCAAAAACCACCCACCCGAGATGTCAAAAAAGCCCCGAAAAGAAGGCTATATTCCTTACAATAGAAGTTACGGACACATGCTCAGTATTTTCAACGAAACATGAGACGCGTTGGTCCGATCGGCGAGTTCGAGCACTTGTTGGAATGCTAACTTCAAGGTCTACGACTTTAATGGGTACGGGTTTCGCAAAATCATCCTCTACGATGCCCGAAAATCTCATTCTCACACAATTTGTAATCTTGACAAATTCGTGAATTTTTCCAAAAAGGGTAGTCCACGGAAAATCTCAAAATCATAAAAAATTTGAAATCCAAAATCCTTTGCTGTAGGCAAGGTGTGATGCTATTAACTCTAGACAACCAAAAACCACCCACCCGCGATGTCAAAAAACCCCCGAAAAGAAGGCTATATTCCTTACAATAGGAGTTACGGACACATGCTCGATATTTTCAATAAAACAGGAGACTCGTTGGTCCGATCGGCGAGTTCGAGCACTTTTCCGAAAGATAACTTCAAGATCTACGACTTTAATGCGTACGAGTTTCGCAAAATCATCTTCTACGATGCCCGAAAAAGTCATTTTCCAACAGTTTGTAATCGGGACAAATTCGTGACTTTTTCCAAAGGGGGTAGTCCACGGAAAATCTCAAAATCATAAAAAAATGGGAATCCAAAATCCTTTGCTGTAGGCAATGTGTGATGCTATTAACTCTAGGCAACCAAAAACCACCCACCCGAGATGTCAAAAAAGCCTCGAAAAGAAGGCTATATTCCTTACCAAAGGAGTTATGGACACCTGCTCGGTATTTTCAATGAAACAAGAGACGCGTTGGTCCGCTCGGCGAGTTCGAGCACTTGTTGGAAAGCTAACTTTAAGATCTACGACTTTAATGAGGACGTGTTTAGCAAAATCATCCTCTACGATGCCCGAAAAAAATCATTTTCCAATAGTTTGTAATCTGGTCAAATTCGTGACTTTTTCCAAATGGGGTAGTCCACGGAAAATCTCAAAATCATAAAAAAATGAAAAATCCAAAATCCTTTGCTGCAGGCAAGGTGTGATGCTATTAAATCTAGGCTACCAAAAACCACCCACCCGAGATGTCAAAAAAGCCCCGAAAAGAAGGCTATATTCCTTACAATAGGAGTTACGGACACATGCTCGGTATTTTCAATGAAACAGGAGACGCGGTTGTCCGCTCGGCGAGTTCGAGCACTTGTTGGAAAGCTAACTTCAAGATCTACGACTTTAATGCGGACGAGTTTCGCAAAATCATCCTCTACGATGCATGAAAAAGTCATTTTTAACAGTTTATAATCTGGACAAATTTTTGACTTTTTCCAAAGGGGGTAGTCCACGGAAAATCTCAAAATCATAAAAAAATGAAAACCCTAAATCCTTTGCTGTAGGCAAGGTGTGATGCTATTAACTATATGCAACCAAAATCCACCCACCCGAGATGTCAAAAAAGCTCCGAAAAGAAGGCAATATTCCTTACAATAGGAGTTACGGACACATGCTCGGTATTTTCAATGACATAGGAGACGCATTGGTCCGATCGGCGAGTTCGAGCACTTGTTGGAAAGCTAACTTCAAGATCTACGACTTTAATGGTGACGAGTTTCGCAAAATCATCATCTACGATGCCCGAAAAAGTCATTTTCCAACAAATTGTCATCTGGACAAATTTTTGACTTTTTCCAAAGGGGGTAGACCACGGAAAATCTCAAAATCATAAAAAATTGAAAACCCAAAATCCTTTGCTGTAGGCAAGGTGTGATGCTATTAACTCTAGACAACCAAAAACCACCTACCCGAGATGTCAAAAAAGCCTCGAAAAGAAGGCTATATTCCTTACAATAGGAGTTACGGACACACGCTCGGTATTTTAATGAAACAGGAGACGCGTTGGTCCGATCGGCGAGTTCGAGCACTTGTTGGAAAGCTAACTTCAAGATCTACGACTTTAATGGCATGAGTTTCGCAAAATCGTCCTCGACGATGCCCGAAAAAATCATTTTCCAACAGTTTGTAATCTGGACAAATTTTTGACGTTTTCCAAAGGGGTAGTCCACGGAAAATCTCAAAATCATAAAAAAATAAAAACCCAAAATCCTTTTCTGTAGGCAAGGTGTGATGCTATTAACTCTATGCAACCAAAAACCACCCACCCGAGATGTCAAAAAAGCCCCAAAAAGAAGGCTATATTCCTTACAATAGGAGTTACAGACACATGCTCGGTATTTTCAATGAAACAGGAGACGCGTTGGTCTGATCGGCGAGTTCGAGCACTTGTTTGAAAGCACACTTCAAGATCTACGACTTTAATAGGGACGAGTTTCGCAAAATCATCCTCTATGATGCCCGAAAAAGTCATTTTCCAACAGTTTGTAATATGGACAAATTTTTGACTTTTTCCAAAGGGGTAGTCCACGGAAAATCTCAAAATCATAAAAAAATGAAAACCCAAAATCCTTTGTTGTAGGCAAGGTGTGATGCTATTAACTCTAGGCAACCAAAAAACACCCACCCGAGATGTCAAAAAAGCCTCGAAAAGAAGGCTATATTCCTTACAAAAGGAGTTACGGACACATGCTCGTTATTTTAATGAAACAGGAGACGCGTTGGTCCGATCGGCGAGTTAGAGCACTTGTTGGAAAGCTAACTTCAAGATCTACGACTTTAATGGGCATGAGTTTCGCAAAATCGTCCTTGACGATGCCCGAAAAAATCATTTTCCAACAGTTTGTAATCTGGACAAATTTTTGACTTTTTCCAAAGGGGGTAGTCCACGAAAAATCTCAAAATCATAAAAAAAGAAAAACCCAAAATCCTTTTCTGTAGGCAAGGTGTGATGCTATTTACTCTAGGCATCCAAAAACCAACCACCCGAGATTTCAAAAAAGCCCTGAAAAGAAGGCTATATTCCTTACAATAGGAGTTACGGACACATGCTCGGTATTTTCAATTAAACAGGAGACTCGTTGGTCCGATCGGCGAGTTCGAGCACTTGTCCGAAAGATAACTTCAAGATCTACGACTTTAATGCGGACGAGTTTCGCAAAATCATCCTCTACGATGCCCGAAAAAGTCATTTTCCAACAGTTTGTAATCTGGACAAATTTTTGACTTTTTCCAAAGGGGGTAATCCACGGAAAATCTCAAAATCATAAAAAAATGGAAATCTAAAATCCTTTGCTGGAGGCAAGGTGTGATGCTATTAACTCTAGGCAACCAAAAACCACCCACCCGAGATGTCAAAAAAGCCCCGAAAAGAATGCTATATTCCTTCCCATAGGAGTTACGGACACCTGCTCGGTATTTTCAATGAAACAGGAGACGTGTTGGTCCGCTCGGCGAGTTCGAGCACTTGTTGGAAAGCTAACTTCAAGATCTACGACTTTAATGCGGACGAGTTTTGCAAAATCATCCTCTACGGTGCACGAAAAAATTATTTTCCAACAGTTTGTAATCTGGACAAATTCGTGACTTTTTCCAAAGGGGATATTCCACGGAAAATCACAAAATCATAAAAAATGAAAATCCAATATCCTTTGCTGTAGGCAAGGTGTGATTCTATAAACTCTAAGCAACCAAAAACCACCCACCCGAGATGTCAAAAAAGCCCCGAAAAGAAGGCTATATTCCTTACAATAGAAGTTACGGACACATGCTCAGTATTTTCAACGAAACATGAGACGCGTTGGTCCGATCGGCGAGTTCGAGCACTTGTTGGAATGCTAACTTCAAGGTCTACGACTTTAATGGGTACGGGTTTCGCAAAATCATCCTCTACGATGCCCGAAAATCTCATTCTCACACAATTTGTAATCTTGACAAATTCGTGAATTTTTCCAAAAAGGGTAGTCCACGGAAAATCTCAAAATCATAAAAAATTTGAAATCCAAAATCCTTTGCTGTAGGCAAGGTGTGATGCTATTAACTCTAGACAACCAAAAACCACCCACCCGCGATGTCAAAAAACCCCCGAAAAGAAGGCTATATTCCTTACAATAGGAGTTACGGACACATGCTCGATATTTTCAATAAAACAGGAGACTCGTTGGTCCGATCGGCGAGTTCGAGCACTTTTCCGAAAGATAACTTCAAGATCTACGACTTTAATGCGTACGAGTTTCGCAAAATCATCTTCTACGATGCCCGAAAAAGTCATTTTCCAACAGTTTGTAATCGGGACAAATTCGTGACTTTTTCCAAAGGGGGTAGTCCACGGAAAATCTCAAAATCATAAAAAAATGGGAATCCAAAATCCTTTGCTGTAGGCAATGTGTGATGCTATTAACTCTAGGCAACCAAAAACCACCCACCCGAGATGTCAAAAAAGCCTCGAAAAGAAGGCTATATTCCTTACCAAAGGAGTTATGGACACCTGCTCGGTATTTTCAATGAAACAAGAGACGCGTTGGTCCGCTCGGCGAGTTCGAGCACTTGTTGGAAAGCTAACTTTAAGATCTACGACTTTAATGAGGACGTGTTTAGCAAAATCATCCTCTACGATGCCCGAAAAAAATCATTTTCCAATAGTTTGTAATCTGGTCAAATTCGTGACTTTTTCCAAATGGGGTAGTCCACGGAAAATCTCAAAATCATAAAAAAATGAAAAATCCAAAATCCTTTGCTGCAGGCAAGGTGTGATGCTATTAAATCTAGGCTACCAAAAACCACCCACCCGAGATGTCAAAAAAGCCCCGAAAAGAAGGCTATATTCCTTACAATAGGAGTTACGGACACATGCTCGGTATTTTCAATGAAACAGGAGACGCGGTTGTCCGCTCGGCGAGTTCGAGCACTTGTTGGAAAGCTAACTTCAAGATCTACGACTTTAATGCGGACGAGTTTCGCAAAATCATCCTCTACGATGCATGAAAAAGTCATTTTTAACAGTTTATAATCTGGACAAATTTTTGACTTTTTCCAAAGGGGGTAGTCCACGGAAAATCTCAAAATCATAAAAAAATGAAAACCCTAAATCCTTTGCTGTAGGCAAGGTGTGATGCTATTAACTATATGCAACCAAAATCCACCCACCCGAGATGTCAAAAAAGCTCCGAAAAGAAGGCAATATTCCTTACAATAGGAGTTACGGACACATGCTCGGTATTTTCAATGACATAGGAGACGCATTGGTCCGATCGGCGAGTTCGAGCACTTGTTGGAAAGCTAACTTCAAGATCTACGACTTTAATGGTGACGAGTTTCGCAAAATCATCATCTACGATGCCCGAAAAAGTCATTTTCCAACAAATTGTCATCTGGACAAATTTTTGACTTTTTCCAAAGGGGGTAGACCACGGAAAATCTCAAAATCATAAAAAATTGAAAACCCAAAATCCTTTGCTGTAGGCAAGGTGTGATGCTATTAACTCTAGACAACCAAAAACCACCTACCCGAGATGTCAAAAAAGCCTCGAAAAGAAGGCTATATTCCTTACAATAGGAGTTACGGACACACGCTCGGTATTTTAATGAAACAGGAGACGCGTTGGTCCGATCGGCGAGTTCGAGCACTTGTTGGAAAGCTAACTTCAAGATCTACGACTTTAATGGCATGAGTTTCGCAAAATCGTCCTCGACGATGCCCGAAAAAATCATTTTCCAACAGTTTGTAATCTGGACAAATTTTTGACGTTTTCCAAAGGGGTAGTCCACGGAAAATCTCAAAATCATAAAAAAATAAAAACCCAAAATCCTTTTCTGTAGGCAAGGTGTGATGCTATTAACTCTATGCAACCAAAAACCACCCACCCGAGATGTCAAAAAAGCCCCAAAAAGAAGGCTATATTCCTTACAATAGGAGTTACAGACACATGCTCGGTATTTTCAATGAAACAGGAGACGCGTTGGTCTGATCGGCGAGTTCGAGCACTTGTTTGAAAGCACACTTCAAGATCTACGACTTTAATAGGGACGAGTTTCGCAAAATCATCCTCTATGATGCCCGAAAAAGTCATTTTCCAACAGTTTGTAATATGGACAAATTTTTGACTTTTTCCAAAGGGGTAGTCCACGGAAAATCTCAAAATCATAAAAAAATGAAAACCCAAAATCCTTTGTTGTAGGCAAGGTGTGATGCTATTAACTCTAGGCAACCAAAAAACACCCACCCGAGATGTCAAAAAAGCCTCGAAAAGAAGGCTATATTCCTTACAAAAGGAGTTACGGACACATGCTCGTTATTTTAATGAAACAGGAGACGCGTTGGTCCGATCGGCGAGTTAGAGCACTTGTTGGAAAGCTAACTTCAAGATCTACGACTTTAATGGGCATGAGTTTCGCAAAATCGTCCTTGACGATGCCCGAAAAAATCATTTTCCAACAGTTTGTAATCTGGACAAATTTTTGACTTTTTCCAAAGGGGGTAGTCCACGAAAAATCTCAAAATCATAAAAAAAGAAAAACCCAAAATCCTTTTCTGTAGGCAAGGTGTGATGCTATTTACTCTAGGCATCCAAAAACCAACCACCCGAGATTTCAAAAAAGCCCTGAAAAGAAGGCTATATTCCTTACAATAGGAGTTACGGACACATGCTCGGTATTTTCAATTAAACAGGAGACTCGTTGGTCCGATCGGCGAGTTCGAGCACTTGTCCGAAAGATAACTTCAAGATCTACGACTTTAATGCGGACGAGTTTCGCAAAATCATCCTCTACGATGCCCGAAAAAGTCATTTTCCAACAGTTTGTAATCTGGACAAATTTTTGACTTTTTCCAAAGGGGGTAATCCACGGAAAATCTCAAAATCATAAAAAAATGGAAATCTAAAATCCTTTGCTGGAGGCAAGGTGTGATGCTATTAACTCTAGGCAACCAAAAACCACCCACCCGAGATGTCAAAAAAGCCCCGAAAAGAATGCTATATTCCTTCCCATAGGAGTTACGGACACCTGCTCGGTATTTTCAATGAAACAGGAGACGTGTTGGTCCGCTCGGCGAGTTCGAGCACTTGTTGGAAAGCTAACTTCAAGATCTACGACTTTAATGCGGACGAGTTTTGCAAAATCATCCTCTACGATGCACGAAAAAATTATTTTCCAACAGTTTGTAATCTGGACAAATTCGTGACTTTTTCCAAAGGGGATATTCCACGGAAAATCACAAAATCATAAAAAATGAAAATCCAATATCCTTTGTTGTAGGCAAGGTGTGATTCTATAAACTCTAAGCAACCAAAAACCACCCACCCGAGATGTCAAAAAAGCCCCGAAAAGAAGGCTATATTCCTTACAATAGAAGTTACGGACACATGCTCAGTATTTTCAACGAAACATGAGACGCGTTGGTCCGATCGGCGAGTTCGAGCACTTGTTGGAATGCTAACTTCAAGGTCTACGACTTTAATGGGTACGGGTTTCGCAAAATCATCCTCTACGATGCCCGAAAATCTCATTCTCACACAATTTGTAATCTTGACAAATTCGTGAATTTTTCCAAAAAGGGTAGTCCACGGAAAATCTCAAAATCATAAAAAATTTGAAATCCAAAATCCTTTGCTGTAGGCAAGGTGTGATGCTATTAACTCTAGACAACCAAAAACCACCCACCCGCGATGTCAAAAAACCCCCGAAAAGAAGGCTATATTCCTTACAATAGGAGTTACGGACACATGCTCGATATTTTCAATAAAACAGGAGACTCGTTGGTCCGATCGGCGAGTTCGAGCACTTTTCCGAAAGATAACTTCAAGATCTACGACTTTAATGCGTACGAGTTTCGCAAAATCATCTTCTACGATGCCCGAAAAAGTCATTTTCCAACAGTTTGTAATCGGGACAAATTCGTGACTTTTTCCAAAGGGGGTAGTCCACGGAAAATCTCAAAATCATAAAAAAATGGGAATCCAAAATCCTTTGCTGTAGGCAATGTGTGATGCTATTAACTCTAGGCAACCAAAAACCACCCACCCGAGATGTCAAAAAAGCCTCGAAAAGAAGGCTATATTCCTTACCAAAGGAGTTATGGACACCTGCTCGGTATTTTCAATGAAACAAGAGACGCGTTGGTCCGCTCGGCGAGTTCGAGCACTTGTTGGAAAGCTAACTTTAAGATCTACGACTTTAATGAGGACGTGTTTCGCAAAATCATCCTCTACGATGCCCGAAAAAAATCATTTTCCAATAGTTTGTAATCTGGTCAAATTCGTGACTTTTTCCAAATGGGGTAGTCCACGGAAAATCTCAAAATCATAAAAAAATGAAAAATCCAAAATCCTTTGCTGCAGGCAAGGTGTGATGCTATTAAATCTAGGCTACCAAAAACCACCCACCCGAGATGTCAAAAAAGCCCCGAAAAGAAGGCTATATTCCTTACAATAGGAGTTACGGACACATGCTCGGTATTTTCAATGAAACAGGAGACGCGGTTGTCCGCTCGGCGAGTTCGAGCACTTGTTGGAAAGCTAACTTCAAGATCTACGACTTTAATGCGGACGAGTTTCGCAAAATCATCCTCTACGATGCATGAAAAAGTCATTTTTAACAGTTTATAATCTGGACAAATTTTTGACTTTTTCCAAAGGGGGTAGTCCACGGAAAATCTCAAAATCATAAAAAAATGAAAACCCTAAATCCTTTACTGTAGGCAAGGTGTGATGCTATTAACTCTAGGCAACCAAAAACCACCCATCCGAGATGTAAAAAAAGCCCCGAAAAGAAGGATATATTATTTACAATAATAGTTACGGACACATGCTCGGTATTTTCAATGAAACAGGAGACGCGTTGGTCCGATCGGCGAGTTCAAGCACTCTTTGGAAAGCTAACTTCAAGATCTATGACTTTAATTGGGACGAGTTTCGCAAAATCATCCTCTACGATGCGAAAAAAGTCATTTTCCAACTGTTTATAATCGGGACAAATTCGTGACTTTTTCCAAAGAGGATAGTCCACGGAAAATCTCAAAATCATAAAAAAATGGAATTCCAAAATCCTTTTCTGTAGGCAAGGTGTGATGCTATTAACTCTAGGCAACTAAAAACCACCCACCCGAGATGTCAAAAAAGCCCCGAAAAGAAGGCTATATTCCTTACCATAGGAGTTACGGACAGCTTCTCGGTATTTTCAATGAAACAGGAGACGCGTTGGTCCGCTAGGCGAGTTCGAGCACTTGTTGGAAAGCTAACTTCAAGATCTACGACTTTCATGAGGACGGGTTTTGCAAAATTATCCTCTACAATGCCCGAAAAAAATCATTTTCAAATAGTTTGTAATCTGGTCAAATTCGTCACTTTTTCCAAAGGGGGTAGTCCACGGAAAATCTCAAAATCATAAAAAAATGAAAATCCAAAATCCTTTGTTGCAGGCAAGGTGTGATGCTATTAACTCTAGGCTACCAAAAACCACCCACCCGAGATGTCAAAAAAGCCCCGAAAAGAAGGCTATATTCCTTACAATAGGAGTTACGGACACATGCTCTTTATTTTCAATGAAATAGGAGACACGTTGGTCCAATCGGCGAGTTCGAGAACTTGTTGGAAAGCTAACATCAAGATCTACGACTTTAATGCGGACAACTTTCGCAAAATCATCCTCTACGATGCCCGAAAAAGTCATTTTCACACAGTTTGTAATCAAGACAAATTCGTGACTTTTTCCAAAGGGGGTAGTCCACGGAAAATCTCAAAATCATAAAAATATGAAAATCCAAAATCCTTTTTTGTAGGCAAGGTGTGATGTTATTAACTCTATGCAACCAAAAACCACACACCCGAGATGTCAAAAAAGCCCCGAAAAGAAGGTTGTATTCCTTACAATAGGAGTTACGGACACCTGCTCGGTATTTTCAATGAAACATGAGACGCGTTGGTCCGCTCGGCGAGTTCGAGCACTTGTTGGAAAGCTAACTTGAATATTTACGACTATAATGGGGACGGGTTTTGCAAAATCATCCTCTACGATGCCCGAAAAAGTCATTTTCCAACAGTTTGTAATGTGGACAAATTCGTGACTTTTTCCAAAGGGGGTAGTCCACGGAAAATCTCAAAATCATAAAAATATGAAAATCCAAAATCCTTTGCTGTAGGCAAGATGTGATGCTATTAACTCTAGGCAACCAAAAACCACCCACCCGAGATGTCAAAAAAGCCCCGAAAAGAAGGCTATATTCCTTACCATAGGAGTTACGGACACATGCTCGGTATTTTTAATGAAACAGGAGACGCGTTGGTCCGCTCGGCGAGTTCGAGCACTTGTTGGAAAGCTAACTTCAAGATCTATGACTTTAATGCGGACGAGTTTCGCAAAATCATCCTCTACGATGCCCGAAAAAGTTATTTTCCAACAGTTTCTAATCGGGTAAAATTCGTGACTTTTACCAAAGGGGATAGTCCAAGGAAAATGTCAAAATAAAAAAAAATGGAAATCCAAAATCCTTTGCTATAAGCAAGGTGTGATGCTATTAACTCTAGGCAACCAAAAACCACCCACCCGAGATGTCAAAAAAGCCCCGAAAAGAAGGCTATATTCCTTACCATAGGATTTACGGACACATGCTCGGTATTTTCAATGAAACAGGAGACGCGTTGGTCCGCTCGGTGAGTTCGAGCACTTTTTGGAAAGCTAACTTCAAGATCTACGAGTTTAATGGGGACGTGTTTCGCAAAATCTTCCTCTACTATGGCCGAAAAAATCATTTTCCAACAGTTTCTAATCGGGACAAATTCGTGACTTTTTCCAAAGGGGATAGTACACGGAAAATCTCAAAATCATAAAAAAATGGAAATCCAATATCCTTTGCTGGAGGTAGGTTGTGATGCTATTAACTCTAGGCAACCAAAAACCACCCACCCGAGATGTCAAAAAAGCCCCGAAAAGAATGCTATATTCCTTACCATAGGAGTTACGGACACATGCTCGGAATTTTCTTTGAAACAGGAGACGCGTTGGTCCGATCGGCGAGTTCGAGCACTTGTTGGAAAGACAACTTCAAGATCTACGACTTTAATGGGGACGGGTTTCGCAAAATCATCCTCTACGATGTCCGAAAAAGTTATTTTCCAACAGTTTGTAATCTGGACAAATTCGCGACTTTTTCCAAAGGGGGTAGTCCACGGAAAATCTCAAAATCATAAAAAATAAAAATCCAAAATCCTTTGCTGTAGGCAAGGTGTGATGCTATTAACTCTAGGAAACCAAAAACCACCCACCCGGGATGTCAAAAAAGCCCCGAAAAGATGGCTATATTCCTTACAATAGGAGTTAGGGACACATGCTCGATATTTTCAATAAAACAGGAGACGCGTTAGTCCGATCGGCGAGTTCAAGCACTCGTTGGAAAGCTAACTTCAAGATCTACGACTTTAATGGGGGTGAAATTTGCAAAATCGTCCTCGACGATGCCCAAAAAAGTCATTTTCACACAGTTTGTAATCTGGACAAATTCGTGACTTTTTCCAAAGGGGACAGTCCACGGAAAATCTCAAAATCATAAAAATATGAAAATCCAAAATCCTTTTCTGTAGGCAAGTTGTGATGCTATTAACTCTATGCAACAAAAAACCACCCACCCGAGATGTCAAAAAATCCCCGAAAAGAATGCTATATTCCTTACCATAGGAGTTACGGACACATGCTCGGTATTTTCAATGAAACATGAGACGCGTAGTTCCGATCGGAGAGTTCGAGCACTTGTTGGAAAGCTAACTTCAAGATCTAAGACTTTAATGGGGACGAGTTTCGTAAAATCATCCTCTACAATGCCCTAAAAATCATTTTCCAACAGTTTCTAATCGGGACAAATTCGTGACTTTTACCAAAGGGGATAGTCCAAGGAAATTCTCAAAATCATAAAAAATGGAAATCCAAAATCCTTTGCTATAGGCAAGGTGTGATGCTATTAACTCTAGGCAACCAAAAACCACCCATCTGAGATGTCAAAAAAGCCCCGAAAAGAAGGCTATATTCCTTACAATAGGAGTTACGGACACATGCTCGGTATTTTCAATGAAACAGGAGACGCGTTGGTCCGATCGGCGAGATCGAGCACTTGTTTGAAAGATAACTTCAAGATCTACGACTTTAATGGGGACGAGTTTCACAAAATCATCCTCTACGATGCCCGAAAAAATAATTTTCCAACAGTTTGTAATCTGGACAAATTCGTGACTTTTTCCAAAAGGGGTAGTCCACGGAAAATCTCAAAATCATGAAAAATATGAAAATCCAAAATCCTTTTCTGTAGGAAAGGTGTGATGCTATTAACTCTATGCAACCAAAAACCACCCACCCGAGATGTCAAAAAAGCCCGAAATGAAGGTTGTATTCCTTACAATAGGAGTTACGGACACATGCTCGGTATTTTCAATGAAACATGAGACGCGTTGGTCCGATCGGCGAGTTCGAGCACTTTTTGGAAAGCTAACTCCAAGATCTAAGACTTTAATGGGGACGAGTTTTGCAAAATCATTCTCTACGATGCCCGAAAAAATTGTTTTCCAACAGTTTCTAATCGGGACAAATTCGTGACTTTTACCAAAGGGGATAGTCCAAGGAAAATCTCAAAATCATAAAAAAATGGAAATCCAAAATCCTTTGCTATAGGCAAGGTGTGATGCTATTAACTCTAGGCAACCAAAAACCACCCACCCGAGATGTCAAAAAAGCCCCGAAAAGAAGGCTATATTCCTTACCATAGGAGTTACGAACACCTTCTCGGTATTTTCAATGAAACAGGAGACGCGTTGGTCCGCTCTGCGAGTTCGAGCACTTGTTGGAAAGATAACTTCAAGATCTACGACTTTAATGTGGACGAGTTTCGCAAAATCATCCTCTACGATGCCCGAAAAAATCATTTTCCAACAGTGTGTAATCTTGACAAATTCGTGACTTTTTCCAAAGGGGGTAGTCCACGGAAAATCTCAAAATCATAAAAATATGAAAATCCAAAATCCTTTTCTGTAGGCAAGGTGTGATGCTATTAACTCTATGCAACCAAAAACCACCCACCCGAGATGTCAAAAAAGCTCCGAAAAGAAGGATGTATTCCTTAAAATAGGAGTTACGGACACATGCTTGGTATTTTCAATGAAACATGAGACGCGTTGGTCCGATCGACGAGTTAGAGCACTTGTTGGAAAGCTAACTTCAAGATCTACGGCTTTAATGAGGACGGGTTTCGCAAAATCATCCTCTACGATGCCCGAAAAAGTCATTTTCCAACAGTTTGTAATCTGGACAAATTCGTGACTTTTTGCAAAGGGGGTAGTCCACGGAAAAATTCCAAAATCATAAAAAAATGAAAATCCAAATTCCTTTGTTGTAGGCAAGGTGTGATGCTATTAACTCTAGGAAACCAAAAACCACCCACCCGAGATGTCAAAAAATCCCCGAAAAGAAGGCTATATTCCTTACAATGGGAGTTACGGACACATGCTCGGTATTTTCAATGAAACAGGAGACGCGTTGGTCCGATCGGCGACTTCGAGCTCTTTTTGGAAAGCTAACTTCAAGATCTATGACTTTAATGGGGACGAGTTTCGCAAAATCATCCTCTACGATGCCCGAAAAAGTCATTTTCCAACAGTTTGTAATCGGGACAAATTCGTGACTTTTTCCAAAGGGGGTAGTCCACGGAAAATCTCAAAATCATAAAAAATTGGAAATCCAAAATCCTTTGCTATAGGCAAGGTGTGATGCTATTAACTCTGGACAACCAAAAACCACCCACCCGAGATGTCAAAAAAGCCCCGAAAAGAAGGCTATATTCCTTACAATAGGAGTTACGGACACATGCTCGGTATTTTCAATGAAACATGAGACGCGTTGGTCTGAACGGCGAGTTCGAGCACTTGTTGGAAAGCTAACTTCAAGATCTACGACTTCAATGGGGACGAGTTTCACAAAATCATCTTCTACGATGCCCGAAAAGTCATTTTCACACAGTTTGTAATCTGGACAAATTCATGACTTTTTCCAAAGGGGGTAGTCGACGGAAAATCTCAAAATCATAAAAATATGAAAATCCAAAATCATTTTCTGTAGGCAAGGTGTGATGCTATTAACTCTATGCAACCAAAAACCACCCACCCGAGATGTCAAAAAAGCCCCGAAAAGAAGGCTGTATTCCTTACAATAGGAGTTACGGACACATGCTCGGTATTTTCAATGAAAGATGAGACGCGTTGGTCAGATCGGCGAGTTCGAGCACTTGTTGGAAAGCTAACTTCAAGATCTACGGCTTTAATGAGGACAAGTTTCGCAAAATTATCCTCTACGATGCCCGAAAAAATCATTTTCCAACAGTTTGTAATCTGGACAAATTCGTGACTTTTTCCAAAGGGGGTAGTCCACGGAAAATCTCAAAATCATAAAAATATGAAAATCCAAAATCCTTTTCTGTAGGCAAGGTGTGATGCTATTAACTCTGGGAAACCAAAAACCACCCACCCGAGATGTCAAAAAATCCCCGAAAAGAAGGTTGTATTCCTTACAATAGGAGTTACGGACACATGCTCGGTATTTTCAATGAAACGGGAGACCCGTTGGTCCGATCGGCGAGTTCGAGCTCTTGTTGGAAAGCTAAATTCAAGATCTAAGACTTTAATGGGGACAAGTTTCGCAAAATCATCCTCTACGATGCCTGAAAAAATCATTTTCCAACAATTTCTAATCGGGACAAATTCTTGACTTTTACCAAAGGGGATAGTCCAAGGAAATTCTCAAAATCATAAAAAAATGGAAATCCAAAATCCTTTGCTATAGGCAAGGTGTGATGCTATTAACTCTAGGAAACCAAAAACCACCCACCCGAGATGTCAAAAAAGCCCCGAAAAGAAGGCTATATTCCTTACAATAGGAGTTACGGACACATGCTCGGTATTTTCAATGAAACATGAGACGCGTTGGTCCGATCGGCGAGTTCGAGCACTTGTTGGAAAGCTAACTTCAAGATCTACGACTTTAATGGGGACGAGTTTTGCAAAATCATCCTCTCGATGCCAAAAAAAATCATTTTCCAACAGTTTCTAATCGGGACAAATTCGTGATTTTTACCAAAGGGGATAGTCCAAGGAAAATCTTAAATTCATAAAAAAATGGAAATCCAAAATCCTTTGCTATAGGCAAGGTGTGATGCTATTAACTCTAAGTAACCAAAAACCACCCACCCGAGATGTCAAAAACGCCCCGAAAAGAAGGCTATATTCCTTACCATAAGAGTTACGGACACCTGCTCGGTATTTTCAATGAAACAGGAGACGCGTTGGTCCGCTCTGCGAGTTCAAGCATTTGTTGGAAAGCTAACTTCAATATCTACGACTTTAATGCGGACGAGTTTCGCAAAATCGTCTTCTACGATGCCCGAAAAGTCATTTTCACACAGTTTGTAATCTGGACAAATTCATGACTTTTTCCAAAGGGGGTAGTCGACGGAAAATCTCAAAATCATAAAAATATGAAAATCCAAAATCATTTTCTGTAGGCAAGGTGTGATGCTATTAACTCTATGCAACCAAAAACCACCCACCCGAGATGTCAAAAAAGCCCCGAAAAGAAGGTTGTATTCCTTACAATAGGAGTTACGAACACATGCTCGGTATTTTCAATGAAACATGAGACGCGTTGGTCAGATCGGCGAGTTCGAGCACTTGTTGGAAAGCTAACTTCAAGATCTATGGCTTTAATGAGGACAAGTTTCGCAAAATCATCTCTACGATGCCCGAAAAAATCATTTTCCAACAGTTTGTAATCTGTACAAATTCGTGACTTTTTCCAAAGGGGGTAGTCCACGGAAAATCTCAAAATCATAAAAAATTGGAAATACAAAATCCTTTGCTGTAGGCAAGGTGTGATGCTATTAACTCTAGACAACCAAAAACCACCCACCCGAGATGTCAAAAAAGCCCCGAAAAGAAGGCTGTATTCCTTACAATAGGAGTTACGGACACATGCTCGGTATTTTCAATGAAACATGAGACGCGTTGTTCCGATCGGAGAGTTCGAGCAATTGTTGGAAAGCTAACTTCAAGATCTAAGACTTTAATGGGGACGAGTTTCGCAAAATCATCCTCTACGATGCCCTAAAAAATCATTTTCCAACAGTTTCTAATCGGGACAAATTCGTGACTTTTACCAAAGGGGATAGTCCAAGGAAATTCTCAAAATCATAAAAAAATGGAAATCCAAAATCCTTTGCTATAGGCAAGGTGTGATGCTATTAACTTTAGGCAACCAAAAACCACCCACCCGAGATGTCAAAAAAGCCCCGAAAAGAAGGCTATATTCCTTACAATAGGAGTTACGGACACATGCTCGGTATTTTCAATGAAACATGAGACGCTTTGGTCCGATCGGCGAGTTCGAGCACTTGTTGGAAAGATAACTTCAAGATCTACGACTTTGATGGGGACGAGTTTCACAAAATCATCCTCTACGATGCCCGAAAAAATAATTTTCCAACAGTTTGTAATCTGGACAAATTCGTGACTTTTTCCAAAGGGGGTAGTCCACGGAAAAATTCCAAAATCATAAAAAAAATGAAAATCCAAAATCCTTTTCTGTAGGAAAGGTGTGATGCTATTAACTCTATGCAACCAAAAACCACCCACCCGAGATGTCAAAAAAGCCCGAAAAGAAGGTTGTATTCCTTACAATAGGAGTTACGGACACATGCTCGGTATTTTCAATGAAACAAGAGACGCGTTGGTCCGATCGGCGAGTTCGAGCACTTGTTGGAAAGCTAACTTCAAGATCTAAGACTTTAATGGGGACGAGTTTCGCAAAATCATCCTCTACGATGCCCTAAAAAATCATTTTCCAACAGTTTCTAATCGGGACAAATTCGTGACTTTTACCAAAGGGGATAGTCCAAGGAAATTCTCAAAATCATAAAAAAATGGAAATCCAAAATCCTTTGCTATAAGCAAGGTGTGACGCTATTAACTCTAGGCAACCAAAAACCACCCACCCGAGATGTCAAAAAAGCCCCGAAAAGAAAGCTATATTCCTTACAATAGGAGTTACGGACACATGCTCGGTATTTTCAATGAAACAGGAGACGCGTTGGTCCGATCGGCGAGTTCGAGCACTTGTTGGAAAGATAACTTCAAGATCTACGACTTTAATGGGGACGAGTTTCACAAAATCATCCTCTACGATGCCCGAAAAAATAATTTTCCAACCGTTTGTAATCTGGATAAATTCGTGACTTTTTTTCCAAAGGGGGTAGTCCACCGAAAATCTCAAAATCATGAAAAATATGAAAATCCAAAATCCTTTTCTGTAGGCAAGGTGTGATGCTATTAACTCTATGCAACCAAAAACCACCCACCCGAGATGTCAAAAAAGCCCCGAAAAGAAGGCTGTATTCCTTACAATAGGAGTTACGGACACATGCTCGGTATTTTCAATGAAACATGAGACGCGTTGTTCCGATCGGAGAGTTCGAGCAATTGTTGGAAAGCTAACTTCAAGATCTAAGACTTTAATGGGGACGAGTTTCGCAACATCATCCTCTACGATGCCCTAAAAAATCATTTTCCAACAGTTTCTAATCGGGACAAATTCGTGACTTTTACCAAAGGGGATAGTCCAAGGAAATTCTCAAAATCATAAAAAAATGGAAATCCAAAATCCTTTGCTATAGGCAAGGTGTGATGCTATTAACTTTAGGCAACCAAAAACCACCCACCCGAGATGTCAAAAAAGCCCCGAAAAGAAGGCTATATTCCTTACAATAGGAGTTACGGACACATGCTCGGTATTTTCAATGAAACATGAGATGCGTTGGTCCGATCGGCGAGTTCGAGCACTTGTTGGAAAGCTAACTTCAAGATCTAAGACTTTAATTGGGACGAGTTTCGCAAAATCATTCTCTACGATGCCCGAAAAAATTATTTTCCAACAGTTTCTAATCGGGACAAATTCGTGACTTTTACCAAAGGGGATAGTCCAAGGAAAACCTCAAAATCATAAAAAAATGGAAATCCAAAATCCATGGCTATAGGCAAGGTGTGATGCTATTAACTCTAGGCAACCAAAAACCACCCACCCGAGATGTCAAAAAAGCCCCGAAAAGAAGGCTATATTCCTTACCATAGGAGTTACGGACACCTTCTCGGTATTTTCAATGAAACAGGAGACGCGTTGGTCCGCTCTGCGAGTTCGAGCACTTGTTGGAAATCTAACTTCAAGATCTACGACTTTAATGGGACGAGTTTCGCAAAATCATCCTCTACGATGCCCGAAAAAATCATTTTCCAACAGTTTGTAATCTTGACAAATTCGTGACTTTTTCCAAAGGGGGTAGTCCACGGAAAATCTCAAAATCATAAAAATATGAAAATCCAAAATCCTTTTCTGTAGGCAATGTGTGATGCTATTAACTCTATGCAACCAAAAACCACCCACCCGAGATGTCAAAAAAGCCCCGAAAAGAAGGATGTATTCCTTACAATAGGAGATACGGACACATCCTTGGTATTTTCAATGAAACATGAGACGCATTGGTCCGATCGGCGAGTTAGAGCACTTGTTGGAAAGCTAACTTCAAGATCTACGGCTTTAATGAGGACGGGTTTCGCAAAATCATCCTCTACGATGCCCGAAAAAGTCATTTTCCAACAGTTTGTAATCTGGACAAATTCGTGACTTTTTCCAAAGAGGGTAGTCCACGGAAAAATTTCAAAATCATAAAAAAATGAAAATCCAAATTCCTTTGTTGTAGGCAAGGTGTGATGCTATTAACTCTAGGAAACCAAAAACCACCCACCCGAGATGTCAAAAAAGCCCCGAAAAGAAGGCTATATTCCTTACAATAGGAGTTACGGACACATGCTCGGTATTTTCAATGAAACAGGAGACGCGTTCGTCCGATCGGCGAGTTCGAGCACTTGTTGGAAAGCTAACTTCAAGATCTATGACTTTAAAGGGGACGAGTTTCGCAAAATCATCCTCTACGATGCCCGAAAAAATCATTTTCCAACAGTTTGTAATCTAGAAAAATTCGTGACTTTTTCCAAAGGGGGTAGTCCACGGAAAATCTCAAAATCATAAAAATATGAAAATCCGAAATCATTTTCTATAGGCAAGGTGTATTGCTATTAACTCTATGCAACCAAAAACAACCCACCCGAGATGTCAAAAAAGCCCCGAAAAGAAGGTTGTATTCCTTACAATAGGAGTTACGGACACATGCTCGGTATTTTCAATGAAACATGAGACGCGTTGGTCCGATCGGCGAGTTCGAGCACTTGTTGGAAAGCTAACTTCAAGATCTACGGCTTTAATGCGGATGGATTTCGCAAAATCATCCTCTACGATGCCCGAAAAAGTCATTTTCCAACAGTTTGTAATCTGGTCAAATTCGTGACTTTTTCCAAAAAGGCTAGTCCACGGAAAATCTAAAAATCATAAAAAAATGAAAATCCAAAATTCTTTGTTGTAGGCAGGGTGTGATGCTATTAACTCTAGGCAACCAAAAACCACCCACCTAAGATGTCAAAAAATCCCCGAAAAGAATGCTATATTACTTTCAATATGAGTTACGGACACATGCTCGGTATTTTCAATGAAACAGGAGACACGTTGGTCCGATCGGCGAGTTCGAGCACTTGTTAGAAAGCTAACTTCAAAATCTACGACTTTAATGGGGACGAGTTTGGTAAAACCATCCTCTACGATGCCCGAAAAAGTCATTTTCCAACAGTTTGTAATCTGGTCAAATTCGTGACTTTTTCCAAAGGGGGTAGTCCACGGAAAATCTCAAAATCATAAAAAAATGAAAATCCAAAATCCTTTGTTGTAGGCAAGGTGTAATGCTATTAACTCTAGGCAACCAAAAACCACACACCGAGACGTCAAAAAAGCCCCGAAAAGAATGCTATATTCCTTAAAATAGGAGTGACGGACACATGCTCGGAATTTTCTTTGAAACAGGAGACGCGTTGGTCCGATCGGCGAGTTCGAGCACTTGTTGGAAAGCTAACTTCAAGATCTACGACTTTGATGGGGACTAGTTTCGCAAAATCATCTTCTACGATGCCCGAAAAAGTCATTTTCCAACAGTTTCTAATCTGGACAAATTCGTGACTTTTTCTAAAGGGGGTAGTCCACGGAAAATCTCAAAAGAATAAAAAAATGAGAATCCAAAATCGTTTATTGTAGGCAAGGAGTGATGCTATTAACTCTAGGCAACCAAAAACCACCCACCCGAGATGTCAAAAAAGCCCCGAAAAGAAGGCTATATTCCTTACAATAGGAGTTACGGACACATGCTCGGTATTTTCAATAAAACAGGAGACGCGTTCGTCCGATGGGCGAGTTCGAGCACTAGTTGGAAAGCTAACTTCAAGATCGTATTTATTGGGGACGAGTTCGCAAAATCATCGTCTACGATGCCCGAAAAAGTCATTTTCCAACAGTTTGTAATTTGGTCAAATTCGTGACTTTTTCCAAAGGGGGTAGTCCACGGAAAATCTTAAAATCATAAAAAAATGAAAATCCAAAATCCTTTAATGTAGGCAAGGTGTGATGCTATTAACTCTAGGTAACAAAAAACCACACACCTGAGATGTCAAAAAAGCCCCGAAAAGAAGGCTATATTCCTTACAATAGGAGTTACGGACACATGCTCGGTATTTTCAATGAAACAGGAGAGGCGTTGGTCCGATCGGCGGGTTCAAGCACTTGTTGGAAAGCTAACTTCAAGATCTACGACTTTAATAGGGACTAGTTTCGCAAAATCATCTTCTACGATGCCCGAAAAAGTCATTTTCTAACAGTTTGTAATCTGGACAAATTCGTGACTTTTTCTAAACGGGGTAGTCTACGGAAAATCTCAAAATAATAAAAAAATGAAAATCCAAAATCCTTTGTTGTAGGCAAGGTGTGATGCAATTAACTCTAGGCAGCCGAAAACCACCGACCCGAGATGTCAAAAAAGCCCCGAAAAGAAGGCTATATTCCTTACAATAGGAGTTACGGACACACGCTCGGAATTTTCAATGAAACAGGAGACGTGTTGGTCCGATCAGCGAGTTCGAGCATTTGTTGGAAATCTAACTTCAATATCTACGACTTTATTGGGGACGAGTTTCGCAAAATCAACCTCTACGATGCCCGAAAAAGTCATTTTCCAACAGTTTGTAATCTGGAAATATTCATGACTTTTTCCAAAGAAGGTAGTCCACGGAAAATCTCAAAATCATAAAAAAATGAAAATCCAATATCTTTTGTTGTAGGCAATGTGTGATGCTATTAACTCTAGGCAACCAAAAACCACCCACCGAGATGTCAAAAAAGCCCCGAAAAGAAGGCTATATTCCTTACAATAGGAGTTATGGACACATGCTCGGTATTTTCAATGAAACAGGAGACGCGTTTTTCCGATCGGCGAGTTCGAGCACTTGTTGGAAAGCTAACTTCGAGATCTACGACTTTAATAGGGACTAGTTTCACAAAATCATCCTCTACTATGCCCGAAAAAGTCATTTTCCAACAGTTTGTAATCGGGACAAATTCGTGACTTTTTCCAAAGGGGGTAGTCCACGGAAAATCTCAAAATCATAGAAAAATGAAAATAAAAAATCCTTTGTTGTAGGCAAGGTGTGATGCTATTAACTCTAGGCAACCAAAAACCACCCACCCGAGATGTCAAAAAAGCCCCAAAAAGAAGGCTATATTTCTTACAATAGGAGTTACGGACACATGCTCGGTATTTTCAATGAAATAGGAGACGCGTTCGTCCGATCGGCGAATTCGAGCACTTGTTGGAAAGCTATCTTCAAGATCTACGACTTTAATGCGGAGTAGTTTCGCAAAATCATCCTCTACGATGCCCGAAAAAGTCATTTTCCAATAGTTTGTAATCTGGACAAATTCGTGACTTTTTCCAAAAGGGAGTCCACGGAAAATCTCAAAATCATAAGAAAATAAAAATCCAATATCCTTTGCGGTAGACAAGGTGTGATGCTATTAACTCTAGGCAACAAAAAACCACACACCCGAGATGACAAAAAAGGCCTGAAAAGAAGGCTATATTCGTTACAATAGGAGTTGCGGACACATGCTCGGTATTTTCAATGAAACAGGAGACACGTTTGTCCGATCGGCGAGTTCGAGCACTTGATGGAAAGCTAACTTCAAGATCTACGACTTTAATGGGGACGAGTTTCACAAAATCATCCTCTACCATGCCCGAAAAAATCATTTTCCAACAGTTTGTAATCTGGACAAATTCGTGACTTTTTCCAAAGGGGGTAGTCCACGGAAAATCTCAAAATCATAAAAAAATGAAAATCCAATATCCTTTGATGTAGGCAAGGTGTGATGCTATTAACTCTAGGCAACCAAAAACCACACACCCGAGATGACAAAAAAGCTTCGAAAATAAGGCTATATTCGTTACAATAGGAGTTACGGACACATGGTCGGTATTTTCAATGTAACAGGAGACGCGTTGGTCCGATCGGCGAGTTCGAGCATTTTTTGGAAATCTAACTTCATGATTTACGACTTTAATGAGGAGGGGTTTCGCAAAATCATCCTCTACGATTTCCAAAAAAAACATTTTCCAACAGTTTGTAATCTGGACAAATTCGTGACTTTTCCAAAGGGGGTAATCCACGAAAAATCTCAAAATCATAAAAAAATGAAAATCCAAAATCCTTTGCTGTAGGCAAGGTGTGATGCTATTAACTCTAGGAAACCAAAAACCATCCACCCGAGATGTCAAAAAAGCCCCGAAAAGAAGGCTATATTCCTTACAATAGGAGTTAAGGACACATGCTCGGTATTTTCAATGAAACAGGAGACGCGTTGGTCCGATCGGCGAGTTCGAGCACTTGTAGGAAAGCTGTCTTCAAGATCTACGACTTTAATGGGACGAGTTTCCCAAAATCATCCTCTACGATGCCCGAAAAAGTCATTTTCCAACAGTTTGTAATCTGGACAAATTCGTGACTTTTTCTAAAGGGGGTAGTCCACGGAAAATCTCAAAATCATAAAAAAATGAAAATCCAAAATCCTTTGTTGTAGGGAAGGTATGATGCAATTAACTCTAGGCAACCAAAAACCACCCACCCAAGATGTCAAAAAAGCCCCGAAAAGAAGGTTATATTCCTTACAATAGGAGTTATGGACACATGCTCGGTATTTTCAATGAAACAGGAGACGCATTGGTCCGATCGGCGAGTTCGAGTACTTGTTGGAAATCTAACTTCAAGATCTACGACTTTATTGGAGACGAGTTTCGCAAAATCATCCTTTACGATGCCTTAAAAAGTCATTTTCCAACAGTTTGTAATCTGGTGAAATTCGTGACTTTTTCCAAAAGGGGGTAGTCCACGGAAAATCTCAAAATCATAAAAAAAATGAAAATCCAAAATCCTTTGCTGTAGACAAGGTGTGATGCTATTAACTCTAGACAACCAAAAACCACCCACCCGAGAGGTCAAAAACGCCCCGAAAAGAAAGCTATATTCCTTAAAATAGGAATTACGGACACATGCTCGGTATTTTCAATGAAACAGGAGACGCGTTGGTCCGATTGGCGTGTTCAAGCACTTGTTGGAAAGCTAACTTCAAGATCTATGACTTTAATGGGGACGAGTTTCTCAAAATCATCCTCTACGATGCCCGAAAAAGTTATTTTCCAACAGTTTGTAATCTGGACAAATTCGTGACTTTTTCCAAAGGGGTTAGTCCACGGAAAATCTCAAATTCATAAAAAAATGAAAATCCAATATCCTTTCATGTAGGCAAGGTGTGATGCTATTAACTCTAGGCAACGAAAAACCACACACCCGAGATGTCAAAAATGCCCAGAAAAGAAGGCTATAATCCTTACAATAGGAGTTACGGACAGATGCTCGGTATTTTCAATGAAACAGGAGACGCGTTGGTCCGATCGGCGTGTTCAAGCACTTGTTGGAAAGCTAACTTCAAGATCTACGACTCTAATGGGGGCGGGTTTCTCAAAATCATTCTCTGCGATGCCCGAAAAAGTCATTTTCCAACAGTTTATAATCTGGACAAATTCGTGACTTTTTCCAAATGGGGTAGTCCACGGAAAATCTCAAAATCATAAAAAAATGAAAATCCAAAATCCTTTGCTGTATGCAAGGTGTGATGCTATTAACTCTAGGCAACCAAAAACCACCCACCCGAGATGTCAAAAAAGCCCCGAAAAGAAGGTTATATTCCTTACAATAGGAGTTGCGGACACATGCTCGGTATTTTCAATGAAAAAGGAGACGCGTTGTTCCAATCGGCGAGTACGAGCACTTGTTGGAAAGAAAACTTCATGTTCTATGACTTAAATGGGGACGAGTATCGCAAAATCATCCTCTACGATGCACGAAAAAGTCATTTTCCAACAGTTTGTAATCTTGACAAATTCGTGAGTTTTTCCAAAGGGGGTAGTCCCCGGAAAATCTCAAAATCATAAAAAAATGAAAATCCAAAATCCTTTTATGTAGGCAAGGTGTGATGCTATTAACTCTATGCAACCAAAAACCACCCACCAGAGATGTAAAAAAAGCCCCGAAAAGAAGGCTATATTCCTTACAATAGGAGTTACGGACACATGCTCGGTATTTTCAATGAAACATGATACGCGTTGGTCCGATCGGCGAGTTCGAGCACTTGTTGGAAAGCTAACTTCATGATCTACGACTTTAATGGGGACGGGTTTCACAAAATCATCCTCTACGATGCCCGAAAAAGTCATTTTCCAACAGTTTGTAATCTGGACAAATTCGTGACTTTTTCTAAAGGGGGTAGTCCACGGAAAATCTCAAAATCATAAAAAAATGAAAATCCAAAATCCTTTGTTGTAGGGAAGGTATGATGCAATTAACTCTAGGCAACCAAAAATCACCCACCCAAGATGTCAAAAAAGCCCCGAAAAGAAGGTTATATTCCTTACAATAGGAGTTACGGACACATGCTCGGTATTTTCAATGTAACAGGAGACGCATTGGTCCGATCGGCGAGTTCGAGTACTTGTTGGAAATCTAACTTCAAGATCTACGACTTTATTGGAGACGAGTTTCGCAAAATCATCCTTTACGATGCCTTAAAAAGTCATTTTCCAACAGTTTGTAATCTGGTGAAATTCGTGACTTTTTTCAAAGGGGGTAGTCCACGGAAAATCTCAAAATCATAAAAAAAAAATGAAAATCCAAAATCCTTTGCTGTAGGCAAGGTGTGATGCTATTAACTCTAGACAACCAAAACCACCCACCCGAGAGGTCAAAAACGCCCCGAAAAGAAAGCTATATTCCTTACAATAGGAGTTACGGACACATGCTCGGTATTTTCAATGAAACAGGAGACGCGTTGGTCCGATCGGCGTGTTCAAGCACTTGTTGGAAAGATAACTTCAAGATCTACAACTTTAATGGGACGAGTTTCTCAAAATCATCCTCTACGATGCCCGAAAAAGTTATTTTCCAACAGTTTGTAATCTGGACAAATTCGTGACTTTTTCCAAAGGGGTTAGTCCACGGAAAATCTCAAATTCATAAAAAAATGAAAATCCAATATCCTTTCCTGTAGGCAAGGTGTGATGCTATTAACTCTAGGCAATGAAAAACCACACACCCGAGATGTCAAAAAAGCCCAGAAAAGAAGGATATAATCCTTACAATAGGAGTTACGGACACATGCTCGGTATTTTCAATGAAACAGGAGATGCGTTGGTCCGATCGGCGAGTTCGAGCACTTGTTGGAAAGCTAACTTCAAGATCTACGACTCTAATGGGGGCGGGTTTCTCAAAATCATTCTCTGCGATGCCCGAAAAAGTCATTTTCCAACAGTTTGTAATCTGAACAAATTCGTGACTTTTTCCAAAGGGGATAGTCCACGGAAAATCTCAAAATCATAAAAAAATGAAAATCCAAAATCCTTTGATGTATGCAAGGTGTGATGCTATTAACTCTAGGCAACCAAAAACCACCCACCCGAGATGTCAAAAAAACCCCGAAAAGAAGGCTATATTCCTTACAATAGGAGTTGCGGACACATGCTCGGTATTTTAAATGAAACAGGAGACGCGTTGTTCCAATCGGCGAGTACGAGCACTTGTTGGAAAGAAAACTTCATGTTCTATGACTTTAATGGGGACGAGTATCCCAAAATCATCCTCTACGATGCCCGAAAAAGTCATTTTCCAACAGTTTGTAATCTTGACAAATTCGTGAGTTTTTCCAAAGGGGGTAGTCCACGGAAAATCTCAAAATCATAAAAAAATGAAAATCCAAAATCCTTTTCTGTAGGCAAGGTGTGATGCTATTAACTCTATGCAACCAAAAACCACCCACCAGAGATGTCAAAAAAGCCCCGAAAAGAAGGCTATATTCCTTACAATAGGAGTTACGGACACATGCTCGGTATTTTCAATGAAACATGAGACGCGTTGGTCCGATCGGCGAGTTCGAGCACTTGTTGGAAAGCTAACTTCATGATCTACGACTTTAATGGGGAAGGGTTTCACAAAATCATCCTCTACGATGCCCGAAAAAAGTCATTTTCCAACAGTTTGTAATCTGGACAAATTCGTGACTTTTTCCACAGGGGGTAGTCCACGGAAAATCTCAAAATTAGGGGTGGGCACAAATCCCGTAAATCCCGGGCCCGTCCCGCAAAAATTATGCGGGACGGGATGCGGGACGAGGATTCCTTATCCCGCAAATCCCGTCCCGTCCCGCGCGCACACACACACAGATATATATATATATATATATATATATATATATATATATATATATATATATATATATATATATATATATTCTTATGTCTATATCTTACTGTTTTTTATTTTTTTAAAAAAATCAGCCTTATATTTACATATACAAACACACTGTATATACATAGTATGTATGTATATAGTGTATGCTTGGTATATATACACTGTATATGTATATATTCACAGGGTATATTTGTGTGTATATAGTTATATGTATTACATGTCCAGTGTACATATATATATATATATATATAAGAAAAACTGTAAAATATAAAAATTATTATAAAGCTATATATATTTTACGTCTTTAAAAACCGCAAAATATATTGGAATTTTAGATTTTTTTATAATGTTTTTTATTTGAGGGACAAGGCCCGTCCCGTCTCGGTCCCGTCCCGTCCCGTGAGGGACAAGGCCCGCGCGGGATTGAAAAAAAAATAGTGAATCCCGTCCCGGTCCCGTCCCGCAAAAATTACGCGGGACGGGACGCGGGACGACCCTCGTCCCGTCCCGTCCCGTCCCGTGCCCACCCCTACTCAAAATCATAAAAAATGAAAATCCAAATTCCTTTGTTCTAGGCTAGGTGTGATGCTATTAACTCTAGGCAACCAAAAACCACCCACCCGAGATGTCAAAAAAGCCCCGAAAAGAAGGCTATATTCCTTACAATAGGAGTTACAGACATATGCTCGGTATTTTCAATGAAACAGGAGACGTGTTGGTCCGATCGGCGAGTTCAGCACTCGTTGGAAAGCTAACTTCAAGATCTACGACTTTAATGGGGACGAGTTTCGCAAAATCATCCTCTACGATGCACGAAAAAGTCATTTTCCAACATTTTGTAATCTGGACGAATTCGTGACTTTTTCCAAAAGGGGTAGTCCACGGAAATTCTCAAAATCATAAAAAAAATGAAAATAAAAAATTCTTTGTTGTAGGCAAGGTGTGATGCTATTAAATCTAGGCAACCAAAAACCACCAACCCGAGATATCAAAAAAGCCTCAAAAAGAAGGCTATATTCCTTACAATAGGAGTTACGGACACATGCTCGGTATTTTCAATGAAACAGGAGACGCGTTGGTCCGCTCGGCGAGTTCGAGCACTTGTTGGAAAACTAACTTCAAGATCTACGACTTTAATGGGGACGAGTTTCGCAAAATCATCCTCTACGATGCCCGAAAAAGTCATTTTCCAACAGTTTGTAATCTGGACAAATTCGTGACTTTTTCCAAAGGGGGTAGTCCACGGAAAATCTCAAAATAATAAAAAAATGAAAATCAAAAATCCTTTACTGTAGGCAAGGTGTGATGCTATTAACTCTAGGCAACAGAAAACCACTCATCCGAGATGTCAAAAAAGCCCCGAAAAGAAGGCTATATTCCTTACAATAGGAGTTACGGACACATGCTCAGTATTTTCAATGAAACAGGAGACGCGTTGGTCCAATCGGCGAGTTCGAGCACTTGTTAGAAAGCTAACTTCAAGATCTACGACTTTAATGGGGACTAGTTTCGCAAAATCATCCTCTACGATGCCCGAAAAAGTCATTTTCCAACAGTTTGTAATCTGGACAAATTCGTGACTTTTTCCAAGGGGGTAGTCCATGGAAAATCTCAAAATCATAAAAAAAATGAAAATCCAATATCCTTTGTTGTAGGCAAGGTGTGATACTATTAACTCTAGACAACCAAAACCACCCACCCGAGATGTTAAAAAAGCCCCGAAAAGAAGGCTATGAACAAACCAAACCCTTCCCACCTTCATCATCGTGTGTTCGCCTACATGGCATCAGCTTCTTCTTCCCCATACCAAGAGAAGACGATGAGCTCAAATACTTTGTTTTTTTTTTAGTATTGTTCTAAAATTCTTCTTCAATCCCACATTGAAACTGAGAATCTATTTCTCCTCATTTTATAGCATATGTGTCTTCAAAATCATTGTCGTAGGATTGATGTGCTGGTGTTGTGGGCTTGTGTTAATGAGCCTGAACTCAGGAAACTCCCCGGGCCTTGTTTGCAGAAATTCCATCCTGAAAACAGCTTTATCTTTGGTCAAGTTTGGGACCTTCCTTTTTATTGTGGATAGGGCTAAGACATAGTTAATCTGCAGCTTAATTAAAGATTGGAAGCAAACATGAATTTTAACTTTAATTGGATCAGATTGGATTAAGAATTTTGAAGTTTTTGCTAAGGAATGCACAAAATGGAAGATGAAAAAAAACAGAGAGATGAAAGTTGGAGAGCAAACGAATTCAGATAGAAAACAAAGATATATATAGGGGAAGTAATGTTGCTCCTTGTATTGTGTATTATGTAGAGTGTAGATCTGTGATTACAAATATATTGTTTTTTTTGTACAGATTGACAAAATTGTTATCTTGATGATCTAACAATTGATGATATTGAGAACTGTTGTTCTTGTTTTGATCAAATGCCTAAATAAGATGTCTACACCTTCTTCAACATTCTTGAGGGAGATCTCCATGTTCTCCAGTCCACTCCTTACTATCTCCGGATGCAAGGCAGCATCCGAGGCTTCAAACCCAACAAGAAAGTATTCGGTTTCTTGTTGGCTGACGACGCGCTTGGATTTCAACAGCTTGGAGACGGCTGACTCCCAGCTGCTAGTAGCCTTGGCACCAGCTATGGCAACAAGGATAGATTCTAGCACACTGGAAGTCACCATTTGGCACTCTCTCAGCTTGTTCATCACATTGTTTCCCGTTGAAGACTCGTTCTCGGTTTTCTTCAAGTCTTTCAATGTCCTTGAGATGGCCTTGATGGCCATCTTCCTTGACTTCAAGTACTCAGCCACCTCCTTGGCGATCTCATCTTTGGAGCACCTCCTCCTCAGAATGGATTGAAGCTCTTGTGCGCGTTCCTTCATCTGCACCAAAACACCACTAATGGTGCTGCAGATGTCTAAGAACATGATAGATCCTTCCAATGCATCTTCAACTGATTTCTCCTGTCCTTGGCTGGAGATGATTGTTTGAGAAGAAGGCAATTGGAGGAGTTCATCGACGCAGTCATAGAGACCACTAAGAAGGGAAAGCTTGGAACTGATTGTGGAAGATGTCGAAGAAGAAGCAAGCTCAGAAGACCTGAGCCTGCTGTGCTGCTCGTCGAATTGGGAAACAACAGTGGTTGAACTGCTTGGAAAACTGTTTGAGCGAGTGTGGTAAGAAGCGGCCATTTTAGCTTTCGTTTTCTTAGGCTGAGAAAGGCTTGAGATTCAGATTTGATGATAAACCAATTTGCTGTGCAGTGTTATATATATGTGAAATTTTAATGGGAGACAAGAGGAATCTCATTATCAGTATGACATATGATTTTGAGATCTGGATTTGATAGCTCAAATCAGCTCATTAGCTAATATTTTAGCATCGCGATTCATGATATATGCGCACACGTTGTTCTTAAAGCTTTTGTCTCTTACTGGCATAGCCGAGGAGGACAATGCCAACCTTTTCCATTTTCTCTTCTTGTAGTTTAATCATAAGCATGTGGAATTATCAGCTATTTCTTCTAGTTGGGGAGCAAAGGATCAACAACGGCATATTCGCAACTCGTGTGCAGCTCAGTTTGTGGATCATGACACCATATTGCGCGCTGTACCAGCTAATAAACTAGTATCTTTAAATCTTCAACCTCGTGCAAGAAAGGTATAAATAAACTGGTATCTTTAAATCTTAGTTGTGGTATCTTAAGAATGAAAAACTGAAAACAGATAAATCACTACATCTGATCTGTCAAGGATATATCATTCGGATTTCACCAATGTTCATCTTCTGTTGTAAGCTTAACAAAGACAGTTAATCTGCAAGTAACAAAGTTAAACCTTTTGGATCAAGTTTATACTTTGGAAAGTAAATCCTTTAATAAAATTGAATGCTAAAGAACAAAGACATGTAATGAAGTAATTAAGAATGTTAACCTTGTATAATAACTCTTTGGATCTTTGATTACAAGTATTGTTTTTTGTACAAATAGACAAAATTGTTTCTTTTCTTTTTTAATATCCTAGCAAAAGAGGTAAAAAGAACCTACCAAAGGGTCATCAAGGATATGTATGATGGCGCCGCGACAAGTGTTCATACTTCCGGCGGCTGCCGAATCTGATGACTGAGAGGAGAGACCCGGAGAGAGCGTGAAGAGAGGATAGTAAACTAAAAAAATAAAATAGACCCGAAGTAAATACATAAATTTCATCTTGCTATTAAACGAAATTTATCTTGCCAACGCGGTCTCATACCTATTTTTATGCGAGATCTAAAAAAAATGAATATTTTCATAAATAGTTCTGAAGTTTGAATATTTTGTATAAAAATTCGTTGATTTCTTCTGTGAAAAATTTGCCAAAATCCTGTGACTTATGAGCAAGTATAAAATTGTTTTTATGGATTTATGAAATAATAGCTGATTTTGACTGGTCAATTAATATACAAAACAAGTAAGCAACATTCAGAATAATCCAAGTACACCAATTACCAAATCAGATTCGATCTCCTTTATTTATTTTTTTCCTTTGTTTATCTTAGTTCCAAGATTTTAAACACACCATGATTCATGATAATGATTAATGATGTACCAGTTTACAATTACCCTAGGAAAGAGGCTCTGCCTGTGTTTTAAATTGGAGCATAATTTTATATTTATTAGTTTTTTTTTTTAAAAAAAAAAAACTTCTAAAAACATGTATCATGTTGTTTTAATTGGAAGTGCATATAAGTGTATGGGGTCGGTTTGTCCCGTTTGGATCTAATCAATTAGACTTTGAACTGATAGCTGATTTTGACGGGTCAACTACTCAACTGTATGTATATGAGATCAACATTCATGATAATGATCGATATATGTACCATTTATCATTTTATCTTATACATAAGAGGCTCTCCCCGTGTTTTCCTCTCCAACAAACTGCCTATTTTTTTTACTATATTTGTCGCTTTTTTAAACTCTCAAATCATCTCAGCTTTACACACACACACACAAAAAAAAAAAAAAATGGTGTCTGTTGGCAGTTTTTATGTTGCTACTTTCCTGCTACCATTGCTCATTGCTTTGATAGCTTATAAAGTTAGAAGTTGTTCAAGAAGCAAAGGTGTTGTCTTACCTCCGGGCTCTAAGGGCCTCCCTCTCATCGGAGAGACCCTTCAGCTGATCCTCCCGAGCTACTCGCTTGACCTTCCCTCCTTCATCAAATCCAGAATCCAAAAGTAAGCCCAAAATCAGAACAAAATTTTGTTTCGTAAATGAACGAGCTTACTCGACTCATATAACTAACCGTAGGATCATTTTGTGCATTTGTTAGGTATGGACCGGTGTTCCGGACCCAGCTGGTCGGAAGACCGGTGGTGGTGTCGGCGGATCAGGCGTTCAACAGGTACATTGTGCAGCAAGAAGGGAAGCTGGTTGAGATGTGGTACTTGGACACATTCTCTAAGCTCTTCGCGCAGGAAGGCGAAGGGAGGACCAATGCTGCCGGGTTCATTCACAAGTATGTTAGAGGCATGACACTCAAACACTTTGGTTCCGAGAGTCTCAAGGATAAGCTGCTTAGCCAGATTCAAGATTTGATTCATAACTCGTTGCAGGATTGGTCTTCCCAAGAATCCATTGAAGTGAAAGAATCAGCCTTGGCAGTAATAACTTATAACTCTCTTTACCATATATATGAGCTCTTGAGCATTTTACTTGGGTATGCAATGCATACTAATCGGTCATTTCTTCGACATTTTCTGCAGATGGTTATAGATTTCGTAGCGAATCAGCTATTTGGATACGATAGGGAGAAGACGAATGATAAGATTGGGGAGAAATTTGCATTCATTTCGCAAGGTCTTCTCTCATTTCCTATCAATATTCCGGGGACTACCTATTACAAGTGTATGAAGGTAACTGAAGTCTTTATCATTTGTTCGTCCATCTCTACTAACTTCATCCGAATGTGTAATTTGAATCTTAATTTGTGTTCAGAACAAAGATGAGGTGATGAAAATGATAAGAGCTGCTCTAAAGGAGAGGCTCATTTCACCTGAATCCCACCGAGACGATTTCCTAGACCACGCCCTTGAGGACTTGCACACTCAGGATTTATTGACAGAGGACTTCATCGTTCAGATCATGTTCGGTCTTCTCTTTGCCAGCTCCGAATCAACTTCTATCTCACTAACTTTAGTTTTCAAGTTCTTGGCCGAACATCCTCATGTAGTAGATGAATTGATGGTTAGTTGCTATACAAATCCTTTTTGTTCTGAAAATTTTTGGTGTAGTATAACTTGATCTATGATGTATTCGAATAGGCCGAGCATGAAAGAATCCTCGAGAACAAAGCAATCCCGGGATCTCCCCTTACTTGGGACGAAGTTAAATCGATGACCTTCACACTTAGTGTAAGCTTCTTGTCAATGATCCGAACTGCGTACCTTGTGAAGGATTTCCGAGTTAACGTTATGAATGTCTATAGGTGATCAATGAAAGCCTCAGACTAGGCAACGTTTCCCTCGGTTTGCTTCGTAAAGCATTGAAAGACATCGAATTTAATGGTATGAATAACAGGTTGTTGCTTAACAAGTTTCTTGATCGATTTTGCAAGTCTTATTAACTCCATTTTGATCACTCTCAGGATACACAGTACCAGCGGGATGGACTATAATGATCATCACCTCTGCGTGCCAGTACAATCCCGACATCTACACCGATCCTCTCACCTTCAACCCATGGCGCTGGAAGGTAAAACCGAAAAATCCCTTGCAACTTAGTGCTGTTCTTCGTCGTTGAAACCTTCAAGGCCTCATAGCCGCGACTATTTTATTCTCTGGCTTTACTAGGATCTTACACCGGATGTCGTGTGTAAGAACTTCATGCCATTCGGAGGAGGAACGAGGCAATGCGCAGGTGCAGAGTTTGCCAAGGTCTTCATGGTTACTTTACTGCAAATTATCATGACCAAGTACAGGTAACTGAATGAACTCTTATGTTGGTTCAGCTTGTCTTTTGGTTTTCAAGCTTTCTTCCTCCATGAATTCAGTTGTTTTCGGTTTCTTGCGACAGATGGAGCAAGATCAAGGGAGGAGAATTCGCTCGGACGCCCATCTTAGCCTTCAAGAACGGTCTTCATATCAAGGTTGTCAAGAAGGAAAACTGAATGACCTTGATTTCACTTGATTTGATACACACACATTCTGAATATATGTTGAACTTAGTTCATCGTTTTGTGGCGAGGTTGTTTCATGTTCTGAAGTTATTTACAATGCCTTACTCGAATGGTCGCAAAATAAATGTACAAGTTATTGTTTGTTTCACTCAAGTAGCAAAAACAAGTTCACAAATGAGCACGAATCATTCCGATTAACACTAAAATAGTGCTTCTCTTTATTAACTTTACGGTTGAAGCGGATACAACAAGAGTTCTAGGACAATAAACTAAGACATCACTCATCACACAACGAAGCTTAATACACGCAATGGTTATCGTTCAGTAGTGTACACTGTACACGGGGTTATTTTCTCTTCTTGTAGTTTAATCATAAGCATGTGGAATTATTAGCTATTTCTTCTAGTTGGGGAGCAAAGGATCAACAATGGCATATTCACAACTCGTGTGCAGCTCAGTTTGTGGATCATGACACCATATTGCTGTACCAGCTAATAAACTAGTATCTTTAAATCTTCAACCTCGTGCAAGAAAGGTGTAAATGAACGTGCGAACTCATCGGTATGGATGAAGCATATTATGAGTTGGCTAGTTGGCCAATGATAGACATATGTGTGAAGCATTCAAAATCAATATTTTCTCTCATTTGAAAGGGAATCCAAATAATTTAGATGCAAATCACATAATTACTTCAGCATGTTTATTGAATTGATGATGAATTTCCTATAGGCAGATGGAATCTGGTGATCTGTAACTGTTTTTCTTATTTGTGGTATCTTAAGAATGAAAAACTGAAAACAGATAAATCACTTCATCTGATCTGTCAAGGATATATGTATCATTCGGATTTCACCAATGTTCATCTTCTGTTGTAAGCTTAACAAAGACAGTTAATCTGCAAAATCAAGTTTATACTTTGGAAAGTAAATCCTTTAATAAAATTGAATGCTAAAGAACAAAGACATGTAATGAAGTAATTAAGAATGTTAACTCTTGTATAATATAACTCTATAGATCTTTGATTACATGTATTGCTTTCTGTACAAATAGACAAAATTGTTTTGTTTATATATATTCTAGAAATTGTGGATGTTGAGGATGGTAGTTCTTGTCTTGATCAAATGCCTAAACAAGCACTCGACTCCTTGTTCAACGTCCTTTATGGAGATCTCCATGTTCTCCAAACCGCTCCTTGCTTGCTCCGGATGCAAGGTAGCATCTGTGGCTTCAACCTCAACAAGAAGGGATTCGGTTTCTTGTTGAATGCGTTTGGATTTCGAGAACTTGGAAGCAACAGATCCCCAGCCGCTTCTAGCCTTGGCACCAGCCATGGCAACAAGGATAGATTGTAGCACACTGAGAGTCGCCGCTTGGCACTCTCTCAGCTTGGTAACTACACCGCTGATCTCATTGCTTTCAATAGCATAGTTGAACTCTATTTTCTTCAAGTCTTTCAATGCCTTTGAGACAACCTTGATGACATTCTTCCTTGATCTCAAGTACTCAGCCACCTCCTTGGCGATCTCATCTTTAGAACACCTCCTCCTTAGAATGGACTGAAGCTCTTGCGCTCGTTCTTTCATCTGCGCCAAAGCATCACTGATGGTGCTACAGATATCTAGAAACTTGATAGATGCCTCCAATGCATCTTCAACCGATTTCTCGTGTCCTTGGCTGGAGATGGCCTTTTGAGAAGAAGGCAATTGGAGGAGCTCATCGATGCAATCATAGAGATCACTAAGAAGGGCAAGCTTGGAGCTGATTGTGGAGGATGTCGAAGAAGAAGCAAACTCAGAAGACCTGAGCCTGCTGAGCTGCTCATCAAATTGGGAAACACCGGTGTTTGATGTGCTTGGGAAACTGTTTGAGCGAGTGTGGTAAGAAGAGGCCATTTTTAGCTTATGTTTTATTGTAATTCAGGATTGAGAACTCAACTTGCTTTCCTTCGGTAGGCCTATAGCGCAGTATATATATTGCAAAGCTAGGGAGACCGGAGGAATCTCAACGCCAGCATAAGACGATTTTGAGATCTGAATTTTATATCTCATTTTAGCTTTGTTTATGCATTGTCCCCTACCGGCTACCACCCTCTTTTATCCAGCTCATAAGCTTATATTGTCTTACTTCATGATCCACGATATGTGCACGCACGTTGATCTGCAAACTTTGTCTCCTACTGCTGTACATGAATGGGACAATGCCAACCTTTCCCATTTCCTCTACTTGTAATTTAAAATCATGAGCAGGTGATAACAAAAAGGTTGGAGTGTTGATTTAGTTAATTACCGTCAACAATGGCATAGTCGACACTCGTGTGCAGCTCAGTTTGTGGATCATGACACCTTTGCTGTACCAAAATCATCATCTGGATGGCCAGTAAGGACTACATTTGGCAGCCCATGACTGAACAATGGTATTGTTTTGGATGCTTGATATCCCGAAATATGATATGAATCCTGCATATATTTGCGCGTTGTTGGATACATTATCTGCAGGTTACTACATCAAAAGAGTTGAATCAAGTGGCTCTGTGGCTGCATTGTAGAATGTAAGCTAGCATGACGATGCCCTCATCGTGTGCACAGCAGTGTTTCTGTTCTGTTACTTGACTTCGTAACAGACACTCTAATGGTTTCTTGAATCTGAGACTTACTTGTTCATTCATCTTGTTTATCAACCTGTCTTATCTGATCATATCAATGCTCTCCATATCTTGTAATGACTCTTGTTTGCACAATTCGCCTTCTTTCTCTTGGGAAGCTGGATGAGTGCAAGCGATGATATGTTGTGGCGATTTTTGCTTCCCTTCAAACTATGCCTTGTGAAAGCTTCTTCCAGAGAACTATATACAGGAAGGTGAAGGAGACAAGAGGAATCTCATTCTTCTTATAGTTTAATCTTGAGAAACGTCGAATTTGATCAAGACTTGTCGCCTTCTCAGCAATGTCTCAGCCTTGTCTCCTGCTCCTCATATCTTGCCAGCTAATAAGCTAGTATCTTTAAGCTCTCGGCCTCATTTGAGACAGCGTATACATACAATGCACACGAGTAGGTTTGAATTGCGGTCCCCTCTACTGATACATGATCAGGACATATCCATCCCTTTTTTAATGAGTTCAGTCATCCAATCAGACGCGGATGAACGTGCAAAATCTTTCGAGTGGATGAAGCATATAACTACTTCTGCATCTGTTTTGAATTGTTAATGAATTTCCTCTAGACAGATGGAATCTGGTGACCTGGAAATATCTTTCTTTTTAGTGCTGTCAAATTTCACAGATAATCTAAGACAGTTAATCTGCAACTAAGTTAACTCTATGAGTCTCAAGTCTTGAAGAAGTTTGTTGTTCAAAATTCTCTATACTTTACAAAGTAACGCCTTTTCGAAATCCAATCAGGCTAAAATTTAGTTCTCTTAGCCTATCTAGAATGGGAGACAGGAGGAATCTCATTCTCAGCATAAGATGATTTCAAGATCTGAAATTTATAGCTCATCTAAGTATGCTTATTCATTGTCCCCTAACAGCTACCGCCCTCGTTTCTCAAGCACATAAGCCTATTATTTTTAAACTTCAAGATCCACATTATATGCACAAACTGTTGTACATGAAGAGGACATAGCCAACCTTTACCATCTCGTCTTCTTGTAGATCGAGTATGTGCTGAATTTATCTATTTGATTACCATCAACAACAGCAATATTGACATTCGTGTGCAGCTCGGTTTGTGGATCATGACTCCTACTCACCATTTCTCGCCAGCTAATAAGACGGTATCTTCAAGTCTTCAAACACATGGATGAAGGCATATATGTTGTCCCCTCTACTGCTACATGATCAAAGCTTAGCCAGCCTATTTCATCCAATCAGACGCGGATGAACGTGCAAAATCATTCATGTAGATGAAGCATATTATATGGACTATTTTTTTTTCTCATCATTTGAAAGGGCATCTTAATGAATTGATAATGAATTTCCTATAGACAAATGGAATCTGGTGACCTGTAAATGTTTTTCTTATTAGTGGTATCAATCTTCATCTGATCTCTCTAGAGATCATTCAACTTTCACCGGTGTTCCTCGTCTGTTTTAAACTAAACAATGACAGTTAAATCTGCAACTAAGTTAATCTTTTGGATCAGAAGTTTGAAGGTGTTTAAAATGTAATGATGCTAAAGAACAAAGGTATGTAGTAAAGTAACTCGGAATGTTGACTCTTGTATAATGATTCTATAGATCTCTGATTACAAGTATTGTTTTCTTTTGTACTAGTTGACAAAATTGTTTTGTTGATGAGCTAGCAATTGAGGATGTTGAGAATGGTAGTTCTTGTCTTGATTAAATGTCGAAACAACATCTCTACGCCTTCTTCAACGTCCTTTATGGAGATCTCCATGTTCTCCAAACTGCTCCTCACTTGCGCCGGATGCAAGGCAGCATCCATAGCTTCAAATTCAACAAGAAAGAATCCGGATTCCTGTTGGCTGGCGACGCGTTTGGATTTCAACAACTTGGAGACGACTGACTCCCAGTTGCTTCTTGCCTTGGCACCAGATATGGCAACCAGGATAGATTCCACCACGCTGAGAGCCACCATTTGACACTCTCTCAGCTTGCTAACTACATCTGTCGTCTCATTGCTCTCCATAGCGTTGTTGTTCTCTATCTTCTTCAAGTCTTTCAACGCCTTTGTGATGGTTTTGATTGCATTTTTCCTTGTTCTCACATACTGTGCCGCCTCCTTGATGACCTCGTCTTTAGAACACCTCCTCCTTAGAATGGATTGAAGCTGTTGTGCACGTTCCTTCATCTGCACCAAAGCATCACTGATGGCGCTGCAGATATCTAAGAACTTGATGGATCCCTCCAACACATCTTCAACCAACTTCTCCTGTCCATGGCGGGAGATGGCCTTTCGAGAAGAAGGCAATTGGAGGAGCTCATCAATGCAGTCATAGAGAGCACTAATGAGGGTGAGTTTGGAACTGATTGCGGAGGATGTTGAAGAAGAAGCAACCTCAGAAGACCTGAGCCTGCTGAGCTGCTCGTCGAATTGGGAAACAAGAGGAGTTGTTCTGCTTGGGAAGCTGTTTGAGCGAGTGTGGGAAGGAGCGGCCATTTTTAGCTTTCGTTTTCTTAGGCTAAGGAGTAAGGAAGTCTTGTTATTCAGGCTTCAGATTACACTGCATTATATATATACTGCAGGCCAAGGGAGACCGAAGGAATCAATCGGTAGTATAAAAATATTTCGAGCTATGGATCTTACAACTCTTCTCATATATGCTTCTACATTGTCTCCTACCCCGCTATTCGTCCAGCTCGTAAGCTTATTTAACTTCATGTTTCCTATACTGCCATACATGAAGAGGGCAAAGCCAACCTATTCCATGTGATCAGCAAACTTTGCTGCAAGAAACCAAGTTTTCATCTAATCAAAGACAGAACTCATCATGATAGTTAAGATTAGAAACATGGATTTGAGTATGTGTTTTGATTTGATTATGAATTTCCTATAGACAAATCTTAACCTGGTCAGATTAAGCTGGAGGAAATTTCATTTCAAGAGGTACTAGAACATGAAATCGGAATCGCTTTCATCTGGTCTTTATAGAATTTAACTGATGTTTGCCTTATGATTTAACATTAAAATGTGAATTTTTAGAAGATGCTTACCCAAGCCGGGTGGGTATACCCGACCCAAACAACCGAATCGCATGCCAACTCTAATCATGGCAATCCAAGGGAGACCGAAGGAATCAATCGGTAGTATACAAATATTTCGAGCTATGGATCTTACAACTCTTCTCAGATATGCTTCTACATTGCCTCCTACCCCGCTATTCGTCCAGCTTGTAAGCTTATTTAACTTCATGATCCACAATATACGCGCACACGCTGATCTGCAAACTTTGTTTCCTACTGCCATACATGAAGAGGGCAAATTAAGCCAACCTTTTCCATGTGATCTGCAAACTTTGCTGCTAGAAACCAAGTTTTCATCTAATCAAAGATAGAATTCATCATGATAATTAAGTTTAGAAACGTGTATTTCAGTATGTGTTTTGATTTGCTTATGAATTTCCTATAGACAAATCGTTCCATTTGATTTTCTTAACCTGGTCAGAACATGAAATCTGAATCGCTTCATCTGATCTTTATAGGGTTCATTCAAATTTCACTGATGTTTGCCTTTTGATTTAAACATTTAGTTAAGACAGATTTAATCTGCAATTAAGTTATAACTTTTGGAAGTTTGAAGTTTTAGAAGATGCTTAACATGCATTAAAGATGTGTAGTGAACAATATAGATTCTTTTGATAATAACTCAGATCTGTGACTACAAAAGTATTGTTTTCTGTACAGTTTACAAAACTTTCGTTACGAGCTAGCAATTGAGGATGTTGAGAATGGTAGTTCTCGTCTTGATCAAATGCCTAAACAAGATCTCTACGCCTTCTTCGACATCCTTTATGGAGACCTCCATGTTCTCCAAACTGCTGCTCAATTTCTTCGAAAGCAAGGCAGAATCTATGGCTTCGAAGTCAACAAGAAAGAATCCGGTTTCTTGTTGGCTGGCTACGCGCTTGGATTTCAACAGCTTAGACACAACTGATTCCCAATTGCTTCTTGCCTTTGCACCGGATATGGCAACGAGGACATAGTTTAGCACGCTGAGAGTCGCCAATTGGCACTCTCTCAACTTGCTAACTACTACTGTCATCTCATTGCTCTCCATGGCATTGTTGTTCTCTATCTTCTTCAAGTCTTTCGTCCCCTTTGTGATAGTCTTGATGGCATTCTTCCTTGATCTCAAGTACTCGGCCACCTCCTTGGCGATCTCACCTTGGGAGCACCTCCTCCTTAGAATTGATTGAAGCTCTTGTGCTCGCTCTTTCATCTGCGCCAAAACATTACTGACGCTGCTGCAGATATCTAAGAACTTGATAGATCCCTCCAATGAATCTTCAACCGATTTCTCTTGTCCTTGGCTGGAGATGGCCTTTCGAGAAGAAGGCAATTGGAGGAGTTCATCAACGCAATCATAGAGATCGCTAAGAAGGGCGAGTTTTGAACTGATTGTGGAGGATGCTGAAGAAGAAGCAAACTCAGAAGACCTGAGCCTGCTGAGCTGCTCGTCGAATTGGGAAACAAGAGGAGTTGATCTGCTCGGGAAACTGTTTGAGCGAGTGTGGTTAGGAGCTGCCATTTCTTAGGCTTAGGAGGATGTCTTGTAAATCGGATTTCTGATAACTTGCTCTCCTTCAAGCCTTGTGCAGGTTATATATTGCATCCCAAGGAGTCTCATTGTCACCATGAGATGATTTCGAGATCTAGATCTTATAACTATTCTCGGATATGCTTACGAATTGTCCCCTACCGCTCTCTTTGCCCAGCTCATACGCTTATATTATCAACTTCACGATCCATGAAACGTGCACACGCTTCTTCTGAAAACTTGGTTTCCTACAGCCATACATGAGGAGGACAAGGCCAGCCTTTTTGCGCTAGCGATGATGGAGTGCAGTCGTAAATCTCTTTAACTGCCAGCAAAAATGGCATCAACAACACTCGTGTGCAGCACATTTTTCGGATCTAGATGCTAACTTTCTCTAAAAGATGCCCCGTGTTGCCACGAATACACCACCATGTCAATGATGCTGAAAACCAAGCTGATGGTGTTTTCTTGATCGGAGTTTCTTGCTCGTGCCAGTTAGCCAAAGATGGAATACGAAATCTGGCACAGACGCGGTGATGCAACCCAGTCAGAGCCTAAAAACAAATACAAAACTTGAATATGCAGCTTTGCTGAACATCAATCTGAATAGGACAGACTTCATACTTGGAGCATAACTGCATTATAATTAAAGCAATTTTATATGTATATATAACTGCATTATAAAGCAGCTTCAGATAAGACTTTAGCAAATACTGCAAGGTAGGGACACATGATTGATCATCTCCATTAACATATGAATTAATTATTAATTATCCTCATTTAAAAGAGCATCTTTATAAGTGTAATGCCTAACATATGCTGACTTCTTCATGTGTTTTGAATTGATTAAACATTTCTTACAGACAAATGGAATCTGGCAATCTGGCACTGTTTTTTGTACAATAATAATAAATAGATAGATAAATATACAGAAAGATAAATACTTTTTAATGAAAAATGAAACTTGAAAATCACTACAGTTTGGGAATTTTAGTTTTAAACTAACCAATTAACATATTGGGAACTGAATTTTAGAAGATGTTTATTGCAGAAACTGCTTTCAAAATTAGAAATTTCTGCTATAGTTATTCCAAATTGTTTGAGAAGTTTATAGTTGATAGAGCAATTGAATGGATATGAACACAGACATGTAGTCAAGTAATGTTGAAGCTTGTATAATAACGTACTCCATAGATCTTTGATTACAAGTATGGTTTTTTGTACAGAATGACAAAATTGTTGTCTTCATAAACTAGCAATTGAGGATATTGAGAATGGTAGTTCTCGTCTTAATCAAATGCCTAAACAAAATCTCTACGCCTTCTTCGACGTTCTTTATGGAGATCTCCATGTTCTCCAATCCACTCCTCACTTGCTCCGGATGCAAGGAAGCATCCGCGGCTTCAAACTCAACAAGAAAGAATCCAGCTTCTTGTTGGCTGACGACGCGTTTTGATTTCAATAGCTTGGAGACGACTGAATCCCAGCTGCTTCTAGCCTTGGCACCAGCGATGGCGACAAGGACAGATTCCAGCACGTTGAGAGTCGCCATTTGGCACTCTCTAAGCCTGCTAATAGCGTCTGTGATCTCGTTGCTCTCGGCGGTGTAATTGATCTCTACTTTCTTTAAGTCTTTCAACGCCCTCGAGACAACCTTGATGGCCATCTTCCTTGATCTCAAGTACTCAGCCACCTCCATGGCAATCTCGTCTTTAGAGCACCTCCGCCTCATAATGGATTGAAGCTCTTGTGCACGTTCTTTCATCTGCACCAAAACATCACTGATGATGTTGCAGATATCTAGAAGTTTAACAGACCCTTCTAGTGCTTCCTCAACCAACTTCTCGCGGCCAAAGACCTTCTGAGAAGAAGATAATGGGAGGAGTTCATCAATGCAGTCATAGAGACCGCTGAGGAGGGAAAGTTTGGAATTGATTGTGAAGGATGTCGAAGACGAAGCAGACTCAGAAGATCTGAGCCTGTTGAGTTGCTCATCAAACTGGGAAACGAGGGGGGTTGATCTGCTCGGCAGACTGTTTGAGCGAGTGTGGTAAGGAGCGGCCATTTTTAAGCTGTGGTTTTTTTTTCTAGGCTGAGGAAGTTGTAGATACCGATTTACTCTTCTTGAGAGGTTCAAGTGCAGTATATATATTGCAGGGCAAGGAATCTCATTTGCATCATTAAGATGGTTTTGAGATCTGGATCTTATAACTCACCTCGGCTATGGTTACGCGTTGTCTCCTACCACCCTCTTCGTCCAGCTCATAAGCTAATATTTTTAGCCTACATGATCCATAATGCGTGCAGACGCGTTCACCTGCGAACTTTGTCTCCTGCATATAAAAATGAAATCGCAACGTTTTCAATACAGATCTGGAGCAGGTGAGCATGTGAAATTATTAGTTCTAGGAGTTGGGGCACAAGGAATCAGTAGCGCCCGTGTGCAGCTCATATTTCGGATCATGACGAAATTTCGATAACAGTGCATTGCTGGTGCTATGAAGCCACCTAGCGAATCTCACTGGCTAATACTATAACTCCACACCTCTATTTGAACTATATTCTATAAGCCAATTTGTGCTGGCTTCATCTTAGTGCCTCGTGTTATGTATCATGATCCGAGAAAAGTGCTGCACACGGGTTGCAATAACTCATTGTTCCCTATAGATTCAGCACAAGGAATCTCATATTTTCTCCTCCTTTCATGCTCAGTGTTCAATATAAGATAGTGTGCACGAGTGGCAACGAAATCCTGGGACCACCAGATTCCGGTTAGTGAGGTATGTGCACGAGTGGCATTAAAATTCTAACCGCCCATCGCCTTTAAGTCTTTAACATCTAGTGATGAAGAGATGGATCAAGAAGGGTTGGTAATACCTTGATGCTGAAAACCAGGCTTCCTCAAAATTTCAGCACAAACAGGCATCCAAGTAGTTCGTCGACTTCTTGAATTTCAGGCTTTTCAGCCCCTAGAGTCATCAACTTGCTCCTCAGATTGTCCGCTTCCACAAAATTTATATCATGATTCCAGAATATGTTGTACGAAAAGAACATCATCGTCATTCTCATTTCATGTTTATTTGCAGTTCCAATCCTGGAGATAGATATGCTGAATAACAAGAGTATTAACATAACAGTGTTGATCAGTTCAGTATCCGTTATCACTTGCAGATCCAACTTTGAACAATCACAGATAAAGATGGAAAATAAAGGAACTTATTTGACACATCAGTTTCCAAGAAATCAACATATGATACGCACGAACGTGAAGAATCGTTGAAACAATTATAAAAACTATGTGCATGAGTGGCATTAAAGATCTTGTCACCTAATCTCGATTCGGGATCATATAAAAAGGATTAATCATATCCTAATGATGCTTCCATGTAAGTGTTTGTGTTAATAATGCAGAAGGGACCACAAAGAGTTCAGTTGCTTCTAAATTATTCCCACAGGAGGCATTAAAATTTTGCCACCCCCTTCACACTGTTGCCTTAATATAATCAAACTATACACCACAAACTACCGAGGCTTTAATCAATATCACTGATGCTAAAAAGATTTCAAACCAGATTTAACATAAATAATGCGAAGGGGGACCAGAATGTGACGACTCTACAAGTACCTGGGAGGTGTAGATGAATAATTTTAGTGGCAAGTCCTGAGGGAACGTGGCACCCAAAAGACAACAGAATTTTCAACTAAAATGAGCAAACCGTCGCAACTGCTGCAGGCCTGGATCAGATTTCTACTTCAAACAAATAAGCTGCACAACAACTGAAGATCATAGCCTTGAAGAGTCCGGAAAAAAGAATCAAGAAGGAAACTTTAAAGTCCAAAACTTAAATATAAAGCTATTGTGAAAGTAAATAGAGCAAATACGAAGCTATTGAAACAAGATCACTCCTGTATTTCAATAGAATGTGGCACAGAGCATACTAGTTGACAGGGATAAAGAGCGATTTCGGCATGTAGGAAGCCAGAATTGGCTAATAGAGCGTTAAATGTAGCGAGTACAGCCCTGATATCTGGTCTTAATTGGTTCTTGCACCACCCAGTTACATCTCACTTCTTGAGTAGTTTTCATGAGTGGGTGAACCCTCTGAAAAGATAATGACATATTATAACATGGTCATTCCCCTAACAAGTCATACCAACTCATTAAAATTGCTACTCGAATCTGAAAACATGAAAGTAATGGAAAATGTAGGATAAATTACATACATTTTGCAGTTAATAGTAAACTTCTTAAAAAGGACAAGTACATGCCTAAATAGGCATTATATTTGATTGGAAATAAGAGGGCAAACTCAACCGGAAAAAGGATCATATTGCAAAGTAGTATGTAAAACAACTTTCACTTGCAAGTAATTTACATTCATGAAAATTAATGTGTACAAGAGAAACTGCTATATGCATTTGGGATGATAAGCAACATAAACTTCATTCCCGGATTTTAATGACTGAGAATGTTGAGGAGGGTTGCTCGGGTCTTAACCAAACGCCGAAACAAGCACTCTAGCAACTCATCAAATTCCTGGACCACAACCTCCAGCTTTACCATCTTGCTCCTCAAACACTCCACACTCGGAACACCAAAGCCACCTCTCTTCCTCTGCCCAAAAAACAATCCAATCACAGCATCAACATCGTCGAACTCATTCCTAGCTGCAACTTCCGCCTCACACGCCATTGTAAGGAGGATCAACTTGGAAACCAAAGCCCAACTCCCCTTTCTGGAGTTGGCATCCATCCCAACCATGTAACATAACAACGACTGAAACACCTCGGATGTTACTCCCTCCACCTCTCTCAAGACATCAACCATCTGCATACTCTCACCGCCCCCACAAACCCGAACCCTGCATCCCTTTGGCAAGCTCCTAACATCTTCCAAACACTTCCTGATAACCCTCTTAACTCCCTTAGTCGCCCTCACATACTCCGCCACTTCGTCACTCGAGCTCAGCTCACCACCGCACCGCCTTCGCAGAACCGATTGAATGCCTTGCACCTGCTCCTTGATCTGGAGCAAGGCATCCCTGGAGGTGCTGCACACATCCAACAGCCTTAAAGACCCATCCAACACATCATCAAGCCACTCGGCCCGGCAATCTCTAGATAGGGTTGCCTGGTTTTGTGGCAGCATCAGTAAACCATCAACACAATCATACAGATCCCTTAGGGCAGCTAACCTATCGGCGATCAATGAGGATGTGGATGGGGTGGAGGTGAATCTAGAGGACCTTAATCTACACAATTGATCATCGAATTCGGGGCAAATTGGGTGTGGCCTTGGTGGTAAACTGATAGAGCGCGAATTAGGGTTTAAAGGTGAAACGGCCATTTGGGGGATTTGATCAAAGAAAGTGAAACAGAAAAAAACTAATTGGAAATTGGGCGTAATCTGATAATAGATATTTATATGCATCAGAAGGAGACAAAAGGAATCAACACTGACCTGTTCTTGTGCTTCCAATTATGGGTGATAAGAATTCGGCATCATCCACGGCAATGCTCGTGGGATGTCGACGTGTCGTGGCAGGTGGCGAACTCCACGAAGAGCCCTAAACACTTGAAATTGGGATTTTCTAACGAAACAAATCAGAAATTGCAATCAATTCGCACGGCACGATCCACTTAGTGCGTGGATCCAGTTTGTCTCCACATACAACGGAAAGGAATCTGCTTTATTGCTTCCGGTGGAGAAATTTTCTACTAATTTGAAAGGGAAAAACGAGAAAAAGAGACGACCTTTCGTGTACTCCTTGGCCCTAATTTGAAATTTTGAAGTCGTGGAGTCGCTCAGCGATGTCCGTGGATTGTCTGCAACTATCGCTGACTCCGAACCCTAATTCAAGGACCGAATCTGAAATTCCGACTCGACACGCATTGATCGATCCATGAAAGAAGGTAACAGGACCAAATTTTTACCGTTTTGTTTGAAACATTCATCAATTCAATCACTCGTAAACCCGCAGATTTGTAGTTTTGAGTTCGGAATCGGACTTTGCATTTCCTTCGAGAAAAACCAGCAAATGAATCTCGCAAAATATTACAGTTGAAAACGTGTTTTTGTGCATTTATGATACACCCCTCAACCAATAAAGATTGGAACTTTTTTTTTTTGGTTCTTTTTTCAAATACTCATCTCAGCTTTTACACTCAACAAGGATTGGAATCAACAACACACATTGTGATGGCATGGATAAACATGTTCTTTCTTTCCTTCATTAATGCCGAAAACCAATCGGAATTCATCTTCATCAGCCTTTTCCGCCTTTCTGCCTCTTCTCTTCGAGCATCGAGGCTTCATGTAGCATATCAACAGCATCCTTCTGCATGTCCAGTTTGGCGAGAGCAACCGACTGCATGTAGAAGGCCGTGGGCCAGTCTGGGTAGACGCACTGCGCTTGCATTGCGTCGCGTAGGGCAGCATCTGGCTGATCCGACAGGAGATAGCATAGACTACGCCTCGCATACACAGTTGGCGATATCATGGTTCCCACCTCTATGAACTACAAAAGCCACCAGGATAAATGAAAGTGTCAAAGGCGGAACTTTAGATTAGATAGTATACCAGTAAGACTCGTAGTTAATCGTCGAACAGATGGGGCAACCATCAGCAGCATTTTCCCAAAAGCTAACCCAATGTCGTAACAATATTGGTACTGAAAGAGTCCACGGTAGTGATTTCCACAGTATAAACTGCAAAGGTAATGAGAAAAGGAGTTACCTGGGAGTAGAACTCGATAGCAGCTTTGAAATCTCGGTCTTTGAATGCATAGTCTCCACGCTTTCTCGCATCTAACATATCCTTCATCTGCTGTGTCCACTCTTGGAAAGATAACTGCACCGAACCAAACAAAACATCTTCATCTTAGTTTATTCACCAGCATCAATTGCCTTGAAAAACCCATTGTCGAGTGGCTTACCTCGTTTGTTCCTTCATCGTCTCTATAATGTGTCATAACCAATATTTGATGTATGGCTGTGAGGTCCAGCCTAGAACAAGCTTCACCCATGGGTGAGAGAGGGCATTGTGGGGTTGAAGGGGCCGTCTCCTGCTTTTTAATTCCAAGCATAACATGGGACGGAACCTGAAAATCCAAAGGAATCCATTGAAAATCGAAGAGTCCTACACACTAGGACTAATTCCTTTTCCAAGAGGAATGAACTCAATTTTCAACTCTGCGTCGAATTATTAGTCATACTACACACGACGACTAAGATTCTCCAGGTCATGCATGACACCTTATTTTTCGAACAGACAAGGATATGGACATGTAACTTACGATCACAAGTGAAGAATCCATACCTCAGGTTTAGTATTCAGTGGAGCAAGGGTCGAAACAATGTCCTTGGTGTTTGGCCGCTCTCTGGGCTCATATTGTAAGCACTGAGAAGCAAGGTTAACGACTGCAGTTGCTTCTTCCGTGGAAAACTTCCCCTCCAAATGAGAGTCCATCAGGACTGTGATGTTTTTTCCGCGTATCATGTCCAGGGCCTAAATGGAAAAGAGTAATGAAGGAATAATGAAAAATCAAATGAATCTTAATAGATGCAATTCATGATATGACCGAATGAATTATTGTAATATCAATAAGCATCAAGATAAAGAGCAATCACTCAGCTCAGGCTGCGTGAACCTATACAATCAGTCATTACTTGAGGAATTATCAATTGAAGCAAGCTTAAGAAAACATTAACAAAAAGCAATGCGGTTTTGCAGAACATTAGATGAGATATTTCAATTATTTTTTTGGAACCGAATCTGAGCAGAGTATCTTGTAAAGTTAGTGACTATAAACTCAACTTACATGACTAGGGGGGATGTGTTTTCCACTCAATAGATCCAAAAGAATGTTTCCGAAGCTGTACATTACACTTTCAGGAGTCACCTTTCCTGCAAATAATAATCAAATTGGTGATGGGGCATAGGCAAAAGGATACATGTGAAGCTTAATGGAGTGGCACCGAACATGAAAGATCTACTCTAAGAGTCGGACAAAACAAAACATTCATTCCCTATCAACAATCACAGTTCACCAGTAATCCAGTATACACCATGCAACAATCACTGTGCCAACAATATATTTCTTAGTGATGAGAGACAAAATGTTCTTAGTTTTCACTAGCACGGCCAAGCATGCTAGGGAGGATGCAAGTCCACAATGCGAACCTACAGTCACTACAATTTGCTTCAACCGCATGCTCAGTCATCCTTTGGATGGAGCAACTTGTAATTGAGCAAAATAAGAAAATTTTAACAGGCAAATTAAACTATAATAAACTGATGCATTGCTTATATTTATACAAATGGATCTTGCTAGTTATTCAAGGTAATGTAAGGGGGGGGAAAGTAGCGAAGAAATACGTAAAACAAGGCCAACTAAGAAAAGAATTCCATGGGAAAAAAATTATGGTTCAGCTCACAATGAAATTACCATTTCTCAGATATTCTGGAGGTGCATATGCAAGATTTGTGCTGTAACTTTTACCATCTCGGCTATTTTTCATCAGCCCAAAGCAAGAGAGACGCGGATCACCATTCTAAGAGATGTAAGACATTCCAAAAATGGAATTCAGTAATGTGAAGAACACAGACAGAAATTTACCCTAAACTTGAAACTTTGACAAATCATGAACTGCTTTACCTCGTCAAAGAGAACCCTGTAAGCATTCAAATCATGATATAGCGGACGCCCTTCAGAACTACAATAGTCTAGGGCTTCAGCAATATAATGTGCCACCCTCAATCTCATGGCCCATTCAATTGTTTGAAGTTCCCCTGTAATTGAGAGATTATTTATATGCTATTCATATTCAACGCGTTTAGTGTAACAAATACTACCACAGGAATATATCATATCAAATACCAAATACAAATGTCAAAGTAGATATGGTTCTGAATGTTATGGACTGAGATCGTCATTAATAATTAAACTTCAACAAAAATACCCGATAAAGCAAAGATATGTCTCAACCAATGACAATGTAGGGGGGAAATAGTATATCCAACATGAGATTTTTAACCCCATGAAAAGCAGTATAGAGTATCTTTCTGTCCACAAAGACAATGTCTCATAGAACTTCCTTTCAAATAGTCCATCAATCATGTGGATATGTGATAGATCCTTCCTCACGGTAAATGTGTATGAATTCCCAAATTATCTTAGTGATCCATTTCATTGCAGGACCCTAAATAGTAATCATCATTTCCAGCGGCTATATATTGAGCTAATTCACCATTGTTGCTTATGAGCATTGTGAATTTCGATTTATAGGACATCAACCAATCAAAATTCAGCTAGGAAAAGGGGTCAAAAATGCCATAGCTCCAATATACTAGCCTAATGTAGGATAAAGTAGGAATTGGTGTACTACTACACACCAAAAATGGACCGACCATTGGAAAAATTTACTCAACAAAACACTGGAGTTATCCAATCCATCATCATGGAAACAGCAGTTCAATAATGCAGTCAAAACCGCAAAAGAAATCAACTCCACGACCATGGAAATAATGCAGCCACCTCATAAATAACATCATAAATAACATGACTGATTCATGTCAAGGAACGGCGAATGAATGCCAACCGAATCGAACATTAAAAGCAAAAGAACAGCACCATTTATAGAATGCAGAAACATTATCTCATATCCCCCTTATCCGCGGCGCCGTGCTTTGGACCACTTTTAATGGACTGTTCCTTCCTGGTTACCTAAGCACAGCTGCCGACCAGGAAATCTTCTTTCACATTTGAACTGACCAAATAATCAAGCCTTTCCCAAATTGACCAAATGTACTGTCTCCAAGATGAAACCTTTTCCAATTATCCCTACCTAAAGTACTGTACATTATGAAGTCCAGTTTCCCGGCCAAAACAATCTACAGAGAAGCCCCAACTAGGATCGCCATAGATAAGCAAGGCAAAAAACTTGAATTAAAGGAAAAGAGGCCCATACAGTGGAATAAATGCTTGGTGAGAGTGTCATTAGGCATGTACTCAGCAACAAGCAATCTCTCATCTCCATCACAGCAATACCCAATCAAATTTGCAAGCCTCGGATGTCTCAACTTGCCCACAGCCCAGGCCTCCTCCTACAATCAAACCAAAAATGTAAATTCAGCAAACCCAGATGAGAAAAACACTCAAATTTAACAGATCCATATCACTGTACACCAAGCTGGAAACCCTAATGAGGAAAAATCAGGTGAACTGGACAGATTCACAAGCTCTAAGAAGTACAAAATTTGGGGGAATTTACTGCAAACTGTTTGGGATCAGGCCAAGCCAATTTCGTAAACTTCTTCACAGCGATCCACCTCTGATTCTTAAGCCGGCCCTTGTAAACCAAGTTGGGAGCTTTCTCGCCACTTTCGGAGACAATGAATTCGGGGCTGAATCCGTTGGTGGCCGCTTTTAGGTCAGCAAAGGAGAACTCGCTGAAGGCTGGGACACCTGATTCGCCGGCGGCGATTGAAGGCTCTGACCCACCAACCCCGCCGGTGGCGGCGGACGCCGCCGCAGTAGCACCGGAGGCTGAGCTCTTATGGTGGTGATGGTGGTTGTGCTTTTCAGGATGGGTTTCTGACAAAGGTGAGGACTGACAGCAACCCATGATTTCTTTTTTCCTCTCTCTACTCTCTCTCTCTCTGTCAGAGGAGAACCATTTGAGTTGCAGTACAGCTCAATCACCCGTGCGCTGTGTGCATATATATCAACAAAAAAACACAACTAAGGGATAGAAATTGGGGGTAAAGATTGGATCTTTATTTGCTCAAACCTCTCCAGAGTCCAAAATCAGGAGGTGATTTTGCTTTTTTTGAGCTTGTTGAGATGAGGAATGGAGGAGAAAGAGAGACTTTTGCAGAGATTGGGGTTCTTGGGTGATTTATAAGGGGGCTTTTGTTTGCTGTGTGGGACTGTGACTCCTCTTAAAAGATCTTATTCTCATCAGGGTCCATAAGATTTCCAAGTTATTTAATACAACTACGCCTGTACAGAAATGATAGTAAATTAAGCTGTGGTAATTGTAGTTTGTACTAAGCAATAATGTACCATTAATACTTCAATAATTCATGGAGAAACGAGACTCTTTTCTTTTAAGTCAAGCTTGTGGGGGTAAACTACCGGAGTATAGCTCACTAGGGTGTGTTTGGTATCAAATCAATTGTATAGTATTGAATGATTTGTACGTGTTGAAAATTTTTGACAAGTTAAAAGTATTGTGAATACAAATAAAAAATAAATTTATTACTCCCTCCGTTAATTAAAACTTGACGTTTTACTATTCACACACACTTTTTGAGGTGTTAAAAACTATATAAAATATTAATTTTTTTAACATATTTTTAAATAATTTCATACTTGTTACTATTAATTATGAATTTATAAAAACAAATTTTAAAAAATGTTAATATTTCATATAGTTTTTATCATTCTAAAAAAGCGTACATAAATAGTAAACGACAAGTTTTAATTAACAAATGGAGTATTTTATATTGATAACTTCATTCAAATTAATTGTTTTGGCTGACAAGTTTTGAAATTTATTTAATATTGCCGAATATATTCACTATTAAGATTTAAGACTTGAGAGGCTGAAGTAAGGAAATACTGACCTTGTTTAGGAGTTACAAATGGAGAATCATCTCCGGTTATTATGATTTTTGTTAGAATGGTAAAAATCAAGGTCTTTTCTTTTAGAATAGACATAAACTATGATAGATCTTTTATAATTTATATTTCATTTTCCTATCAAACTCCATCATTTTTTTAGATTGACGTATTATTTTTTAGTTTAGAACTTTTTGGTTTTTTTAAGAAAAAGTGATTTATTTTTAAGATCGATCTAAATCCGATATCTCTAGCTAAGAAAGAATATATAGCATCTCATCAGCTAAACTCAACTTTTAATACATGACGATGTTTTTTGGGTTCATATCCCATGTTTTTTTCTATATATGAAAATATTCAAGATCAGACAATATACAGTATCCCTCGAGAGATTGATGGATCAATAGACGGACTAACCATCATGATACAATACAGTTCAAAAAATGTTAAAACATAAAATAAAGGAGAAAGCAAGAGGCTGAACTCATAATATATCAAGGCAAAACGAAGATCATCGCATCGAAGGAGCAGACGAAAAATTAAATCAAACACCATAGTAGCACCGCTGGCCAGAGGTACAACATGACTCGAACCCCTGTAGATAGTAAAGACAAAACTCCAAAATATCAACCATTAAATTTGAACTGAGTGTTTAAGATCTTTTAATTTATCCTTAAAATTATTTATCATAAATTTCATAAGATCTTATGCGGTATTTTTTTCTAACTATTCATATATTACCAGAGGCGGAGCTAGGGGGATGGGGGAGCACATGCCCCCTCCCTCATCCGACAATTTACCTAGGTATATTCTACTCGTTGATAGCTTCGTTTTGATATATATAATACGCGGGTACGCCTTAATCCGACATATGAGTAAAAAGTTATGAATGTTTGAAAATTGTAGGTCTATTAATCACTTTAATTTTATTTCAATAGATTATAATACTTTTATATTTTAGTTAAATTGACATTCACATATTATAATTCATCTCGAGAGCTTCGAAACCATATATTATATTACTTATTTTGAGAATTTGGTAAGAAGTTACGCAAGTTTAAATTTTTTAAATCTAGTTATACACTATTACATATTTACATGTGAAGACTTAAGAATACAACAAGTTGATTAAATATTGACTCAATGTTTATTTATTGTGTTTTATATATATCCTTATTTTGTTAGTTTTCTTTTCTTCACCTATTTCATTTATTTATTTATTTATATTTCTTTATTTTTTTTAATGGAGAAAAAATAACAAAGTTTTATCATAAATCGAAATCATGTTATCTTTAAATAACATCATTTATAATTATTATATTACATAGAGATCATTATGCTAAAACGACACCGTATATATATAAGTATATAACCGTACCCCGGTAAAATATTTCTGGCTCCGTTCCTGTATATTACTGTATATAGTCTTCTTTTTTATTCAAATTTAGTGTTGTCGACGCCTTAAAAAAATGACAAGTTGTTCTAGTGTGTCATTGTATTGTATGGAATGGGAATGTGCATGATTATTGAGGGTTGTCCAAAACAAACAGACAAGAAAATAAAATCGTATCTTTAAGTATATAAATTTCTTTATGTCATTAGTTAGTTTTGTCATGTACGATTTATGATGTCTAATATATATGCTTGATTAAAGCATGTAAAATCGTATAATGAATTGAAAAAGAATACAAATAGTACAAAGATGCAATTGCTACAACTCACATAGGACTATCTCACAACCACAACAATAATCATAACAACAATTATAATTATGTAATACTACCTCTATTCATAAATAAATGTCATTTGACTTTTTAATATATTTTTAATAAGCTAAAAACTATATAAAATATTAACATTTCAAACAATTTTTTAAATAATATGACACTTAGTATTAATAAGTATTTATTATATTAAAAAAATTACTAAAAAATTAATATTTTATACGGAGTTTGCACCCAAAAAAAATCGAAAGGAGTATAATTTTTAAGTCCTTAAAAAAACGTGTCAAAAAATCAAACGATATATATTTACTATTTATATTAGGGAAAAGAATCTCCAACGTTAGCAGCACTGTGAAATGATATCACTCCCTTAATCGAATATTATTTTAAACAATTTATATAATCACAAATCATACTAAATTAACCAGGAAATAGCATGTAAAAGTAAAAGTAAAACTAAGATTATATATTTGTTAAATATAGAATGTTGAAGCATTGCTTAGTTGGACCTATTGATATACATGTGTGAACATAGAAGGGTGTGACCTAATAAAGAGGGACTTTTTTTGGACCACATATGGATGTGGGTGATCCAAAGTTGGTCAAATCATTTTTAAAGACAATCATTTGTGATTTATTTAGGATTTGCTAATTATTTTAATTATCTTCGTTGATGTTTTTTTTTATCTTAATTGAATTGTACAGTATCTTTTTATATTCATATAGGATATTATATGAACTATTTAGAGGTAACTTATAAGTGGCTTTATATTTTTTTTACAAGATTCGACTTATAATTGATACTCTTGTGTTTTAATTTAGGCGAAATCAATTATCATATATTAAAACAATTATGATATAAAATTTGGTCAAATGATATCGTTATCATTAGAACAATTCAATACCAGTATCATTTAAAATACACGGTGATCTTAATTTTAATGACCATATGTCAATGTTTTTAGTCGGATTTATGGTAGAAACAAAAAAAGTGGGGATACTTTGATACCATCTGTAACACCCCATCCCACATCGAATATTATAAGGATGTTGGGAGTGATTTATAAGTGATTCAAGTCCTACCCATGTTACAAGAGCTCTTCCATTTTCCCAAAGATTTATTTTTTTATTTTTACTGTTGAAGGACTTTTATTTATATTTGGAATTTTTTATTACAACTTATTTTTGCATATTAGCCTAATAAATATAGAGAATCTATTTTAGTTTATGATAATCAAGATCAATATGAAAGGGGTCAAGGGTTCAAATCTCATTCTTTACACATTTGTGTAATTAATGAGTGCTCAAATCTTCATTGGTTTGGGTGAGCCTGTCTGGTGGCTTGCCACCTGGCTTACCGGTTCGTGTCCTTTGCAGGCTAGGGCTCGAACCCGCGAGGATTAGTCGATAACCTCGTAACCCCCACGTTAAAAAAAAAGGATAATATGAAAGGGGGCACTTCACTGTTAGCCCTATACACACTTGGGATTCGTTTGGATTACACACTTATGATTTATCAAGCATATTTTATGTTTTTATAAATGAAACTATTTATGAAGAGTGTTTGCCTTTCCAAAATAGATAATACAATTTCAAACTGTCGTCTCCCTTCCATCATGCCTAACATCTCACATCTCGATCTATTGTTGTCATTCTCGGTGGCAATTTGTTGCGATTCTCGGTGTCGATGCCACCGCCATCGCCCATGCTACATGTCGCCTGAAGTCTTCCCTCTCCTATCTCCAAATCTCTACCCTCAATCAACCTCCCCTCCCTGCTACCTTCAATTTTCTAATGCTTTGAGACCATCATCAATCATGGGTAAACCTCTTATCCATTTTCTTTTCTCTCTTCCTATCCTAATTTTACACCTCATTTATTTTTTTTGTTTAAATTTATTTTCACTTTTTCTACCTTATCCTAAAAGGTTTGTTGTACAACCATGAGGAAACCTCCTACCCATTTTCAAATTTATTTTCACTTTTTCTTTCATTTTATTATGTGTATCATTATATCATTCCATTTACTTTTTGATTAAAAAAAAAAAAACAAAATTAGAAATGGAAAGAGGTTACCTCTCTCTACCAAGGTAACATCTTCCATTCCTTTACCTTAAGGTAAAACCCATAACCATGGGTTTACCTTTTAGTAACCTTAAGGTGAGCAAAACCCATGATTGCTCATGCTCTGATGAATTGCTCTTACTCATTTCGAGTTTCAAAAGGTCCTGCTTCTTGAGTTTGAATTTCATCTTGTTTATAAATACTGAAGTCTTTTGAGACTCAGGATCGGAGTCGTGTGTAGAGGCGGAGCCAAAGGGGCATGGGGGAGCACGTTCCCCCTCCCTCATCCGACAAATTACCTATGTGTATTCTCATCGTCGATATCTTCGTTTTGACATATAATATGTCATAATACAACATCTAAGTAAAAAGTAATGAATGTTTGAAAATTGCAGATCCTACTACCTTTAATCGGGGGTCGTGTGTATACGTGAGCCCATGTCCTAATAGTCTAACACATAAGTCGAGCGGGTTCCATCCTAAAACCAATTGAAAATAAAAGAAGTAAATCACTAACTTATATACTAAGACTTATTTATTTATATTATCAAAATGAGACTCTTTTGGTATCTTCATGTTGTCGATAAATAATGACCCTAAGACTACTACGGGGATTTTTCCTTTTAAAAAGTGGGTTGCTTGATATATGGAGTACGGAGTATATGTGAACTGACAAATTGACATGCATGGCTGGTGAGTAGACCCAGCAGGCCTTTTTTGTACATAGTGACATTGTGTTGTGAGCATTACAGTCTGCAGATGTCCAATTGACAACCAATTTTACACTCTTTTTTTTTTCTTTTCATATGACTTGTCACGTTTTCTTGTTATAATAAAAGCTATATAAATATTTAAAAATTTTAATTTTTTTTATAATTTTATACTCCCTCCGATCCAAAATAAGTGTCATTTTAGTTCTTGACACAATTTTTAAGTAAAGTACAGAGTATTAATTATCATTGGTTTTATACATTTTTTCTAAATCTTATCATTTATTAAATGTTAACCAATTTTTTCAACCAATAAGTGGAGAGATTGAAAGAAAAAGTAATCAACAAATACAACTACCAATAACAATTTTTACTCCCTCCGATCCAAAAAGGATGTCGTTTGACTTTTTAACACGTATTTTAAGGAGCTAAAAACTATATAATATATCAACTTTTTTTAAATTATTTTTTTACAACTTAATATTTGTTGGTAATAAGTATTAGATTATAAAAAAATAAAAAAAAAAGTTAATATATTATATAGTTTTTAGCTCCTTAAAACACGTGTTAAAAAGTCAAACGACATCCTTTTTGGATCGGAGGTAGTATTAATCAATCTATTAAATTGGCTAGAAAACATAAAACGACACTTATTTTGGATCAAATTCAAAAGTCTAAAATGACACTTATTTTGGATCGGAGGTAGTACTTATTATTGATAAGTATTTTACCTATCTCAAAATATAGATTGTTTGGCTTTTTAATATATTTTTTAAAGAGCTAAAAATTCTATAAAATATTACTCCCTCCGTTCAGCAAAACTTGTCATTTTAGCTTATTTCACAAGTTTTAAGGCACTTAACAAATGTACTAATTTACCCTCAATTATTACCCTCCTTTTTTACTTTATCGAAAACTACAACTAACAAACCAGCAATCATATCAAGGGCATTTTTGTAAAGTGAAGGGCAAAATACCTATAATGACAAGTTTTTTTGAACAAAAATAACACCCTAAAATGCCAAGTTTTGCCGAACGGAGGGAGTAATATGTTAAAAAGTCAAACTACCTATATATTGAGACATATGAAATATGAAATTATTTAAAAAAAAAAAGTTAATAGTTTATATACATAGTAGTTTATGTAATCATAAAAAGCATATATAAATAGTAAAAGTTATATAAAAAATGGTGGGAGTAAGATATTTTCTTACTTTGCAGTTTGCACTACGAGTATAAAATATATAATTTCTTTTTAATTATTACTCGTATAGTTTAGTCCACATTGTACCGGATATGCCTAATAAAAATGGTTAAAGTACTCTCTTATAAGAGATGGAGTATTCATTAAGAGTGAAGAGTTATAAGTCCACAATGTACTTTGGTTGGTTCTTTTAATGTATTTTGTAATTGTATTTCTTTCATATTCTCGTGATCTCATCCTTCGGGATGCTCTCGGGATGGCTAACCACCACCCGAATTTTTTCGTTATAAAAAAAAGTTAATTTTAATTTAAGAAGTGATGTGTATGTGTATGTAAGAAGTGATATGATGTGTATGTGTATGTGTATCTCCTTCCAATGGAGTATATGTGTTCTCCTATGTGGAACTGGAAACCAGGAGCATGTGATTTCATAGTACTATGATGCTTGCTCCTTTCCTTCAAACCTCTCATGATTGATTGATTGACTATTCATTGCCAACCTTGAAATCATCATTCAAATATTATAATAATATTGTAATACTCCCTCGTTCGGCAAAATTTGTCATTTTAGTGTGTTATTTTTGTTGAAAAAAACTTGTTATTGTAGGTATTTTGCCCTTCACTTTACAAAAATGCTCTTGATATGATTGATGGTTTGTTAGTTGTAGTTTTCGATTAAGTAAAAAAAGGTGTAATAATTGAGGGTAAATTAGTACATTTATTAATTGCCTTAAAACTTGTGAAATAAGCTAAAATGATAAGTTTTGCCGAACAGAGGAAGTAGTAATAGTACTATAATAATAATAATAATAATTATTATTATTATTATTTAAGAAATCTAATAGCATCAACCGTGAAAGTTTTGCATACTCTCGATTCAAACTGCCTAAGAAACCCAACAATGTTTTTAATAATGATTATAATGCAATTATAATCATCATTTAGATATATGATCATAGATCACCTTGTTAATGTGATAAGTATGAATGTTGATCGTTGTATTGTGTCCTCGGTCCAAACAGCAAAAGTCTATGCTCTCAGAAATAGTTTAAGAGAGGTCCTTAATCTTAACATTCAGCGTATAGAAATCGAATGAGACAATTTGTGCGTTATTAATGCACAGAGGGACGATTTGAATTACCCTTGGGATATTGAAATGATTTTCTAGGATTTTCATTTGGATCTACTAAAATTTAGTAACGTCCAAATTCAGACTCTTCTACGTAGCCGATCGGTTGACTCTTCTAGTTCACTTTTTTGTTGCTACTCAAATTTATTTTGATCGTGAATTGTAAGTTCTCATCCGTAAGGATGTTTTAGATAGGTCACGGGCCCACGACACATGCTTAATCCTTCCTAGTTCCTAATCACTTTTCTGTTAAAAAAAAGTACAATTATAATTATAAATATTTTAATAGTGTTTGATTCACTCAATTTATAATATATTTAAAATATCATAAATTTTAAATAAAATATCTTATAAATTGTGCAATCAAACACTCATTATGTCAATCAATTCACACCCATGAAATTCAATATGAAAATACGACTTTGGAGGCGAATGTATAGAGATGAAAGGGTGTTTTGATCAGATTAAGGCAAACACTTGGATTCATTTCACATTTTTGGAATGAATTAGAGAGGTTTTGTTTGACTTTATATCTTCTTATTACTTGATATAAATCTGTCATGTTGAATTCATTTTGCTTAGAAAATAAAAGACAATTGTAATTTGTAATCTCTCCTAAAGGATACAACAGCTACAGCCTATAATCTGCTGCAAGTAATGACAGTTTTTAGAAAGCCGCTGCATATCCCATTTTTGTGTGTTCACATTCCCACAATGGTATACAAATCCAACCCTCTATTTTCACACAAAGCTTCCTTTTTATGCAAATCGGCAAGTTTTGTCCAATTGATAGGCTTAGTGACAAATCTAAACGAAGTCCTTTCATTTCCGCCTGTTTTAGAGATGTTATTCGAGCCGAACTTGGCATGTTCAAGCTTGGTTCGTTAGGTAAACGAGTTCGAGTCACCCCTAGCCCAATTTTTAAACAAGTTTTTTTTTTAAATCACGCTTTGCTTGTTTAGAAAATCAACGAGATCAAGCTAAACTTTTTTTTTTATTCTACTTGGTCATAACATATTAAATTAAAGGAAATTTTAGAAATTTCATCAAATTCGAGTTTAAATCGAATGAACCAAGCTTTCAATCGAGCTTAAAATCATGTTCAGGCTCGACTTGTTTAGGTAAATGAACAAGCTTAAGTCGAGCTTTTTTCGAGTCGATCCCGAGCCAAAGTCAAGTTGTTCAGCTCATAAAACAGCCCTACCTGTTTGAATCTTCATAACGAGTTTCAGGGATCGACGCGAATGGTAAAATCAGACCACCCAGCAGAATAGATGTATCTAGTTCAAAACCTGTTCCATTCCGATCATAGGGTTCGAACACTCTTCCATTCCGTCCAAAGGGTTCAAACTCTATTCCATTCCGAGCAAACGGTTCGAGAACCCTCTTCCATTCTGAGCAAAGGGTTACAAACCCTCTTCAATTCCGAGCAAGGGGTCCGATCCCTCTCCCATACCGAGCAAGGGGTCCGATCCCTCTCCCATACCGAGCAATTCAAAGGGCACAATCCCTTATAAAATACACATGCTATGGAAACAAACACAAAAATGGTAAACCAATACCATTCAATCAAGATGAATGGCAAAGAGAGAAATCAACACCAATCCTGTAAATAATGAAAGAATAAATAAATGGACCAACCCTCTACCAACAACTTTCTAAATGCTTCAATAACCAACAGTTCTCATATGTACAATAAATCTTACCTAAAACTCTTTTAACTTATTCTAAACTGCTCATTATATATCCCTATACTATATAAAAATATATATAGCATTAGCATATCATACAGTAAAACTAAAGCATCTCTGAGCATTCACATGACTTGCGTCAAGCCCCTTTTTTTTTTTTTTTTTTTTTGGAATCCTAAAGCTTGCTTATATAAACTTATTACTAACACAAAATTTAAGTTACTTCCAATGACAATGAGAGGTTACCTGATTTGCCAAAGTCGCGCCCTTGCTGTACTCGTCTCGGTTCAATGATTCTATATTTACTGCTACTGTTTCGCTCTTGCTGAATGCGAACCATCAAGCTCTGGAGCGTTCCCTGACAACCTCTTCACTGCGCGACAGCAGCTCCTCGTAAACTTTTAGGGACTCGGACGTGTATCTATCCATGGCCTCAAAGATGTGTTGCAGGGCGGATTGTAGGCTGGTCTTAGTGTCACCTGGATAAACGACGTTCCCGGACAATGGCAGGCTAGTTGGCTCTTCGGGATAGTGAACCGTCTTCTTCTCGAGAGCTTGTATTTGTCTCTGTATCTTCATGTCCTCTCTCTGCAGGTTCTTGACCTTCCTCTCTACATCCTTGTCGGAAACCATCCTTTGCTGCATCTCAATCTTGTCCCGCTCCCAGAACTGGAAAACCATGGCTGCGAAGACCTTCATGGAGTCGATGACTTCCTTCTCGGATAATCTGTCCAGAGACTGGACCCACTGGTTGCAGATTACGAAGATAGGAGGTGCCCCGGCCCTCCCAGGTGAGAACGGAGCTTCCCCATCTGTCGTTTTTTCGGGTTCATGGACAATGCAATTTAGCAACCACTCATTGAGGGCTGTCACGTATCCCTTTTGTGTGTCAATCCAGTTGGAGAATCTCGTGGTCCAGTTGATGAGCTCATGCTCAAGCTGCAGGATGGCTTCGAGATGGGCATCACTGGAGTTCTTGGAAGACACAATTGCATCCAATCCTGTCGCACCATCTACCGCTTGGCACTGGCTATGGTGGCACTCGAGCATTCCTTTCCACATTCTGGAAAACCTGAAGATGACAGATTCGTTCAAATCATGAAATCAGCCACCAGATAGTAATCATACACAGACGTGAAAACCGGATACCACACCTTACATGTCAAGAAATAACAAAAATGCATACAACCAAATTGAACTAAAACTACCAGTTAAAGACAGTGGCCAAATAAAGGTGCTACCAGAGATGGACTCGGCAGCATCATTCTTTTGTATGATGAGGTTAAACTTCACAAGGTTGGAGGTCATCAAGAAAATGTATGGAAGTATGCAATCAACAATGTGAACTGTTAAAACAACATCAATGGAAACATCTAAACATACAAAATAGACCAAATTTGTTCATCATACAGCACTTTTTAACAAAGAGTAGCTGTTTATGAAACGTACGAAAAGTGAAAAAGAACTTTAGAAACACTGAAATATAGTAATGAATATAACAGGTTCTAAAAACACAGTCTATATTGAACACAATATAAGCATCAAAACTAACAGCTTGTGTTCCAGAAGCTCTTCCATATTGCCCTATGCAAATAATTCGAATAAAGTTTACTTGGCCATTTTAGGGGCCATGTAGCAAGATGTGAAAGTGCAAGCAAGGAAAATTAAACAAATTTGGATAGAAACAACAATGTGATCCTAGTTGAATCAAAGCAACAACATGTAAGGATGTTTGCCATGAAAAAAGAAAAAATTTATTGTATTTTGTATGGAAAATAATAAAGGAAAGACGGATGAAATAAACACATCAACAAAAGTGACGCTTCACTAGAAGTGCAGGACAAAAACTACAAGGATGAATTATTGATTTGGCTAAATGCAAGAGCATTTATAGTTCTGACTACGAATAAAGGTCAAAGAAGATAAAGGACCAGGAAACGCACCAAAGAAAATGGTGCTTCTGATTAAGGGAAGGACAGAAACTACAAGGCTGAATTTATTGATTTGGATAAAAATGAGACATTTATGATTTTGGCTATGAGTAATGATCAGAGAAGACAAATGCTCAAGAAACATGCCAAAGAAAGCGGTGTTTCCAATTAAGTGCTGGATAGAACTACAAGAATGAAATTCTTGATTTGAATAAATGCGAGAACATTTACTGTTTGGTTATGACTATACGAGTACGTTTGGTTATGACTATACGAGTAATGGTCAGAGCAGACAAAAGGCCGAAAAAGCATGCCAAAGAGATTGGCACTTCTGACTAAGTTTGGGGAAGACACTAAGAGGATGACTAAATTCAAGAACAGCTACGGTTTTGGCTATGAATGAAGGTCAGATTAGATAAAACACTCAAGAAAGACGCCAAAGAAAGTGGCGCTTCTGAATAAGTGCTGATCAGAAACTATTCAGAAGCGCCACTGTCTTAGATGTCTTTCTTGAGTCTTTATCTTATTTGACTTTCCTTCATAGCCAAAACCATACTGTCCATACATGGTATTGTCCATGAATAATGGTCGGAAAAGGAAAAAGACCTGAGAAACACGCCAAACAAAGTGGCGCTTCTGAATAAGTGCTGGACAGAAACAACAAGGATGGGTGGATAAATGCAAGGACATTTATGTTATTGTCTATGAATAATGATCCGAGAAGGCAATGGCCCAAGAAACATGCCAAAGAAAGCAGCGCTTCTGTTTAAGTGGAGCTTCCGAATAATTGCTGGACAGAGACTACAAGGAGGGTCAGCGATGACAAATGCCTACAAACTGCGCCAATGGAAGTGGCGGTTCTGTTTTTTAGCGCTGGACAGAAACTTCAAGGCTGAATTTATTGATTTGGCTAAATGTGAGAAGAATATTTATGGTTTGGGCATGAATAATGTCCAGGGAAGAGAAGGGCCAAAGAAACGGCAAGAGAGTGGTGCTTCCATTTAAGTGCTGGACGGAAACTACAAAGATGAATTGATAGATTTGGTTAAATTCAAGAACATTTGAAGTTTTGGCTATAAAAATAAATATTTTAAGTGTTTAGCAAAGTGAATAACAATAGGGAAGACAAACGCCCTACCTTGAGGCAGATGGAAACTATGACAAAAGGCAAGTGAAGCAGTCATATATAGAAATTGGAAGCAGAGAGAAGTCAATGTACAATAAAGTGATGCACATTATGAAACTATGGCAAGTAAATATTTCATATGCCATAAAAAATTTGATATTCAAATGCATATCAAGTATATGAAATGCAGCTTGCGATAAAGAAATGAGGGATAAACATGCTCTATACCCTTGAATTAATTCATTCAGTTGGGGCCACAATTCTTCGTCTCTTAGCTTGCTTATTTTCACAGAGATCTTGTCAATGATTTGGAATGAAATCCTAATCTTTGTAGATAGATCTTTGATTGCACTATGAGACGCGTTAATCTTTTGGACCTCAGCACCCCTTTCATCTAACTGCTGCAGTCTCTTTATCTTCTTTTCATTGGCAACCCTGTTCTTTTCTTCAACCTGATAAAATAATATGGTCAAAACCTCTCACTAAATGCAAAATCGTAGTGTACAATCAGAGATTCAGAAGTTGGGTTATTACTGTTATGTAACTCAGTTTCACTGCATAAGTGGAAACAAACATGGAAACATAGTCATATAAACACCCAGAAATTATAATATCAAAACTAGTGAATCTCTGATTCATGTTTCCAATTAATAAGATGACACAAAAGTAAACACAATGTCACAAAAGTAAACACAATGTCAATTTATGCCTTGTCTAAAGTAAGCTACTAAGCTCTAACAACATCAAAAAAATTCAACGACTTTCGATAAGCAATCCAACACAACAGGTAGCAACTCATTGAGAAGCGATGCATACCTTCACTTCTTCAAAGAGCTTTTTTTCCCAAAGGTAGAGCTTCTGCAATGTAGCAGAAAGACTCCCTGAGCTCAATCCCGTATCCTCGTCAGTATCCGCAACGGAATCTGAATCCTTGGAAGTGGAGGGTAGGGAAGGAGCAATGGCATACAACATCTTGGATGAAACTGCAAAGATACCATTCAAAACAATTAACCTAACTACAGGGAAGGAGCAATGGCATACAACATCTTGGATGAAACTGCAAAGATACCATTCAAAACAATTAACCTAACTACTAAAAGCTAAAATCTTCATCTTCTAAGAAAATGTAAATGGTCAATAACAATAACAGTTCAACCAATTGATCCTCTCTAACCTTGATAACCCGAGCTTTTGTGGCGATAGGGTAGCTTTCCAGCCTCCAGCATCCTGCCAAGCTCGCCACCCGAATCCGAAGCTCGCTCAAACTGAACCTGAATCTCCCTCACAACCTCAGACACATTCCTGAAACCACCCCTTCTCCCATTAAAAGCTCCCACATTTCCCTGCTCCTCCGATCTTCGGCCTTCTTCCCTAACAACCTCCTTATCCACCATGTGAACCTCATACTCCACTCTATCCGGCTCCTGCGAATCACTCGGCCTCGCCCTATATCCTGCCTCAGCAGGTCCAATCTCCTTTGCCTCTGCCGCCATTGAATTGCTTTTCCTACCGCCATCCGAACTACCACCACCACCACCATCAGCCAATTTCTGACCCCCATAAACTTGATTCACGGCTCCTAGATGGTAATCCTCATCCTCCAAATCCGGAATACCCTCCTCCTCCCTTACCTCCCTCGAATCCCTACTTCCCTTACTCGCCCTGCTCGGAGTATAAGGCGGCGGGTAATTAGCCTCAATGTTCTCAAAGGGATTCAGAAAATCCCAAGTTGATGTACTGGCAGGCGGCGGCGGCGGAGGTGGAGCCGGCTGCTTTTCCGATGTTGACGGAGCTCCAAAACCACCAATCTCCGGCTGGGAAGAGTACTGACCACCATAATAGCCACCCATTCCATACCCACCACCACCTCCGGCACCGTAAGGATCACCATAGAAGTGCGAATTGGAGTTCTGATTGGGCATATAGTAAGGGTAATACGGCGGATTCGTGACCTCAATTTGGACACTTTCCATACCCGCTGGTTTCTGCTCATAAGAAACCGAAGGGGTCGGCTGTTTCTTCATGAAATTCATCTGCACATTATGAGGATTGAAATTGAAATTGGAATTCATAACCAAACCCTCACGGAACATGCCCGGGTCGTGGTGGAGCGGCTCCGACCGGGAAATCTCGTCTTCATCCTCCGAATCCGGGTCGAAATGGAGGTGAGAGCCCGAACTGGAGTGCGAGAGATGGTGAGGGGAGGAAGAGCCGGGAGATTTGATGTGGTGTTCCAGGTGCTCATCTTCTTCTTCGTCGTCGATTTTGCGGCCGGCGGGGAGGTTGAGGATTGGCGACGGTGGGGCGGCGGCGGAGGTGTTAACAAGGGCGTCGCCGGCGGCGGCGGAGTGAAAGAAGCGGTGGAAGGATACGCTAACGGACCTCAGTGACTGGAGGTAGGCGAGGTGGGCCTCGGCGAAGTCGTAGCGGCGGCGGAGGGCGCTGTCGACGGCGGCGACGCGGCTCCGGCAGAGCGCCACCGCGTCCGTATCTTCGATTTTGGAGCTCGCACAGCCCATCAAAACCAAATTCTTTACTTCAAACGGGAGGAACAATAAAAAAAGGAACAAAATTGAAATTGACTGATCACAGATTAAAAAAAAACTTAAATTAATTTCTGCTTATTCGCTATTGGGTGCTTGAAAAATGGGGAATTGAAGAGGGGAATGGTGGGTGGAGAGAGATCCATGGTGGGTACAACAAAGCACACACTCACTCACACACACAGATGAAGTAATTGAGAAATGGGGGTTTTTAATTTTTAATTTTTACAGAGATTTGATTTGAGAGATAAGGAAGGAGGAAAGAAAGAGAAAGGAGGAATCTTTGACAGGAGGGACTCCACAGGGCCACAGGGGATGAAGGAAGAAGAGGAAGAGGGAGAGACAAGTTGTTTTCTTTGTTCAACCAAAATGTACTTTTCCTTTTTTCTGTTTGGCAATTAATATTTATATTTATAATTAATTATATAATAAATGTGAGATTCTTTTTTAAGGGAAAAAATAAATAATAAATGAGATATTTATTTGGGTTTTTTTTAGGTAGGTAGACTTCTTTCCGGTTTACGTGAAATTTATATATTTTGTTCAGCTTAAAGGATTAGGATATAGTGCAGAGTATATGTTAAAGGTGATTAATGTGAGAGGTCACTTATCTAGTTGTCTTTCACATTTTCTATATATGATATATCGTGTGCTTTATAAATCTGTATATAGTCAGATTTAACTCAAGTTAAAAGTGTATTTTAAGGTTATAAATATAAATGTTTGTAGTAAGCATGGATAAAAAAAAATTGTAATTGGTAGAGACTAAAGTGTAAACCTTTTAAATAGATCATATAGTATCTAATCTTTTTTTTTGTGTAAGAATATAGTATCTAATCTATAAGTAAACGAATTAAGTCCGACTTAAATCAGATTAAGACAAAAAAAAAATTATTTAGATTATATGCATATGATTGGGGGCATTAGAGAAATTAATTTGTTTATGTTTACAAATAAGGAGGTGTTAATTGGAGAGAAAGGTAAGATTTTGGGGATGAGAAGGAAAAAAAAAAGAAAAAGAAAAGAAAAACGTGTAGGTGAAGGAGGACAAGGTTGAATCTTGTTTGACGCATTTCTTTACACATGCCAATGACGTGCCACTATGAAGCTTTTTCTTCTTTCCAAACATGCCCTTAGTATTAACAATTATTATAGGTGTAATTGTATTTATGAAATTTGAACCTATATTTTATTAAAATGGTGTAAGGTTTAAATGTTGTGTTTAGTGGGTGATTTTTATAAATAGCTTACCGAAAATGAAAGGTTGTCATAACTCATAGGTGAGGCACTGAGGCATGACATTAATGTTGTAGAATTTTTACAACGTCAATGTCATGCCTCTTATATTCATAGAGATGAATTGTAATGCCAAATATATATGTACTTTTAAGAAAAATAGAAAACTAATTACGAGCAACTTTAGTCATAAGTTATGATTCTAATTTTTTGTACTCATTTAAATGAGATTTTTATCGTTATGTAACATAACTACAATTTGACGTGACATTGTTATTACTTTTCTATTGTCTTTTTGTCATTGTAAAGGAGTTGTGGACGTGTGATTAATATTCAACGGTTTGTTGTAAATCTAGTTTAAATACGAGGTTTCACAATTATTCCTCCTAAATTTTCCCTGTGTCGCCTCTCTCTATTGTTACATATTAGTAGTGTTCTTCACATGCGTGCCTCTGCTTAATCATATCGTTTTATCCTTTAGAATCGGATCTCATTATCATTATGTTATTGTCTCTTTTCTTTCTTTGGTTTTGTGCTTCTCGAAAACTTTTAACTATTGATGTTTTTATCTCTCGAGTTACTCCGTATCAAGTTTGTCTATACCTCGAATTACTTTACATTTTACCCAAAAAAAAACTATGAAACTAAAATTTGATGTAAATAGTTGGTGGCAGCAAGGGTAATATAGTCATACATAATGAGGCATCAAGCAAAACGGTTTAGGAGGATGGGTCTATAAATGTGAGCGGATGGATTTAGCAGCCTCCTACTATTGCTATGCTAATCTTACAAGTCCAATCAAATACGTTGACCCACTGGGACCACATTTCCATTTTTCCATTAATTAATTCAAAAAAATATTCATAATTTTTTTTTAAAAAAAAAATTTTAACGCATTAGTCGTTGGCTTATTTGTCTCATATCTTCAGGGAGGCAAACAGAGTTGCGGATCGACTTGCCCACTTGGCTTTGGAGTCCGACACGGCGTCATGGAGATCCGACTTAGAGTTTCAAACTCTCATCCGTAAGGACGCTCTTGGGTGGTTGTACAACCGCAGTTGAACCCCCTAAACTCTAGCTTGTATAAAAAAAAATAGAGTTAATTCATAATTCAATCGATCCATGTTGATCAAATCGGACTCTACCAAAACCCTTACCTCATAAAAAAAATAGAGTTAATTCACTTAAATAAGAGTTTTATTTTATATTTTGGGTTTTTAATATATGCTCATGGAAGCACAATTTAAAAAAAATATTTTTATTAGGTAAAAATTCGCGATCAGACAAATCTAAAACTCGAGAAGCTGACAAGTCGACAGGAGAAAACCGCCTAAAAATACAGTACAAAAAACATATGCGCAACGAAACAAGCAGAAATAAACCCTACAACAAAACAACCTAAACAGAACTTCTACAACAAAACAACCTAAACAGAACTACTCTCAAAAGTTGAGAACGCCGGCGAAAAACGAAACAAAAAATATTATTTTATTGCTTCCTTGTTAGGGTGATACAAATCAATAAAGTATAAATTATTTAATATCAACTACCTAAAAAATCTAAATATCATGTATAGGTATATATGAAAATCTTAGGCTATTCAATCAATTCAAATTTTAATTAATGAAAATTATCTATCTATTTATTTATTAAAATGAGATTTTTATTAATTAAATATATATATATATATGTGAAAAATTTAGTCTATTAAATCTATTTAAAATTTAATTTCTCATTTCGTATCTTATAATTCATATTCATTGACTGAAATATATGTGGTACTCCATTGTCTATACATGGAATCTCGTGTACGCAAAATTACAGACTACACTATCCAATCAATAAGAAAACAAATCCAATAAAAGTGATGTTTCATTGCAATAGGGAAGAAGAAAGCCAAAGCTTGAAGAAAGTAAAGGAAAGAAAAAATAAATTAAAATAAAATAAATGATACTCCCTCTTTTAATTAAAACTTGTCGTTTAATATTCATGCACGCTTTTTTAGAATGATAAAAACTATATAAAATATTAACATTTTTTTACATTTGATTTTATAAATTCATACTTAATTGTAATAAGTATGAAATTATTAAAAAAAATTATTAAAAAAGTTAATATTTTATATAGTTTTTAACACCTCAAAAAACGTGCGTAAATAGTAAAACGTCAAGTTTTAATTAACGGAGGGAGTAGTATTTTTTTTAGAATGAGATCTTAATCATATAAAATTTTAATATGTAAATACAAAACAAAACCTTGTTTACATATAAAATGTCTTTATCTTTTGATGGGAATAAATCAAAATTTTCCCTTTGTGGGTATATTTAACAAATAGTCAAGATTTTATGGGCATATATATATCATGCCAAATATAAAATTCAGGTAGAAGACGTAGACATCTTCGACTTGTTCTTTAGCATTTAGTCTCATACATTTGAATAATCAAATTGACATTTGACATGCATGAGATCGAGTAAGACTTAGGAAATTAGAAATTAATCAACGATGATTTGGTCAAAATCTTTAATTCAATTAAAATTGGAATGTTCTCATAAGTAGTTAATTTATATATATTTAACCTATGCACTAAAACATCTAGGATTATTATACCTGGATATGGCTGCAATATATAATGTGAGGAACCTAACATGTCCTAATGGATCAAGCTAGCTAGTTGAGTAATTTTTAATTCAGGACTATATATATTTGGTTGAGAGTCTTATAAATTTTGGATCAAGTCCAAACCCATATATTATATCGAGTTAAGGCAATTTTGAGTACGAGGATTAGGCTGAATCGTTATTAATAGATTAAAGTGATTTTAAGTTTAATCCATATATCTTATATGGATTAAACAACAAAAGCAAATGACAGAAAGGAAATACACGAAGTAAATGACGTAAAAAAAATTACATATCGAAAAGTACATGTCGTAACATAAGTCGGAAAAAATACACGAATTGAACAGTCAAGAGCAGACGCACACAGAAAACTCTGGGGATCACTATCGACACCTCAGATTATGTACTCCAAAAAGCCATCAGGTATCGAACACATTTCCACGACATCTCTAAACAAAAAAATCAAATCACCATTCACAAGAACGACAAAATACACCAATCGTAAGTCCAAACCATAGCCACACTACCACCCATTTCAAACCCTAAAACCAACTCAAAACCTTTTAGGACGATAAATTCATATCGATATATTAATTTATCTATAGACGGGTCGAATCTCACCTTATTTGTAATTATTAATTGATTATTATAGAAGTAAACTCTTTTTGGTCGAAATTGTAGAAGTAAACCCGACCATATATAATAAGTCACAAGTGAAAGTAGCTTTTGATTTGTTTTGTAGTGATTGTCGAATCTTTTACTTTGGATACAATTAAAATCATAATAGCAATTTAAAAAAGAAGAGATATCAATGTTTGTTGCCATCATATGGTGTCACGTTTGTTTTGGTCGGATGTGTATATATATGTGTCATCTATATAATGTTCTTTCAACTCATCATGTGTTGGATAAATCTGTATAGTAATATAATATAGGGTTTGAAGTTTGAACTATTCTTTAATTGATCCAATTTAATAATAACATTAGGTAGTAATTAATTAGCTTCGTTGTTATATAGCTTGGTGGTAAATCCGAGCACGTGACTCATCCGACGAGACTCATATACCAGATAAATCGGCTTGTGCTAACCGGCTAGCTAGACCCAATGGTAAGAAGTAAGGTGAATCTTAATTTTTCATCCAAGAGAAAGGGCGGAAACAAGAATCGAACCTAGGACTTTCCATTAACCCCCTAACTTCTTACCATTGAACCACAGAGGCTTAATTAATAAAGGGAAGCAACATGAGAACTTACCAAGAGGTCACCTATCATAATACTACTCTCGCGGTCTCGCCCAAACATGCTTGCGTTTAGAGTTGAAATCCGGTGCATTAATTCTGATATGGTCGCATCCACTTCGTTGCTACATTTGATTCATAACATTGAAGTATGGACATGACCTTTAAAAAAAAATTCATTAATTAAGACTAATTTGAGTTTGATCTGCCCATAAACACAATTTGACTTATTTTATTAATCTGACTACAAATCAGATTTTCAGACCTACCTACTTAGTGGAAGTCCAATGCGTGGAAAGGGTGAAATCCCGCCCATTGCCAATCAACAAACAAAACAATTTATCATACTCGATTAGAGCTCGAGTAGAGTTCGAAAAGTTGAGGTGTATAAAGGTGATTCTTTTTTATCATGAGAAGGTGATTTTTTTTTTTGGTTAATTTCGAGAAGGTGATTCTAAATTATACCCGGGCAAATGCAGGCGTGGGGCGGACTTGGGCCGGGCTTTACCCAATATTTTATCCCGTTGTTATGGGTGCGAACCGGATTGGCGGATTAAAATCGCTTAACGGGTTGGAAGTTATGACTAAACCCGTCCGTGAATGCGATTGCGGGTAGCCCACGGGTACCCGCAAACCTAATCAATTTTTCTTATTAAAGCTATTATTATTATTATTATTATTATTATTATTATTATTATTATTATTATTATTATTATTATTATAAGCTATATAGTTACTGTTTTTATACTCCCTCCGTTAATTAAAACTTGACGTTTTACTATTTACGCACGCTTTTTGAGGTGTTAAAAACTATATAAAATATTAACTTTTTTAACATATTTTTTAAATAATTTTATACTTGTTACTATATTAATTATGAATTTATAAAATGTTAATATTTCATAAACTATATAAAATGTTAATATTTCATATAGTTTTTATCATTCTAAAAAAGCGTACATAAATAGTAAACGACAAGTTTTAATTAACAGAGAGAGTATATTGCAAGTTATATATATATATATATATATATATATATATATATATATATATATATATTACACAATTGGCTACTGTAAGCTATATATATATTACATGTTTTTATTTTATTTAAAAAATAAATAATTAATATTATTTATTACACACATATATATTAGTTTTAATTAAAAAAAGGCAGGTATCCGTCACGGGCCTAGCGGCCCGTAACGGGTTGATTGATTTGTCCAATCCCGCACCCATTGCGGGTGCGGGCTGGGCCTAGCAGCCCGTGTGGGCTTTTCCCCATGTCCAAGCCCGAATGGGTAGGGTGGGCCGAGCTGACCTACCCGCGTTTGCCCAGGTCTATTCTAAATGACAAGATAGTGCTATAAAATATTAAAAATTAAACAAATTAAACCAAGCACAATCGTGCATGGCGGATTTCGAGATTGGAGAGGCTAGAAAGAAAAATAGGAAAGAAAAAGAATTGTGTTTTTTTAATGTATTTTATTAATGTTAAAAATAAAATAAAAATATACCCATAAAAAATCTGTTTAGTTTAGTTGATAAGAATATATAGCCAAATCGAGATATATTAGAATCTCTCCTCGATCTAGGAGTTATTCATGTGTTATTTCTCTCGTTGATGATCACTTCTAATATCTCAGCGTTTCTTCTTCAGCTTCCAAATAGTGATTTGTGGTGAATGCTTACTTTTTCTTTGTTGTTCGGTTGCTTCTCATAATTTGCCTATCTATCAAATTTTTCGATCTCTCAGTACATCAGATATGGTTGTCTGGTGTACTGAATCATTGTATAATTTTCTCTTTTTTTTTAAAAAGAAAAAAATTTCTCCTCTAGCCTCTAGGTGCACTACACTCGATCTAGGATTTTGTAAGAGCTCAGATTTTGACATATACCTCCATATTTTTATACTTAGAGAATTTTTAGTCAAGTGGAACCTCCTATACCTACTAGCTAGTAGCTAGCCACCGTCCTCTCCTTTCAACTTCAAACACCTAATTAGTGGCAATTTTATTTCTTCTTGATGACTTGAAAGAAGTCGTCGTGAATGAATGTGTAAGATACATATATATATGTACTATATAAATTAACTTGTTTTTTTCTATGGCTAGCTGACAACTACGTACGTACCACGCCTCTCTCGCCCCAAAAGTAATACTACTAGCTAGCAACTCTAGGGTAATTAAGTTTTAAACACATCACTCTAACTACGGCGGTTTATCGGTTCAAAATCGGACCGAATCAGAGCGACCCTAAAACCGAATTTTTATAAATTGCAAACCGAAAACCAAATCTAACACATTAGGTTCGGTTCGATTTAGGTTTTGAACCTAATTGACAATTAATTATAATTTTTTTAAAAGGTTTAATTTAAAAAAATTATGTTATACAAACTTTCTTAAAAATACGCACAATATATTATATAATGGCCGCTTTTAATGAGAATCGATTCAACCTAAACTAGTGTTGTATAATGTTTTTATTTAATTTAATAAAAGTTATGTTTGAACCGAACCAAACCAAACTTAAACCGAACCGAACCTAAATTGATTTTTTTTAATAAATTGCGAACCGAAAAACCGAACCTAGTCTCTTATGTCCAATTTGGTTGGCTCGGTTCGGTCCAAAATTTCGATTTAAACCGAATTTTGAACACCCCTAACTTTAACACACTACTTCTTTCAGAGTTTGCTTAAATTAGTTAGGTTAGGTTGTGTTTGATAAAATCAGATAACTTTTCAAAAGCTTTTAGTTTTGATATTATATATTTTTAAATTAAATAAATATAAGATTTTAGTTTAATTAACTTTTGAAATCGAAACTTTTCAACAGCTATTCACCCAAACTTTTTCTGAAGCTTTTGATTTCGACCGGTTCGACCCACTGGTAGGGAGCAAGCTAGGCAAACCTTGGATTTTTACCCAAGGAAATGGGTGGAGGCAGGGATCGAACCCGGAACCTCCTTATCACTCTCCTTGCTCCACACCATTGGGCCACCCCAACTGGGGCGCTTTTGATTTTTTATTCACAAGTTTTCATCAACTATCTAGTTAAGTTCACCAAACACAATACTAACTTGTTAACATTTATTTAACACAAATAATCCCCCACCTTAAGTTACTCCATTAACTAACCTTTTACCATAGCCTTATGCCTCATTTGGTTACTCGGTTAAAAACCCATGAAGTTTAAAAACTCAGGAAGTTGAATATATTACTGTGTTTGGTTGATAGAAAGACACATGAATTCAACTTCTCAGGAATTTCAATTCCTCCAAATCGTAGGAAGTTCACTTACCTAGGGGACTAGGTAAGTTCAACTTCCACCCTTTTTAATGTAATTTTCTTTATTTTCCTATTTATATTTCTAAAAAACAAAATTCAACCAAACGACTTTTTTCAATTCATGGGAAGTATATTTCACGGGAATTCAATTCATGAGAAGTAAGCTCCCAGGAATTGTACTTCCCGTATTCAAACAAACGAGCCCTTAGTAGATACTCCCTCCGTTTTAAAATAGATGACCTTTTAGCCATTTGCAAAAGTTTTAATAAAAACACTCAACTTTTTTTTAAAAAAAATACTCACTACACATTTTAACCAATCATAATTTTTTGAAAAGTCAACAACTCATAAATTAATATGGAGTACAAATTATTATAATAGTCTATCTAGAAAACATAAAAACTCATATATTTTGAAACCACTCATTATCTTTTGCTCAAAAAAAAAAACTAATGTAGTATGTTAAAACTTATCTATTTTCGAACGAATGTAGTAGCAATTAGACCGTGAATTTATATATCGATCCCACAATATTGCATTCTAGTTTCCTGGATTGATTAAGAAGTAAATAGAGCACAATTACAAATGTGTACTACTCCCTCTGATTTTTAATATAAGACATTTGACTTTTGTACACGTAATTCAATGAGCTAAAAACTATACTCCCTCCGTTCGGCAAAACTTGTCGTTTACTATTCACGCACGCTTTTCTAGAATGATAAAAACTATATAAAATATTTATTTTTTTAAATTTTTTTAACAAGTTTGTACTTATTAATAATAACTACAAAATTGTTAAAAAAATGATTAAAAAAAATAGATATTTTATATAGTTTTTAGCTCCTAAAAAAACGTGCGTGAATAGTAAAACGTCAAGTTTTTCCGAACGGAGGGAGTATAAAATATTCATTTTTTTAATTAATTTTTTTTTACATTATAATACTTACTATTAATAAGTACTTATTATAATGTAAAAAAAATTAATATTGTATATAGTTTTTAGCTCCTTAAACCACGTGTATAAAAGTCAAATGCCTTATACTCCCTCCGTCTTAAAATATACTGTATGTCTTTTTAGGACGGAGCACGGGAATTAAGAAGTATGTTAAATGTAATGATTAGATGTAAAAAGTAGATTAAGTGTAATGATTAGACTTATATTTGTTTATTTTTTTTTTAATTTGTGAGGAGGAGAGTAGAGGTGATGTAAAAATTAGAGTAATGATTAGATGTAAAAATAGGTTAAATGTAATGATTAAATCTAAAAAGACATGTATTTTAAGACGGAGGGAGTATTAAAAATCGAAGTGAGTATATCGGAGTATATATATTAGGGGTACTTATTTTTGAAATTTGAAACCAAAGAAAAATAGCATTACACTCACATGTGAAGGACAATTATAATTTATAAATCCGATAGTGTTTAAAAAATTAGGAAAAACTATAGTATGAGGAGTAGAATTATTAAAAATTGGATGAGGGATGGAATCTGGGCCCGCCAAAAGCTATAATAATCGATGTCCATGTCCATGTCCATGGAGTACAATGTAACAGAAAATTGTGAATTACTCCGTACTTACTTTGTTCATTCCAATCACATCACATTCAAACTATTAATCATTTCACCTAAATATACTTGGCCCTTTTTTTAATCATTGCACTCGCAACTACTAGCAGTAGTTGTTACAGTTTTTATCTTGCTAAAAAACACACTCACTATTCCTATAAATATTTCTATCTTTAGTTTACCCAATTATTTTTATACTGTAGTAAACTTTATTTTTGATGATTTTTTTTTTAAAAAATACTGCATATAGATATAGTTTAGGGCATCAATTCATCAAATTATGATTCATGGGCCCTGCACAAATACTAAACGAGGATTATTTTCAAGTATATATATACCTTTTACAATTTTTTTTGGGTATTGGTTAATCGAAAAATGATTGATGGTATTGACACGAAATTTTAAAAACATAACAAACTACCTAAATTACCCTTAATTCAATACTCCTTGATCAATGTTACAAGCTAATCCATACAAAAAGGAAAAGGAAAAATTTGGCTAAGCGGACGAGACCGTTCCAGTCAAGAGCATCCCTAAGGACGAGATTAACGAGCTCAGTGTCGTCAAGGATAGATGGACCAGAGAAGGCTTGATGAAGGCGCGTCAGACAGTCAACCATTCGATTGGTTTCCCTGTAAATGTAGAGAATCTGAACTGAGGCGAAACTACACAATGAGATAGATAGGTCAGAAATAATCATTTCAACTTTCCCAGGGGAATATCCTAAACCTTTAAGACAATTTATAATAGTGAGATTATCTCATTCAATAAAAAGATGACTAAGGTACAATTCATGAATTCCCTTCCAGAGAGCATAACCTTCCACACCAATGACAGAAATCAAGGGTGAAACGCTAGCCCCCTGAACTGATTGGATTGCCCATATGATCACATATGATAAAATGAAAGCTACTATTGTTTGATGCTCATAAGGCTCTGTCGAAATAAGCTAATCCATACATGATTTGCCTTAAATCATCTATTAGTGTTTTACAATCATTAGTACAAAATTAAATTTCTAAAATAAATATAAAAATTAAAAAAAAAACTACTCCCTCAGTTCACTTTTATTTGTCATTTACTACTAACGCACGTTTTCTTAGGATGATAAAAACTATATAAAATATTAATTTTTTTAATTAAATTTTTTTAATAATCTAATACTTATTACTATAAAATATGAGATTATTAAAAAAATTAATATTTTATATAGTTTTTATCGTTTTAAGAAAAACATGCATGAATAAGTAACCGACAAATAAAAGTAAACGGAAGGAGTAGGAAACAAATTAACAAAGTTACAAAGACCTCTATTGAGGCATGAATAAAATAAGTTATTTTGGTTACTACATACTCCGGGGTACTAGTATTTCTTTTGTTTAATCACAAAATCTTTGCCTATACGATTTTCTTTTGTTTAGAAAATAGACAAAATACTCATAATAAGAAAGATTAAGAATAAAAATACCTTTTTTCTCGATGCAAGCAACCATTTAGACTTTTGAGTAATTTTTATTTGTCCACGGCAATATATCGTACAATAATTCAGGCAACCCACGAAACCATTTCTAATCAAGCCCTCTTTTGAAGACGAAGAACACAACGGCCAATTTCTGGTTGAAAGGGAATAGTCACAAGTTCGAAACCAAAATCAACATAGAAAAAATCGATAGAGACGTCAAATGATGTCACTGCTGCTGTTGCTGCTGTTGCTGCTTCTGCTTTTGTTCTAGTTGCTCCGCTTTCTTCTGTGCTCGAATCATGGCTCGTCTTGCACGAGGCCTCATCTCCCGAACGTTCCTAGGAGGCATGATGTAAGACTCTAGGGGGCGATCACCGAATGGGTGCTCACTGCCTGGGAATATCCTTAATTTCCGGAGTCTATCCTGTAAGGGGAGTGTTGAATATTGCTCACAATGTCAGGCTAGAGTGGATACAAACCTAAGAAAGCTGAGTAGTGAACGTGACACGATACGAAATAACTGAAGCTTCAATCATAGACTCCAAAACTAGAGTGGATATACACTTACATCCCGTAGATTGTTTCGAGGAAGCATTCGTTGCACTGCTTTACGGATAACTTCAGTGGGATCCTTGACCATTTGATCCTTCAAGGTCCTTTCCTTGAGGTTGCCAACATATCTACAAACCCGGAAAGACTGAACTATCAGAAAACAAGTCTAGAGTAAGCCGCTGCATTTTACATTCAACTCCTACGAGCGGAGTTGAGATTCATTGCAGGCGCCCTTCAGTTAATCAATCCTCACAGCACAATCATTCATCTATTTTAAAAAGGTGAAGCTTGAATTCACATCAAACAGAAACTTCAGCATCCCTATTTACTTGGGCATGCATCATATGATATATAGAATCAAGGAATGATCCTTCTTTCTTTCCCTTTTTCGAGTTTCAGCAAGATCTGATAAGGTTGCAGTTTTCACATATCAAAGCATAAAGACGTGTAGTATCACTGAATGTAGAACTTTTTTCCCCAATTGAAATGGAGCCTATATAGAAACCTAGGTTAATCCACATTATGTCTCTACCTATGGGTTCAGGATTTGGATAAATATCTTCATAAAAGTTGAAAAAACAATAACATTAACCTACATTAAAAGGGGAAATTTGAACAACCCAAACATAATATAAGAATTGCAAATTGATCAATAATACTTGCCCAGTATGCCAGTAGTAGACTTTATCGGTAAGTTTCCGCCCTGTGACAGCGATATCCTTCGCATTAAGGACAACACACATGTCCCCATCATCTCGGTAGGGAGCATATGTTGGCTTATCCTTCCCTTGGAGCACAATAGATAGCTGTGAGGCCAGCCTTCCAAGTATCTACAAGTGAAGGCACGAGAAATCACCACCCTAAGAAGCATCAGAACTAACTGCATAGGAAATTCAAGAGGCCGAAAAAATAGAATTTGTGCAATCTCAATCATCCTAACTCGGATTATTCGCCAAAATATTCTTTCAACTGGAATCAAATTAGCCAATTTCAAAGCCATCAACTGAAGTCAATTTTCATTCCAGAAGCAGTGAAGAGATGCATTGTGATAGGAAGAATCAGAAGATAAGCTTATTACAACAGATTAGTTGCTACTGACCTGACCTTGAGCATCAAAGACCCTCCACCGCAGTCCTTCCAGATTAATACGTCGGATACCAGACGCTGCTTTCTGCGTGAAGATTGAAGATGCAATCAATGTTTATTAAGTGGAAACTGAATGATAAATTCTACCATTGAGGTTATCAATCAATCATATAGGAAATGAACATCAATCATTTATGAAAGTGATCCAGAGATCCTGACTAAATTGTTAGTCCCTACCGCCTAAATTGCTAGTTTTAGCATTTAGCTAAGTTCTGAGATTATTTCACAAACTAAAAAAACTAAAAAGAGGATCGAGACCCTAATTTGAGCTACGGCGCCCATTTGCGGGAAACCTAGCAAACTAGTGATTAATCGCCAAATTTCACATGAAGACGGTATAGATCGAAGTAGAGAGCCTAATTCGGAAGCTTTTTTTTTAGCGAAGCTAATGCTTTCAATTGCAGATCTCCATCCAAATTATTCCATTCAATTCCGAAAATCATACAAAAACTGAGAGCAATTAACAAAGATAAAAGATAAAAAGGAGATACAGATATCGATAGACGGAGAATCACCTTCATACTGGCGCTTAAGGAGTTAGCTGTGGCCGCCATTTTTGCCTCTTCAGAGCACGAGCGAGCGAGCGAGAAAGTGGAAGGGGAGGGTTTAACGCAAAAACCCAGAGAGGGGGGAGGAGACAGGAGTTGTGGACCAATTTGGGCCTCTTTATGGAATGGGCCCAAAGGTATATATTGTTTGGGCTTTACCCTTTAGAGCGGGGCCCATCCTGAAACAAGGAAACGGGAAATCAGTAACCAAGATAGGATCCCAGATAGAAGTTCAACGAAGAACTCGAAGCTGGGTAGATCCGGACCTAGAAATCGATCACCAAGTAGGAAGAATCGATTCGAAGATTTCGGAGCTAAGCAATTGGAAACTTGCAGTTGCCGATATAGAAAGTTTGGGGAAGAAGAAAGTGTTTTCTGAAATTGGATAATCTGCTATTGCATTGCATCTGAAAATTGGTTATAAGGGATCCTTAGGATCCGAGCTGAGTACTTGAAATGAAAACGGATAGTGGGTCAAGCCCAAAGCTAACACAAAAGCCCTAGTGGCCCAACAGATTTAAAAGGTTCATTACATTTATTTGATTTCGGAGATAAGCTGAAACAAACCAGGGAATGAAATCCCTGTTACACATCCCTTCTGACTTGGGGCTTGTTTGGTTGGACAAGAGTACAATTCTGGGGGAGATACTTCTTATGAATTGAATTCATGGGTTGAGCTGTGGGACATCTCCACCGGCCTTGGGACTGCTTGGTACGGAAGTGCTAAGGCTTTCTCATTAAGGACTGACAAATCCATGTCTGTCATGTCTTTAGGGAAGCGAACCGTGTCGTCGACTCCCTTGTACATGCTGCATTTTCTTTTCCTATCGACCTTTATGTTCTTGATGCGCCTCTTACGGTTGTCCTGCCTTCTTTGGAGGATGACTTTAGGAGGAGGGCTACCCCCGTTCCATTGTTATGTAGCCCGTTATATTGTTTCGTGACCTTCGGGTCCTTTCCCACCAAAAAAAAAACACCTTTATAATCATTTTTCGTACTCATCTCAAGACAAGTCAACAAGAGACTTTTCTCCCTTAAGATCTTGAGTTCGAGCTCTGTGAATGGACTATCTGGAGTAAAGTGGGTCACTACTGGTTTCGCGATAGCAAAAACTTGCATAATTTTACTATAATTATGGAAGTGAAAAAGCTCAAGCAAACACTTCAAACAATTCCATCCTAAAAATTGATAATAGAGGCCAAAAAGAATAAAACAATGATGAAATAATTCACTAAAACGTTTGCATGTTTTATCGATCAGTTGCTACCTAAATCGTAATGCCATGAATTATTTGGTTACAAACCAAATGTATGAAAAAAAAAACCTGCCTATGTGCATATACGTATACCCTAGGTTGATGTTCAAACTCTGCAAAGCCTGCCTTTTCTTTTCCTTTTTTTCTATCCCATTTACAAGCAAGCATCATCATGTCAAAAAAAAAATATATAATCTATGTACATGTTGCCAATTTGTTGATGTGTGTTACTTAATCCGAAAGTAGTTCTTCGTACTCTGATTGCTCAGCTTGGAGGACACGAGTAGAGCCTGCGGTTTTCCTACCGAGTCTGATGACTTGTCGGATTCCAGGCTCATTTTCGTTCTCTGGCTCGTATGTAGGATCTTGCTCGTCTTCATCGCTTTGGTAACTACTAGTAGGCTCGCCATCACTACTACTTGTGTCATGACTCAGCTCACTTTGTTTATCTCCGGTTTTATTCAAGGAGCTTCGACATATGCAAGATTCCGGATTTTCATGGAATTCACTCCTCCCTGGCCTTACTTCATTTGGCTCTCCCATGAAGCCAACCTGTACTGTTTTGACACCGGTAGCGAATTCTTCCCATGTGCTGTTGTTCCAAGTAAGCAACAGTGGGTGTAGCTTTTTTGCATTCGGACGTATTGTTGGCTTATGGCCGAAGTATCTCCTGCATACAAAGACGGAGATGCTCAGCCGGAAATTCAGGAGGTCTACAATGTAAACTGAATTGTCCAAACATACCTTCTTCCTGCAAGGATCCTAGCCATGTTGCCATTGTTATTGGTGACAAAGACGTCGCTTTCATCACAGACGATGAAATCTAGTGCAGCCATGCGAGCTGAGTATTGCGCAAATGGGGCCAGCTCTTCCTTGGTTGCAATAGTATCTTTAGAATGAAAATTTGGAAACAGTGCTTTAAGAGGCGCTAATGTCTCTTCTCCGCGGTACACTTCACCTGAGGCAACGTATATATGAACGTCACTCCCGTACCCCAGTGCTCTTAGCATCAGTCCAACATGCTCTGGGGTGAGAGGGCACCTTCCTTGCCTCATTTGCTTCTCCGGGTTAGGTTTCTGCTTACAGTTTGAGTATAAAAATTTCAGGATCTTCTTATGCTTAATTCAGATCAAACAAGGTGGTCTTGAATTGCTTAACTTACATGTAAGTTTTTCCAACGCTTTCTGAGAGACCCGAGCTCAGTTCTTTCTTGCTCTCCTCCACCATAATCGCATCCAGAGAATGCTAACATGTCGGGCTCAAACCTGTGGCATTTGATCCAACACATACATTTGTAACTGCAGGGTGCACCAAGCATGATAGTATTCCACTGAATGTAAGGATTACGATTGCTTTCTTACCGCAAATGTAAAGCAATAAAATGTTTGCTTTTCATCCTCATTCTGTCAACCAACATCCTACCCATCTCAAGAATCGGATCAGTGAAATGTAACGCGTGATAGTTCACTCTACACCTCAACTTCTGCAATTGAGGGCTCAAACTGTTTGCTAATCTGTAGTCGAATTTCGTAAGCTGGACAGCCTGCACCATGATTCAAGATCATATATAAGCAAACCTACTGCATTTGTTCGGTCAGACATCTGAAATACTGTTCCTTCAAAACTTCAATGAAAAAAAAAAATATAGCAGAAGATATACACATCTGGTGTTCTAAAGTATAATATTTATTAATTTCATTACAACTTTTGCTATTTGATCAATCAAAGAGCTGTTTGTCCAAATACAAGGAGCTGACCAAATGATAGTTATAAATTTCACTTATGATATAAATAATCAAAGGTGAACTGTGTGAAAAATGGCCACTTACCTGTTTCTTATTGAGAAGAGGCAGGACGCGAGTCAGATAACAGTCGGGAGCACATTTTCTTGGAACGCGATAACGCAAAGGTATAATAGCCTCTCCCCCTACAGGTGGGAGCTGCTTTATTATTTTGACATCCTTCGAAAGAAACGATATAAACCAATCAACATCAAAGATATCATGGAAGTCACTGCAGGAAAAATGGCAATATTAGTTAAATACTGTAGTGAATACTATCCTTTTCATCTTGGATATGATGTGAATTTTAGTAGCTTAGAAATTCGGAAACAAACCTGGCGTCCTTCCAGTAAGAATTCTGGTCCAACATGGGGACGATAAGAGTGGCGTTCAAAATGTAGGCTGCAACAACAGCATCTATTATCTGTTGCCATCATTATCAACAGAAAACACTCCAATAAGTCGATCAGTGAAGCATAAACTAAATACTGTATAACATGAGCTATAAGACTAAATCTATCAAAGATTAATCAAGTCCAGGATCATGGTTTCCTTCTATAGGGTATTTGATCATCATCCTAGATTTCATGCATTTTCAAGATGTTTCTAAATTTGTCACTGCCCATCATCACATTAAATGCTACTATAACACTAACAATCAGCAATAGGAATATAGGATGCCTAGATGATCAGAGAGGAGTGCAGAAGCAACATCACTCTTCATCTGACACATTTAACACCTTCAATCGGTGTTAATAGCTAAGAAGACTTGGAACAACATAGGCTATGGAAGAGAAAAATCCATCACAAACCCATACACATTGAAGTTCTTCTGTCATTGAAGATTGGAGAAACTCATAAAGTCTCCTAATTAAGCAAGTTCACATAAATTTAACTCACCCCTGTTCTCTGTTGATTCAATCCTCCACTGGTCGAAATCAACAAGTATCGATCCGGACGAGTCTTAACATCGGCAGCTATCAATTCAAAACAAAACACAAGAAATCAAAACTCTCAAATCAAGCAAAAGTGCAAAACTGCAATGTCATGTTTACAGTGTAATTAAAACAAAAACAGAAGTTATACCATAAGTGACACTTAAGCAAACCTATACATAGAAAATCAATAAGCTTAAGACTCACTCAAAAAGCTCTTGCTTGCATTGCTGCAACTGAAGTAGAACTCTGACCGCTTAGACATCCAAAGATCACGAACCTGAAATTCAAATTTTATAAATCAATATTCACCGGCGAAAAATTCATAAAATTCAATTCGCCGATCACTCGAAACAACTCGCATACCTCGCCATTCGAATTCAATCCTCCGCCTACGCCGGAATTTTCTTCCATCTAATCAATTGCAAAAAAAGAAATCAGGAAAAAAAAATGCAACGGAAACACGTCGCTACAAAAGACGACAGAGTCTCTCTCACCGCCAAACGTCGTCGGATTCGATCGGGAGAGGAAACGGGAGGGGAGATGAACGAGAACAGCGCGACAACCGAGAGGAGAGCGAGAATCGGGATGAATTGGAGGCAATGTCGCCGCCGGCGGCGGAGGTGGTGGTGGTGGTGCCACCGCCGGCCGTTGGCGTTCCACCTCAACAATGTACGAGCGACGAGACCTGAGAATCCATCGCCTCTGCCTCCGCCGCCATCGTCATCGCTCTTCAACTTCTTAATGGAGAAATCAAACGAGGAAATCGATTGTGGAAGCAACGATCCGAAGGAAGAGCAAATCAGCTGCTTCTTATTCTCGAATCTCATAATCAAATCTCTCACACACACTCAATGATTAAACTCGATCTTGATTGATCTCACTGGAATTTCTCTCCCTCTTAATTCCTCTTCGTTCTACAACGCCATTTGAAAACGAAAACCCCTCTCAGAGGAATGAAAAAAAAGTTCGATTCAATTTATATTTTTCAAATTCGAGTGTGGTTTTGATTTTATTTTATTCTTTTTTAGTTTTGATTTGCTTGCTGTTGCCTGTATTGTTATCTATTTATCGGGCGGGCAGCCCGAACTGCCCGGAAAAATCGCGCGGTTGAGATATTTATTATCTGACCTGGCTTTTTTTTTCCCAGCGGGTAAGCGGTTCCGAGCCGTTGGATGAAGGGAGATTGAAGGTTGGACGGTTTAGATGCGATGTTGTTACGAAGGTGTTGTTGACCTGTCATAAAGGGAAATTAAACAGTAAGAAAATTACTATAAAAAAATGCAAATAAAATTAACTGATTCCACAATTTGAGTAATTTACAGAGATTTTATTCGAGTTTGAGTTGGTGAAAACGTAAAAAAAGTTATTATCCAGTTACTCAACGTAGAAAAAAAGTGAATGATTGGTGTACTTAGATGTCAATTTTGGAGGAGAAAAAATTAAAAATGGAAAAATTAAATCAATTTATTACTTTTTATTTAATTTTTATTACGCTAATACTTTGTATTTTAATTTTTTTTTAATATTGTTCCAACCCCATAGGATTCGAGCCTTCCTTTCTAACGGTTTCACAAATGGTTATGGCGGTGGGGTCCACGAAGGGTAATGGGACCCCTCAACTTCTAATGTATTCGTTTGACCTCCTCTCAAATTAGTCAATCTTCCAAATGAATAAAATTTCTTTATAAGATTATCCCTTCAATTTTAAGTTACAAGTTATTTTTAATTTTTGAGTTATAAATTATTGTTTTTTTAATTATATACTCCAAATATTAGAGAAATAAAATTTCATTAATTTTCTTGCAAGAGAATAAAAACAAAATTGGTGGCTCGGAATTTTAGTTGTTGGGCACGTTGGAGCGCTCACGTGGATATCACGTGGAATTGAAAATGTTTGAAAAGTTTGGAACAAACATGTAGTCACGTTATTATCTAGTTATCAAGAAATGATATTCCATCTGATTTAAAACAAAGGAAAAAAGGAAATGATATTCAATAGATTTGTGATGGAACTCATGAAAGTTGGAGAGATTTTAATAGTATATATTATACGTTTGATTGTTAGATTTGTCTTCCGCTTTAAAAACATTATCTCTTCCTATTTTAAATTTTTTTATTTGAATAAAAATCCTTCTCGTAAAATTTATACTGAATTAAGTTCATAAAGTCTAAACCAACTTATTTCATAATATTTCCAAACTAATTAATGAGTATTTTACAAGTACAATATAAATTCCCAAAAGGAGTGGATTGCAATTTTATTCGATCATACTTTTTTTTAATTACGTAAAAATTTGAGTTCAGACATAATTAAAACTCGGAGGCCGACCATACCGGCAGACGGGATATCAATCTACAAACCATAACAAACTACAATACATAACGGTGCAAACTCAGATCTACAAAAACAAAATCAAGCCGTCCTAAACCAAACTGGCCAGCGATACATCATGATCCGATCATCCTGTGGGCGGTGAGGACGAAACTCTAAGGAAGCAATCAACCTGAGTAGCGGAGACGCTACGATATACACTACTACGACCCCAACTTATCCCGATTCCGACAACCAGAACCAAATCCACGGAGAATAACGCCTAGCCACACCACGATACACAATACCACGATCCCAACCTATCCCGACTCTAACGGCCAGAATCAAATCTACGGAGAAGAACGTCCCGCCACGCCAACACAGAGTCACACACCTGAGTAAAAAATGTAAGTGTTTAGATAACTGAGTCCTTTAAGGATCTCAGAGGAGCCTACTCCTGTATATATATCATTGGGTGAAAACCCTGAGGGTACAATCGTAAATATGTACAACTCTATCTAAAACATATATACGTGCTAACATCCTCCCTCAGTCGCAGCTAGAGGTGAGCGAATAGAAAGACTGGAACGAAAAGAAGTAAAAAGAGGAGTAGGTAATCCTTTTGTGAAGATGTTCGCATACTGATGGGTAGAAGGGACATGTAACACTCGAACCTGGCCTAGAGCGACCTTTTCTCTAACGAAATGTATGTCAATCTCGATGTGCTTAGTACGCTGGTGCTGAACCGGGTTCGAGGCGAGGTAGACTGCGGAGACATTATCGCAGTAGACCAATGTAGCGGCACGAAGTGGAACGCGAAGCTCGCAGAGGAGGTTGCGGAGCCAGCAGGTTTCCGCCACGGCGTTGGCGACACCTCTATACTCAGCCTCGGCACTGGAGCGAGATATGGTAGCCTGACGCTTGGAGGACCACGATACCAGATTGTCACCAAGGTAGATAGCGAACCCAGAGGTGGAACGACGAGTTTCCGGACAGCCCGCCCAGTCTGCGTCTGAGTAAGCTGTGAGTGTGTCGAAACGGCCGCGAAAGAGGTGCAATCCCAGGTCAGAGGTGCCCTTGATGTACCGGATGATCCGTTTGAGCGCCTGTAGATGATGCTCACGGGGATCATGCATGTATAAGCAAACCTGCTGAACGGCAAAAGCAATGTCTGGCCGAGTGAATGTCAGATACTGGAGGGCACCTGCCAGACTGCGATAGGCGGTAGGGTCATCAACCTTGGGACTAGAGGCAACATCAAGCTTGGACTTGCAGTCGACAGGAGTGGTAGCAGGCTTGCAGGATGTCATCCTAGCCTTGTCGACAATCTCAAGGGCATATTTCTTCTGATGAAGAAACAATGTATCCCGAGTGCGAGTCACAAATATCCCGAGAAAATAGCTCAGGGGACCAAGATCCGTCATGGCGAACTCTGAACGCAACAGTCCCATCAAGCGTGACAATAATGATGGAGAAGATGCAGTAAGCACAATGTCATCAACATACAGCAATAGATAGGCCGTGTCGGACCCTGAATGGAAGACAAAGAGGGAGTGATCTGACTGACTGCTCTGAAAACCAATCGCACTGAGGTACGTGGCGAAGCGCTGATACCAGGCGCGGGGCGCCTGTTTCAATCCATAAAGAGACTTCCGGAGAAGGCAGACATGAGAGGGGCGCGAACGATCATAGAAGCCTGGAGGCTGATGCATATACATAGTTTCCTGAAGGTTACCGTGCAAAAAGGCGTTCTTGACGTCCAGCTGGTGAATAGGCCAGTCCTTAGTGAGAGCGATGCTCAACACAGTGCGTATGGTAGCGGGTTTGACGACCGAGCTAAAGGTTTCGTCGCAGTCCACACCAACCTCCTAAGACTTGCCATTGACAACAAGGCGAGCCTTGTGTCGTTCAAGTGACCCATCAGACCTGTACTTATGTTTGAACAACCACATGCAATTAATGATATTAGAGTCCCGAGGCCTAGGAACGAGGTCCCACGTGCCATTTTTAATTAAAGCACTAAACTCATCGACCATGGCGGCATGCCAGTTTGGGTCCCGTAAGGCCTTTTGTGGTGACTTAGGTATAGGTGATATGGGAGTGGAAGGGGTGAAGAGGTTGTATTTGGGGTTGGGTTTGACGATCCCAGCTTGAGATCGCGTGGTCATGGTGGGGGCGGGCGCTGCGGGAGGCGGCGGCCGCGGCACATGGGCGGCGGACGCGGCATGATGCGGCGGCCGCGGCAAGTTGGCGGCGGCCGCTGCATGTTGCAATGGTGCTGCGGGTTGGGCAGCGGCCGCAGCTTGAGGCAGCGGCCGCGGCATAGGTGGTTTACTGCCAAGAAGAAGACGTAAGAGGGGTGGGAATGAGGCCGAGGTGCTGGATTCTTGGGGTGTGGGGACTGTGGGTTGATGGTGGGGGGCAAAGGGGAAGGTATGTTCGTCGAAAATCACGTGGCGAGATGTCGCTACCCGATTGGTATCCAAGTGAAGACAACGGTAGCCTCGATGGTGTGGGGAAATGCCCAAGAAGACACATTTTGTGGACCGTGGGGAGAGCTTATGGGGAGTAGTGGCACTCATATTGGGAAAGCAAAGACATCCAAACACTCGAAGATGATTGTAGGACGGGTGGTGGTGGTAGAGTGCCAAGGTTGGGTTGGAGTTGCCAATGGCTTTTGATGGTAGTATATTGTGGAGGTAAGTGGCCATATGAAGAGCTTCAACCCAAAAAGAAGGGGGTAGAGAAGCATGTTGAAGTAGGGTTCGTGTCTTGTCATTGAGCGTGCGGAGAATGCGTTCCGCTTTGCCATTTTGAGGTGATGTTTGTGGACAAGAGAAGCGGAGGGCTATCCCTTGTTGTTGACAAAAGGAGCGGACAATGTTGTTGTCGAACTCGCCTCCCATGTCACATTGAATGGCCTTGATAGGCAAACTAAACTGGGTCTGGACAAACTTGTGAAAGCTAATAATGTGGCCCTGTATTTCCGATTTATGGCGTAGTGGAAATACCCAAACAAAATTGGTGTAATCATCAAGTATAACCAAATAATAACAAAAACCACTAGCACTAGGAATGGGCGATGTCCACAAATCGCAATGAACAATGTCAAAAGGTGCAAAAGTATGTGAAAGGGAAATGCTAAAAGGAAGTCTTTTGCTCTTGGCGATCTCACATGAAGTGCAGATGCCCGAGACATTATTACAAGAAGTGAAATTGCTAGAGCGGAGACTTTGAAGCACGTGATCGCCAGGGTGGCCAAGACAAGCATGCCACAAGTCGGAACTAAGGGTGATGAGGGCGGTGGGGGCGGACTTGCGGGCTGGGGCGAGTGGATAGAGGTCGCCGGAACTATTGCACCGCATGATTGGGGTCCCTGTGCGAAGGTCATTCACAAGAAAACCAAAAGGGTCAAATTGGACAGCCACGTGATTATCAGTGGTAAATTGACGAACAGAGATGAGGTTTTTGACTATGTGAGGGGCAAGTAGGACGTTGTTAAGGTGGAGGGGTGGGCCAGTGGGGAGGGTTGCTTGACCTGAACCGACAATGGATAGTGGGGCGCCATTACCGACATAAATGGATGGTAAAGTGCTAGAATTAAAAAACAGTTTGTAGGTTACCTGGTGCGTTCGTCATGTGGGAAGAGGCCCCGGTATCCATATACCAGTTGTCATCCGGCTGCTGAAGTCCCATGGTGGAGAAAGCGGCGGAGAGATCGGTGTGTTGCGGCTGGGAGGCGTATAGCGCCGGGGAAGGAGCCGCAGAGGGTGGAGGGTGGTAGGGGCGAAGCATCGAAGGCGGTGGGTAGCCGGCCCATGACGGATAGGGGCAGGGAGGCGGGGTGGGGTACCAAGACTGCGGCGGGTATTGCGGCGGGGGCTGCGGCGGGTAGTGCTGCGGCCGCGACATGTTGCTGCAGCCGCCGCCGCGGCCCCGTCGCGAGTTCCTCCCTTGCTCTCGTCCGCCGCGCTGGTTGGGTGGCTTGGATTGGGTTGTTTGAGGGTTTCGGGGGTAAGGATCCGTGGGTAGGAAGTCCTTAGAGAACACTAGGACATGGGAAGGGGCTTGAGGGCGGCCCTGACGGCTTTCCTCCCTGGAAAGCATGCTACGAGCCACCATGAATGTCAACAGGGAGGAAGTGTTGCTTATCATCCCGCCGACGACGTCAAATTTGGTGGAGAGGCCATTGATAAGTTGAAGAACAAGGCGCTCTTCGCTGACTTTGTGTCCGACATCGCCAAGTTGATCGGCGATAGCCTTGATGTCAAGGCAATAGTCGGAGACGTTGGAGAAACTTTCCTGACGGGTGTTGATGAATTTCCCTTCAAGATCCGCAGCCCTAGCGGATTGATTGTCATGAAAGAGGCCCTTGATGCGAAGCCAAACATCACGAGCGGTTGATCCGGGTTGGAGGACGGTAATCAACACATCTTCGGAGATGGTAGCATAGATCCATCCGAGTACGATGGAGTCGATGCGGTTCCAAATAGGCTCAGGGACATCATTGGGGCGGTCGGAACCGTCGATGTGGGCGAGGACATCATGGCCCCGACAAGCGGTGGTGAAGAGTTCCGCCCATGTGTGGTATTGAACCTTCTTGAGGTCTAGGGTTAGGGGGATTTGGTTCTTGATGTTGGTAACGGATTGGGCGGAATGGAAAGGGTTTTGTGGCTGCGGTGGGGGGTTGACAACGTCACCCATTGGTAGAGGTAGGTAGCGGCGGCGGCAAGGAGGGTGCGGCGGCGGCTAGGGTTTGCGGCGGCGGCTGGGAGCAGCGGCGGCGGCTAGGGTTTGCGGCAGCGGCGGCTGGGAGCAGCGGCGGCGACGGCTGGGTGTGGGGCAGCGGGGGCGGGCGGCGGCAGCGGCTGATGGGAGCGGCGGCGGCGGCTGGGTTTGGGCGGCGGCGGCTGGATCGAATTAATTTTGTGAAACGAAAAATTTTAGGGTTTCACAAAGAGGCTGTGATACCATGTAATGAGTCATTTAAGGATCTCAGTGGAGCCTACTCCTATATATATATCATTGGGTGAAAACCCTGAGGGTACAATCGTAAATATGTACAACTCTATCTAAAACATATATACGTGCTAACAAAAAACACCCAGAAACTCCTTCGGGATTTAGCCAACCCTAACGAAATTTAGTACATGCTCAAAAGAGCGGGTTTGTGATATCATTGTGAGATAAATTATAAATTTTGTGATATCACTGCGGGCCAATCGGGCACAAGAAAGCCCGATAGACACATCAGTAACAAGGCAATTCTCAGTGCACAAAATACCGACTAGCAAAACCCCAGCAATCGACGGCCTCAAGAAACCGCCATTGCTGCCACACTTTCTAGTTTATACCATTACCCGGAGAGATGAAAGCGCAATCTTATCTCTTAGTAATTGTTTTATTTTATTATCTAAGCTCATAAAAAAACCATGATAAAAACACTACAATAATCAAATATTAAAATTGAGTTCAAATGATTTAATTATGAATCAATCACCAATCATCAATATCTATTCTATATAAAATAGTAAAACAAAGGCCTGAAACGGCCTCTGGTGCGATCTCGCTTACGTGGAATTTTTCGGGTTAAAGCGGGATTATTTTTACTTACGTGTCATTTTCTGGATTAAGGTGATATTATCTTTTTGACCCACATTAATTAATAAGTCAATATAGTTAGGTAAAAACTTATCTTTCTATCAAATAATCTATCAACATAATCTTATATCTTAATTAGATAAATCTATCTATTAGTTGGATATTAAAAAAAACGGTGGAATGGTTTTTTTTTTGTCAATATAAAAACGGTGGAATAGTTAAAACTAAACACACCAATTTCACTCTTTGAAATTCTAAAATGCTAATCAACTCATTTGTACGTATTTAATATATCATTAATGAATTGTTTATCCCATATTCGTATTCAAATGATAATTCATTCATATTTAAATACTCTTATATTCATATTTAAATAGATCAATCTCCATATTTAGATTTTACATAATTTTATAATTCTATCTGATATATTTAGATTTTACATAATTTGATATATTTTTACAATATTTTACCCAATTCTATTAAATATGGTACATTATAATATATCTATTTTATTTGTATTCAATTTAACAAGATAAAAATATATTTTAAACATTTTTTTAATAAGAGAATAAATATGATTAATCTAGATTCAAACATGTGTTTACATTCTAAAAAAATAACACAATTGAACATTATATATTTACTTTATATGGAGTAGTAATTTATATTAATTCAAAGATGGTTTATATAATAAAATTTATTAACAAATCGCGCAACGGGCGATTAATAAAACTAGTATAATACTAAAACAGAGACGTGAAATCCTGTGTGGCGGGCTCTGGTGAGATTCGCCTACGTGTCGTTCTCTGGCTCAATCTGATCCGGATTTTTCGACACGTCAATTAATGATGAATCAATACATTTAAGCCACGTCAATTAATGATTCCACCTCTTTTAACCACATATCATCTTATGGGTCCACCTTAATTGATAATTACAATTAAAAATTTTAATTAAAAAATATTTAAAATATAGTTATCCATATCTTAATTAATATTTACCTAAAAGATTTATATCAAATCTTTTAGTCTACTTATAACGTTATTAATATACCACACATGATTCCACCACTGGTATACCACACGTTTTTTAGCTTTGATCAATTTTTATCATATCTTATCATATCTTGATTAGTTATATTTTGATCAATTTTTTGAGTTATTTTAATAAATCCAATGAAATTTAATAAACTAAAAAACCTTAACAGTATATCTTAGGAAAGCACTAAAAAATTATGTATATAATTCATAACGATCACTTTAATTTTAAAATAAATGAAAACTTCCATACTAAGTACTAAGTCTTTTCAAACTTTCGAAAGAATTTCTAGCTAAATTTCAATTGGGGAAAAAAGTTCTACAAATATTTATCTTTTTATTTTTTAAGTTGTTACAAAGTGATTTAGTGATTTTATAGAACTCAATCTTAATTTAGTTTATTATTACTTAAAATCTTCCAAATAAAAATTTAAGGAAATGATTTTAACCTGCAAATTTTAATTTAAAAAAAAATTCAAAAGTAATATGCTATAACTTATTTAAATAAAACTAAAACATATTGATAAATTAAATAATTTTACATGTACGTAATCTAGAAAGGATATAGTATCTCACTTTTTAGACTAATTGATACTTAATTTTTATCCTCAAAAGTTAAAATCACTAGCTCACTGATAATAATGTAACAAAAAGAGTGGATTAATATTGTTTGAAAAAACATATGGAGTATCATTCTATGTGAACAAGTGGACACTCAATATTGGATGACTAATAAGTTAGAGCTCGTTTGGTTGGAAACCCAAAACCTAGGAAGTAGAACTTCTCAGGAAGTAGGAGAAATTTATGTGTTTGGTTGGTGTTTTTGAAATTAAAAAACGCAGGAATTCAACTTCCCGGGAAGTTGAATTCCCCAAAATGGAGGAAGTTCACTTACCTAGTCCCCCTAGGTAAGTTCAACTTCCTTCATTTTGTATTTGGAAAGTTCCAATTCCTCATTTTAATCCTCTAAAATAAAAAAAATCAACCAAACACATTTTCACAATTCCCATCAATTAGACTTCCCGGGAATTCAATTTTCATGAAGTAACTTCCCGGAATTTCAATTCCCATGAAGTAACTTCCCGGGAATTTCAATTCCCACATTGAACTGAACGAACCCCTATAAGGAGTAGCTCTTATTTATTGTGTTCAACACCGCGAAGAATACGGATAATAAAAGTAGTTATCCATATATTAACAATCTAAACTCACTCTAAATCACTCCTTTTTTGTTTTGGTAGAAGTCGTAAATTACTCCTCTATGGATTAGTTTTTTTTTTGGAAATTCATTTATTTTTGTATTTAGAAAAATAATTTCTCATTTCAGTTTCTTATCCTATAATACCCTATGCATAAAGATATATTAGACAATACGATAAACTAATTATTAATAATACTAGTTATTGTTATGAAACACCTCCGTTCTAAAAAAATACGTCACTACCTCAAAAAAAAATACGTCATATATATATATATATATCATATTTTTAAATAATTTCATACTTATTAAATCATAAAAATTTAATAAAAAATAAATATTTTCTATAGTTTTTAATGTACAGTAATATATTTTTTAAAATAGAGGAGTTGGTAAATTAATATTATTGTGAATAAATACAAGCCTGACATTCAGATAATCTAAGGCCGGTGGGAAGAGAATCAAGAGATGGATCGTGCGGTTGGATGCTTACAGTTTCCCCATTTTGGGATTTTGGAGTTTTTTTTTAGAATTCTAAGGTATTTTTTGGTTAAATAGATTCCCCATCACATTCTCCAAAATGGAGAAGTAGCAGAAAAGTTAGAGTGGATTCCCTAAATCTGCAGCATTCTTTAAACTAAATGATTCTCCAAATCTTCGAAATGGGGAAACTGTTGGAGTTAAAGCAAAAATAATTTGAAGAATATTTATTTTGTTTTCCTTGAGAAAATTTTAGAGAATCTGTTGAAGATGGTCTTACTGCGTTCAGTTTGATCGAATTATTCCACAATTTATGACCGGGTCAAAGTTAAATCAACCCTTAAAATGTGCACCAACTTGTTTACCAATTAAAATAGATTAGATGTGCAGCTGTGCTAAGTGCTTAACCATGAACCGAGCCAAACTAGGCAATGTTAATTCGACACCAGGCCATTTGGTTACTATTATTAAGTATATAACGTATATACAAACAGCACCTTGTAAATTAATTGCAATGAATTCATTCTTCTTTGAATTTAATCAAATTACTCTGTAATAAACCTTTTTTTTTTTTTGTTGAAGCAGTAAGCAAGCGTGACAAGAAAACAATATACCTTTCTATATTTTCAAGCAACCACTTAACAAGGGAAACTAATTAAAGCACACAGAACACCTGATTCAAGTTTAACCAAACTGATTAATTATGTATATGGTGTTAGTTAAGTTGTATGTTTTACTTCATTCCTTTATAGATGCTACATAGAGATTGCTTAACAACATCAAAAGTTACACTAAGAAAAAGGGAAAATATGGTGTCACGTGATATACTATACTATATATAGATAGAATTGTGGTAAATGACCCAAAAAAGTAAAAACTTTGCAAAAATAGATATGATTCTTGAAATTTTGCAAAACTGACCCATTTTTGCCCAAATTTGCAATAGGTCATTCCAATCCTTTGTAGCAGGTTACCCCGTTCAGAAGAAAAAAAAAAGAGAAAAGGATAGGAGGGGACATTTAAGAGAGAATAGAGCTAAATAACTCAAAAAAATTTCAATTTTACAAAAAGTAAACCTAACCCTTGAAAATTTGTAAAAGAGAAAATAGAGCTAAATATATTATAAAACATATAATATATTTTGTTTTGAAGTAATCCCCAACATTAATTTCGTGAGGCTTGTGATCCCCAACATTCTCTTCTTTTGCCTCAAACATAACCCATTCGCCACTTGTCCCTTCATTACGACGATAAATCTCGTCATCTCTTCCACTTGTTTCAAAATATCCATATCACCATAATCCAATGATTCTTCATACCCATATATATATATTGTTCAATTTCTTTGTCAGTGCATATCAAACCGGCCCTTTCTAGCTCATCCCATCCACCATCTAGGTTTACATCTTCATGTGCGCTGATATCATCTTCTTCTTCACCTCTAGTCAAATCGATGACAACTTTTCCTTTATTTCTCGTTGTTACATTTGCCATGTCGTCTTCATCGCTGCTCAAGGACAAAACATGGGTAGAACTATAACTCGCCTTTTTATTTTTCATCCTATCAGCTGAAACAAAATTCCTGTCAGGCTTTTCTACGAATGCCTCAACATCCTCATTGAGGATTTCGTCAATTGTCCTGTCATCCACCAAATTTATCATGTCATTTTGCTTCACTCTCTCTTGAGACTGCGTTTGTGTCAACAACGGCGCACTTGACAACACTCGAACCTCTTGATCATCATCTTTAATATCAACCAAATCCTCCACACGTTTCCCTCTACTTTGACACTTGAGTACAACTCGATTGGCCATACTCCATCTTTTGATTATTTCAGAAACTTAAAAGCTTCAAAATCATCGTCATCATTAGCATCAAAAGGAGGGAAATTTGGAGTGGGGCGACACATATTTCACCTCTAACTCGTACCTTTTATCATCAAAGGCAATCTTCTTTGCAATTTTCAGCTTCAATGCATCAAACTTTATATTTTTCGACACAACCAATGTTTTAGCCTTTCTATCACCGGTGTAAACATACTTTTGTCCTTGCATCTTCCACTCCCAATCGGTAATTAATGTAAGTACATAGTTGCTTCGACCTAAAAAATTTGCAAACATGACAGGATATGTTCAATCACTAAATTGCACTGAAATAAAAGGCTGACAGGATTTGAAGTAGGGTTGCACATAATTATGCGATGACTTTGTTGAAGAGGAAAAGAGTGCACACATGTATGAGATGAATTTCTCATAAATTCACACGTCAATTGTAGAAGAAGATGATAAACGGTTGCAAATTCACATTTTAATTTCTTAGAACCCTCTTTTACTAGGTTAAATGGTTGCAAATCATATCTTTAAAAGATTATTTCCTATTTTTTTTAGATTGGAGGGTCCATTTGGAAGGAGATCATATTTTAAAAAAATAAAGATTATTTCTAGCCATTATCTAAAAAAAATCGTCACTTTATTTGTTTTCCCAATTTTATATTTATCTTATTAATTCTATATTTTTTTTTTCTGAAAATCTTTATTTTTTATTTCCATAAAATATATTTTTTTATTTTACAAAAATTCTATTTTTCCCAATTTCCAAAAATCTGTTTTTTTTCCAATTTCTCAAAATCTGGTTTTTTTTCCCGAAATTCTGTTTTTGTAAGAAAAAATTCCGAAAATTATGTTTTTTTCCCAATTTTCATAATTCTATTTTTTTAGATTTTAAAATCCTATTTTTTCCAATTTTCAAAAATACATGTTTTTTAATATCCGAAAATCATATTTTTTTTCCCTATTTCTTAATTTTTAATTTCTAAAAAATACTAATTTTATATATTTATTTTAATTAAAAAAATGCCTAAACCACAATTCTTTTATTGTAAATATAACCAAATAGGCATCATTTGCAATTTGGGAGAAATTGAGGTATTTTTATAACTTTTTTTTGGGTAGGGTATTTTCGCAAATTTCGCCAAATTAAAATGCCAAATGAAAATTTCACACTCATCATTCATGGTTCAATTTATTATTATTACAATGTTACAAATATCTCAAATCAAACAATCAACATAAGACACTCAGAAGTTTCGATTGCAAAGATACGTTAAAATAAAAAAAGCATAAATGGTCCGGAAGTGATAGAAAGTGAAGAGACACTATGCCACAATATTGATGTTCATGCTGGGTGCGCAAAAAAACTAATGTGAGGCCTCGTTTGGTTAATCAGTTAAAAACCCAGAGAGTTTAAAAATTTAGAAACTTTCTGAGTTTAAAAACCCAGAAACTCACAATATTGATGTTCATGCTGAACTTTCTGAGTTTATATTGATGTTCATGCTGAACTTTCTGAGTTTAAAAACTCAGAAAGTTCAACTTTCACCATTTTTAATTTAATTTTATTTATTTATTTATTTATATTTCTAAAAATCAAAATTCAAAAACCAAACAACTTTTTTCAATTCTTGGGAAGTATATTTAACGAGAAATCAATTCATAAGAAGTTCCCAAGAATTTTACTTCCCGCCATTTTACCAAAACGAGCCCTAAGATCTTCACAAAATACGTAAGTCTGAATATATATTGATACAACCTAAATTCAATGCCCAATAATTAAACACAAAATACCTTTTGAAATGATCCAACGAAATATTCTTCGCCAAAATATGGCAACATATCTCTCTTTTATTCTCAGTAAGAAGTTATAAGTTTGAAACTGATCGAGAGCTCCACAGTCATGACCTTTTTGCCTGAATCATATCTTAATTTCCAGAAGACTTGGCATAAATATTAATATTTCAGGTATGAGAAAAAAGCATATATCCATCCATCCATCCATCCATCCATCCAGATACAGGTTAAAAACTGTAAATTTTAGCCACCTTCCAGACTTCCAGTACGTTCGTTACGTTGTTTGGAAGAAGATGCAAATACTTCAAGCTCGATCTTCAGCATCCATATCACATAATTAGGTATAATCATGTAGAGGTTGGGTCATGTGTTAACAAATCTTACGGTGTTAAATATTAACAAATCAATATTCGACAAAATTTATCAAATATTCATCACAGTCACTCAATTATTCATCAAAGCTTTTGTTAAAATTAATCAAATATTCATCACAGTCACTCAATTATTCACAATTTCCCAAATATTCATTACAGTCACTCAAATATTCATCACAGTCACTCAATTATTCACAATATCCACCCCAATCCTGTAATTGTGTTACTGTGATGAATATTTCTTAAATGTTGCCGAATATTGATGAATAATTGAGTGACTGTGATGAATATTTGATTAATTTTAACAAAAGCTTTGATGAATAATTGAGTGACTGTGATAAATATTTGATAAATTTTGCCGAATATTGATTTGTTAACATTTAACACCGTAATAGCTGTTAACATTTGATCTGCATTCTAATCATGTATATCAATATATGCATTTGCATACTCGCAAATCTAGGATCTGCAATATTGTATCTCAACTTAATTAATTATAATAGATCGATGATGGATATATAATGCTGTAATTTCTTTACACGATCGACTTCCCTTCAAGCTCAAATATATATTTTAGGTGAATTTTAAGTCTCCGATTTCTCTCTGGGTAAATGATCGTATACACATATCTTCAAGAACTAAAATCCGAAACCTCTTTTGGCTATTTTCTAAATTATTTTCAATTCTTGGGTATTTAGCAATTTTTATTATTATTATTTTTTTTTTGCTTTTGCTTTTTTTACTATTTTGAAAAAACAATTCCAGTATTTCAGGATTATTTGAATATGGTATATTTAAACAACCGGTCTTCTGCTTAGAGATCTCTGAGACTCTCAACATTTGTTCCAATTTCCCCTCTTTCATAGGACTTTGGATCGCAAACAGTTAGTTAACGATCGATGAATTCCACCGGCAGATCAACCTCATTGGCTTGTCTGAGGGTTCCAGACCTCGATCTTCCTACGTCGGGAATCGAGTTCTCTACCGTCCTCCTCCAGCTTATCATCACTCACGCCTTCGTCCAGGCCTTCCACCGCCTCTTCTCCGTTCATTTAAGCTTGACTCCCATCGTCTCGCAGATGTTCGTAAGTTTCAACACACTTCCCTCGATCATCGCCCTCCAATTCAATCCCATACATATATATATATATGTATGTATTGGTTTTTTTTATTGCTCAGCTTTAATTCATTTTCTTATCATGTAGGTTGGCATATTCTTCTCTCCAATGACGCCCTGGCAAGCGAACAACTACTATAATGCAGTCCATCTAGTGATTTTCCCTTCTAGCTCTCGAAATCCGGATGAATCTCTGGCGATGATTTCTTACATGATGTATTCGTATATCATCGCGGTGAAAATGGACTTCTCCATCATATTGAAGACGGGGAAAAAGGCCTTTGTCATCGGGATCTTGGACTCGATCTTACCTATCGTCCTCAGTCTCGGCGCTCTCCTTTACGTCCATCCGGAGTTCCTCCAGGGGGTCGTAGAAAGTACTGACCAAGATGTTGCAGATCTTTACATCAATTTGACAACACTCCCACTCACTCATTTCCCTAACGTTGCCACCTTCCTTTTCGATATGAGAATGATGAGCTCGGAGCTTGGGAGATTGGCATTGTCTTCGGCGCTTATTGGTCATATTTTGAGCATGCTTTTGTTGGTAATAGCTAACATTCTTACTCGTCAAATTTACGATCCTTTGAAGCTGATCACTCCCTTTGCGTTGGTCATCGTTAGCATCTTCGTGTTCAGGCCGATCTTATGTTGGATGATCAAACAAACACCGAAAGGCAAGCCTGTCAACCAACTGTTTGTGTCCTTTGGGTACCTTCTAATGTTCGTCGGAGCCTTGACGACACAATATGCCGAGCAGTTAGTGGTCTTAGGGGCTTTTATCATAGGCGCGGTTGTACCCGATGGATTGCCTATGGGAGCTGCCATTGTAGAGAAGCTCGAATTCTTCGTCACGGGATTGCTTCTGCCTTTTTTTGTGGTCACAGCTTTCATGGGTGGTGACTATATGCATCTCGGCGACTATCTTCGTGTTAGCTCAAAGAAGATAATATCTCACCATGATCACCATGCTCACCATGATGACGAACATTCACCTCACCACCTTACATCTCACCATCTTTCCATTGCTGTTATCGCCTACTTTGCCAAGTTCTTCAACAGCTTGTTCTGTGGATTATACTCCAAAATGGCGTTCACCGATGCTCTTGCTCTTAGCTTTATAATGTCCATCAAAGGCATTGTTGATGTTGGCACCTTGATTTTGTTTAGAGAATCCGAGGTAACTATGTGATCGTTTGGTATCGATATCGGTATCAGTTGATATCTCGATATCAAGATATCGGTATCGGTATCAAGATATCTATATCAGGTGATATCTTGATATCAAGTGATACCTCCCTCAAAATCAGTATAACAAATAGGCCCAAATGATATCAATATCTATACCAAACACAGATATCAAATTAAGTGATATCGATATCTACCTATATCAAACACTAGATATCAGATATCATGGCTAATATCTGATATTAGATATCAATACAAAACGACCCCTATATCTTCACAATTGAACAAAGTTTTCGTATCGTAACGTGTGACGGAACCCTATTGAAATCATAGGTTGGGTACTCTTAGTTTTTCATATTCTTGAACTAGGGTTTTTTTTGATGTGTTGTTATGTTGATTGTGCAGGTGCTAAGCACACCAAGTTATACAGTGATGATCATATGGTCACTATTGATTGCAACGATTACACCCCCTGTTGTAAAATTACTTTACCATCCTCTAAAAAAGTATGCTGGCTACCAAAGAAGAGACATCTTGCACTGCAGATATATCTCCGAGCTTCGAATTCTAGCATGCTTCTTGAGATCGGACCGAATACCTTCCATTACTCGGCTTATCAGTGCCTGTTGTCCTTCTGATAGCAACAAAGTAGTAGTGTTTGCCCTTCACCTTGTGAAGCTCGTTGGGCGAGCACACCCGATCTTCATTGCTCATGATATGCAGAAGAAGAAGGTGTCGAAAAGCACATCATACTCTGACGATGTGATATGGTCATTCCATCGATTCGTGCGAGATTGCAACGAGTTCCTTTCGATTCACATCTTCACAGCTGTGTCTCACTTCGAGTCGTTGAACGAGGACACGTGCACTCTCGCCTTGGACAAGCTCGTGTCGATCATAGTGCTCCCCTTCCATAGGAAATTCAGGCATGACGGCTCCATTGAATCCGACGACAACGAGCAAAAGACTCTCAATGCCGAGATCCTCAGCAAGTCACCTTGCTCGGTCGCTGTCCTTGTAGATCGTGGGAGCTTTGGACGAGCTAGCACCGGGCCAGCTCTCACAACCATCGCATCAACCAATTCAAACTCCCCACCACCCGAGGAGCCGCCGCTTTTGGTGGCGGTGATCTACATAGGGGGCCTTGATGATCAGGAGACCCTAGCCCTCGCCAAGCGGATGGGGAGGGACTTGAGGGTCCGAGTGTTCGTGATCCGGCTTGTCTCTTCCGGACAACCACAAGACCTAAACTTCGTTGAGTCCTCTGCATTGATGGATATCCAGAGGAATGTGTTGTATAATCAGCAATTTAGCTACACCGAGGAAATGGTTAGAGACGGAGGTGATACCGCGACCTTCCTGCAATCTATGGTAGCATCGTACGACCTCGTAATGGTGAGGCGACACTTTAACTCCGATTGCACTCAGTTGGTTGGTCTCAAGGAGGCGAACGAAGAAACCGGGCTCGGGGCGATCGGAGACTATCTTGCCTCCAATGATGTGGTGTCTAGAACATCTATTTTGGTGGTGCAACAACAGAGATATGTCACTTCCTAATCCTATGTATCTTTGTGAGCATTAGCGGCCACAGGGGGCGGCCGTCCCTTCCAGCGACGAAACTTTATAGTATATTTTTTAAAAAATAAGGTAAAAAAATAAAAATTGTGAAAAAGAACACTAAAGTTGTTTAGCTTATTTGGTAAAAGGAGGGAAGGAAGTAAAAGTGATGCAAGAGGTTCATGAGTTCAAACAAATAAAATATCATATTTATACCACAATTTATGGTTTTCTTTCAATATATTTAAAAAAATTCTTTATATATTATATATTGAGAAAAAAAATTTCCCCCCCTCTATCAATTCTTGCGGCCATTTTTTTTGGGTTCTCATTTCATGGATCTGAACTGACCTTATTGTATATGAAAAATGTCTCATACTAACGTTTAAATGAATGGGAGTTTTTGTAGAGTGATCTTTTTCAGAATTTTTTTTAACAAAAAAAATTGCGAAATAGCAAAAAAAAAAACTATTTTAAAAAATAGTCAAAATAGGGGTAAGTCATTGTTGTAACAACGGCTCTACCCCAAATTTTAAAAAAATAATAAAATATTAAAGTCGCTGCGACTTAGGTATTTTTTTATAAAATAATTTTTAAATTTTATATTAAAATTGTAAAAAAAATATGTATGGAGAGTCCTTGTAATTTTTTTTAAAGGGACAGGCTACTTTATACATAGAAGGGGGATGGAGAAAAAGAGTGTGGGGGTAGGGCCACTAATTTTAGACAGGAGTAGTAGAGGTGGACATAAATTTCGCAAATCTCGGTTCCGTCCTAATCCCGGTGGGATTTCGGAAAAAAATAGTGAATTCCGTTCTGTTCCGAAAAAATCATGCGGGACGGTACGTGGGATGACCCTTCTTAATCCCGCAAATCCAGTCCCGTCCCGCATATAATAATAATAATAATAATATGTTATACAAAATATATGTATTATTATATTATATGTGGCACTTAGTTGATACATGGTAGAATATCATTGGTAAAATATTTAGGGTGTGTTTGGCAACGGGATGGGCAGGGTGGAGGGAGTTTGATTTGGGGAAGTGTACGCGCGTGTTTGACAATGGGATGGGCGGGGTGGGGGGGGGGGGGATGCGAAAAGCGGGATGAAGCGGGGTGGAAGAGTGATCTTTCCCCACCTGCTAGGAGGAAGATGGAGCGGATGGGGGAGGTGAAACGCCCGTATTTGCCCCTTCGCCACTACTAGAATTCTGTTATTTAACATCGGGTGATTAACATCGGTCAGAAAAACCTGCCATATTAAAAAGTTTTTTAACATCGGTTTCTAAATTTGAGATGTGAAAAATAAATTAGACATCGTCCTATTTTTTTGACATATGTCAAAAGTTTTCTTTGAAAAAAAATTTCAAGCGCGGAATTCAAGTTTCGAATTTTTTTAAACACCCACTAGTACTTACTAGTGAACAAATTGAGATGAGTCCACTAACCTCCTTTCTCCAAAATCTTCGTCTCATTTGAGCACCTTTTCTTCTCAAACCAAAAATCCCTCTTCTGTAAACCAGATCTGAAAACCTATCACTCTCCTCCCTCTTTCTATCATCTCGATGAAAATCAGATCTGAAAGGGAGATTGAAAGGGAGGTTCGTTTGGATTTCTCGAAGGTCGCTTGGATTTCTCGAAGCTAGGAAGGCGATTGAAAGGGATATTCATTCGAATATGTTCGAGACGAGTGCTTCGCGGGGTGCCCAATCAGATTTGGGTGAATTCGATGGCATTAAGAGCGAAGTGGATCTGGGTGAAGCTGGTTCATCCTCCTCTCCTTCCATTCCCCTGGAGGAGCTGTGTTCCTCCCCTTCTCCTAGTAATGGTGGATCTTACTTCTCGGGGAAGGTGTCGTCCACTTCGCTGAATCTGGGTGTTCAGCGGGTTGAGGAAAGAGGTAATATTTATCCGAATTAAGTGTCTAAAAATGGAGATTTGTCGAGAGCCAGGGCTCGACGGTCAGATCTAGTCCCCTCGCCCTCGTCACCGTCTCCGCTCTTCCCTCAGTTCGACTGGTGAGGGGCTTTCCCTCTTTTATTTTGCAAAATCAAATGGGGTCTCTTGAACCTCCAACAATGGTGACCTATCTTATTCATTTCATTCAAAGCTTCTGATTGTTGTAGCCTTATACTTCACATTGAATATTGATTCCTCCATTTTTGCTCTTCCAATGCATATGGCTTCTTCAGGAGAGTGTTGTCCTGACAAGGTTCTCCTGATGAATTCCTCTTCAGGCCGTTCAGGAATCAGGAGGCCATCAAGCCTCAGGTATTCTCCTTGCTTCTTACATCTGTTTCTGCTTCTTTGCTTGTGTTGTTCGTGTTATTGCTGCTTCCCTCTAAAATTTTTATTTTTTTAGATGCTTAGTCTATGCTCTAGTTTGGTAGATAATGGGGTGATTATTAGCACTAATATTAAAGATGTCATTCCCTGCTCTCAATATTTTTTTTAGCTGCTTAGTCTAAGATTAAAGATGTCATTGCCTCCTCTCAATTTGTGGAGCCATGATTCATACAACTGTTTGAATCCACCTGCCCATTTGAGGGTTTCTAGCAGTTGGTCTTAATCAAAGCTAGTTTGGATGGATGGTAGTGTGTATTCCCTGTCATTTTATGAGAATATTTGCACAATCTGTAGTTTTGTTTCTAATGTTCTATACCCTAGGAGCTAAAGAGTGCATCTGATCTGTTGGCTGCGTTGTCTTTCTAGCCTTTATTCTTTCTTGGGTTATAAATATTTACTTTAGGATTTCAATTATTGTTCTGGTTCTCCAACTCCCCTCAAAGCAATATGGGCCATGGTAATTTATAAAAAAGTGAAAACGGAACGGGGTAATTTATAAAAAAATTACCGACTCTCCAACTCCTCTCAAAGCAATATGGGCCATGGTAAAACCCCAATGGGCCGAAAGAATCCTCGACCAGGCCCACAAACATTGGTTAAGAGAGAAACTACGAAATTTCCCCTCAAGCGAAAGGAGGAGAAACACATTTCCGCAGAGAAGGTCGAATCGTCTCAAGCTCTCATAGAACTTAACCCGACCCGAGGAGCTGTGATGAAACCGTGCGGAAATGATAGACGAGGAATCGGACGCGGGTGTAATAAAACAACACCAAAAGAGACCCCCGAAACCGGGAGGACGCGGACATAAATCAATGACACATGTCCACCTTGCCCCCCTCCCACGAAGGCCATACGTGTCGACTCAAATATGACAAGTGTCACAACGGGGGATCTCTGGCCAATCCCTATAAAAGGGGAAATGAACAGAAGAGAAAGGGACTTTTGGAAAAAACTGGAATAGAGAGAGATACAAAAATACAAAGAAGATTATATCATGTGCTTTCCTTTATGCCTGAGCTCAATGTTACTGCCTGCTCTGACTCTATGACTCTCCATGAAACTAAAAATTGGCACAACAGGCTTGGTCATATAGGCAATAAGGGATTAAATAAACTGCATAAATCTGGATTATTGCCTAGGAAACCTATTGACATTAAATTCTGTGAGCATTGTGTTTTAGGCAAATATGCCAAGCTTAAATTTCATGTCTCTACTTATGTTGCTGATAACCCTCTAGAATATGTGCATTCTGACCTATGGGGACCATCACAAGTCTCCACTGCAGGAGGCATGAGATATTTTATTAGCTTCATTGATTAGTACTCAAGGAAAGTTTTGGTAAGTCTTCTGAAATCAAAGGATCAAGCCTTTGATGCTTCAAAAGGTGGAAGGTAATGGTAGAGAGTAAGTCTAATCACAAACTTAAATGCTTCAAAACTAACAATGGATTAGAGTTTTGTAATACAGAATTTAATGAATACTGTCAATTAAATGGGATCAAAAGACACTTGATTGTACCTGGAACTCCACAACAAAATGGAACAGCTGAAAGGATGAATAGAACTTTACTTGAAAAAGTTAGATGTATGTTGATTAGTTCCGGTCTTAAACATACTTTATGGGGTGAAGCTGTTTTAACTGCTGCTTATCTTGTCAACAGATCTCCTTCAAATGTTATAAACTTTGAGACTCCCTAATACAAATGGACAGGGAAGCAGCCCAGCTTAGCCTATTTGAAACCCTTTGGTTGTGCAGCTTACCCTCATGTAAGTGAGGGAAAGCTCCAGCCTAGGGCTTTGAAAGGACTTTTGCTGGGCTACCCTGATGGAGTTAAGGGCTACAGGGTGCTCCTCTTGCAACCCGGCCCATACAAAATTATAACAACTAGAAGTGTGAGATTTAATGAAGATATCTTCCCTTTAAAAACCGAACTAACCTCATATCCTGAGCTGACAGGTACCACAGAGCAGACCAAAGAGCTAATCCCTGGTGAAAGTGATACCTGGATATTGTTGTAAGCTTTGATTGGGCTCGGCCAAATCAGAAGCCCAACCCGCTTACCTCGTTTGTTGGGCCTCTGCGTTTGAGTTTTAAACAAAACGCAACATTTCACCTTGGCTCTCCTATAAGGAAATGAGGAGCTAGGTTTGCCTATCTTTTGAGCTCGCTCTTCAGGTAATCCAAACAGAGAGAGAGAGAAACTGAGGCGATGGAGAGAGAAAGCTAGGGTTTCTCAACAACCCGGCTCCGACGAAGCATCTGGTGGTCTGATCTAGAGCGCATCTAATCAGAGACTCTAGATCTCAGTTTTAAGAAGAAGAAAAAGGTCCTTTTGTCCACATTCCAGGTGAAGATCTCCTTATCTAGTGTACTCCAATGACAATCTAACTCTGTTCTTCAGATCTAGGGTGTTTTCTTCCTTTACTTGCTTCGTTCTTGCTTCTCCTGTACATGCATGTTTAGTTCTGTGTGTTCTTGCCTTTATTTGCCTTAGTTGTAACCTAGGGCAACCTGTCCTGTAAACCATTTGCTATCTTAGTGGGTTTGAGATCTCAGGCCTATTCGGCTGAGGCTCCATGGACGTAGGCTCCGACCGAACCACGTAAAAATCTCGTGTTGGTTTTTTTGGTTTCTGTTTCTTGGTTGTTAACCCCGTTCTTGGCTTTCAATCTGTAAAGCCGAGATCGATCCGAATCTACAAGAATAGACACAGAAAAGCCCCCCTCGTTGAAAGTAATGCAGCATCATCAGCAAAAGCCATATATAATCTTTGAACCTTGGCATTTAGGGTAGAACCAAAATTCGTCAATGATGTAATCCCTTGTCACTCTTTTGAGCTTTCAAAGAGAAGTATTCCATGCAAAGCACAAAAATGAAAGGTTGGAACCTAAATCTGTTAATGCTTCAGCAAACCCCCCATTAATATTTAAGAGTATATTTTCCCTTCCAGCACCTGAAGATAAAAAGAATTATACCTTCATATGAACACAATATGATTCCTCAAGTGGCTATCTATGTCAGAAACAAAATCAGATCAAGGAACTCTTTAGCCTATTGTTGAAATTCCAGCATCACCAAAAGCTGAACCAGAGAAATTGCAAACATTAGAATATGGCATCGAAGATGCTCTAGATGAGGATCCAAATGAAATCCCCACAATCAAACTCAACTTGGAGCAATTCACTAACACCCTGCAAACTTGCATGCAGTCAAATATGAAACTAGTAGCTCTAGTAACAAAAGCTTTTCCTATCCCTACCCTAAACATTACATTTCTCCTATCTTAAATGAAGGCTTTTTAGAATGGACTAGTTCGAAGGGATTGGCCTTGGATCAAAAACATTCAAGTTCCATTACATAATTTTTGAAGCACAACAAAGCTGCAATTAAGTCCATGGTGATGACTTAAATCACTCCTGAAATTCATTTTTCCCATAAAAGTGGATGAAAAACTTTTCATATATGCATATTAGCACAAAAATTTTTGTAACACCTTGCAATATCCAGCTAATAAATCTGCAGATATGTGCTTCACGCATCAACTCCTAAGCTTGGTGCATTCTCAGATGGACATTAGTTCATTTTGCTTAGTTCATTTTCATGCATTCTCAAATGTTTCTAAACTAACATCATTTTCATGAAAAATGACATTATTCAAGTGTTTGTGGACCATGAAAAATGACATTATTAAAGTCCTCAGGCAATGGATATGGAATCTACCAAGAAGAACTGTTTACCTCGGTACCTCCATTCCTAGCATATTCGAAGGTGCACGAATTTTGATCTGAATATGACACAGACGTCACACACTTTATTATCTACAAGATAAACTTGGCTGGGAAGGCAAGGCTATGCAGAACGCGGGAGAGAAAGACATAAGAGATAGAATCACACGCCCTTCTTTAAGTCAATCTTCATCCTATCAGCATGAGTAGATTTAGGGATCAAGAAAATTGAGGTACTATCATTGATTAATCTGCTCATTCAAGAGTCAACATGAGCAAATTTAAGCCAATCTGCTCATGATGACAGGATGGAGATCATTCTTGGGTCGAGACACAATTTTCCTTGTGCTCGAGCAACCTCATCCCACCATCTCGCTGGCACCCTCTTACAAGACCGTTTTTGCTACTGATCTCGCCCCTACGAAGGTAGCCTCGCGCGCTATTTCTCTGGCAACATCTTAGTGGCTTCTTGTTTCGCGGTGCTCCCACAAGTGTCGCCAACTGATCACTTCCTTACCCTATCAATACCCCATTCAAAGGGATCAAATTTTAGAGAGAGAAAAAAAAAGCTCCGCAGCAACTACCTCCTGGAGTAAAAACCAGATCGCGAACATCCAAACACTCGTTTATCAGATAATCAAATCATCCAATTCCAAAGACTTACACTCATAGTGACGACTGAACAGTGAAACATCTAATGGGAACAAAGCCAAGCCCACAACAACGTCACATCACGAACATCATTCTAGGCCATAATCATTCAAATATTATCTGCTCTATTTTTAAATAGAGAACACGTCAGCAAAGTAAGACACAAATGATTTCTTGAAAACACTTCAACCAATAATTAGGCACCCCAATACTCACACAATATGTATAAAAGCAGAAAAAAGTCGAACGGGTTAATTAACAGTAGCAGTTAGCACACGATTAATCGATTAATAAATTAAGATTCAGTTCTTTTACATGTTTATGATAGATTACTTTTTAGTTTAGATGCATTCATTTGACTTTCATAAATAATGCCTAGTATGTGTTGTACATGATTTAACATGATTTATGAAAGTCAGTAACCGGAAGAGGCATTTTTGTCTTGTGTGAGCTTATTCTCCTTCTCGATCCTCAAGCTCTCATCGATAGCCGATCTCTCATCTAGCCACGCGATGACGTCTTCAAACACGCGGTCTATGTTCTCTGTCAACTCGCCGTAGGTGAGAGCATGCCACATCCCATCGTATAGCTTGAAGGTCTTGTCGGGGCTGGAGGCCGAATCGTACAAGAGCTTGCTTATGGTGGGATCCGTCACCTTGTCTGCCCCACCATGGACCACTAGAAAGGGCAGTGTCACCTACAATACATAAGCATCACCAACTTGGCTAAGACTGATCATGTACGTACACATAGCGATGGATTTCATTCATTGTGAAAACTATATCCGCAAATTACACTTCTCTTTTATTGTGACACCGTGTTGCTTTGGATGTGGACCACATCCAAACTGATGTGGACTAATTATAGTTATGTTACCATCAAGTTTTGGAGATGTATATACCTCGTCAAGTCTATGCTCAAGGTCCATGGTTGCACCAAGTAGTTGGTTAGCGGTTTTCAAACGAGGTCGTCCGGTATACCAATAGGGATTGGCCCTAACCTGTTCAGAGAAATTAATCGTTTTATGAAATTCCGCTTTAAGTATCTAAATTCATATAAAAACGTGACAGTTATAAATATATGTAAGGTTACTTGTTTTTTAGCTTCAGGATCTCGAACCGCGGCTTCTATGATATCTTGGCCTGGGACTAACTTCCATGTCGGAACGAATTTTGAGAGCTTCGTTAGGAACTTGATCACCAATGGGCTCGGCTTCAACTCATCTGCGATCTGTGCACATTCGTCACATTGTATGAAACTCCACATCGATCAATTGAAAAGTGAAAACCGTAGCAAATGGATCCAATGTATACGGTATGTGGTATGATTTTAACATAGGGAAATGGTAGATGAAAATCTAATCGATCTAAATCAAATTTTAACTTGCGAAGACGGGGCCAAAAAAAAACAATTCAAACACCTAAAAAAACATCAACTTCCTTTCTCCAACAAAAAAAAATCATCTGTTATACATTGTTTGCTAAAAAAAATCATCAGATGGGGTCCCAAGGATATGTTTGCTAAACTTATACATTGTTCTTTTGTTTAAAGTTTTTTGTATTTGAGCGCAACGATCTGATTTTTGTAACACCTACTTGATGGTAGTTTCAGCTATCTACTATTTGATATTAAAAAAAAAAACAAAAGTGCACTATTTATATCACATTTTGTATTTAATTAGATTGAAATTTACTTTTAATGTAGTGGTTTCTGATGTTTTGGAGCTGTTTCCAAGTACCACACATGCTTCTATGATCATTTCGTTGTGTGTTTCTAAGTATCGTTTTTTATCTTATGATTATTTAAGATATACATTTCATTGTGTGTTTTATACTCCAAAAATATTTATGCATTTCTCATTTGCACCGAAATTTTATCTATTTCTTTCATCTGTTTCACCCATGATCAAAATATCTACAACTATCGGTTATCATTTTTTATTGCGTCTTTCCTTTTATTACATATGTCTAATGGTCTAAATGGTTCCTGTTGATTAATATGATAAATCTGAAAAATAATGAATTTACTTTGATTAATTTTAAAAATCCCGTGCGTAGCGCACGGGTCTAGGATAGTTTATAATCAAAGTAAGCGAAAAATGAAGATGTATTTCAATGTATCCACGTGTGCGTACCTTGCACATTGGGGCGACCAAAACGACGCCGTCCCAGAAGTCGGGCATCTTCCTGTGGAGGAGGAGGGCCACGGCCCCTCCCATTGGCTCTCCCATCATGTACCTCTTCATCTTTTTCGTCTTTTCAGCTTCTGTCAAAATATTTAAACACTTTATTTACTATTTATAAATATTTTTTAAAAATAATAAAAATTATATAAAATATTAAATTTACAATTAATTTTATTACTAATAATTATAAAACTATTTTAATTAATGGGAAATCGGATATACCATAAATATAAATACATGTAATCCATACCTTTTGTAAATGATTCGATATAGAATAATTAAACTTAGAATTCTCAATTCTCTACGCCGTCTAGATGATAAAAGATTTTCAGAAACAAGCAAATCATAATGATTTTTGTTTATATTTTTCGTCATCATTTGATATCTTGCAATCGATTCCTCAAAATGATTCTTATCCATAAATTGTCTGTATCTTTTTTTTTTATTCTTTTTTTGTTTAATCTCATGAACCAAAGAAATTCTTAGAGCATCTTTATCCATGATACTCCAAGTACCATAGATAATTTTTTAAAAGAAAAATAAAAAAATGTGAGATTTTTTATTAAACCAAGAAAATTATGTGAGGTGAGTATCATAGTATGATACTCACTTTATTGGTTCTTCCCTATTTTATAATATTTTATTATAAAAAAGATGCTCTTATGGTTTTTTTTATTCTTTTTTTGTTTAATCTCATGAACCAAAGAAATCCTTATGGTTTGACACATAAGAAATTCTACATTATATTTTACAGGTATACGAATGGGTTCGATAATAAATATTCCCTCTTTTAGGATTTTTGAAAGATTCAAATCCCGGATTAGCATTGGATCCAGAGTTAAATCCTTTTTAAAAAAAGCCGAAACCAATTAGGTAGTCAAGCAAAGATAAAATTTGATATAGGTAAATCCACACTGATGATACAGGTAAACTGATCTTCTATTCAAAAGAAAAAAATCTACTTATTTTAGTTTCACTATTTTAATACTCCCTCCGTTCGGAAATAAATGATATTTGACTTTTGTGCACGTAGTTTTAGGAGCTAAAAACTAAATAAAATATTTTTTCATAGTTTAATATCTATTAGTAATAAGTATTAAATTGTGAAAAAAATTAATTAAAATAAATAAGATTTTATATAGTTTTTAGCTCCTAAAACTACGTGAAGAAAAGTCAAACATCATTTATTTCTGAACGGAGGGAGTATAACTTAATATTCACTATTCAATTAAAAAAATAAGCATCTATATACATATACTAAAACCGATGCATAGCGTCCTATGTGACGCGTTGTCGTTGATTCTAGAAAAAAAAATCCTATGTGGCGCATTGTGGTCGATTTTAAGAAAAAAATTAATAAAATAATATGTTATCATAGTTTATAGAAAGTTATATAAGCCACAATATATCTATTTTTATATATTTTTTAGTTAATTGATAAAAAAACATAAATAAAAAATATTTCATAGTCATACTTACCAAAAAAAAAATATATATTATATTATATCTATACTAAAATCGATGCATAGCTTCGTATGTGGCGCGTTGTGGTTGATCCTATGGAAAAAATCCTATGTGGCGCGTTGTGGTTGATCCTAGGGGAAAAAATTAATAAAATAATATGTTGTCATAGTTTATAGAAAGTTATATAAGTCACAGACTATCTATATATATTTTAGGTTATTGAAAAAAATATAAATGAAAAATATTTCATAGTCATACTTACCAAAAATATTAATAGATTAATATGTAGTATTTGATAGGTGCTATTTTGTTTATACTCCTATTTAGATTATTTTTGGTAGAGATAATTATTTATGTCAAAATTAATTATTTAATTTATATCTATACTTTTTTAGCCCAAAATAAATTATTAAAATATTATGTAGTCATAATATGTAGTTAGGATCCATCCGTGCATAGATATTTTAGTAAACTAACGTAGTAAATATGTACTACATATTTAATAAAAAAGAATATTAAAATATTTTTAAAAGTCAGCTATCTATTATCTTACATGAGATTTAATTAACGATAGATTATAAAAAAAATTATTTATATATAATATGTCGAACTAATTCTATCTATATTTATACTCCATCCGTTCAGAAATATAAGTCCATTGACTTTTTGGCACGCTATTTAAAGAGTTAAAAACTATATAAAATAATATTTTTTTATTAATTTTTTTTACATGGTCTTATATATATTACTAATAAGTATATAGTTATGTAAAATTTTAATAAAAAAATTTATTTTATATAGTTTTTACTCCTTAAAAAGCGTGTCAAAAAATCAATGGACTTATATTTCCGAACAGAGAGAGTATTATTTTATGGTGGAAAAATTATTTATATTTGGATTATTATTTTTTATTTTTTATAATATATCTAGATTATTTATAATATTGTATTACTGTATTCTCCGTGCACGGGACGGGACATACATTACTATTTTATATAATAAAAACACATAGTAATTATTATAAGTATAAATTAGTCGCGCAAGAGTGGTCGTTTTATATCTCAAACATGTGACTACATATGAAAAAAGCCAAAGCAGTAATCTGAGACATCCGAATAAACGCTCTCTTTTCTAAGGGAGCACCACCCTTCCTCCGGGAGCACCACCAGAAATATTACTTTACCACCAGAAAGAAGCAGTAATCTGAGACATCCGAAAAATACTCTCTTTTCTAAGGGAGCACCACCCCTCCTCTAGGAGCATAAACCTATCTCTTCGGGGTCTCGTTTGCTTTCCGACTACGCTTCTCGTCGCCGGATCGTGTACCGAGCTCCGTTATCTCCTCTGGGAGCCTAAACTCTCTGGGGTTTCGGAAGCTTCCTCAATGACGGATCTGGCTGCCGAGGCTATGAATCGTCGCTTGTGGCGTCTGTGTGCTGGTTTTGAGGGCTCTTCTCACACTCTTTACATAGAATCAGATCAATTCGCTCCTGGCCCTCTCCGTGGTGGCCGGATTGTGTCGTTCATGACCTCCTCTACCGGGATTCTATTCCCATCTCAGCCACTCTTTCTCGCCGGTCCTCCATCTCGGCTCTCAAGGTCTCATTCGGCCTGGTTTGCGCTTTTCCGCTAAGGTCTTGTTACCTTATCATACCCTTGGTTTCGATTCCAGCTTCCTTTGGTCCCTTTATGCCTGGTTCTTGGGGTTCGGGTTCGATTTATCCAATTCCGGCAATATTCGTCGTCGATTGGGGCTTTTGGCGGGGCGCCTGTCGTTGCGCCTGGGATTCTCCGCCCATGGCGGGTTGGCTGTCCTCCTCGGTGTTCTCCTCGATCTTGCATACCCTCCCTACTCCCGTCTTCACCGGCTCTCCTCGGTTCGTCGTCGGCGTTGGCGGCTCTTCTAGCCGGCGGTTCCCCAGTTATGCGGTGCGGGAGTTTCTTCTCTTCCTTGCCCCTTTTTGGACAAGGATGTTGATGATAAGTAAAAAAAATTAAAATTAAAATTTTGTTTATAAATTTTTCTATATTTACACACACACATATATATAGAGGTTAGTTTCGGTGTACTCAACCCTTAACGTGTATCATGTACACAAATCTGGGTCGTTGATTAGTTGAGATGGAGGGTAGAGATTAATTAGCCCATTTGTTTGATTGCCTGCATAGATGATTATTCGGTCGAGTATAAATGATTATGCACTAGTATATGAAGGATTATTCAGTCGTATGAGTCTGTTTAGTAGGTTAGTCATTTTGATTATTCGATGGTTTCACTATATTATTCGATCGTATTGACGGATTATGCGATGGTATTGCTTTATTATTCAATGGTATAACTTAATTATTCGATGGCGTTACAATATTATTCGATCGTATTGACGGATTATGCGATGGTATCGATAGATTTTTCTAATGACTAGCACCAAGAAAACGCCCCTAACTTTTACCTAAAAATTACCATCGCATAATTCGTCAATACGATCGAATAATGACTAACCTACTAAACAGACTCATACGACTGAATAATCCTTCATATACTAGTGCATAATCATTTATACTCGACCGAATAATCATCTATGCAGGCAATCTACCACAAATGGGCTAATTAATCTCCACCCTCCATCTCAACTAATCAACGGCCCAAATTTTTGTACATGATACACATTAAGGGCTGAGTACATATGATCTATCCTCTATATATATATATATATAAACATCTTCGTTGGGTTGGCTTCTCTCTGGCCTGCATCTCCGCTTGGAGGTGGGTTGGGTTTTCCTGTCTTCTTCCCCGTCCCATCTCCGAGTAACCTTTGCATCGGGCCTACCTTGGGCTCTAAGGTGATCTGGTTGTGGTGATCCGTTGCTTTGTCTTGGGCTCTTTGTTAGCCCATTACTTAAATGGATTAAATAAATATTTTGTTATTATTAGAGATAATAATACAGAGTATATAACTATAATAAATCAATCCCGGTCGGGTTGCTATTTTCCGCTTGGGTCTTTGGTGCGTTCAATTGAGATGATGTGTGGCTCTGCGTGTGGTGTGACTAATCTTTCTTTCCGTGTGATGGGGTTTTGATAGTCGGAGTCGGGACAGGCTGGGGCCGTGGCAGTGTGTATCGAGACGTCTTCTTTTTCCGGAAGTATGTTTCCTTGGAGGTTCGTCTTCGACTGCCCACAGGTTTATCCTAATGTGCCGCTGACATGCGGTGCTGCTTCCAGGAAGTGGTTGACTTTGTCTTTCGTCTACATCCTCATTTCGTTTGGTCTGGTTGTATTTTGTTTTCGCCTTTATAGAGTGTTGTTGCTTGTATCTGCACTATCTTTGTATTTTCTGTTTATTTAGACGGTTTACCGTCTGCCGACTTGTCGGTTTTCGAGGTTCAGATTTTCTGACCTTGAATTTTTACCTTATAAAAAAAAAATGTAGCCGTGCAAGAGTGCGGGTATATAACTAGTACTTATAAGTGAAAAAGGGATAAATAAAGGCAGATAATAAAGACCACAGATATAGGAGTAATGGAGAGAGTAATCTTGAACAAGATCCTCAAAGCTGGGGATGTATCCATGGAGGCCTTCCGATTTTCCGTGCCCTATGCAATCCATTCCATAAACTCCGTAGCCCGCCCGAGCCAACCTCGTCGCCGTTCCTACAACCCATGAATCAATCGCTAATTAATTTGTTGTTTCGAACATAGTAGAAAAAGACGAAGAAAGAATAGACCTTTCATGGAAACGCTACACTCCATGGCATATCCATGGAGCAAAAAGACAAGTGCTTTAGGCTCCGATTCTTCCGGAAACCAGTTGCAGGTGAAGAGTTTCGACCCTCTCTTGCTCGTTGTAAACCCCTACAGTCAAGCACACAATTAAATTCTGAATTACAATTAAATGATTGATTGATTGATGATACCTCTTCGTATTTGACGCCGGCAGACGCCATTGGAACTCGATCGATCAATCGAATCGATCGAGAAATTAGGGATATGATCGATTATGTATATATATATGTAGAGGAGAACGATGAAATCTGATGGATCGAATCACGCAAAGAAGATCGAAGAAGAAGATGGATATGGAGAATGAATCTTTATCTCTTTAATTTATGGCTGTCATCTACTTGTCTTGTTCCTCCTCTCTATCTGTCCTCTCTCTTCTTTTTTTTTTAGGTCTCTCTATCTGTCCTATTTCGATCAGGCTTCATAAAAGCAGAAGCATCCTGCGTGGCTTTCACCAGATAACTCAATTTCAGATGTCAAACAGAGGAACTCATTTACCTCTCCATCTCATACCAATGTGGCAACCCATGTGGCAACGTTCGCCTCTTCAGACGCTCGACCTCCCACGTTCTCCACTCCTTCCTCCATAATCGGCCTCCCATGTTCTCCACTACTTTGTAGCTTTCTTTGCATCCTCGGCTTCAAGGAGGGTGAATGGTACGCTTTTCTTCTTCCTTCTCTGTTTGCTTATTATTATCACTTACTTGATTTCCTTCTTATTACTACATCAAATTGAGAAATGCTATGTGATCTTAGATAATCTTGTTTTTTAATTTTGGGAGGAATTGATTACTTGATGAAGAAAAACGATTTGTTCGAAAGGCGATTGTGAAATTGGTCGATTCAGATAATTGAATTGCAGAAAAACAGTGTTCTCCAGCCATGATTTCACTCAAATGGCTAAGTTCCGTTTAAACTCTGAAACCTAATACACCAATTGAACAATTTCATCTCAGTAATGATTCAACAGTAGGGAACTGAACTAGCTGAAAGTAAATGTAAATTCATCAACTTTACAGCCTATTCGATCCACTTGATGACCCTTGATTAGATGTTCAGCATTGCTAAAATGAGAAATAAAAACTTCCACACTTAAATCCATAATGTAAATTAGGATAGTACTAGAAATATCTGAAATCAAACATCAAGGAAAGAAATTCAGAAGTTCGGATTGGAATGAGAGACAAAACAACATATATGATCCAGAACCAGAAGTGACATGAGAGATGCCTGAAAACACACAACATGAGTCCATATTAAAGTTCATGATTGAGGAAGAAAGCATGAACCAGGAGCTTACTGGGGTTTGTAATAGCAATTTCCATACTTCTCAACCCCGGCTATGCAAGGACGACAACCAACCTTGACTTCTGTTGGCAGCTCGCCTGGTACCTGTGCCAACTCTTCGCACGAATATATGTATAAGTTCTTCAGATCAGGCATAGCTCCTTCTTCTACTATCCACTCACATAATTTGCTCAGGTGAACTAGCCGTAAAACGGTGAGTTTGGGAAAATTTCCACAAGTGCATTCCATTTTGGTCCCCAAGAAAGTGTCCTTCCCTAGTGTGAGTTCTGTAAGGTGAGAAAGCTTCTCCAAGATTGGCATGGGGTCATCGTCGAGCTCACAGTTGTTTAGAGTTAGCTGTTGCAAGTCATGTGGAAATATTCTGGCATGCCTCAGTCTTACCAAAATCTTCCCAGATATCTGTAGTCTGTGGAACTGCAGGTGAGAGTTTGATGCTAGTATATTGGGGTCCTTACTTACTACATCATTTTATACTACGTGAGATCGAATATAAACTAATAATTATATCTCATCTAGTATTCTATAGTAAATTACATATAATCGTTATCAACTATAGCAGAAAATTAAATCAAAATATTCATTTGACTATCATTCTATATATTAACCCTCTAAACTAATTATTCAATAGGTTAAATTGCAACTAATATCCCAACCTTTAGGGATAGTTGCTTTCAATATCCTAACCTTGTAAAATTTCACAAAATATCCTAACCTATACCATTAGTTGCAATTAACACCCTAAATGAGTTTCTTAAATTAAAAAATAACCCACATCAAACAAAAATTACAAAAAATCACCCATATTCATAAAATATTTTCAATGAACCCCTAATACATTTAAAAAAAAAAGAGAATTAAATAAATATCTTACAATTTAACCCCACCTGACCCACCATCCAAAAATAATTATAATATATATATGTATATATATATATAATATAGTCCTTTAAATATAATATAATTACTTTAGCATCTACTCATTTAAAATTTAATATAATTAATCAAAATAATTAATTATTTATCTAAAAAACATACATTATAATTAAAATCTACATTTATATAAGTCTGTCTCGATACATGCCGATTTGTGCATCTATATTTGATATGATATATATTGTCTTTTTGGTTAATATTATGTTATATATACTAAAACTAATACATAACATCTTATAATGTATCACACATAAATTTCATGGCATTAAAAAAAATGATTCTATAAGAAGTGTTTAACATAATAGTTTTACAAAAATAAAATAAAGTAGATTTAAAAAAATAAATGGTAAAAGATATGATAACCATTTGCAATAAATAATTATATAATAAAGCTATATTAAAAATAATATGGTAAAAATATAATTTTACCATATTATTTTTAATATATCTTTATTATGTAACTATTTATTACAAATTGGTATCATATCTCATACCATTTATTTATTAAAATATAATTTTACCATATTATTTTTAATATATCTTTATTGTGCATCTATATGTGGTGGTTTTGAACCGCTACATTAGGCCTTAATTGTTGTAGTGATTATTAACAATTTTATTATACGATTAAAATATATAATATTAGATAAATTTATCTAATTAAGATATAAGGTTATATTGGATAGATTTAAAAAGATAAGTTTTTTTTACCTAACTATATTGATTTATTAATTGATGTGGCTCAAATAAATAATACCAATTTAATTCAGAATATGACACGTAAGCAAAAATAATCCCGTTTTAATCCAAAAAATTCCACGTAGGCGAATCGCACCAGAGGCCTGAAAAGGCCTATGCTTTAGTATTTTACTAGTATTCGTTACCCGCGCGGTTGCGCATTTTGTTAATAAAGTATATTTTCTTCTATTTTATTCTATTAAAATATTATATTAGATTATTTTTTAATAATTTTATCTACATCTTAATTTTTTAATATATATATATATGTGATTTAGATAAATACGGGTTTTTTTTCTTCTTCCACCAAATCAATCTCCCCAAACCCTTTGACCCAAAAACAAAATAAAAAACCATACTCCAGTAAAAATAATACAAATAAAATAGTAACTTTTTTAATTCTATCTTAATCCATTTTGATAAAAAAAAATGTTTCTATTTAAGTTATAAAATGTTATCAAACTTAACAAACCAAGATAAGATAACAATTTCTTTGTAAATAATAATTCATTATTTATAAATAATATATCGTTAAACGTCATGAAAGTAAACAAATATTTTATATCATTAATAAAAATTATTCATACAAAGCCATTTAACGTTGTAAATGGTAATTCATCATTCATGATTGAAATTAATAAAAATAAAAATTATTTTACAATCATTCTCAAATTTTATCATCAAATTAAGATGGTACATATTTATATTTCAATATATTACTTTAATATTAAAATATTAAAATAAGTTATGATATTAAAAAGATTATTTGTTAGATGTGGAGTATAAAAAGATAATTTTTCTAAGTAATTAAGATATAAGTTTGAATATTTATAAGAAAAATTAAAGGGAGTTAATTATCAAATAAGATTAACCATAGATTATTGCATCTAAAAAGATAAGTTTTTTTACCTAACTATATTGGTTTATTAATTGATGTGGCTCAAAAAGATAATACCACTTTAATCAAGAAAATGACACGTAAGCAAAAATAATCCCGCTTTAATCTAGAAAATTCCGTGGATGCGAGATCGCACCAGAGTCTGTTTCAAGCCTCTGCTTTAGTATTTTACTAGTCTTATTACTCGCCCGTTGTGCGATTTGTTAATAAATTTTATTATATAAACCATCCTTGAATTAATATAAATTACTAATCCATATAAAGTAAATATATAATCTTCAATTGTGTTATTTTTTTAGAATGTAAACACATGTTTGAGTCTAGATTAATCATGTTTGTTCTCTTATTAAAAAATAGTTAAAATATATTTTTATCTTGAGTTTAAATTTTATACTTTTTAATAAAAAAATATTAAATGATAAACAATATTACGTATTAAATCCAAAAGAAAGGAACCTATCATAAATTCATATGTAAATTCAATCCATTTTTATTTTCATTAATAAAAAAATAAATATAAATATTGATATTATTTATAACAAAATATAACTAAGTAAGATATGATAATAATTTATTAATTGATATAAATATTGGATAGATTATTTGATCTAAAAAGATAATAAGTTTTTTAATGAATTAAGATATAAGGTTAAATATTTATAAAAATAAGTGAGGCAAAATTATATTGGTTATATTGGATAGATTATTTGGCAATGAACTAATATGTTTATTCAATATCAGATTTTAATTGCTTGATTCTCTATTACGGCCTTCATATACTTTTGTACTATATATTCAAGTATAAATGAGAGAACATTATACTTTCGGCACGTAATTAATCCTTCAATTTAACTGAACTATCAATTAAAAAAATTATTGTTATCAATTAAAAAAATCAAAGTTTTAATATACTCCTTAGTTTATAAGATAAAATATTTTTGGATTAGGCGTAATAAA